>CM060966.1:113773196-114391817 GCA_030765045.1 Tenodera sinensis | reverse complement strand
AGTTTCTGGAACAAACAACCAAACTTAGATTTCATCCACATTATGTATGGTTGTGAAGTTCTATTGTGCCTAGGAGGTGTCTGCCGGAAGTACTATATATTTTAAAGAGTCAAACTTGACATGTCCTTTCAATCATAACTTGTTCCATACTATCATTGCAAAATTTGATGATATACTCGTGCGTGTGTATCCTTGACTAGATATCCATAAAACACGAAATTAAAGTCCCTATCTTTTAAAAAGAGATTTAGAGGAAAAATACTGAATGTGAAACGTGTAGCATTAAATTCTCAAAGGCAGCTAATTAGTTGGGTGACTAAGGCTCGTTTCTCACTGGGAAAAATCCTACTCCCAACCAAATATCTCATAAGCCAATTAAGGAAACGTAGAACGGGTTTGTAGGATTTTCTTCTGAATACTGTGCAAGGGACTATTCATTAAGGATGAAAAAACAGACTAGAAAAACTGGCACACAAATAAGCTGGTTATTACTGTATTATTATTATTATTATTATTATTATTATTATTATTATTATTATTATTATTATTATTATTATTATTACTGTATTATTACTGTATTATTATTATTATTACTGTATTATTACTGTATTATTATTATTATTATTATTATTATTATTATTATTATTATTATTATTATTATTATTATTATTATTATTATTATTATTATTATTATTATTATTACTGTTATTAGTACTATTATTATTGTTATTATTATGATTTTTGTTATTGTTAACATGTGTTACTTTTCAATTGAACATTTATAGACCATCACTGGGTTTGTGCCACTTCCGATTTAAGATTAACTTCTATTGTTTCCTCTACGTTAAATAAGAGATTGATGTATTAGATACACATATGTATGATTTTAAACTTCAGTAATACATAGGATTTGTCAAATTTGCCAATGTGGATATGTTGAAAAATAACTCTTTAAGGCTCTAAACACTTAGATATTCAAATAAAATCAACGTATTTTGCACCGATCACAATCAAATTTGAAATATGTGAAGTTTCAACTCCACGTGGAGTGTTCCGTTTAAAAGGTACAAGCTCATTGGTTTGTTCTTCATAAGTAATTGACGTGGCTTTAATACATTTTAAATATGTCGCAATCTGATTGAAACTGATAAACTGTTAATCGCTCATTGGCTGTGTAAAACTTTGTAGTAACGTTTCGGTCAACTTTTTGGTTGAAATCTTCTAAGAATAAGATCTAGGACAGCTTAAAAATGTCCAGTCCAGAAGCTTAATTCATCCATTAACTCCTGCCGTAAAAACATTTGCAAGTATTGATTCAAACCACTACAGAAGCGATATGAAAGCAAGCGATTGTGAGTACATCCTAATGCACGGTGGGAGAACAAAGCGTAATTTATATATTTTTATTTTAGACAAATCATCTGAGGCTATTTGGAATAATACCTTAAAATTTATTTTTACCTAAAATTTTATGACATTGAAATCAATGTTACGTACACAAAAAGGTATACGTTATAAATGTATAAGAGCAATAAATAGGTTATGTCCACTCACTGAACTACGGAAGCAATAAACTCATTTTTTTCTTCTTCAGATTTTTATATTTCAATTTTATTAAGAAATGTGAAAAAACGTTGACACCTAGCACGTACTGTCATCTTCCGCATACTAGCAATTTAAAGCAGACAAAACTTAGCAAACCTTAGTTTTCAAAGAAAAATTGGTTTCTCTCTCTCTCTGTCTTTTTTTTTTTTTTTTTTTTTTTTTTTTTTTTTTTTTAAAGCCATTCAAAATACTCCATGTGTCGCAATTTAATTTACACTTCCTTGAAATCTGTATGTGTTAACGCGTATATTTTGCATTGAACTTGCTATGGACATAAAAACATGTGCATTACTTAAACAAAAAGAAACAACAAATGTGCCGAAATGTAAAAAACTGAAAACTATGTTTTAAACTTGCAAGATGTTATTTTTGCCCCAAAATTATGCTAAGATATTATCCATACTAATTTTTTCTATGTACCCATAAAGTGTGCATTAAAAGTTTCAGAAAAATTATTCAATTATTTTGGTGCAAAGGACTTATTAAATATAACTGAATTTACTTTGCCAAATTATTAAAATAATGAAAATTATGCTTCAGAAGACTTAAAATTATGTACACGTCTTAATTTTCATCGTTTAATCTTTCTTCTTCTTTTTAACTGTCACCCTCCCCTTATGTAGGACTTACACCCCCTAGAACTTACAAGTCAGTGCCTAGAGTTAGATGCCTGTCGGAGAGCACAGGAACCTATGGACCGGACAGAGTGAAGACCTGGAAGCGGGTGGTCAGCCAAGCACCAAGTATGGTAGTGAGGAAGAGGATGATATGAAATGCAGGCGAACTCAATAATTAAAAAGGTCAAATGGGGCAATTGGTGGAATGAGAGGCGGGGTAAACCGGAGAAAATCCGCCCTGACGCCGCTTCTCTAACCGCCAACTCTAAAAATATGGTGAAACCTGGATAAAAGAATAACGAATTTCAAAAACTGAGTATGGTCCGCCCTTAGGTTAATTGTCCTGTCCTACCTTACGTTGCATTAGAACAAGGTATTCCATGAGATTTTGAGATGAGCGCCTGTTCCAGATGCTAAAGAAAAGGTTCCTAGTATAAGAAGAACTAAATAAGGATCCTTACCTGCGCAACATAATCTGGCAGAGTCCTGTCCCGACTAAGATTATCGTCGCCCAAACAGGGTAGACTTCTTGTTACTTTATGGACCGAAACAAAATGGTTCTAAGGAAAGTGTAACGCCTATTTCTGCCCAATGGAACGGAACGCGCAAAGCTATTGTTAAACTCCATTAAAATCTGTGACGCGTGTCTCGGCGGACAGATGCAGTAGCATCGCCTTATTAGTGGCAGCCCATGTGGGTGGCAGCTGGCATCCAAGTGTGGAACATCAAATTCCGCTTGTGGCACAGACATACATGTGGTGCTAACAGGAACTAAATCATATCCTTCAACCCTTAGAAGCACCCGGTATGTTTTCTGAAGACACGTGGCCTCTGCGTTCTTTCTTAGCAGTGCCGGAAGTTCCCAGGTGATACTGAAACTTACACCGTCACGTCATTCATCAACTATACTTCTGAATCAGCACCAGGAGCCCTGCTAATAAGATAATAGAAAGTGAGTTGGGAGGTAAGAGGTTCTTTATCAGGCTTAAGGTTCTTTCACGTGCAGCAAATCTACGACACCGAACCATCGGGAACCAGAGAGTAGCACGTGACCCCCAGATCATTTGGTCCACTTCAAACCACATTAAGTCCTTCCAAGCAATAACACAGCACTGTCAGGAATGAGCGGCAATGCACGGGAATAGATAGTCAAGAAAGAGCGCCAAAATATTCAGTGCAGATAAATTTACACACAGAATTTGCCCATCTGATAAACATGGGGACACTGAGGGAATTGAATTCAGTAACCTCATGTTATGTTAATGAGTTCAGTATGCAAATATTGCAAGAACTCATTCCTTAATAGCCTTTTCAGAATAATTAAACGTTGGAATTTCTAAAAAGAAGGTAACATATTTTGTTTTGTTTATGTAAGAAAATATACATTCTAAGTATATCATAAATTCAAAGCTCTGGATTAATTTTCACATCAAACCATATCACGTGCACTTTATTTTTATAAGCGTATGATATCCTGTTTTGGAATTGATTTCAGTGAAAACACATCCTTTATCTTGAAATCCATACACTGTTTTGTACTTTAAAACTTCCAATAATCTCCAAGGGTTTAGGAGTTATTAGTGTCTCTTCTCTCGTAAAAAAATTCCTCTAATTGCAGCTAAATGTTTCTAGTAACCTTTAATGTAATGCTGGCGTGATTACCATGACAACAAGTTAATCGTTACGTGTAAACGTTAACGCACTGTAACTACGATAGTTATAACCCTTACCGAAAATAACTCTCATAACCCTATTCCTAATGATTGCTGCACGGAACCTTCTCTGGAATTGCTAACAACTTGCATAACTATACAAGCTGATAAATAGAGTATTACATTCTACCTAAATATTGAAGGTCGAAGTTTCACCGGAAATATAGTTTTAGAACCTAATTTTAAAAAAGAATTTTGTGATAAAAAAAATATTCCAAAACGGAAAGTCAGTTAAACACTATGTACCTAAGTATCTTCCAAGGACTTCTCACCAAAGCGGCCCGGGTTCGATCTCAGACAACCACATGTGGGATTTGTGGTGGACGAAGCGGTGCTCGGGCGGGTTTCCTCCGGGTTCTCCGGTTTCTCCCGCCATCTCATTCCACCGGTGATCCATCTTCATTCAATGTATTATCAGTGTCACCGCCTGCGGTACCGTATGTGTTAAAAACGGGCGTCAAACACTACACACACACACACACACACACACACACACACACACACACACACACACACACACACACACATCTTCCAAGGATATGACACCAAGACCTAAAGAAAATCCCCCACAGCATGAGTATTGAAGCATATTGTCACCGCGCCCGCCGCATCTAATTGCCGACAGCAGCAGTGTCACCCACCGCATTATTGTCGGCACTACCGCAAAGGAGTCGAAGGAAAGAGACAGAGAATGGCCGCATTGTTGGGGCGCTTGCCGAAAGAGAGAAAAGGATAGAGGCTACTGGAATCTTCTACTTTGTACTCCAGCGCAATAACTGAACTTTCCAGAACAGTGCCTGGGAGATATAAATAGCGGTAAAGTGCGACAGGAGTCAGTCAGTATGTGAAGCGTTGAGTAGTCGTGCCGACGGAGACGGACAGACGATGTGAAGCGTTGTGCCGACGGAGAAGAGTTAGTTCTTTGTGTTACGAGTTCGAAGCCGTGCTGTGGGAGAATCGGAAAAGACTTTCTTGTTGTTGCAACGAGTGTACAAAGTTACTGTTTACGGAAATAAAAGTGCTTATCTCGACTACATCTGTCTACTTTACTTCACACCCCCACAAAAAGTTACAATATGGTTTAAATTGCATTACTTTATGAAGCAGAATGTTTGAAAAGAGTTCCTACGTATAGAATGGATGGTGTGTATTTGTGTGTGTGTGTGTGTGTGTGTGTGTGTGTGTGTGTGTGTGTGTGTGTGTGTGTGAGAGAGAGAGAGAGAGAGAGAGAGAGAGAGAGAAAGGAAGAGTGTGAATGTGTGCGTGTGTATGTATATATCTATATATTGTATATTGTATATATTGCTTATGTACCTGAGGAACTCTTGCGAACAATTTCAATGGATTATCCTTAAGAAGTTTCAAAACGTAAAACTCCTTTATTTATAAGCAAGAGAACAGGAAAATAGGATTCAAAATCTTGCAAAAGCTTTTCCGAAAGCCTTGATGTTACATCATCGGAGAACATATCCTGAGTGACGGCAATAAACCTACGAAAATAACGTGCAAATTAGCACATTTAGGAGCAACCCCATGGAAAACCAAGGTGCAGCACACAATTAGATGAGGCAGCTGGAAGATGCAGAAGGATTCACGCTTGGGTAATAACAGTGGCGACTGAGTGAGAAGAGATTATCCTTAGGGGAAGGGCAATGCAACCCTTCAAACCGAAACGTGGCTGTGGACCCAGCTGTTTCCGAAACTCCAACAACCAGACGTCTCCCAAAGGCCTCTGGTTCCGTCCCTCTTCACTCCCTGTTTCTTACATAACACATATGTCACACATGCAGGAGATGGAAAAGTAATTTTTTATCTTCCTCCTACTATCCGGGAGAAAACAAACATAAATTCCGTGAACAGAATAGCAGAAGCAGCCGGTGTGTAAACAGAAGGCGCATTCTTATTTTCTCTAAGTTTCCTCAGAAAAAAACTCTCTGTTCTCAAAATAAATATATTATGTTTTATATTACGTTATAGAATAATTTACATTCCCCTTATCATTCCATTCATTAGCGAGGGATGTTTATCAGTAATATTGCTATTTAATAAACATAAAATTAACCCCAAGTTTTGGAAAGAAATATTGAGTGACAATATTTTCATCATTAGAAAACAGGCACATAAAACGTAAATACCAGACAACTCATCTGCAACATTTTAAAGTACCGAATGTTTAACAGAAGTTTCATACACCAGGTACATGTATAGACCTAAGTAATGTTTAATAGATTCTTCTTCAACGGCGCGAGAGTGAGTGATTTTAACCTCATCCTTGCAATCGAACACTGAGTCTCCTTTCCGCTATTTAAGCATATCAGTTCCTGAGACTATTTTCTAGTTGAAAACTAAATTTCTCTTTTCATGACAAATTCTCCATACGAAGCGTAGAATGAGAATTCAGTGTCGTGTTGGCATGTTGGCATAGTGGCTAGAGCGGCCGGACGGAAACCGGAAGATCCGTGGTTCAAATCCCGGTTATGGCATTGAATTTTTCAGCCTCATAGTACCCTTATTTTCATTCTCTTGGATATAATCCATATTCACATACTGTCCTCGTTTGTTCTATTTGGATATTCTGTGAATAAATATTCCAATACTCCAACCTCATATCCAGTTTCCTGATCCATTTTAGCCGCCTGTGTTCACTATAATCTAGGTTGTCTATGAAATTAAAATTATTTTGTTGTTTAACAACGCTGTCAATTGCTAGGATCACATCAGTGTCGACGGTGTGCCGGAATTTTGTCCCGCAGGAGTTCTTTTACATGCCAGTAAATCTACTGTCATGGAACTGTCATTTTTAAGCACACTTAAAAACCATCGGTCTATAACTGGGAAACAGTAACACGCCCTCATTGTTAAGATTTGCTTGATTTATTTTCGAATCAAGGTTATATAGAGGATAATGATAAGCTGCGAAACTACGATATTTCTGAGTTGGACTATAACTTGCACATCGTGCTAGGATTTGAGCAAGAATGGATAGCCCTTGAAACTCTACTCATACTAGACATAACTGAGATGAGACAAGGCATTGCATTCTTTAACGATGATAGCGCGCCAGTGATAAGCCATGAAGCAAGTAATGACTCATATGCCAATTCATTTGTAAGAGATTGCTTCTTTAACGCAGGAATTGCAAGCATTAACTACTTTATACATAAACTGTTCAGTATAGTGTGGTTTTCTGTTCATTTTAAATAAAATGCACATTCTCTGCAGTGAATCGATTGCGGCCTTCCCGATCCGCAACCCACAAGCAACTGTCAATAAAGAGAACAGCAATACATATTTTACCACTTAAAGGTAATGTCTACTTTTCTAAACAAGTATGGACAATGCAGCTTCGGTACATTTCATACCACGCATCGCAACGTTAAGCAAAACAAACTTTCAATAAAACTGTCACAGCTGGGCGCAACACCCACCCGCGCACAATATCATGCCTCAGTGGAACAAAGCGACTCCTGAAAAAAAATTCTCTTCCTGAGCGGTCTATTAAAGAGACCATCCCCTACCACGCAGCAGCTCTGTAAAGCGATTTTCCGCCAGAGAACCTCCCACCCCCTCCCACCTCCAGTCGCATCCAAAGGAATGAGTAAAAAAAAATGATCCATCCACATGTTCGTGTTGTTGATGACGCCGGGGCACAATGGCACCGCTAAATGAAGTTTTAATCGCCATCATCAGATGTTCGGCGTGTATATGCTGCAGCCAGGGGGAGGGCAGATTGGATTTCAACGGCAGCACACTGCGCCACTGGCGGTGCGGTGTGACGTACCGACAAGCATCGCATCGGTCCGAAGGAAACAATGCGCGACTCATCTTCATCCAGCTTTGGTTTGGAAGCAGCACTATCGTACGTGAACACTCCTCGTGTCGGCCAGATGGCTTAGCAAGCAGAATGAAACCGTATATTTTAATACGCTTACTGACATAAACACATCATCGACACGCACCGTCATTCATCCTGTTAAAGCACTTCCGTACTGCTGCCACCGTAAGTAATGCCTAGAATGACTGATATAATATGCAAAAGCTTTTTCAAAAATAAAACAAAAGCGTAAAAATAGTTTTATGCCAACCAACTTACTGCTGGTGTTTTAAACACATAAGCCGTGTGTGGCCAAAGTTAAACCCGGGACATGAAGTACTAACGACTTTAAGTCACCCTTGGGGTGCTTATCTCTGATGTGAGATTCTCTTGTGGTTTACCGGGAAAGTACGAATTGATTGGGGAATTCTATGTCATACTGGCAAGTTGGCCATGCTAGCTTGGTGGTTGGAGATCCGTGGTTCAAATTCCGGCTATAGTACTCAATTTTTCGGTCTTGATTCCACCTCTCAAAAAGCGTTAAACTTTGGAATCAAAATATTCTAGCCATATGTGGTAATGAATATGGTTTAATACTTTGTATAAAAATGAACGAAAGAAATCTATGTTGCAATCTTTCTCCACCTACCGCAGTTTATTTTGATGCATTTTTATAAACCATTCTTCTTCTCCTCCATCAAGCAATCTCTCCTGAGGCTCGTTGCATACTCCGAATGTTTAATTCATTGATTTATCTAGGTCTTCCGACGTTCCGTATCCTTTAGCTATATAGTATAGGATTTACTTCGGGTAACATTCTTTATTCTTTCGCTGTATATGCTCTAACCCTTCTACTATTTATAAAAAAAAAAGCTTATTTCTCTATCTACTTCATGTCAATCGAGATATCTGCAAATCGTTGAAAAATAGTTGTATTGAGAAAACTGAAATGACACTGAGATGTTTAAAATCGGGTTGCTATATCTCAGTGGCTCAGTTGGTTAGACGCTGGCTTACTGATCCCAAGGTCGCGGGTTCAAGCCCGGCCCAGGTCGATGGTTTTTAAGTGTGCTTAAAAATGACAGCTCCATGTCAATAGATTTACTGGCATGTAAAAGAACTCCTGCGGGACAAAATTCCGGCACACCGGCGACATTGATGTTATCTGGCAATTGACAGCGTCGTTAAACAACAAAATCATTTTTTTAACCTCGAAAGTGCAGAATCCTCCCGTGATATCGCGAGAAACAACTAAATGTAGGGGCAGTAAAATACGAAAACACATTGAAAAGTCCAAGCAACAACACTAGATATCTCGGAAATTACTGATGCCATAAAAAGGTTACTTGAAATAAATTGTGTGTTTTAAGGATATCTGCCTTACTACCTTTTATGTAGTACGCTTGTTTATGTATTATGATTGCCAGAGATACCGGAATCGATGGGATAGAATAATTTCATTAACACACACACACACACACACACACACACACAGAGAGAGAGAGAGAGAGAGAGAGAGAGAGATCTTATTTCTATTTTATATATATAGTTTTATGATATATCCTTAAAAGTATTGAAAAACTGATAAGCATTGCAAGGAAATCTATCCAGTAACATACACGTATGTCATCTTTGGTGTTTTAGGCTTCTTTTTTTCAGAAACATTTGGCAACATTTCACTATGTATTCTCGGTTGTTTTCAGTGATAAAGCATTTATTCTTCCACAGGCGTTAATGTTGTCAACCCGTTGGGCGCAGTGTACATTTGTCGCAAAACATCCACATGCCACATTTATCGTAAAGGCGTTAGGGAATTTAATCCGGTGGATAAGTCTCGCTTTGTGCATTCGCAAACTAATTTACTAAATTCGTCGGTTTGCGTCTTCAGATGCAATTACGCTGCAGTTGTGATATTTGCTGCACTATGTAATTACGTAACGTTGAATGAAATGGACTGCCCTCCTCCCTTGACAAACTGTTATGAGCATAAGTCGCAATTATGCTTAGATAAACAGTATACACAGAACAATAACCGAGGTCTGCAAGCGCAACCATTAGGAAGCCAATGTAATAACAACAAGAGCGCTACCACATTTTAAACTGTAATTATAAGCTAAAATACTTCTGCTAATTTTGGATTACAGACAAATGATTTATGTTAACATGTTTGTCCTATTCTTGAATAAAAATTACGCTTTTCACACATTTTATATATATAGCCTGTTAGAGCTACAAGTACAGATACTATGATAAATGGTACCTTAATACGTATCCCCTTCGGTGTATTAGTCGTTTTTTCTATTCGTCTAACAGCTTTCCCACAAATCAATCACAAAGTTTGCTGCCTTATATTTTTTGCATGATCGCTACTGTAACTACGCAGCAAAATGAACAGCGCCTATCATACAGACTATCCGATTTGCTTCACACCTCAACGCGAAACCTGCTGAAACCTACTGAAAGAAAGAAAGCGAAAAAGAAAGAAAGAAAAGAAAAGAAAGACAGCGAAAAAGAAAGAAAGAAAAGAAAAGAAAGAAAGGGGTAGGAAGGAAAGAAGGAAAGAGAGAACGAGGGAGGAAGAGAAGGTGTAATATTCGGCTGGATGTGAATGAGGTGAGTGGTGGGGTTGGACAATATTTGCGGTCAACGTGTTCTTTTAGAGGTGGGAGAAACACTTGTTATCTAAAATTATTTGGAAAGCAGCAGGGGAAGAAGAGCGGTCTTCGGCAGGTGGAAGAACAATGTTTCAACTGGCTATTGGATGAAAAAAGAAGTGTTTGCTACTAAAAGTTGATAAATGCGCAAAATACTCGAAGCAGACAAAGCACCAGATTATGAATAACATTTTGACAAATTTGCAAGGAGGAAGCGAAAATTCCCAAAACTGTAAGAATGTAAAAGGTTGTTTTTTCCAGGATGGACCAACCCTTGCGCTTTATAAAATTATAGATTTTGGAAACGCCACATAAATGGATGCAATGCAGAGCGGGACAATTCTATTATTAACGAATTAAAGGAAGCGATGGCTCGGTTGTTTTTCCTATAAAAGCACTCCTTTTTACTGCTCCCTGAATGCATTTACAAAAGTGTATTTGAAATAACAAAATTGTAGCCACGTGTAAGAGTTCATACGTAAAAGGGCTTTGGATTTCACAGAACCGAAATGTCTGATACTGAGCATTAGAGAACAAAAATAAAATTTCGAGCGTTGGATGAAACTAAATAGACAGAGGGGTAAGTAAATAAATGGAATAGATAGGGGATAGCAGGAGAAAAGATTCAGATTCGCTTGCCGGTAAAAGGTTCGGTGCCCCTCCCATGCACATATATGCACATACACTGTCCAGAGCTACAAGCAACCAATTGAACGTCCATTTTTATTTAGAACAAATCGCTCGGTTCTGGGGTTCCCTGTGGATGGATACTTGCTATCTAGAGCTGCTCCAATTTTTTCTCCTTTTAGCAAACGAGGCAAAGCTTTCCGGCATAATTGGCAAAAGCAACAACGTGCACGGAAAGGGGCATTTTCATCCTCCCCCAGTATCGTATCTTTTTATTTCACCTCTTTCCTATCACCCACTTTATACATTCGCACGATGGTTTCAGCACGGAAGGAGAGAAAGCAATAAAACTTATAAAATGTTCTCGTATCTAGCTGATTCTTATATTCCAAAAAGGGACTCACCTTGCTCGAACAAATTAGAACGGGCTAATGTAATCCAGTTGCTACCATTTTTCACGCTCTATTTGAGACCTCTATCGTGTTCTGCTTATGAGTTTAATCTCATTATCAGCCAGAAAAACTGACTTCGTAGAACACGAATTTCCTGCACTTTTTATACCAACTGGCTCGCAAAAGGATACAGTAATTGGGTAATGTATTAATATTTGGAAAGTAAGAAAACGCAGCTATACATGTTTCCATCCCTAAAGAGTGCGAAGTAAAGAGCATCATGAAAGCAATGCAAATCCAAACACAGAAGTTAATAGCCGAGGTCCTACACTTTCCTGCGCGCGTGTACTGATTATCACACGTGCGTCAACCTTACTTCTGTTTTAGGTAAGTGTTTTGTGCTGTTGTAGTCCAGTTCATACATGAATAACATTGGAAGTGTTTACTTTTGCTTGAAGTGTTCTAAAAATGAATCAATTGCGGTATACAGTACAACAAAGAATGTTTATGTACGATACGTATGTGCTTACATCATCTGATAGGGAAGTTGTAAGGCAATTTAAAACTAAATTTTATGGGTGCGTGTTCCATGTAGAGAGCATTACATTACATTTCCTTGTAAGAAAATTCAGGGAAACAGGTTCAATTCGTGAAAGCAAAAGAAAGGTAAAACGGCGTGTGCTTACGGAACAGAAATTAGCCGAAATCGGAGAAAGGTTAGAACGGCCACCTCAAAAATCTCTTCGGCACAATGGACAAGACAAAATTAAAACAAAACATCAGGAGAGAAATTAACGCTATTTTGGAAGCTGAGCTAATATGTGTGAATGAAAATTTCCTCAGAAGTTGCCTAGATGTTTTTATTGTAGATTTTATTGCATTTCCAACATCTCCTGTCATAAGGCATATTTTGTGTTATTCTGATAATTGCTAATGTGATTTGAGGTGTGATTTGACGTCAATGCATGTGTGACCCGGCGACGGGCCGTTGAATGTCAGTCAAGTGCAGTACGCATCCGGGGGACGGGCCGTGCGCCTACCGGTCAAATTTTGTAGAAAACGTACTGTATTTAACTCTTTCATTGACACTTGGTTTATTTTTGATTGGGGAAATTTATGTGACAAATGCAAACTAACGACACAATAATGCTGTACACTAAGTGGACTTACAAGCTTTGTGATGTCAACAAAGCCGTCTCTCTTGTTTCTGAGACAAAGAAGAGAAAATCACTGAGAAGCACACAACTTAGCTAGAATTCTTGTTGTTATAGACTTAAGTCACATCGGTTCTGCCACGTCAAGGTGAATGAGTTGGCTCAGCCTGCTCTATAATATCTTGTATTGCAGATTATTTGTTTTATGCTCTTATTTTATACCTGATATCGCAGAAAAACCATTAGAAAATACCAAATAAATTGTGTTCATGCGAACCACCAATTGCGCCAAATACTTTAAAATGTAAACACCCTAAAACCTCCCATATTTGTAAATTAAACAATAATTTTTATTAACCTCCTCCTAGCCATCATCGCCATCATTGTCATCGAAACAAACTTTTATGAAGCACAGTTTAAGCCTATCAAAATGTGATTATGGTAAAATTCCTATTTTGGTTAACCTAAGAAATAACCAGGCATTGGAATTTCCAAGCATTAAAGCTAAGGAAATTAGGTTGAATTGTTGAAGAAATTGTTACCGAGCTTTACGCTGAGACGTAGATAACAAGCCACCCGTATTCCTCGTATGGTCTATTGGCACGTATACACCAATCACGAGCCCGTGATAGCATAAACGCCCCTAAGGGGAATTTCTGAAGAAGGCCAGACTCCAATAAATTTATTGATGAAACAAGCCGGTAGTGAATCAATCTGGGCATGGATTGTGAAAAGAAATAAGAAATAAGCTTCTTGAAAGAATAAAATATCAGAAATAACTTATTGAAAATAGATGCAAAGAAATAAGAGCAATGCCAAATGTGATTCAAATGCTCACGAGAATATAGCTCTTTCTGCAAATATTTCGTGCGGCGAGACTTGAAGGAGCAAGAAATAAAAAGTTAAATAAGAATATTATTACAAGAAAACTGTATAGACTAACGGACGAAGCTGACCACAGTTAACTTTTATCTCTTATAATGTGGTGACAAGGGGGAAACCCATTTTAGCATGGACTGAAAGGAAAATCCCTTTCCATGCTCATGCTCCATGTTTAAAATCTCTCATTGTCTATATAAATACTACTGTGTCTCGTTGAATTCAGATAAAAGTCTTGTTTATGGATTTTACGAGTTTTTTAAAACTTTCTTCTAACATTCTTGCCGCTCTTTGTACCCAGCTTCAAGTCGAATCGAAATACATTTCTTAGCAATACTTAATGTAATGAACTGAATATTGCATGGCGGTCTTATTGACACATATTCAGTGACTAGAGAAACAAAATAATTCTAAGTTTAAAAATATAAAGATAAACTTTGTGATTGGTAATTTTAAATCGTTAGCTAAATAAAGTAGAAGTGGAGAAAAGAAAAATTTTGTGGATTCTTTCGCTAACCAAACTTACTTCTTTAAGACAATTAGGTTAGGTTAGGTTAGTGTAAAATGGGTATAGTGTACTTGTATGCACTGCATAAATTAACATCGGTTGCATAATAAGATATTTGATAGATAAAGTGTAACAATGTACAAAATTATTGCAAAATTTAGAAATATTAGAGCTAACCATTTTATAATTATTTATTTGTCCCATATAGTGTCACATACAAATAATTGTAGATCAATCACTTCCGAATTTGAAATTTGGTATTTGTCTCTTAACTAAGGAATGCAAGGCTCATCGTGTAGTCCCCCCCCCCCCCAACTTCTTTTTTTTTTAAATCGAATTGCACAATCAAGAATTAATATGCCATCTTGTTGTCTATCAGTGACAATTGTGTCTATACTTTTCATAGAGCTGAAGATATAGGAACAAACTACTTCTCATATACCTTTTTATTTTATTTTTTGAAGGGGGGGGGGTTGTGAATGAATCAGCAATCACCGCACGCACTGTGTGGTTTCTAATTCAATGTATTAGCCAATTTATTATATATTCCCACACCCAGCCACGCATACCCTGAGAAATGGATAGCATAATTCATAGCTGTATTGGTCCAAATCAGATCCATGGAAGACTGATATTATTGGAAACGCAGCAAAGGTGTTGCACGCGGGGAACTTCGTCATCGTATGTTTAAGAAAAGGTAATCTAAAGCATCTAATAAGATTTCAAAATACTATAAAGCTTATTTACTTTCTCTACTAGGAATAGCAAGTACGGGAAGCATTGCATTTGACACAAAATTTCGATGTCGAGATTTCACCGGAAACATGTTTTCAGGCTCATGGACCCAGAAAGCGCATTTTTAGAAAAAGGTTAGTGTGTGTGTGTGTGAGTGTGTCAGCGAACACTATAATTCAAAAACGAGAAGTCGGTTAAAAACCAAAGTAGGTATTTAACTTTAAGATCCTTCAAGGATGCGACACGTGGAAAATTTTTCGAAAAGCTTTGCTATCTCAAAAATGGCTCTAACGATTTTGGCTAAAACGTTATATGTTTATGACAAATGAAATGTATATTTTGAATTTTCTGGCTATAGTTCATGTAGTCCTGTTGGCGACTTTAGCATAACTGGTAAACCTAAGAGATAAAATCTGACTCTACAAAAAATGTAGATCTCGTTAAAAGACAAAAGTTATGTCCAAATGCATTTTTTGTAGAATAAACCACTTCGGAGATATTCCTTGTTATTTGTGTCAGTTTTGCAATACTTAAACTTTTCTCAAATCCAAAGTCGTTATTCACTTTTTTATCTCTTAAACGTGCAACGAGAACAGAACTTCAAAGCCTTCATACAGGGACCAGCTTTAGATGTGACTTCACTTAAAGCCTACTGTATTCCCATTTCTCGTTGCAGCTGCAAGAAAATTAGCAATAACTTCTGCAAATACTAACACGAGGAATATAAAGGAATGAGAGCTTGTATGAATTAGTCAAGAGCAGAGAAAGTCATTTTTTTCTCTTTCTTTTATGTTTTGATTTTACATAGCACAAAGCTTTATTGATTCCACAAGCTTACAAGAGGAATAGCTAAAATAGCTAAAAATGTTTTCCATACCTTTATGATCGCGATCTCTGTGTGATTTGCTCACAAGCCAGGCGTGCAGCGATTTTAGCGCCTGTCTATGGGAAGCCAATAGAGCGTGAAGCAGTTAAGGGGGTAGTTAGCGATGGAGATAGCATTAAACGTTGGCACCATTCGCGCGCGTCTGCCACGATGGACAAGGTATGCGTTAGAAGCTTATCGGCTTAACTAGTCAGTCATGGACGTTAGCGATTGGACAAACGGTTCAGTAAATACCTATCGAAATATTGATCCAGACTCACTGTACCGATTTGTGAATACGTGGCTTCTTAAAACTTCCCACCATACAGCTTCTAAACAGTGACAAACTGGTTGAAATTGCTGTATATCGAGGTTTCTGTGCTTCTGTTGTGTTAACAGTAAGCTCCACTTTGTGCTTAACCCAAACGGTCCCACTGTTGTTTACAAGGTTTCCGTGCACTGAGAGCATAATACATTACATCAGAAATTACCAGTCTTCTAGTGGAAGCATTATAAGAGGCAAATTAAAGGAGACAAAATTCTGCCGTAACTGACACATTGGAGGAGAGAAAACTCTGAATATTAGTACCCAGAAGAAACGTAATTATAATTTATGTTTTGTGATTTTTCTATATAAAACAAAACGACAAAATCCAGTCCAATTACTTTCCTACCACTTTGTCTTTTTAAACTTCTGTACAAATACACAGTTTTCTTCTCCTGCTTAACACAGTCTAGTCTTTCGTGTTATCACAACTCACAACAATTTACTTCTCGTAATCTTGACTCAGACCTTTCAGTGTCTTTCTTCACTTTATCTGTCTCTTATACACTAACTGCGACGATACAATCACTACGCTCATTAAATTTTCTTTAGAATGCACCGACACACGCACAGCTGTCTCACACTCACTCACACACTGACCGACTCATACGTGCGTAACTTAACACACTCTCTTTCTCTTTGCTATTTCCTTGCCTTCTTATATAGCGGGGATGACATCACACGGACCTTTCGGGAACTTTCTCAAACACGCCGGCGATGACGTGGCTAGATCTTTCTCAAAGGCTCTCGAGAAAACACCTTTTTGGTCTGCCGTTCGATTGTTGTTAGTCACATATACACAAACGGTCGCGAGAGGCGCCATTTGTTTGCACCTGGTATGTGGTATGAAGCAACTTAGCCCCAACAGTTCTTTGTTTGGCACCGCACCCGGCGTCAGAATATTTTTCATTTAATTTGTTTTATAATTTTTTCGCAATTATTGTTAGCGTGCACTTAGTAGGACAAATAATATTGTGGTGAAATATGTTAGATATGTTGGAGGAAAGATTTTTAAAATCAGCAAGCATAACGCAGTATATGAAAACAGATTTATAACTTTAAGCATATTTTTAAAAGGGTTCAAATTGTTACGTTGACCACTTCGAGCATCCATTCAAATGACGAGCAGAATTAAAATATTAAAATGATTTTGAAATCTAAATAAGCAAAAACAAAACATTAAATAAGCCCCCTTATTCTTTTCTACCTGCAGCAGCACCTAACACGCCCGTGACCCTCGTTCTTCCGCGTCCATCATCCACTGAATGTTCCTGGATTATTTCTGACCACTATGGGATATATTCTCTGAACATTTCTACCAGTGACCTGTGGAAATGAAGTAAACTCCTGGCTAATTTATTCGAACCAGAGAAGGAATGAAGATTATTGAATAGCAAGCTGCTGACGACTCGTCGGCAACGTTTGATGACTACGGAACAGATTCTGCGCGCCACAGTCCTTAATCTGCTGAAGCACTTTTTGGTAAATGTTGTTGCTTGGTGTATTAGCATATTTCACTGGCGCATTTCCAAAAAGGATGAAATTAAATGTGTGCAAAGAAGGGTTGTGGAGGGCCGCTTTCTCGTAACGAGCCTATCATCTAACACCCCACTCTGCTATCATCCACCTTGTTGAACGAGGAGCCCCAAATTAACTGCGTACATTACCCAAGCTACCCCTTAACATTGTGCAAAGAACCATTACAGGGAGCACAACTTGTGGTAAACGTTTAAAATTGAGAAAGATTAAAACGACAATTAGGTTACATATCCCATTTATCTCTACCACTAATCCTAAGTGGTCCTGGGCAATAAAGTTCAAACACCCTATTATCTCCCTATAACCAAGACTAAAAATATGTCTTAGCTTGGAAATAAACTTCGTTAACTTCCCAAACGTTACCAAGTAATCGCCCATTTCCAGAGAAGCAAGTGGAAAAGAATAAATTAATAGAAAATGTCTTTTACGGCAATCCTATTTATCAGCTCCAAGGGGAAGCTGTTCCATAAAATCAATATGCTAATAAGGACTGTAATGGACTTAAAAAACTTGCACTTCTTACTCTACTTCTAGCACTCTGTCTTTCCGTCTGCCATGATAACATTTCCTTTAGTCGTTTTCTTTATGAGATTTAATCTATTAAAATTATAAACAATGGGATATGCTAACAAAAAAGAGGTAAATGGTACAGAACTCGGAAAGAAGTGCTACATTCATAGATGATTGTCTGTGATACGCTCGTAAGCGCCATTTCCGTGGCCTGAGTCTTACACTGTGCTCAGTTTCAGCTAGCAACCCAGTAGCTGTAAATACAGTGCTGCGGTTTGTTGCCAATATTTTGGTAAGCAAGTGTAAAGTGTATTTTATTTCAGGAATTTTAGCATTTTAGGGTGATTTACCTTTTGCTTTTTCTTAACGTTTTAATTCTTCCGTTTTTACTGTTCCGTTTTAACTGTTTAAATTTTAGCAAGTTTAATCTTCACTTGTTGGCGTTTTAAGGGTGAGGTTTTAACAGTTGAGTTTACCTGTATTTATCTATTTTAACTTTCACTTTGTAGCTTCTTGAGGGTGTAAAATGTTTACAATGTTACAATAATGTTTATCTATAACATTTTTAACTAGAACACTCACATCGTCCTGATATGTGTGCATCTTGCAAAAATGACCTGCTTATTGTTTCGGGTAGTAATGAGATTGCAATTTATCAGGTATCCATATTCATGAGGAATAGATTTTCAAGTTTCAAGAATAAATTAAGAGTCACTGTCAGGTTCACGACTGGAACCATCGCCCTAGCTTAAGTAAACCACTTTGAATGCATATTTTATTTGCTAAAGCCAAGTTAATATTTACAAAACAATTTAGCTAGGCTTGCCAGGGAGCCGCTTTAATGCAGCTCTCTAAGCACCAAGTACACGCTCTGCCTACTTCAACAAGAGTAAACAATTCATTCGCAGACCCTCGCCAGAAGCCAGCAGGCAGCTCTTGCACTTCTACCGGTCATTTCCAGCGCACCTATAGCGTTTATTTATAAAGCACCTTCTTCTTTAATAAACCAGAGACAACTTGCACTCGCCGCAGCTCGAGCACATGACCAAAATGGAAACGTAACGTCATCACGTAATTCTGTTAAAACACTAAAGGCAACAGTTTGACTATTTTCCCTCCGCAACAGGAAAACTGAGAGAAAATTGCCGTTTTTACGACGGTGACGTGGGGAGCAGACTTTACGGCAGCCATAACAGCCGTTCCGAAACGCTCTGTGAGGGATAGGAAATGGAACCACACCATCACTTTCCTCTCCTCTACAAAGCGTAAGGTGTAAAGCACGCTTACTGAACTGAAGGGGCGGAAAACTGTAAACCAGACTCAATACAACAATCACTATGAAAAGCGATTGGCGATAAGTAGTCACAGAAAGTACTTTTTTGACTACTGTGTTCACTTTGTTAGATTTTCACGCTTACGCACCATACTACTCAGTCACTTAAAAACAATATTCAATAATATGAATAAAAAAAAAATAAAAAAATAAAAAAAAAAATAAAATAAAAAAAAAACAAAAAAAAAAAAAGAAAAAAGAAAAAAAAAAGAATGTATATTACATTTATTTCACTGTTGCTTTTCTTTACAAAGAAATGTTATTAAATCCCGATTTACATTTAACAAATTTTAGTGACAGAATTGAAAAACACAAAATTTAGCTATTACCCATCCATTTCAACCTTATCCTACACACGGCTATTGCGTAAAAGAACGACTAATTGCATTGGTTGACCTTATAGTTGTTATAGAAGTCTGAATCTAGTACTCTCATTAAGGTATGTCATCTCTTATGAATTTGAGATTTCCTTCCGTGGTTTACCGGAGAAAATACGAGTTAGTTAAAAAATTTAATGTCATGTCGGCACGTTGGTCATACTAGCTCAGTGGTTAAAGCGTCCAGAAGATCCATGATTCAAATCCCGGCTATGGCACTGATTTTTTCAGTCTCACTCTACTCTTTCCAAGCTTATCCTACACGTGGCTATTGAGTGGAAGGACAATTAACTGTAGGTATATCTACCTTCTTAATATATCTACACATTTATATGGTGCAATTCGCAAAAGTAATTTCTGATAATGATCCCCCAATGAAACTTTTGGCTGAAGTAGATCCTGAATTTATACTCATTTGAGGGTTTTTATTTACTATGGACTTCAGTATTGTACAGATTTTTAGTTTATTTTCAAGAGATTCATCTGTGTAAACTTCAGCTACATTAGTGGACTTTTAACTAGTCCACAGTATTGTTTCCATCTTGTAAAATGAATACCTGCTATCTTGAATCGATATTCACCTGTTATCATTGCGCACCTAAAATAGATATCGAGAAACTGATTTACACATTCTTAATTTCTTTCGTATGTATGTAAATATTAAATATTTATTGTATATCTAAGCTTCGAAGAAAAGCTATTGCGTGCAACTCTCATTAATGGTTATTAAGACGCTCCTGAACGAGCGTTGAAAGTTGCTCATCACTCACGTCTTAATAACTTTCATTAGGGGGTCGTTGCATAAATAGCTATTTGCAACATCATTACAAGAGTTGTGCAGCATAGAAACACGCGAGGAACTAAAATGCTACAATCCTTTGTATCTAGTCTATACATCAAACTCCTTTATAGCAAAAAATATTCTTTGTATTTCTTATTTTAAAATGCATTAATCAACTTTGATAAAAAATAAAATACATGTATTTTTTACTACCCACTTATCGTTTATTTCGTATACGTCTACAAACTGTTGCTACGAAAGCTTATTGCCTACTTCGCGCTAATGGAAATATTTGCAGAGATAGGAATAATTTCACTTAACGTATCATTTTAGAGATAGAGGAAACCGAATTCATAAGTCATAGGTATGTTTACAAGCTGCTCGGAAATACTGGCACTGAAATTTCATACTCTTTCCACGACATCGCGAATTACAACACTTCAAAATTATATTCAATCCAATAATAACGGATATATAGGAAATAGCTGATGTGAAATAAGTTATCTGAAATACCTAAATGGTGTGTTTTAAATAAATTCACATTTTTAGGTAGTACATTTTATCTCTTTCTCATGGTTTGGGCGTTATTCCAAGAAAATTGAAGATAAGCACTTCATATGTAATGTAAATATCTTAAACACATGTATGCCATTTTGGTCAAAACCGATAGACCCATTTTGGGAAAATAAATATGTAAACTGTTTTTCTGTAAAGGTTGTTTAGTTTGAGAGAATTTTCTTTAAAAAAGTTGTCAGGCATCTTTAAATGTCGACACTCGATGAGATTATTGGTTCCTTCATAATACAATGAGAACTGGTCTGTTCTACGAAAGAAGCTAAGAATTTTGTTCATTTGGTAATGATCTGCTGACCTCAGAAATCCGCAATGTCGATGACATGATTGCCGCGCAAGGTGAGACAATAAGGGAATTCAATTTGCACAGAAAAATGTCACCTCACGAAATGAAATCCTCGGAACCAATATCTGATTTGAAGATAAAATGTAGTAAGTGGTTATTTGAACCACATATAACATGCTCATAATAACTGGATACACATTGCAGAAAACAGACAAAGCACTTCACAAGAAATAAACTGTTATAATGAAATTTTCAGCACTAGGCGTTTGACAACGAAACTCTTCAAACGAAGTTCAAATTATTTCCAGGCTCATAAATGCGATTCCTTGTACAGCTGTCCCTCTTATTACGTGTTGCAAAAGGATCTTGAAGATATAGTATAAGTTTATGTTCCCTCAATCCTGGTGTGATCGTCAAAGTACAAATTGCACTGGAAGTCTTGATGTTCTTCGGCTGAAGCTACCGTGATTAAGAGACTACCGGAGACAAATGGCTGCTATTCGGCTTGTTGGTCTGTTAATTATGCAAAGTTTTAAGGCTTGGCCACTATCACTTGACGGCGCCACCTCACGAAACCTAAAGTAGCGTCCAAACAGAAGTTATTCAAGTAATTATTCATTCCGACAAAACGGATGATTAGTGAGTGCCCTGGGGAAAGTCTGTCCCAGCACGCCACATCCTAATCTGTTTCCGCTTCTCCGTGTGGTCTCTTTTTTCCCTTGTTTATTTACCAACGCAACTACGCTGGCAGCAAGAGATTATTGTAAAAGATACACCGTAGGTTTCTTGCTTCTCTCTTAATATTACGGAATATAGCGTAAAATTAGTTTTAACACATTAGTTGTTATGGAGTATGACGAACACTTCGCGGAAATCTAAGCCCAGAAACATACCACAAGTCTCAGTTAACATTTTCACCTTCTATAGCATCTTAAGCAAGTAATGATGCGAAGTACATATATGCACGTTGATGTCCAAAATTGCATTTGAGCAGAAGGAATTGCAGTAGCGCAAAACACAGTTGCCATAATTTTGAAACACACGAGTGTAAAATTATACCTCATGATCACTATCCTTTATGTCTTCAGTCTTTTGAAATAAGATCTGATCACTTCGATTACAGTTTGGGAACCCTAGTTTGCTAATATTTGATATACATGCTACAATTGCATTTAGATTGGTAATCCTGAAATTGGAGCGAAATACTAATTAACTCTATCTGCAACTGTCTGCCATAACTTTTGATAAATGCATACACATGCCCATACTTACGATAAAGGTGGGAAAAGATAAAATGGCTTGCTTCTGCTGCCTAGATTTTCAAACCAAGGAGGTAAATATAAACAATTGCCAATAATCGAGACATTTCCCTTATTTGCCACTGCTGCCGTTCAGTCAGAGATTTGCGTCGTGGCCCTCCTTTCTACGAGGACAACACTGGTAATTTTTAGAAAATCAAACAATAGTTTTAAAACATTTAAATGACTTTATTGTTCTTCGAAATATTACCCCTTATTATTAATACATTCTTCCATTCGATGAAATCAGTCCTTAAAGCAGTTCAGATTTTCATAATGTTCCACTGTTTATCAGATGGCGAATTTTATCTTTAATTTTTGGAAACAAAAAGAAATTGCAAAGTGCTAGGGCAGAGCGAATGATACTGCTGCATGCAAAGATACACTTTTATGATGTAAAACTATTTAATCTTTCGGCTATATTCATGAACTTTTTAAAACTTTCTGTAGACAGACATTTGTGCCCCAATCGGCAATAAAAGTGCATTTGTCTCAGTAGTTATGCTGCTGTTTTAGAAGAAGAAGAAGAAGAAGAAGAAGAAGAAGAAGAAGAAGAAGAAGAAGAAGAAGAAGAAGAAGAAGAAGAAGAAGAAGAAACTAACAACCATCTTCTCATCAGCACAGAAATTCGTCTGACTTTAGTAAGCTTAGGTTCTGTTCGAAAGACCCACACAGCCAATTGACGTTTCTTTTCATCCTCACGGTAATAAATTCAGAATTCATCACAAGCACCGATATTCCAAACCGCATATGAAGTGTCACGTTGAAACTTTTCCACAGTTTTCCTGCACGACTTAATACGTTGTTTCTGGTCGGGAATCCATGGATAATAAGGTTTTCTCACATCTAACTGTTGATGTAAAATGTTTTGGATTTGAGTCATACCACTGCCCAATGTTAGACAAATAAATTAGTAAGATATCCATCGATCTTTTACAAATATTGCTCGAACACAGACAATATCTGCATCAGCAACAGCAGTTCTTGGGCGTCCTTCATCATTAGTGAAAAAAGAACAAGAAACAAATATTTCATTTGAATTTACTGTAGCAATTATAAATTATTGCCTTTGTCAAATACATTTCACATTGTTTAGGAGTTAATGACGATTTAAAATCCTAAAAATGATAGCCCAGAAATGTTCTCTAGTCAAATTCATTTTTGGGTGAACACAAAAATGTTAAATTATTAAAATTAACAAACTACAGGGCGGCAAATTCGGAAAACGTTCCAAAGTGCCTGTCAAATAGAAATATATTTCATTTGTTTTTAGAAACAAAAAAGTTTCAGCGTTGCCTTCGTACGTGAATGCCTTTTTGAAAACCTAAAGACAGTTGAAAGCCGTAGCTCATTATTTTTGATACAAGATCAAGGTACACAAAAATGTTGTTAGGCTCTGGTGCTGAGGAAATATTTAAATGATTATTAGTTTACAGCACTAGTCGTATTTTGCATCACAAACCCGATTGCTCTGGAGTGTACATAATGAGTCCATAAAGTACACAACAAGAAAATTGCATGGCAATAACATTTGGATTTTGGTAAGCAAATTAAACTGTGCCTGCAGCTATTTGTATGTCAACGGAAGCAGCGGAGCTTGGCGGATATTCTCTGAGAGAGGCCACATGCCTCATTATTATCCCATTACGATATTTTAATTACACTGCACGAGCGTATCCTTTATGTGTTGATAAATTCGAAGCTACCTGTCTAACGTAAATGAGAATTGATAAAACGCTTTCAGAGAGTGAAACAAAGGAAAGTAATCATTATCGCGAGGAGGAAGGGGGGATGGAGCTAACAAAAGAATTAATAGAATACAAATTAATAGCTCTTGTGCACCTTAGTGTGTTGCAGCTCAATAGCATGTTTAGTGAAGAAGCGCTATTTTCATTCTCTTTAGGATTTGTGTTCTGTTTCAATGCTCTTCCCGTACAAGATCTCTTTTTACTAGTACTGGATTCGTCTTTCATTGCAATTTCGATTTATATGCGTTTATTTATGTTGTTTAACATTTCATTTTTGCCTTCATATATTAAAAGTTATACAGTTATTGTGACTACCACCACCGGGAGAAAGCTGTGAAATAAAAGAAGTACAGGAGTCTGCAGGCCACGGTAGATAGACCACAGAGAAGCGCGGAAGGCCCTAACAGTTCCAGGCCCGAAAATCCCTCCACTGCTCGAGCAATGGATGGCCCTCGCTTAAGCAGCTATCTGATACTCTTTCCTTTGAGGAAGCATCCGCGCCATCTGTCCGACTCCGCCATACGCCACAACAAATAGTAACACGTGTAACACAATCGTAATCAACTCTTTACACACACATATACACACACACAATGCTTCCCAAAACTTAACACAAAACTACAATTTTACTAAGAAAACAAGGACCATAGCATAACAAAGGTAATGGATGCTTCCAGTTTGCTGAGACTATGCTCTGAGTTACCCTGTAGTTCTGAACCTTCCCATCTCACGGCGTTGTATTTGCATAGCTCCTCTATGGCAATGCGACAGAATTGCAATTAATACTTCGAGCTCTGTGTCCTGAGCCATTTGTTCACGAATGTCTTAAGAACGCACAAGCAGTTCCTTTGGTTCGTGTAATAATGAAATACTGACTACTTAGCACATAAATAGCCAGATAAAGAAGAAAATGTTATTGGGTTACGACTGGAAAATCGACTATAGTCTTAACTAATAGTTTTGTTCATTAATACAATTACTTTATTGCTTTCTACTTTCCACGTGGCCTAAAACACAGAACTGACCTAAAAGGACCAGGCTTTTGATATTGTAAATGCAACAATAGCCTATTTAACAATAATACGTAAGACTCAATAATAATCACAACCAGTATGGGAGTGTAACACCTAACCAAGAAAGAAACTGTTTAAAAACCAACAGTAAGATTACTAAAAAATGTATATTAACTGAAGAGCGCAAATTTAATGTACGAGTACATCTTTTATATCTGCTGTACTGTCAACAACAGAAGCAATGTGAGTTGCCTCAGGACTATTTAATCTAAGCTGACCTATGACCTCATCTCCATCTTCCTACCGGTTAACAGTTGCCCATAGGTATGTTTGTTTTACTTACTCATCTGAGAAACGTGTGTGTATTAGGTAATATAAGAGTTTGCACGATTTTCAATAAAGTATTAATGATATTGCCTTTAGATGAACAATATTACAGATACATTCAGAACAGAAATAGCGTATTTCATTCCGTTGCGATGATATTATTGCCGGAAGCTAAAATTAATTGAAAAACAACAAAGAAATGCTGTTATAGAATGAACAACCCTAATGATTCTGCAGATTAAAAGCGAAACCAGTATGATCGTCCTTGCTTCAATTACCTTTAAATAAATGTTTACGTTACCAGAGGGTTTTGATGAGGTTAACTCCGTTCTTCAAATATAATGACTGCAACTTGCTTACCTGGAAAAAAAGAAAGAAAAAATCACTGTATCGAATTTCAATTTCATTCTATAACAACCAAATCACTTTTAGATTTAGATACATCTGATAATGAACAGAGTGTTTTATAAAGATTTCTGGCAAAGCGTTTGTCTTGTATTTCCTTGTTCATAACTCCAATGATTCCTATCTGTTTCTCTCAATCTCCCCATCGCTATCTCTGCTATTTCAGCCAGGTTTTTTAAAACTTCAGAGTGTTCAGAAACTTCTAGACGTTGCCATAGCAGTCTTCTACGCTTTATACAATCCCGCTGGAAGTATTCGTAGCCATTGCAACCTTTTACCTTGAATGTGAAACCTGACAGTTACACAACTGCAATGGCTTTTGAAATACAATTTTGAATGTATTGTATAAAACAGATGCAATGAGAAACGCGTGACTTATTCCTCTGCTGCTAAATGGCTTATCTCATGCAATGAACTGTGAATTGCAAACAGATACCAATAGAGACTGATGCCTCACTTTTGCGGCATTCGTCCGTGTTCTGCCATTCACAGGTTGTGTTCATGAAACTAAAGTCTAAACGGAAACTGAAGAGCAGCGTTTTGAACATCTGCTTTAATGGGAAAGAGGGGGCAAAAAAGGAGGGGTCTATGAAGTGAGCAAATACCACAAACCCATTGCTTGACGCCGGCGAGCGTATAATTGCACTCTAAAAGCCCTGTCCGGACCAAGAGCCGAATGCAGCTCAAGAGGCGTTCCGTGAACTAGTGTGGTAACACTGGAACTATGGTTGCTATACTCCCATGAATCAAAGATCTTCTGTGAGGTGTTCGCAAACATGGATAAAATATTCCTGAAATGAGGATGATGCACTAACGCCTCATTGACAATCACATACTTCACTCCTGACTTACTTCTCAACTTTTCTACTGCTTTTCAAAATATTAATGATTCGTATATTTTAGAATATCACTGCCGGTAGTGTTGTCTTGCATGTGAGGCATGCATTCGGGAGATTATAAGTCCGATTCCCGCGGCCGACCTACCTGACCAATGGGTGTCTTCGGATGTTTTCCCGGGTCATCAGGCAAATGCTGGGAAGGATAATTACACCCCCGAATTTCCCATCTATCCATTTCATTTTACCTTCATGGTAATCCTATCTTGTACGGTATGAAGTGTTGGCGATGGGCGAGTATGGCGCTGCTGTGTGTGGGCTTTACGAACTATAACTGCTATTCTCGGCGGATGGGTGGTGTTGAGTTGCCTGACCGGAGGTTGTTTGGCGAACCTGGTGTCGAGGTGAATCTCAGCGTAGATTAGGGAATTTCACACAGACTCACGCCACTCACCGGAGTTCCAATACGGCTATAGAATGCTCTCAGTTCATCCTTTCCTCCCAGGGTCTAATATACAATAGCCTCAACAGTTGGCTCTTGTGGAATGCCTTCCGTCCATACTCTACTCTAATTTACTCTGCTAATCTACTGTCTTGCAAAGCACTACTGCGGTGTCTATTTTGGGCTTTATAACATCGTTTATCGTGAAATTATTTATAAAAACCTTTTATATTCCTACGCAGTGGCTATTGTTAGCATTATTGCTATGGTTTAGATGATGTTTTAAAACGCTAATTTCATTAATTTAGAAACTGAAAATAAAAAAGAAGATGAAACAAAAGTAAACAAGCGCCGAATGAGCGACAAACTGTGATTCTTTTAATGGCAGATTTTTAAACTCTAACAAATGAGAAACTACAAAAAGGAAACATGGGTTTCAAAGCTCCAATACTCGTTATTTTTACACTGCTTTAAAGGTTAATAAATTCCGAAATCCATAAAATGTGTGTATACAGGACAGTTTGAAAATGTCTATAAAGTTTACTCAATGCAGGGATAGATGGTGTTTCTTTTCTTGTCTGAAGAATGTAAGAATTTAAAGGCAAATTAATACATAAGTGGTGCAAAGCTATTTCTGAAAGCTTTGTAGGTTTAGGGAATTAATACTTTTAGAAACTAGAAAGTTTCTAAATGACTAATGTGGACATAAGGGTTATACATTTTTCAATTCTATGCTGTTTGTTTGTCTGTGTTCCACTCTACTGAGAATATACTGTTTGCGGTTCATTTCACACCACGCTCGCAGCATTATTTAGCTGTCTAAAAATGCCTATTATCGCAAAAAGAAATGGAAAAAAAAGCTAGTTAGCACGATGACCTTATTAAATCATCCACTAAATAAGGCTCTAGAAGTGACTTTAGTCTACTTCAGTAACAAACACAGACGATGGAAATATGAATCATCATCAAGAGATAACCGCCTGATTCGAGGTCAAGGATAAACACCAAGACGAAAGTTCATTTTATGTTTTTCACTAAATTGTATACAATAATGCCATAATATATTTTCTCTTTTCGTGCTTGATTACTGCAAAATGCCCAAAAAGTAGTTGCAATGTTAGAAAATAAGATTAAACAACTCACTACGAAAGTAGTAATCATATAACGTAAAATAAACCTATTTGCAGCATTCAAGGTGATCCAAGATGCTGAATAATTCGAAACGAGAAGTAGTAAGCCAAGAAATAAAAAAATATAGCAAGCGTTGATTCGCAAATTAATACTTTGCGAAATAGCACGCTTGTTGAACAATATGGCGTGCTCGGTGGTACTTAAAACGGATTCTGATGTTTTGTTGGCTGTTTGTTTGTCCATGCATATTCGTTTGTTTTTCTTCCCACAATGTTCGAGATAAAAGGAGAAATTGTGTGTTTTATCAAAATAATGTCCATAGTATTCCCACAGAGAAACTTGTCTCAAAAACGACAATTTAAAGAAGTCTATAAGTTTAACTATGTTAACGGAAATAATTGATTCACTTAGCAGTGCATCTTGCCTTTTCTACCTACCGAATAATCTTTTGTTAGCACCAGGTAGAACCTGCTTACAGTTAGGAAGCAAGCAAATACACGTTAACGTGCGTTTTATTTCAACTTTGTATATAATAATAGTGGCGGCACCCTGGTTAAACCGCTTGTTTCTAACCAAGGTGGTTCAGGTTTGAACCCAGAGAATTTGTTGTGAACGAAGTAGTCTGAGCGGTTTTTTTCCGGGTTCTCCTGCTTCCTTCATCATTCATTCTAATAATTGTCCCCTGATCCCCTTTCCTTTCGCCCACTCCACCTTCTTTCATATCATACCCGGTTCCGGTTATCTGATCACAGTCGGTCTGCTCGTCGACAGGTATCTGAACCCACGTCAGAGCAAATTAAGTTGTACGAGTGCATACGAGGAGGAAAAGCAGACTATGTAGGTAAACAAATAATAGTCTTCTTGCTGAATAAGTTTTAAGTTATACCTATTAAGATAATAAGCTATGCTTAAATTCAGAAGAGAGGCTATACGATCATTCAAAATTTGCGTTTAAAAAGGTAGTGTAACAGAAAGTGGTCCTTAGCGCCGCTGCTTACCAAGCAGGGGACCCGAGTTCGATTCCCGGTACCGGCGTGGAAATCTCTCGCTGGGAGACTGGTGCGGGGTGCACTCGGCCTCGTTAGGTCCCTAAGGGATCAATTGAGAAGCTACTTGCCCCTGGTCGAAAAGACCGCATAACCGGGGACCAGGGCGCTTACCACGCCACATCTAGTAGTGCACTCATGACGCCTGTGGTGGGCAGAGGTAGGACGCAGCGGTCGGGCGGTAGGCCTTGGCCCGCATGGGCTGTTCTACCACGGGGTTACGGTTAATAAAGAAAGTGCAACGCTATCCATATATCTTAAAATTGGCTTTATACAATAAATGAAATGAACTAACGAGAAGTGTGTGCGGATAAATTCTTAACTTTCTATCAACGAAAGCAAATGAAAATAAAGTAAATATGTATTTCAACAATTTTTAAACAGCAAACAGTAAAAGTGTCATACAAGAAAACCGTATGTGTTTCCAAAAAGTAAACCTGAAGGGGGTGGGGGGGGGGGGGGCGTAAAACGGAGTAATGAAACAAAGCTGTAGTTAGAAACAAGGTTCATTGGAAAACTGTTGATACTGACCAGGAAGAGATAAAGAAAATACCTGGTCCAATAAATGAGAAGAGATGGACCAGAAGAAATGGTAACTAAGAACATGTTTCGAAACAGAATTAAGATACATGGTACATGTGCAGGAAGAATAGGAAGAGGCTAGATTTTCAGCGATAGACCTTGAGCGCCTTCAGATACATAGAACATTAAAGTAAATACCAATAGAAAAAAAAGACCCATAAGTGCAAAGCACTTCATCCGCGCAGCGGCATAAAATGACTGACATAAAACAAAATGAGAGCAGTATATTCTTGAAGCACCTCGCTCTTCATGCCCCCCCGAATACACAAAACCTCTCCTCGCCAATGAAGCGGAAACTTGTCTACATTTACATCGCGTAGTTAGTTATCAAATGGCAACGAGCGAATGAACGATTTAACAAGAGAAGAGTTTAAAACGCGACCACTACTCATGCAGCAAATGCACGAATAAAATGCACTGGGCTAGTAGAACGGAATCTCCATGGTCCGATTGTCAAAGCCGTGGGACAATGGACCACTCGAAATATCCCGAAGAAACTTGTGGTGCACAAAGCACGTTTTGGAGATATACTTTTGCTTTGTTTAACCAGATGCTGAATCGGATAACCATGTGGCTTCTGTAGGGGACTGCTGATATTGCACGGTATTCGAACATAATTCTGAATTTGACAAATTACTCATTCACAGTGGCCGCGTACAGAGCAAGGAGTTGGATAGGAAATTAGATGGGGACGATTCTAAACCAGTGATCTTCCGACCGGCAAATCCCTGCTCTCCCACCGAGCCAGCGTTTCCTGTCACTCCACAAACAATCTATGCACTATGTAATCCACAAAACTGAGAACCGAATTTAATCAATTGTTGGAAAAAGTAATAGTATAAGTAGATAAATTACCAGTTTAAACTTTGTCATTCAACTTATTCCACTGTTTCATTGTCACAATTAACACATCACTTAGTTTTAGTACACTGCCACTAAAAACTCTGCAGAAGCAATTATTTTACCCTATACTTGCCAAAAATGTAATAATGCTTTTATGTGATTCGTATTTCAGAAATATATTACAGAAAACACTTGCCTTAATAAGAAGGAAATTGTCAACCTAATTTTAATCTGAGAGAAAGATAATGCACAATATTAACCGTCCTGGATTCAAGCTATCAAAATTGAACCTGCTGTATTGCACAACTTTGTTTTCAAAACAATGGGTATCTCTGAGCTCCAGAAAAGCTAAAAATTTACTTCAGTGATTTTCTGGCTTCATGCGTAGACAAGCGAGGATTCATAGTCATCCAATTCAATTGTTTAACAGCTGTGACCCCGCAATTTTAACCCTCTGTTCCATGAATTACCTTGCTATATATGTTGCTCTTCTTCTAATTCCTGAACCAGCTTAGGTGTCCCTATCAGAGGACACTACAGGAAATAATTTGAATGGCCATGGATGTTAGAGGTCAGACGAAATGAACTAGCCATCATTCAAAGCCAAACGTCGTGAGCTTAATCCCAGTGACTGGAATCAAATGTGGCTATAGTAAAGGATGGGGAGGGTCCACATAAAATAACCCGTGGGATGGTATGTATTAGACTACAATTGGATTTTGATTTTTTGGAAAAGCAGAAGAAATGAATCGTACCTTAATGTGGAATAAATTGATACACTTAAAATATAAATAGCTACAATATTTTTACTTTATTATTCAATTCCAATATAGGTAATAGCAAAAAAACTGTTGCGATATTCTAAAACCTTGACTAAACATCTTTGTTGCCAAATGGCAACCTGCATTACGGAGTTACATTACTGATCGGATGCTTGATTTTGAAATCTTGCAGTTACAGCTAGCAACTACTTTTTGTATACGGCTTTTTTATGTCTAATCACTTGTGTAACCAAAATATTGTGCTTGGCATCAATGAATTTTACTTTCCTGTTACACGGATATTCTTGGTATTTGAACATTAATAAACGATGTTATTGGTATTTTATTGAGAGAACTATCCCTATCTTAAAATATTGGAAGCCTCCCAAAAAGGAATGCTAAATGTCACAGGGAGATTTACGGAGTAAGATCAAGGTTTTGAGTGTATTGTTTCTGTTCTTGGTAAAAGAAGACATCTTGAATGAGTTTTGGTTATACTATTCTCCCTGTCTGATATATATTTCGAGGGTGTTATTGCCTACGCCAGGCTATCTTTTTCTACATACATTTATCATATCTGGTCATTAAGAGATTTTCGCAGCACGCTAGTGTATGTGGCAAGTTTTCTGGCGTAGCGATATTTTATTTTAACTGTTCCTGGAATTGTGTAAAGTGCACTTAAAGCGTGCCCCGAAAGCGCTGAAAGGAAGTTTATATAGCAGAAAAGAGGCTTACTGCCCCATGGGATGCGGAAATATATATGAGTGTGTGTGTAGAAACACTAGATGTTTGAGTGCGGTGACCGCTTCGCTCGCGTGGAGGCGCATGCGCACCAGGTACACAAGGGTGCATGTTTCTGGGGTTAATGAGAGTTCGGGGGTGTGCGGCAAGAAGGGGAGCGGTCCACATGCATGTAGTGGAAACAACGTTCTTTGCAACGCGAGAAATAAAAGAGACCACGACCTCGAGTCAAGAGAGGGGAGGTTTGGAGGCGGAAATGAATTTAACGTTGAAATATTTTAATTTAAAGTTTAATTATATGAAATGTTGGGAGAGTGGGTCCCTGTTTGGAATACTCGACCCTCCCTCTCTCCTTCAGTAATGATAAATTTTACTTCACACAAATCCCTCTTACCGAAGTTCAGCCAAGTGGCATGGGAGAAGGCAAAAAAACGGGTGGAAAATGCGAAGAGGCGGCGGCAAATTCTCTGTGAGTTTGCTTGTTGGAAGAAAGGACAATATTTGTGCGACAGAATTAATTTCTCTTCTACTTCATTCGGTGATGGGAAGCGTTGCGAGAACCTCCTATGTAACTAGGGTCGTTTGATATTCCTTTGCTGCTAGCTCCCTTTTCGTGACACAAGCGAAACTAGCTAAACAAATTGTCAGCTTTGTTAACAATTGAGACCATAACATTTCTATAGTGTAACTGTTTGTTTACAGCCTTCGAGTTGTAAGTGAACGTTTAAATTTCTTGTATGGTACACGAGATTTCATATGGGTGTTTAGAAAATATTGATATCAACAATCCTGGTTTTGATTCATTTTTGGAAAGTACAGTAAGGAAATGCCTAATTAATATATAATTTCCTCTGTCTCTCACAAGGGTCTATTGTCACATTGTCATAGATTGAGCTGCGATTTAATATGGTGAAAAGATACTGAACACAAAAATGCTTGACTTTCCGGTTTCTCTTCTATATGGTCTCTATTGGACGGTATATTATAAAGTTTTAAGTTGTAACGAGTGATTTAAATTTGCCTTTCGTTCAATGATCAGCTGTCTGAGACGAATAATAACAGAAGCTACAAGTATCGTGCGCAAGACAGCACTACAGATAACTTACAATCAAGATTGCATGTAACGAAGAGAAAGTGGACGTTATGTTTCAGTTTTTCCCAGTGAGAGTGCCTCCAAGAAAGGAAGAAACAAAGAAACAGAAGAAAAAATTGAGGACATAGAAATTGCATATTTTGTGAGTTCCGTCAAACATTTAGTGCCTAATGCTGTTATCATAGTTGTTTCGATACACCTACTGTCACTTTGCACCTTTACAACAGTTCACATTGGATGCACCCGATCTTTACATGTAGTTACGCGGTCGTGGCCACCTTGTTCACCTCACAATTTACATACACGGTTTCATCTGGGTCGTAGAAGCACTCGTTTTGAACAGACCATGAGAAATTCTGAGGAATAAATATGAAAGTTTGCACCACAATATCCAAGAAGTAACTGCAAGTTTGTTGATATACCTTGGTGTTGTATGATACTTGAAATGATACTACGCATTGCAACAAGTCTGTTTTCTAGCCAAGTGCTGAAATGCATTACAGTGAACATAATATTGACTGTATTATATACCTACAGTCCATTGCAAATTACAATCATCCAGATGTTATCGAATAAACACAGGTGAATACATGTACAACTTTGGTGAAAGTATACGTAATAATGCCAAGTTCACGTTCATGCACAATTTTAGCATACCAGGTGACCCACTTCACCCGGCATTGGGGTAAGTATTTAACTCTTTGTGCGTTAAAAAAGTTGCAGAACGCACCCGGGTAAATCCACTCGGTGGCATGAATGAATTTATTCTGCTTGTAAGAGAAGTGAGAGGGAGAGGAATTCCCCAGGCTTCAACTGGAGTGAATAGCGCGTGATAATACACGAGTTAGAATATTTTCAAATTTCACTCATAGGACTTCACTTTCCAGAGAATACAATCATTCCTGTACATGCTGCTATTGTCTAACATTACGGATTACAGATTGTGAATTGCCGTAAGAAAATCCATGCAAACATGAGGACTGCTTGGTGAAAGGGTCTTTCATCGCTCTCTCTAGTAATCTCCAGCAGTAGGACGGATCTTTGAGCTTGGGACTCTTAAGGACTTTCGCGTGTCTATGTGGTCTCCTGTGGTTCCGTCACTTATCCTTTCCTGGTAGGGGCTACGTGAGTCGCAGAGCCTCTCTCGGCTCCATGTCCTATACCCGTATGCTAATAGGCGATATGTTAATTCTTAGCGGCTAAAAGCTCGTGACAAGAATGAGAATGATCCTATTATCTCCTAGCAAACGAAAATATTCACACCGACGTAGAGAACCACTAATGTAAATAACGCTCGTTTCCTTCTGATCCGTTTGCATTTGACTGTCCCTAACAGTAACTATTGTTTGAATATAGTTGTGTCGAAAATCAGATATCAACATAGTTTCATCTACCTTTTCCTAAAATGTTCATTCAAAATGTCCTTGTACAACTTTGCAACATCTGCTTTTATATTACACAACATGTGAAATTCCAGCTCTCTGTTGTCTGGAAGAAATAACTATTAAAAACTATGTAATATAATGTGAGATCAAAGGTTTCTCCCCTCATCTGTTAACTTCATTCATCTTTTTCCTTTATCGCAGAGGAGGGGCCAGGTCGAGTCAGCCAAAAAGAGTGCGATAGGAAAAGGGGGGGGGGGCGACGACGGACTTGTCTTTTGATTCACAACATGAGAGGCTTTGCACTTGCTGAAGAGAAAGACTAGAGAAAAAAATAGATCAGGAGATTAGTCCAGGCCATTTCACCTAATGACTTAACGCAAACGTTACTATAAAGTCGACTAGTTCTTTCTCCTTCTGGCGACCTGCCATGGCTTCTTGTACGTACATACTCCCACGTGCAGGGAAGTTTATTGGCTGACGACCAACAGCCAGGGGTGGCGAGGTCATCCCTCTGTTACAAACTACGTCACACCGCTCCCACACTAACGAAAACAATAACACAACTACAAAGTATGTTTCATTTATTCCAAACTGCCCTATTTTCCAAGTTGATGCAATAACACGCTAAAGAGTTGAACTAACCTCATGTTCTGAAAATACCTTGCTGATATTGCCTCCATTTAAACATACCACCTGAATCTGCTACCTTCAACATGTTTATAAGTTCACTTTTTTAAAATATTCATTTCGCTTTCCGTGCTCTTTACATGGCCATGAGAGTAAACGAATGTTGATCTACTACTTGAAAAAAGATAGACGACTAAATTCCTTTAGTTCCCTCGGGAACATAGGGCTCCTGTGAAGTTCTTCCATTTTGTTCTCTGTGTTGCAAGCCTTTTTATCTCACTCCATGTCTCTCCCTTTGCTACTACCTCTTCTTCCATCGTCCTTTTCCAGGTTTTCTTAGGCCTTCCTTTCCTCCTTTTACCTCGAAGGTTCCAGTCAAGTATGTCTCTTTCTATTGCTCCAGTTGGCTTTCTTAGTGTAGGCTTATCCATCTTCATTTTCTCTTTCTAATTTGGATCTCAATGGGTTCTTGTTTTGTGCTTTGCCATAAGGCTTTATTTGATATCATTTCTAACCATCTTACGTTTAAAATATGTCGCAAAAATGTATTAATAAAGCTTTGTAATTTATTCATATTTACCTACCTTAGAAGATAGTCACGTTTCACGTTTCGCAAGTATATAGGAAGACGGATTTCACGGCATTAAAAGTCCGTATTTTAGTATTTATTTGAGATTTCTTTTATTTCTCCATATCTGGTAGAACTGCATAAATACTTCATTTGCTTTTTCAATTTTCTTCAATATCTTCATCCGTTCCTCCATTTAATTTTACTATGCTTTCTAGATAGTTAAATTTAGTCACTTGAAAAAGTTAGAAGTAGGTACTTATAAATTTAAATCAATAACATAGAGTATCTCAGAAATTCTTAAAGGTAGTACTTAACATAAATTGTGCTTTAATAAGATTTACAGTTTATGAGTGGTAAGCTTTGACTGTAGTTTTATGGCTATTACGTAAGTCATTCAGGGTTAAGGGACTTGATAGGCTATTTGCGGAAAGGTCAAGATGTAGATTTTGTCATGCAAATGAATTAACCATATGGTGGTTCAAACGCAAATGTTAAAACAATTTCCGGGAAAATAAGAAATATTCATGTTTCCCCGTGTAAAGGAGGAGGTGGAGGATTTTCTTGAAAAGTTTCTTGTCTCGTCCTTGAAAGATGCTGAGCATAAATGCCAAGTTTGATATACTTTAAAATATTTAAAATATTTCACTATCGCTGAAAGCCTAGTGTATTCCCATCTTTCCCTTGCATCTGTAAGAAAATCAACAGTAAAATAATTTCTGCAAATACTTATCTCGACTAATATGAAGAAGATAGAGGAATAACAGTTTATAAGAAGAGTGGAGAAACTCTTGTGACTACAACACATCAGAGTTTTCTTTTTTGGAATTACCTGGTATGGAAAGGTATGAATTTAAAAGCCCTTATTTTGCTCAGAGTTATTCTGTGTACGCGGGTATCTGACAGCAATGACTGAGGTATTGAAAGTCCTAAAGCAGCCTCAAATTACAATTGCTTAATTGTTTATTTTTGAATCACGACTCGTTTACTCAATTACTCTCAGAGATTTGGCGAGAAAACGTGTATGTTATGCGGGCACCAGGGTCCACATCATGAGCAATAATATCAATCTCCGAAGTACCAAAATTTAATCTTCGAAATTGAGCAAGAGCAATTATCAAAGACAAAATTGTCGATATGGCTGATAAATCCATCAGAGAGACAATGTGTGGATCCATTCATTTTGTCGACGTTTACTACGCAGATTTTTTGTTGTTCTTGAGTAGGTTTGTTTTAATTACCAACGTAGGGAAGTAAAATTAAATCTGACGTAGGAAGAGGTAGCGGCTTTTGGATTCCGTCCCGGATTAATAACAATAATTCTTGGAGTAGGGGGAGCACTCCTGACATCCATGCCAGGCGATTAATAACATTTAGCCGTTCAGCATTGGAAACAAAAATACGCAGGTTGACTCCGCTTCTAGTTCCCTTGGTAAAGCCTAAAACCGTGAAACAGCGCCGGCTAATTAATGATATGCATGCTGCGTGTAACTTCCAAGTTTCTTTATTCCTCCCTCGAGTACCATTTAGTCGGTGGGTCAACTTGTTCATGATTTGTTCAACTTGGTTAGGTACAGAAACCATATCGTCGCAAAAGAAAACCCGCCCCGAGTGCTGTGGTTGGTTTCGTAGATGGAACAATCGATGCAGCTGGACAGACTATCTCTAATAACTGACTGATGTATGTCGCTATATCGATATAAGTATAAGCTACTACCAAATTGCTCGTACCAAATTCATGCATCATAAAAGTATGGATAATCGTCAAAGTAGTCGCAATTAAACTACGACGTGATCGACCATGGAAAGTAGGCCACCTTAACCATACATACCACTAATTCTTATGTTAAGTTTTTGTTTCACCTCCTGATTTATTTTTGAGCCAACAACAATACTCTCCTTCGATTCAGTTGATATAGGCATGGAAATTAGCTGTAGATCATTACTCATTGTTTAAATACCAAGTTAACGTTGGAGCTGAGCTGTTTCTTTTTTTTAAAGTATGCTGTTCACAGATAGATATGCACAGGTACAGGCACAGATAGGTAGACACACAGCAAGCAGACAGACAGAAACACAAGCACAAATACACGCACTGAACTTTTTCTAAACATCACTTGGGAGGAGGGTTCCAGGACAGTATTTTCAGTGAAATCTCGGCAATGGGGGAAGGGGAGTGTTATTATAAGTAGTAGTAGCATACGAGTATAATTTAACAATGCAAGTGAAATTACTGATGCCATAAAGCCATTATCATAAGCAATGCCAGGAATGATTGTCAATTTACATAGATAATTTGACAATCGCGAATTGCACTTAGTAACGCTATCTCACAAATTAAAGAATGATATAGCCTTGGATATATTACTTAAATGCTGTATTGTTATTACTAACCTCTTAAAATACATACAGCAACGTCCATTGGCGCAGCCTACTAGATTAGATACCAGTGACCTAGTTTCCTACTTGCACACGCAGTTTAGTCAAACTGATTTCCAACACGGTTCCTGTCGTATTCTGTGTTTCGAATTATTTCATCTATTTCAGGATTAGATATTTCACCAAAGCGAGACATTTAAACCTAGCGGCTCTGTGGCGTCAAATTAGGCAAGCTGTTGCGCATCTGTAGGACAGTGCAGCTAGATTCTCTAACCTGATAAGATAAGAAAAGCTGAGCAGGTGATAGTGAAATTTGATAAATTTTTCACGAACGAAGGCTGGCATTAGTTGGAATGTGAAATTGTTATACACATGATTGGTCAAATAAATGAGTGGAATAGTCAAAATAAATCATAACTTTATAGAAAAGTGTTTCGCAATCTGGATATTTTGGTTTTATGTTTGACTTCACACTGTAGAAACTATATACAGAAGAACTAATTTGTTCTATAACTACCGTCCAATTATAATAATCTATAGGAGTATTACATTCTAATTAAGAATTGCATGTCTAGATCTCGCCTAAATTGCGGAAAAAAAATTGAAAATTCCGCGCAACGACTGCCTGCTTGTAGCTGAAGAGTAAACAAATCCGCATAAAACCAAATGTCGGACATCTGTAAGCAAGTCAGGCAAATACGAGTATTATTCAGAAAACTCCCGTATCCCAAAACGCTCTCAACATGCGAAAATGTTTTGTCTGCTTCTGTTCTCAAAATGGCTGTCACAATCTATATTAAAAGACTATATATTTGAGATATTAATATGAAAAATCTGATGTGTTGTACTCAAATATTTGCATAAATTATCTCATTGCTCGTTTTCTTACACGTGCAACGGGAATAGGGGAATACAGTGGGCTTTGTGCGATAGTCAAATCCTTTAAATCTTTGAAACTCCGTTCCCTTTGCACGGTTAATATACAAGTATAAAAATGAATAGCGATATTTCATTTCACAGAAGTATAAGTTCTCCAAAACTTACACAAATAACGAGGAATATCCCCGAAATGGTTCACTCTACAAAACAATTTATTGAAACATAAATTATGTATTTTAGCAAGATCTACATTTTTGTATAGTGAGATTTGGTCTATCTCTAACGAGTTACCGGTTATGCAAAATTCATCCAGATTAAATAGGACTTCATGGGCTATGACTCTTGCGATACATAGCGCATATAAGAATGTTCCATGGGAAAAAAATGTGTAATTTTGAAAGTTCATCAGTTTTTTTTTAACTGTTACTCATCCCAGAACATCCGTTCTCTTGAAATGCTAATTACTTGGAATATGTTCAGGCAATAGAGTGTATACCTTTAGGAAATACTATTACACTTGTATTATAGAATCGAGGCACGCCAGAAGTTTAAATTATAAGCTCTAAGAATGTTACTTAGTTTTCATTATTATTTGTAATGCTAGCGAATATTTTTAGTATCGTCTTAGACGTATGAAACGATTGGGTTTAGGAAATTCTGAGGCATGTTTAGGGATTTAGAAATTGGGACATTCATATTACTGGATGTTCACAAAAAAGTTTATGCCTTATTTGGATTGAAGTATTTTTACATCTCTACAACATCGTTTTCTTGCTCCTGCTCTCCGCATTGATTTAAACAAAAGCAGTGTCTGAAACCATGCAAGCCTCTCAAAACTGGAATCGATTTCGGTATATACTGGTAGTAAGGACCGTTTTTTGCTCAGTTTATGCAACACACATGTGTGTCATAATATTTGTAACATATGACATTGCACACAAATAAACATGTCTACAAGAAGCGCTCTGGGTGTAAACTCTTAGGTAGTAAAAGGAAAAGGGCGCAAAAAGTGAAAGATAATCAAGAAATATGCTTGCAGAATACCCGTCTACGTATTGAAAACGCAAAGTATAAGAAATAAGCTTCTTCAGAAATAACTTATTGAAACTAGATGCAAAGAAATAAAAGCAATGCCAACTGTGATTCAATTATCTGGTGACCACCGTCACGGGGGCGGCTGCAATGATTGATAACACAAGACTGACAAAATATGAAATTCACATCTTTCGATATTCCGAAGATATTTTCCAGTATTTAGTCACAATATCCTCTCTCTTAAGTACAGTCAGATACAACCGTAGCTTAATAGCTTTCTAGGTTTATTCCTTCATGTAGTATATTTTTAAATCTCCACATCTTTTTTATGGTTAAAGAGAATTAGCACCCGACAAATTTAATTATTCCAGAGAAAAATGAAAGTATTATAGAAAAGGGAAGTTTTGGAAGCATTTGATTTTGTCAGCTTCTGACATATCTATACGCTGTTGCCCACTGTATGTAATAATAAATGATGTTTCTTGAATGCAGGAGTTGGTAAATATTCATTTCAGGGTGAAAGAAAGGTGTAACAATTTAGTTTCAGAAAAAGTTGCTTGTTAATATCTTAGCCGCAGATATGAGAAATACCCGCTACTGATTGTGCACCCCCGCATTGCGTTTATTTCTGCGAAACATTATTCATCAAGAGAACGATGAATTTGCGAAAAAGAATAGACAAATTAGTACGTTCAAAAGGATTTCTGCTCCAGAAAACGTGAAAAACACAGGCAATTCCAGGATCTCCGAGTACATACCTAAGTTTATGTATTTGAGAGTATGTTGGAGTTTTTATGTGACTGCAACCCACACACTGGCTGTGAACAATGGCTTATCTGCAAATGCAACCCGCTCGCCAGTCCGTATTCATGTTGTATTATTCCGAAAGCAGTCCAAAAATGTGATTCATTTTATGCTAATGGGATGGATTGTTTTAAGATTCGTTAATGACTTGCGTGTTAGAGGAAATATTCAGAAAGAGAAGGCAGATTAAGAGTTTATTAAACTCTGATCACAGATAGATAGTAAGATAAGAACAATGTTGCTGATTTTAGAGTAAGTATTATATTGTATTCCAAAAATACCAGTTGTATAGCTTTAGGTTCGAAGCTCATTCGTACACTCATAGCTCTCTTGAGCTGAGGGATTGACTTAGATCAATGATTAAATTAAGTAAAAAATAAATACCTATATTCATCTGTAAGATGTACAACAGTATGTAAAACAAGGGTATACGTTCGTCACTTTTGGCTACTCGAGTCGAGGAATGCGAGTAACCTGAAAACAGCACTCGCAAAACTGCAACAACAGTCAGCTACGGAAACAAATGATAGAGGCTATAAACACAACCTATGCCGCTTTTATCCTAGCTAGAAGAGTTCAATTCTTGTCAAATGTACACTGTGTATGCGCGTGCTATTTAAGAAGTGATGGATAAATTTGTTTTAAGGAAGTTGTGTAGCGCAGATATGTTATGGTATGTGTGGATTTATATGTCCAAAAGTTAGTTTTAAAAAATAATGCTTAATTTACCAGTCTACTGTTGGCTTCAATTGAATGTTCAGATATTTCAGTTTTAAAACCCCCATCTGAAGTATAATTTATAAAATTTTCTATTAGCAGAAGTTTGCACAAGCTGTCATATTTTGCACAGATGTTAATTTTGATTTGTGCATTTTTGCAACATTGATTTCTCTTCTAGCTTAAACTCTGTGTGAAACTGCACACAGAACACAAATATTCTCCAAATTTTCCTAGCGTTCTCTCGATTCCAAAATATGAGTAATGATATCGTTCAACTTTTCTGCAAATTTGCAGTACTGAGCAGTTCGCACCTTCGTAGGCGCATGAATATAGGTTACTTTACCCCAAGCCAGTCTCGTACTAAGTAGTTTTAAATGTAAATTTCATTCAAAACAAAATTAACCAAGAAAACCTACATGTCAACACAGACTCAGTTCGTTAGCCAAAGAAAAAAACTTGAGAGTGACACATTTCGGTTACCTTGCGCTGAATAAGGTAGAGCCAGAAGCGCTTTCAGAAAAGTGCTACTCCCCTGTTGAGGCGAAGACGTGAGGGAGGCGATGCGCCTCCAGGGAAGACGCCGACACGCGGGACGGAATACGAATGTTGGTACAGTCCATGGCAAAGCCAAGTTCCGGCCCGCTGAACTGAAAACAGACGCATGGCTCGTTATCTAAACCTAACTCAGCCGCACTTGTGAAAATTTACAACATCCATTAACGCACCAGCAGGAGGAGGAGGGGGGGGGGATGAACGAAATAAAGCACAGCAAGGGACGGCGTAACGGGCAAAACACGGATGTCATTTATCTACGTACGTTTTGTGGCTTCTTCCAGAGTGATCTCTTTACACAGGTGAGACTGCAGATATGGTAATTATTTTCGTAAAGTTGTTTTAGTGACTTGTTTTAGTCACGCAGAGCAGTTATTTCTGTTTTCCTGTCCCCTCTGGCCCCCTGAATCCTGGATAGAAGAGATTTATTCTCTATTTTACCCCCAATCACGTCTGCATTCAAGTACTGAACTATATACAATAGCTATTATTCTTAAGATATACGACAAGTAAACAAATAAGTAATCGTAATACATCAGTTACAAATCAAGGTACCCAATATATTTAACAAGGAATTACTATATAGCGATACAGGTGCATCTTTACACAACGGAAAGAAGTTAAAAATACCAGATGAAGTGCAGTTTCTGTAAAGCATTTCCGCATGTGTATTGCATATTTTTAAACGATAGGAATAATATAAATATTTATCTCAACAAAAAATTAATACTATCAGCTGTTCAAAGGCAACAACGTTGATCGCGCTGGCCTCTGGTGACTAACTCAAGTAGAAGTGAGGTGCTTGGGTCGAAAGAGTTGTACTGATACCCAACGAGAAATAACCTGACACTTGACAGCTAGCTGATTCACTTACCTGCGAACGAGGCTAGACCTATCTCGTCCAATCGTGACGCGAACACATCGCGCAACGATTAGTCGATTGAACGAGATAGGTTAAGTTCGCAGGTAAGTAAATCAGATAGCAGTCAAGTGTCAGGTATAAATGCTGTAAGAATTAAACCTTAGATAAATGTCAATAAAGAGAAGTAAAGACGTAAAATGCAAATAACATTTCAACTATGAACTGCAGTTATTTAATCTACTACAATATTGTGACGTTGGGGTCGACGTACAACAATGGACGGACCTGGCTAAAGCTATTTCACACCACATGCTGGGCCGGCGAGACGTTAAAGGCCGGTGTGTACACGTGACCGTAAACACTGAGGCGACAGAAACAAAAGAATATCCAGAACGTTCGCGAGGTTTCTAGCTGAGTCGTCGCGTGTGTGTGCAGAGTTTATCAAAATGTCGTGTGACGTCATCCCCAGATAAAAGGACTTCAAACAGTGTCAGTGAGTAGAGCTGCGGGAATAAGTAGTTCAGTGTGTCAGCGTGTGTGGGACTGCTGTGCGCGTGTGTCGTCCCGAAAGATACGTGGGATGTCGCTAGTGCCTTTAATGCAATATTTAAGTGTATAAGAGACAGAGAAAGTGAGACTGTGAAAGGACAGCATAAGATTTGGAGAAGAACAGTTGTGAGTTGTGATGGTCGGAAAGACTGTGGATTGTGTTAACTACGAGAAGAAAACTGAACTGTAGTAAACGTTTAGAGGATTATTGCCACTTTACTAGATGCAATAATATTAACCGGGCTTGTGGGCCGTGGTCTATTGGGTTCCTTCTTCCCAAACGTTTCGTCTGCGACTACGGCAGACATCTTCAGTGGCGGCGAGGTCGAAGTTTCCTAGTGGAGATCTCAGCACCGACTGTGCTGGTCAGACGCCAGACGCCAGTTCGAGTCGAACGGAGGTGAGGTGAATGTTCCTCCGGTCGAGTGTCTTTACCGCAGTACCTAGCCGTCATACGGCTTTACCTGCGCGATGGTTTTGACGGTGTCACTACAGGGATGTTTTCACTGGGAAATTTGTTGGGACAGGGGTTTTTATAGTAATTGTAGGTAGGGATTGGTTCGCAAGTGAGCTGTGCGCGAATTTTACGCGCTAATTCCTACCAGGGTTCTGGCCGTCAGTCACTCGCTGAGAGGTGACTGAACTGGTGATTCGCTCTGTTTTGAGTACAGATTGCATTTTCGCCTTTCCCATCTTGGATTAGATCGCCGGACTTAAGATGTCCTTCGGCAATCTTTTGGATGGTAGTCGGCGCGGCTGTCTCTGGTCGTATTGGCCCAGGGTATTCACCAGAGGGTTGGGGTGGTTCTGGAGTTTATTGTACATTGTTCGAGCGCGAGTTTTGATCACGTCGACAATGTACGGGATGCCGGAATGTTCGTGTAGGATATGGGCAGGAAATCTTCGGCCTGTATCATATATCATCCTTAATGCCCGGTTCTGCAACGTCTGGAGTCTGATGAAGGTGGATCTTGCCACCACTCCCCAGATCTCGCATCCGTACAGGACCAGATGTGCTGGTCACCACCAGAGGTGCGGTATTTATGTCGGCGGCTGGAGGGGAAGTACGTTGTGATAGGTCCGGGTGGCCAGTGGGCTGGACTTGTACCAGTGGAGTACTACAAGGGGCTGGCGTCTGATTGGCTGGAGAGGGGTTCTGGATTTTTGTTTTTGTTAACGCTGTTTGCCATATTCTGTTGAGTTTAAGTCCTTCTTCTTTGCGATTGATATTATTTTTGTGCTTGTGTATTTCAATGGCTTCACGGAATAAGCGAGAATAGTAGTGGGATGTAGATGCCAGAATATCTGTGTTACCATATTGGATGATGTGTTCCCCTTCTTCGAGTATGGCATGTTCAGCAATTGCTGATTTTTCAGTTTGACCCAAGCTTGGGTCAAACTGAAAAATCAGCAATTGCTGAACATGCCATACTCGAAGAAGGGGAACACATCATCCAATATGGTAACACAGATATTCTGGCATCTACATCCCACTACTATTCTCGCTTATTCCGTGAAGCCATTGAAATACACAAGCACAAAAATAATATCAATCGCAAAGAAGAAGGACTTAAACTCAACAGAATATGGCAAACAGCGTTAACAAAAACAAAAATCCAGAACCCCTCTCCAGCCAATCAGACGCCAGCCCCTTGTAGTACTCCACTGGTACAAGTCCAGCCCACTGGCCACCCGGACCTATCACAACGTACTTCCCCTCCAGCCGCCGACATAAATACCGCACCTCTGGTGGTGACCAGCACTGTTCAGGACCCGACTACGAGAGAGGAAGGACCTACCTGCGCGGACCTGACTGCGAGAGAAGAAGCTACCTGCGCCGACTGAAACCGGTTCCTGCGAGCGGCAGGGCGACTTCTTCACTGACCGGCTGGACTCCGAGGCATTCCCGTCTCTTCGGCACTGTGTGTGCCGGACTAACTGATAACTGGGCAGAGTAGTAAGGCCGCAGCCAACAGCTTACAGCTGGTATCTAGGCGCCCGACTGGGTTGGCCCTCTACTACTCGCGCTTCTCAGCACCCTATATCAGCTCTTTCATACTCTTTCTACTTTCCGCTTTCCTATAACTAGACTAAGCTCCCCACTCTTCTTAGGCATAATCACTTCAATCCCCAAATACTAACCCACCCAACTTTCCTGGAAACAGCCATGACACGGACCCGACGCGGTACCATGACCGACGAGACTGACAGCCGACCTCCCACCCCCGACGCATCCCCCCTTCGCAAGATCAGCCGCCTTCAACTATTAGGCTGACGAACCACAGAAGACATGTCCCAGAGATGACGGACACCCCAACCACGTTGCTGGTCTCCAATCACCCGACCCACCCCTCACCCCCCACCCCTGAGCCAGAGCTCCCCCCTGCCTCGCCTCTACCCAGCACCTCCTCAGGCAGTCAGCCCCTGTCAGCTGAGACTGACGGCACTGGCGATGGCACGTCCACTCACCCCCCGACTAGACCCCCCTCTGCTTCCTCCCAGACCTTTGCTGAAGCTGCAGCCAGGGAATACCAGTCCCCCATCTACGTGTTCAAGGACGAGTCCCCCCGAATGCCTGCAGTGCTCGCGGAGTTTGATAGAACCTACAACCCGGGGCACTATTCGTGTAACCGAGCACCAGTCTCCCATGACACGATGGTGCGATTTACCCGGGAGGAGGACTATAGAAGCTTCTGCGAGTTCCTGAGGGGAAAGGGGGTCCTATTCAATGTTACCAACGTTCACAGGGAAGACCGCTCTCACAGAGCAGTGGTAAAGCCACTGTTCCTGGACGGGGCGGCTTCAGAAATCAAAGAAGAATTACAGATTAAAGGGATACGCACAATACGAGTGCAACAACTAAGACGCCTTGCCAGAGACAGGACACTCCTCCCTATCTACCTGATCGAGGTCCCCTCTACTGATGACCTGCAGAAGCTCAAACAAATCACCACCCTACTGCATTTCAAAATCACAATTGAGGATTTCCGCCCCCCAGCCACCATCATCCAATGTCTCAAATGCCAGAGGTTAGGGCACTCGTTCCAGCGATGCCCCGCCCCCGAACCCGTGTGCTCCAAGTGTGCACGGGGGCACGAATCTCGCTCGTGCACCGTCCCCCTTGAGAGGCGAACCTGCGCCCTGTGCAGATTACCAGGGCATGGGGCCCGATTCCGGGGTTGCCGCGAATACCAGCGCCAACTGGCGAGACTGAGGGGACAAGTGCCCCCACGCACTACTGCCCCCAGGGACCACACACAAGCCCCCACACAGGACAACATCGCGCCCCCAGTAACGCCTCATATGGCCCAGAGCCGCGACAGCTTTAATCTGAGACCAGCGGCCAGCACTTCGAGACCCCCCACCCCCCACCCATGACCGCCAGCAAGGCACACACGCCCACTTTCAACCTCCAAAACCAGCGATCCCACCTTCCCTAACTCCTGCCACACTGCAAAGAAACCTAACATTCCCACGAATGACCTGGGTCCAAGCGCGGCACGAGTGCATACACATACTCACGCTTCTGCTAACCCAGCCACACCTCACTCACGAGGTGCTCGCCACATACTCGGGCTTCTTTGCACTCTTCTCAGACCTTGATGCCTTCGCAATTGACTAAACTCCCCCTCCCCTAAACAGCTATTGCTTAATATCGATGACGACCACTGCAATGACACGGATAATGAATTGGAATGCACGTGGCATTTACCACCGTAAAAGAGAACTCACGGACTTCCTACACACCCACAACATAGACATTGCACTAATCACAGAGACCCATCTAAACCACAAATCCAGGCTAAACATTGCTGGATACCAAACCTATAGAACTGACCGGGACAGACGTGGCGGAGGCACAGCCGTAATTATCAAACGTACCATAGAACACGAACAAGCATTGCTACCCCCCCTAAGACGTATGGAGGCGACGGGCACGTATGTCAAAATTAATAATACTCGCGCACTCATTGTTGCTGCGTATAATCCCCCGGGCGAACTAAACACACATGACCTGGACGACCTGTTCCAACTAAGCAACCCCATCCTAATCGCCGGAGACCTGAACGCCAAGCACCCGCTCTGGAATTGCCGCACAGGTAACCCAGCTGGCTCACAACTACTTAGACATGAGAACAACTCCAATTATGTAATATACGCACCTAGCGAGCACACATACATACCCACACAGCGTAACCACCAGCCTGACATCCTCGATATCACCTTAGTACGACAACTACACCTCCGGGTCACGCTTAAAGTAATCAACGCCCTGTCCTCAGACCACCTACCTGTTCTAATCAACCTAGAAGGCTCTCCGGCACCTTCCTTGCAACCCCTCAGACGCAACTACAACAAAGCAAACTGGGCAACCTTTAACCAGATTGTATCGGCTGAAATCCACAACACGCCAATCACGTCATGCAACGAGCTAGAACAAGCAGTAGCAAACCTTGAAAACACAATACAATATGCCATTTCTACCTCGGTCCCCATTCATTCACGTAACCGCGGCCCTCAAACCATGCCTACCGACCTCAAAGACCTAGCAAGAATCCGCAATAAAGCCCGCCGCAAATGGCAACATACGAGACGCCCTCAAGCCCTACAACAGCTGCGTGAACTTAACTTACACATCCGAAAACGCACTGCCGACTTCCTTACCTCCCAATGGGAAAGGACAGTCGCTGATCTAGACACGGACCGCACATCACTCTGGCGCATTGCGAAATGCCTAACACGCGAACCCACCTCCATTCCGCCCCTACACATCAACCAACGTATAGCCACATCCGACACCGAAAAAGCTGAAGCACTCGCAGATGAGCTGGAACGCACACTAACACCGAACCTTACACCAAGTTTACCACAATTTACTGCTGAGACCGAAACTCTAACTAATAACATATACTCATCCACAACTCACAACCAAGTCAGAAAAACCTCACCATCTGAGGTTACGTGGATCATTAAGCATCTCCCAAAAAAGAAATCGCCCGGACCTGACACCATACCCAACATAGCACTTAAAAACTTACCTCCCGACGCCATTAACCGACTGACAGAAATATTCAACTATACCCTTAGAAGCGGCACCTTTCCACAGCGCTGGAAGAAGGCCAAAGTCCTCCACTTCCCCAAACAAGGCAAAGACCACGCCAACCCAGCCAACTACAGACCCATCAGCCTACTGAACTCACTCAGTAAGGTGCTAGAGAAAATAATACTTAAAAGACTAAACGCACATCTAATCAAACACGGCATCATCATTCAAGAACAGTTCGGTTTTCGAGCCAAGCACTCGACCACACTCCAACTACTCCGTATCACCGAGCACATAACCCGCGGATTTAACATAAATAAAACCACGGGGGTCCTGTTCCTGGACATTGAACGTGCCTTCGACCGGGTATGGCACCCAGGACTCCTACGCAAACTACTGTCTCTAAATGTGCAAGACACCATGGTAAAGCTCATCGCAAACTACTTACGTGACCGCCAGTTCAGCTCCGCAGTAAACAATGCACTCTCCTCTCCACGTATTATGCAAGCAGGGGTCCCCCAAGGCAGTTTATTGGGGCCCACACTCTTCAACATTTATATCAACGACATACCAAAAACCACAAACACATCACTTTACTTGTATGCAGACGACACGGCTATCGCAGCTCAGTCAGACAACCCTAGATTTGTACGCGACAGGCTACAAACGTCACTCACCAACTTGGAAGACTGGCTCGCCAAATGGCGAATCAGAGTCAACCAAGCCAAATGCCATGCAGTAATATTCACTAAGCGCCAAACACATAGAAGCACTGCACGTAGACTCCCTCCTTTAACTCTGTTTGGCGAAAACATTAACTGGACTAACCAGACCACCTATCTCGGGCTCACGATGGACCAAGGCCTCACTTGGCACACACACATCCAAAATTGCCGGCGCAAGGCGCAAGTACAAGTAAGGAGACTCTACCCCCTCCTTCGCACAGGATCACATATATCCCCGAAACTAGGACTTACCCTATATAAAACACTAATCCGACCGATACTGACATACGCAGCCCCGGTCTGGGGATACGCCGCCTCCACCCACATTAAGCGCCTAAACTCCTTTCAGAACCGGATCCTAAGGATAATCACTGGCGTACCCAGACGGGCGCCGGCCTACAAACTGCACGAAGAACTGCATATGCACACAATTGAAGAATTCATTAAAAAGCTTGCCTCCGACCTCTATGCCAAAAATTCCCGCCACCATAACCCACTCATTGCCAACCTCGGCACATATCATCTTGAACTAACCAAACACAAAACGCCACTCCATCTTTTTGAACGTTCTCTAAACAACACAGATACCATAGATGCCAGAGCCCACCTATTCAATATTCTGAATCACAACTAACTACTTAAAACCTTCTGCCAACAGAGGACCGTAAACGCCCGGACCACATCCACTTTCTCTCAAGATCAGGTATACAGGATACTCCCAAGCCCACAACAGGTACGTAACACTCCCTAAACCTGCCCCCACCACTGCATTCCTTTAGATGTAGATAACCATTTCATAGCTTGTAGGCACGTACATTACTAACCCCCTTAAATTAGCACTGCTGTAACACCCTATAGCACATAACACCAGCTACTCTTTACTAACAAGCTTTCCCTCCCTGGGTGCTGCACAGACCTCGGTATGTGTTGACTCCCAGGATACAATATCACGCGCTCGCATGCACCGCATGCCAGCTAGGTACTAACCAATACTAACCGGGGTGCTATCGCGGAACCCGACCTAACTGCATGTATCGCTACACTAACAAGCACCCTGTCTTTCTCTGCCTTGCATGTTTAGTTTACTAACCGCATGTGCATGGGGAGACGATGTAGCCTCTGAGGATGATCGTCACCAGGGCTGGCGGGTGTGGGGCCAGCCTTTAAAAAAAAAAAAAAAAAAAAAAAAAAAAAAAAAAAAAAAAAAAGTGACCAGCACAGTCGGTGCTGAGATCTCCACTAGGAAACTTCGACCTCGCCGCCACTGAAGATGTCTGCCGTAGTCGCAGACGAAACGTTTGGGAAGAAGGAACCCAATAGACCACGGCCCACAAGCCCGGTTAATATTATTGCATCTAGTATTGACACCGGCCGTGAAAGCCTTAGAATTTTTATTGCCACTTTGTTACAATATATAAATCAACAGCTGGAAGAAAGATTTTCTTCCATGTTTTCTAGCAGACACGAAACGTTTTATATAGAAGTTTCCCTTTGGATTCAGGGACTTCAAAACGTGTATTTATGGTGAAATCTCGTTATCAAATTTCTGGATGTAATTCAATATATACTTATTTTTAGACAAGCAGCAGAGAACGTAAAAACTAGTGCAGGGTCTAAACATAAATGATAGTTCGTTTGTTTTTTTCCAGGTAATAGAACGCTGTAATGCCTTCGCAAAAGAGTAACTTGTGGCATTTGTTAAATTTAACGCTACTGAAACAAACAGATACATTAGTTTCTGAGTTTTCTCTCTGCGGTAATGGAAATAACTTTGTATTTAAATAAGGCATATGTTAAAACAACAAAAGTTAGCTTGCGGGAATGAAACATGGACAGATAGTATCACTACTAGCGACGGAACATTGGTTGGTTAATCAAATCAGGGACGTTTAAAAGTTTAATGCAAGGGCACTGCCGGTGTCTTACTTCATTGTGGATTTTACTCATCCTGTCAGACAACACGCAACATTCTGCGTTCTTTACGTCACTGTCGGTCCCTCCGAGTTCCCCAGCTAGATTGCGCCAGATAATCAGAGCACGGATTTTTTTTTTTTTTTTCTTTTTTGTCATTGTTTTCATTCTTTTCCCTCTCCCTCCTGTTTCCTGATCGACTAGGGAACAGTGCATTTCGTCGTGTGCTTCAAAGTAACCGAAGAATAGTAGTTTCACTATTTGTCTCAGAGATAAGGAAACCAAAATATAATACAGGAGAAGAAACTATCGTTTCATATTTTTGTTACGATGAAGAAGTACTAATGTATAAAAATCACGCTATAAATGCTCAGAAAAGATAAAGAGCCGAAGCATTTATATGTAATTAATTTAAACATTTTTACTTATTAGCATTCATCTGGAGAAGTAAATCTCAAAAAAATATGATTTGGAGTTTATATCATCCTGTATAAAGCGTTTGCAATTCAAGCATCTCTGTATTTCTTCTGCGATTTTCAGTTCAAATATGCTCAAGAACTGCCAGACCACGAAACACGAGATACTGTAACTTAATCAAAATTTAAAATGACTGAAAGGTCTGCGAATCTAAGTTTTGGTTGTTGAGTATTTAATTTTTGCCTCGCCGTGATTGGGGGTGGGAGTGACTTTCTGATACGTAAAAGTCGTAATATTTGTTCTATCATAATGTAAGCTTCTGTGTCCCCTTTCCCTGAATCCAGTTTCTTAAATTTCGGGCAAAACGTTCGTTTTTCAATACGTACTTCTAATAAGGTCACAGAAAAAACGTTTTTAATCGTTGTTTATCTTAACCAACCCACAATTTCAAATCTGGTTTAGGTACTATGGTAAAGATACTCCATTGTTTGTCATTTCTAGAATTTTCTTGGTATATCCATTAAGTTAATTTTGCAATGTTTTCTTCCAAACCAGCGCTTATCCTGTCGGTACTTATTTTAAATCCTGGGTGCTTAAATAATGAAACCTGTTTCCTACTATATTAGCCTTTATTACTACCTATACTGTTCTTGGGCTTTTTTATTTCCATGGTCATCAACAGAAATATCTCTTATCATAGTTCTTTGCTATTCTGATGATAGAAACACACTGCACATTACAAGGGCATATTAAGACACACTGTTTTTAAAAGTGAAGAAACTGACAAGTAACATTAAATGCTTCGGAAACGGCTAATGTCACAGGAAATATTCTCCAAGGAGACTGTAAAGTTTTGCCAAAGAATGAAGAGGACTTCACAGACTATTTACAGCAAAGTCCAAATACATTTACATTTGGTTTGTCATGCAAGGTACTCTTTAAGTTCTGCGCAAATTTTGAAGCTATTTTTTCCGTGTTGAGAGTTATGTATGGTAGGGGCGATTACTTGAAAACCTTGTTTTGTATCCTTGAAATACACCTTACTTAATTTGTTTTCGAGCTGCCCTTCCCCCACTCACACATGCATTTATTTCGTCCTAGTCGTTTTCTTTTCAGCAAGACTTTGTGAATGAAATACAATATTATCTTAACATTACGTAGTCGGGAGATAAAAACAACTGCCATAATGCAGAAGTTAGCATTTCTGAAGTGTCTATTAGCAGGTTCTTTATCTGTCTGTAATAAAAGGTAAATTTCTTTGAACATTTAAATACATTTTCTCTCACTACGCATTCAGTTGTTCACTGTACTGAGAGTCACAGGGCTATGCTTTTATTTACTCTATTTCGGATGGTAGTAACATTCAACTGTTTTGACTAAAAATATCCGCAGTTCTTCTGTTTATTCTAGAAACAAAAAGCTCATTTAAAAGTATAATGGGAAAGAAAGGAGCAACAACATCTCTTTGCCATATAATAGCAATACTGCTTCAACAAATGTACATAGTGAATAGAATACATGACAAGGCATGACATTCTAGACAGTTACACTGTATATAAAGTTTTGAATTAGATGCACTTTAATCGTGCTGTGAATCAGTCAAGTACACAGTTACTGCACCTTTAAATATAGTTTCTGCTCAGGAAAGCGCCAGTATAAATTGTCACACTTGGTTTTCTAAGAAGAAATAGAATCTTTGTTTAAACACTCCTTCCAGATTCTTGGAGAGCCCTCGTAAAGTTGCAGTTATTTCAGACTGCTACTATGACCAAGTTTCCGAAAGCGTATTGTCCAACTTGGCAAGATCCAGATACCTAAATATAAGCGGTCTTGTTATGAGGAAACAGACTCCTACACCCTCCCCCAGCTCACAATCTTACCGAGTCTGCTCATGAATCGTATAGTATTTCATAGCTGCATGAAAATGTTTTTCTTTACCCTTGACTTTCAGTCAAATATATGAGGTCCACCCGACCTCCTTTCAATCAAAGAACAGTCTCACTGATGCCTTACTCACAAATCACAATCGACATTTTTTAATTATTATAATATCCCGCATTTAACAACAATGGTCAAATATACACTGACACACACTTCCTCTCTCTCTCTCTCTCTCTCTCTCTCTCTCTCCCTCTCTCACTCAAACACAGACTCTGGGAAGGATAGAGAATACCCTTCGCTAGAGAAAATTTCTCACCTCCAATCGGGAACCGAACGTGGGACCCCTCGCACAGCAGGCAGGTGCTCCACCGACCGAACTTAATTGATTATTTTGAAGTATGCTGCTTAAAAAATAACACTATTTTTCTTCTGCACTCTATTACTTTCATCACTCATTACCATAGCTAATAGAGACAGCATTGAATTATACCCATTTTTGCGCAATTTGGAGGCAGGAATTAAATTGAATGATTTTTTTTAAACATCTTTTATTCAATATGGAGATTTCACCGGAAATACAGGTTTTGAGAATACCTGAATCAACATAAAAACGTGTGTGTGTGCGTGTGCGTGTGTGTGCGTGCGTGCGTGATTCAACAACTTAACTAAAAAATGAAAAATCGGTTAAATATCAAACTTGAAATTTAACTTCAGCATCTTCCAAGTGTGCGACACGAAGATTTTAAAGAAAATTCCCCCACCAAAAATTACAATAATGAATCTGCATATGTTTCAGAGATGTTTTTGTTCCGGATTTAATTAATTTTTGTTAATTAAAAGTACCCCACTTGTTGAATTGTTTTTTTAAATTCTACTTAGGACTATATTTGCCTTTAACAGACCATTATACAGAATACCACATTGATTTATTTTTCAGTTCAAATGATACTATGCTAGAAAGGAACGTTGAGCCCTTTGCATTTCGGTATTTTTCGGTTTTATGAAAATATTTCATAAAAAGTTAATAAAAATAACGTAATTAATTCACATAAATAGCTATGTGAATCTCTTAAGTAATTTGCTGAAATTATAAGTTGATCAGTCTAGCATTATAATACCTCGAGCATTTTATATTAATCAAACATTTTGAGAAAAACATTCAAAATTGGAACGTGTATTACAGTACCTTGTTCAGACGTGTTTCAAAGGCCGGACAGAATGATACATATTGTTGATATAATTAAATCAAAGGCGCAAACTATGTAAGGATAACAAGTACACTAACACGCAAAATATTGTGGCGCCCAGCGCGGTGCACAGGAAAGGACGGCGGGCTAAGTTACTTCACACCACATCAGGCCGGTGAGCAAACAAAGGCGCTCAAAGTCGGTCTGCCTCGCGCCACTGTTTATGTATACATGACTAATAATAATGAGCGCGGCGGTTAACAAAGGATTGATGAAACTTTCGAGAGGCATCCGGCGGCGGGTGTGTTTGTAGAACTTCCAGAAGGGATCGTGTGACGTCATCCCCGTTATATAAGGAGACGAGGCAAGAGTTACGGTTACAGGCACGAGTCAGTGTGTGTGCGAGACAGCTGTGTATGTGTGCGTGAGAGGGGTGTGTGTGTGTGTGTGTGTGTGTGTGTGTGTGTGTGTGTGTGTGTGTGTGTGTGTGTGTGTGTGTTATTGTCGGGAAAGATACATTACGTCGAAGTGAAGACGTTTAATGAGCGTTGAGTGATTGTATCGTCATTGCAGTGTATGAGAGGCAGAATAAGTGAAGAAAGAGCGCTAAATGACAGAGTGAAGGTTACGAGAATAAAACAGTTGTAAGGTATAATACCATCATCTGTGGCAACGTGTGTTTTTGCGCAAAAGTTTAAGAACATAAATGAATAGAGAAAAAGTAATTGGACTGATTTTTTTCATTTTGTCACAATATTCAATTTGTGCACTCTTTCTACACTTTCATCCGGGTACATTGCCTTAAAGGTGGAACTTCATTTTTCCGATACAACCTGTATGGTAGAACAACGTTTCTGGTAGGGCACTTGCACAAGCCATGGTTTCTTATTTGCATGGAAAGAACACCCAATGTGAGCATTCTTGAGTTTGAAGAGAGCACAGGTGTGGGCGGTTTGTTGATAACGCTGGGTGCAATTTCACGTTACCTCTCGAGCGGTGCATAACGCAGTCCCATGTCCGGGTGGTACTTCAACCTGAACTAGTGCAGAGACCCTCCAAATTCCAATAAACATATGTGTATATGAGAGTGTGCTCAATCGGACGGCGAAACATGCAGCAATAACCTGCATACTGTTCCATCAGCGAACATCATGGCTTCATCCCAGATTCTAATATCCGCAGCTATAATCCACAGGCACTCCATAACTTCATTTATAGTTGTAAGCTTCCCTTGGAAACCCTGCAGTGTAAGCAAAAATAAACTGAAATAGGAACTTATTTGCAGAATTTCAATAATTAAGATGTGAGTCATCAGTAACTGCACGCAGACTGCCATGATCCTATTGTTCTCAATTCCCTTTTTAATCTCGCCAAAACAGCACAATTCACATTTAAACCAAATATGTATAAATCCCAATCCTGTTCTCAGGTATATAACTGAGAAACTGACAAGTCAAGCATTTAAGACGAGACAGTAAAAACTTGTGTTACCCTCACGTGGCTTTCTCTACTCACTCTTCTACAATCTATTCTTGCAAACGAGAGAAAATACAGAAGTTGGATAGCTATCCTTTTATCTTTGTGATAAAGACAAAGCCTGATAATAAATCTATGGAAAAAGGCAATTTTAAATATGAATAATAAAGAATCAAAAAACGTATAATGTTAAGATATCTGATAAAGTACAAAATAATTATAAAATTTGGAAAAACAGCAGCTAACCATTTCACATTTATTTCGTTTAGATAGTATAGTACAAGTGGTTGTGTAAAATGTACAAACACGGATAATTTGTAAGCCAATATCTTCTTTAGTTGCAATTCAAGGCAAAGTAAACTTAGTAACCACTTCACGAGCACCAAAAAGTAGACCAATCACTTTCCAGTTTGAAATCTGGTATTTGCTCTTTCATCTACTTCATGTTAACCCACATAAATCATGTTTAATGTATATTTCCTTGTAGACACAATGAGAAAATGGAAATTAGGTTTTAGTCTTATACTCATATATTTTAAAAGCTGGTCGCTATGTGATGACTTTGAAATCCCGTTCTCTTTACACACCCAAGATATAAAAATACGAATAACGACTTCTTATTTGAGGAAAAATATAAGTATTTGAACGTCCAGACCAATAACAAGGACTGTCATGAAAATGGTTAAGTCTACAAACATTTTATTTTACATAAATTGCGTGAGTGAATGAACTTTAAATTTATATGAAGCAAGAATTGCTCTTTCTTACGATTTAATGCAAAAATCATGCTAAAATAAAAGGACATCAGAGGCTATTCCCAGAAAATTCAACATATACATTTCATTAGTCCTGGAAATATCTTCTACATATGGTCTTCTTCTTTAACATCTCTTAAGTCAATGAGCCTGTTTCCGTTCCAAAGTATTGTTTCTTCCACCTTTTCCTCGGTAATGCTAGGCTCCTTTTTCCTTGTGATCGATCGTTAATTGCTATTTCGAGAATTTTATTTGCTTCCATTTTATTTTAGTGCTGCTTCCAATTAAAATACATATTTTAATCAACTAATTATAATCATTTTTGAGAAAATCAAAATTTTCCAAAATTGTTTCATGTAAACCTTCCATGTAAGTTGGAATGGTGAATTATATTTTAGCACACACACACTATTTTCCTTCCATCGTTTTAGGAACCTTGTAAAAGAAATTATAATAAGCGAAAACATAATATGACCAAAATCACTATCCCCCTCGGTAAGTATGAACAATAGAGCCCCTACTAACAAGTACTTGTGTATTTATATCGTATAATGTCTTGGTTAACATTCTCTATTGAGGAAGTTATGGTTTTATGAAGTTTATTCCATTATCACTTTCTCTACTGGTAAGTAGAGGAAGTATTGTATTCCATCCAAAAATTCGATGTCGAGATTTCACCGGAAATATATGTTTTGAGATCCCCTGAATAAAAACAAAAGCATTTTTAAAAACAGGTCCGTGGGTGTGTCTGTCAATTTGTGTATAGCATAACTCAAAAACAAAAAGTCAGTTAAAAACCAAAGTTGGTATTTAAGTTTAATGTCTTTCAAGGATGCGACACGAAGATTTTGAAGAAAATGACCCCACCCTAAACTACCATTTACATGGAATTTTTTTTTTTATTTTTTTTTAATGGCTCTAACGATTTTGATTAAAATGCCTTATGTTTAAGATATTTGAATGAAAAATTTAATGTATATTTTGAATTTTCTGGCTATTCCCTATGTAGTCCTTTTTACTCTGGATAACTTTTGAATAACTCGTAAACCGTAAGAAATAGACCAAATCTTACTATCCAAAAAATGTAGATCTCGCTAAAACACAATTTATGTCTATATATATATTCCGTACAGTGAACTATTTCGGAGATATTCCTTGTTATTTTTGTCAGTTTCTGAAAACTTAAAACTTTCGTGAAGTGGAACATCGTTGTTCATTTTTTTATATGTTAGCGGGTAAATAGAACGGGATCTCAAAGCTTTAAAAAGATTTGACTATAGCTCAAAGCCAAGTGTATTCTTATATTCCCCTTGCATCTACAAGGAAATAAGCAATAAGATAATTTGTATAAATGTTTATCTCAACCAACACGAAGAAGATATAGGAATAAGGGTTTGTAAGAATGGTTAGTACAAGAGCAGAGAGAGTCATGTGAGTGCAACACATCGGTTTTCTTTTTCTACCTTGCTACACACACGTAAATAAGAGGTTTCCGTAGACACAGAAAGGAATTAAGAGTAGTTAGTTTGTAAGAGGTGTTCTACGTAAAATTATTTAAAAACTATTTGTAGGTTTGTCAACAAACGCGATGGCTAAATAATGCTGCACATACTATATGGTTTTAAAATATACAGAGACCGTAATAGACTCGATTTATTTATTTATTAAATACACACAATGGAACAGCATAAACTCATAATATATTCTGACTAATCTATCCGTTTACATTTCTCTCCAGAGATAATCAATACATACAAAAACAGCTGCTGGGTTTTGGCAGGTTGTACTCGAAACGGGATATGATGAGCATTTTTGTCTGTTTCAGGTGACGAGCACCGCTCTGCGTTAAGCCCCGGATCAACGAGGTCAATGGGGTGAGGCAGAAGGGAAGCACCCCATTAAAACTTGCCCGTCGCTAATGGGAGGAGGGCAGGGGATGAGCCAAACTGATTTCTGCTCTAATTGGTGACTAAACTAAATTCGAACATAAATGTACGAGCATGAATACAAAACGTAGCTAGAGATAAAAAGCAAAAAGCCTTGCCTTTGTTGTTAAAACAGTAAACAAAACCATGCAAATGGAACAAAACAACGGCGTTCCCAACCGCTTTCAAATTTCGTGGAACAAAAGGTGGCAACCTGAATTGTTATGCTAAGTTCGATTGCATCTACTAAAGGAATAAGGGACCCAAGCCAGCCAATTGCCAGCCTGTAATTAGCTTGCATTTTACCTTTAAGGAGAGAGAAATATCTGCAGTTACTGCAGTGGAGTTTATACTCACTAGTACAAAGAACATAGTGGGCATTGCTTCCTCAACAGATTACTTCCAACTTCACACTCTAAACTGATAATTATCTTCCTTATAACAAAACCCGTAGTGCCTTATCACATTTCCTTTATAGTCACACGAAGTAGATAAAAATAAGGAAAACATCAACACTCAATGGTTCTGGGGCCTAAATGTTTCCTTATTTATTGGAGATAAATATCTACACAATGTACTTCCTCCTGTCGTTTCTAAATGCGAGGCCTGTAGTACTGGTGCCTGAAATTAACTCCCAGGATTCTTCAAGCATTAAACAAGTCGTAATTTAGTAATTTTTAAAATATGAAGAAATACTTGGATACCTTTGAAATTTTGGATGAGATAGTTTACGAGTCTGCTCTTTTTCAGATCAGTATTTCCGTTACATTCACAAACGTGGTTTCTTTTGTACCATACTTAGTGTTTAGAGAGAGAGAGTGGTGTATTCCTCCGTTCCCGAATGCTTTTAAAATTTAACACAAACGTCAATCAACTTTCTCTTCAAACTTGTTCTGCTTAGTTTCCAACAATATTGTTTTTATACTTATAACTTACGTATACTTGTTTAATCCAGGCTGCTAATCTTAGGTACCCATTTTTTAAAACTCTTCTTTGTGTGGAAACAAACATACCTGAAACAAGAGAAATACTGCTGTTAAACAAGAATGATTTACCCAAATTTCTGTTAATATAGACACATAATAGTTTTATAAATCATTATAAAATAATACACAGTTTCAACTGTATAGAACTATTAGCTCTGTGCAAGATTAGCTGGCTCCCTAGTTAAGTCGTTGGAGTACCTGTCGTACGAGAGGTCCGTGTTTGATTCCCGGGTTCAAGTGAAAAACTTTCTCTAGCCAAAATTATTCACTATCCCCCTGAGTTTGGTAGTATGAATGAGAGTGTAAATGAGTGTGTGTGTGTGTGTGTGTGTGTGTGTGTGTGTGTGTGTGTGTGTGTGTGTGTGTGTGTGTGTGTGTGTGTGTGTGTGTGTGAGAGGTGGTGTTGAAACGTACGTTGGTGGTTTATTGAGTTTAACTCAATGTTATCGAAGTGAAGTTATTAGTCTCTACATACTTCGTGTTGTTTGTGAATTATTTTGCTTCAATGTTAATAGCTTCAGGTGTGTATAATAGATAGTTGTATGCAATAAAGTATAATCTTAAATGTATACAAAAGATATATCTGAAACACATTCACACAGATATCTCTCGAGTAAGGACAGTTTTACAGAATTCTGAAAATCATATGAAGTATAATGCGTGTAACTCTCACAGGAGAATGACAAAGTTTTTTAGGTTTAGATAGCTACGAATGTTTTGGACACTAGAATTAGGCTTCTTTGCATTGATATAAATGAGGATGATGTATAGTTAATTACAGACAAATATACTGAAATCCATTTCTTACGGGAGAGTTTCATTGTGGCTCACACAAAATTTAATGGCGGGTGGCAGGAGAAGCTGGTAAACACAACATCTAATAGAGGCTTGCCATGCTTTGCGTATTGTGTACTTAAACACGCTGTGAAATCACGCTACAAAGCTGGTGATGTAAATATCATTTGTGCCCACAAAATTTGTTTTCACAACAAGAAAGAGAATAGTAATACTCAGCTCTTAGCTGCCATTAAATATTGTGTCTGTCATAAGTTGACTTTTGCAAAGTTGCTAAACCTATGGAAGGTGTTATACATTCCTGCTGAATGATCAACCAAATTAAGGTTTATAAAGTTTCATTATAGATGTACAAATTAAGCATATATGCCATTATCTCCATAAAACAATTTCAGGTTTTATTACGATTGTTTCATTCCGTTCAAATGACAAATATAGAATTATTTCAATGGATTTTTATCAAGCAATAACACAAAGTTGATATCAAGGGAACTTCACTCACTGATCGTTATTTAACAATAACAACCCAAATACAGCGTACACGACACAAATGAACACAAACGCGGATGTGTTCGATAAATGCAAATTCTACTGAAGCTTCATAATCAGGAGAACGTAAAGAGTCGTTTCATTTACTGAAAGAGATAAGGGCTGCGCTTTACTCGGCTCAGAAAAGCCGCCAGCCAATTTGGTTTCGTTTCAAACGTTCCCAATTCAAAGCCAGAAACGGGAGCTCGTCATGCCGTATAGTCGGATTACTGCATCTGAAATTGGAAACTGGTTGTTACACGTTCGGCCAGGTATGATGGCACCTCCACATATGTGATCTAATGTAAACATTTCACCACCCCTCAACAGTGTTAGTTTACACCACTCCCTCCCTCCCTCCCACCCCATATTAATACCAGAATGGGATTATTCAAACGCCATTACCACCTCTTCACCACTTCGCCCCTACCCACAACTCGTGACAATCTTGTCCGGGCGTTTACCGCAATACATGGTATGTCGCGTTCACTCCAACTGTTAGCACTTTAAAAAGAAAGGGGGAAAAGTTTTGGTGCACGTGCATTCCATGCATTGTGGGGTATTACAGTATCCTCGGCCCTCTGCAATCAATTCGCTTTACGAATGAACAGGTGAACCTCTCAAGTTCAGCATTTGGAAAGGGGGTATTAATGTCACACAGTATTATCACACTTATCAATTTAGAAAATAATTTAATACTGTCAAAAAAGCTTTAAATAGCAACTCAGTGAAAAAATGGGTCTAAATTTTACGGTAGTTTAATGAAAGTTCTGCCGAGGAAGAATAGTTAAAAATAATGTTTTTAAATGAAATATTCGTTTGTCGCTGTCCAATGTCTAACGCGACACATTCCATGTTGACCGACAATACCATTTTGAATTAACACTAAGATTGTACGCCTTGAATCAGGCCTGGCGAACAGTACTCCCAAACCACAAGCCGTTGAACTACTTCCCCTCGCTTTGTAACCCCCAAAGCAGTAAACCGGTAAGGTAAGTCGTGGACCTTCCTTGGATAAAGAAGCGAGTGAAAATGGTATTGTGATGCCGGTCCACAGCAGCGGGAACACAATAAAGGACGGTCGGAGCTAAGCTGCTTCACAACACATAACATGCGGGCGAGCAAACAGAGGCGCTGAAGGTTAGGCTGCCTCGTGCGACTGTGTGTATATGTACGTGACTACCAATGAGCGCGACGCAGAACAAAGGATTACTGGAACCTTCGAGAGGTATCCGGCGGCCGGCTTATTTGTGGGATTCCGAGAGGTCCATGTTACGTCATCCTCGCTATGTAAGGAGACGATGCAACGACTTACAGGAGTTACGGTTATAGACATGAGGGGATCAGCGTACTATCGTTATGGTACTATCGTTATGAAAGGTACGTCACATCGAAGTGAAAAAGTCTGACTGTTGAGTGATTCTATCGTCAGAGTTAGTGTTTGAGAGACAGAGAAAGTGAAGAAAGACAGTGAAAGACTGAGTCAAGGTTAAGAGAAGAAAGCTGTAGTGAGTCGTAATATCACGGAAGACTGAAGACTGTAGACTGTATTAACGCCAGTAAAAGAGAACTGTGTATTTGTCCAAATATTTTGGAATAAATCGTTTTGTCACGCTGGTGTGCGAGTGGGATTCGTCGAATTGTTTTGTTACAGAATATAAGACATCCTGACTAAGTGGCATGTGATCACGTGATTTTGCTGAACACCTCACGAAAAATCTGTGGCAAAATTCATTCCAATGGAAAATAACCACTAATTTCTTCTCTTATAGAACTGTATTTTAGTCTATTGCCATTGTTCACTGCAGTGCATAATTGCATGCACTGAACTTATTATGCTCGTTCATTTCCATTTCAGCCCAGGGACTGTTTTTTTCCAGGGTTTCAATGTTATTTTTTCTTGTTTGATTAATTTCTTTTAAAACAAAACAATAAAGGAAATTAACATGCCCAGAACCAAACTACTTTTGTCTACGTTAATATAGCCTCGCGCGCCAGCCAATTTTTAATTAGTTGAATACGCTTACCTTGAGCGTCACCAGCGGACGCCAGCGACAGAGGCGGAAAACAGTTACCTGTTTTTAAAGCAATATGTATATACAGGCTGTAGCAGAACAAAGGTTTGGCCTTAAAATAATGATTGAAGACGAACGAAAGAATATTTTTTTTTGGCAAAATGTCGTTCTGACACTCTAAGGTTCCATTTATAATGCCACGAGGGGTTTTTAAATATTCGATAAACATATTTATCTACATATTTTGGAAAAAAATGTCCTAAAACTATCTAACAATCTAAACATATGTAGTACAGGATATTAAACATATAATACTTAAATCCTTAGATTAATTATATATTCATCTCAAAACAGAATACTGAAAGTAAATTCATTAAATACGTATATGTTAATACACCTTTGCAATTGCTCCTATTAACCTTTTCTCGTGGTGCCAGTCAGTTAAAATATTTGTGATCTGCTGTGTTAGGTTTTCCCAATCATAACACTTTACTGGACAAGATTGTCAATTTAGCTTTTATTCATTTCGATGCTCTGAGACTTAGCCCATGGCCTTAGTACTTGTTCCCACTGCACCCATCTGTATTATACCTAGTCGTAAAGGAACACAGGAGAACTGCCCAGCGTTGATAGGAACATGGTCCTCAGTTATTAAGATTGATATCTGACATGTTCTAGCTCATAAGTGGTCTGTATCAGATGACTGGCCAATTAGTGGAACAGTCATCGCAATGGTGCATAATTACTCAATGTAGAACTGCAGGAAAGTCCCTTCAGCCCCTAGATGGACCTGTAACTAATCAATCATCATATACTAAGTGCTAGTTAACATTTTAAAATGCTTTCGTTTGCATAGCCCCCTTTAACTTCTACAGTCATATCGGGAGAATTATCTTCAGAACGGCCTGATGGTGTGGTTGTGTTTTTACTCGCTGAACTGTAGGTTTCATAACAGTAGTGTTTATTTCTTACTCTTAAACACTCACAATCAGTCTCACACGCATACTTTCAGAGTTTGCAGATGTTAGCGCATTATTCTTGCTAAGGATATATTACCTGCCTCAGCCGAATTGGAACCCGGAACCTCTGCATAGCTTCCTAAGAACGCAAAACTTTATTTTCCTCCAGCGCGTGTATTTTGAGTAACTCTATACAGCTTTTCGAAACTCTTTCGTTTACCTTTGGGAAACAAATTAATATGCCTTCTATTACACACGCTAATTTGTCTATAAATTAACAATAATTAAAAACATGTTTTGCAATGTAAACACAAAGAAAGGTCATGTTGTAGGTGACCTTAGTTGCGTAATTGGTTCCCTATACCTCCTGATTGTCTTACTGAAGGGCTCAGTTCTACACCAGAATTTGAGTCCTGTTTTTTATCGACAAATGAGGAAACCACGAAAATAAACAAAGAATGAAATGGATATTAAAGGCTTAGTTAAAATCGTTTCATGAAGTTTTCCACTGCCTTTAAAATAATGTATGTGTATGTATAAGCACGTTGTTCGTCTGCGGAGTGCACATTTTGAATGTTATTGATTCTATTTTCTGTGGAAGCCGTTTTCAACTGCGAAGGTACTGGGGTGGACGGATTGAGGCACTCTGCACGGTGCGATCGTTCCCAAAAAGCCTCGCAAGTCAGGGAGACAAAGAATACCATGGCTGCTGTAGTGCGTTATGTCGATATTAGCAAAGTTTTGCATGCCTTGTTGGAGTTTAGGGAAGAAGACTGCAGGGAGGATGGGTAATCCCCCTTCGCTATGTCGGGGCTTGTTGCTCTCTTGTCAGCATGTCCTCTTCCTTCTTCTATGCTGCAGACAGTGGCGTTACGCCTGCGCCTGCCGAAACAAGAGAGAAACATTCTATCGATGCGAAAAATCTACTTATACTAGCTGTGAATAAATGCTTAAGGTCATTTCTTTTGAATTTAGTAACTTTTAACTATCCAAAACAGTAGGTTTGTTGTTGAACCATTGTAGATGATGTACGGTACAAGCAGAGCAATTATTGCGAGTTTAATTTTTCTGCACATTTGCATGAATGCTATGAATTACATTGGCAATATATATGTATCTACATTAAGGCTTTCGTAATGGACAGTAAAATATGTTGTGATGCACCTATAAACAGTCAGCAAACAAATGGTGTACATTTATTTCTGTACTATCCTGCTAATTATAACTGATGAGCACTGTTGTTTAACAAGTTGACACATTGGAGAAAAATCCGTGCTACATCATTTTCGTCTTTATAATCGAGCGGGACGGCGAGAGAAGCGAGTAGCTTTCCTGATAGATTTGTGGGTGTTGAACGAGACAGCTGTTAGCAGAGTGCGCGCGCGCGCGTATGTGTGTGTATGTATGTATGTACAGTAGAGAAAAATTTCAGTGTGTGTCGTCAAGAATAGTTCCCGACTTTCAATGGTCACGTCGGAGTTGTTGTGGGAAGCATTTTAGTGAGTGTGGTCGTAGAAGTCAACAGTTTGTTAGACAAAGAGAACTGAAAGACAGACAAGTGTGGAGGTTACAAGAGGAGAGACCAGCTGTGAGTAGAACTGTAGATTGTGCTGACGATAAAACAGGACTGTGTTTTTGTGCTTCGGTTTTAGAAGAGTATATAAAGTGACAGAAAACGTAACTGGACATGTCATTTGTCACAATATGTGTTGGCAAAATACATGTGATAGGAGTCTTCTGCACAAAATTTGGCTATCAGTACTGCGTCAAAAATTTCAAATCTTGTAAGGGAATTGTTATCCTGCTCATATGGATAACTTCACTGGAAGCTGTACGCTAGAATGGACATCCTGTAAGAATGCTGTGGATAAAAAGTGTGTACTGTTTCCAACTGAGAGACTCAAGAGTGAAGCGATTGTACTTAGGTGAGGGAACACATGGTTATTCTCCCGGCTCCATCATTGCTGTCAGGGTTGTCCAACCGCAGCTGCAGTCTCATGCATGTCATTTCTAAGGAATGAGAAATCTTTCAGAAAAGCTCGAGATGGAATTGGACATGAATTGGCCAATAAAAGCCCTTGTACTCACGCTTTAAGAAATGTAATGACTTAATAATAACGAACATAATAATATATTTGACAGTATTTATTTTTACCATTTTATTTGCATTTCTTCTTTCAGAATTCTTCCAGAAATACATTTATTTTGCTGGAGATATCATGTTTGCAACGGTATAAAGGAAAACAGAAACAGGCTATTGGATGAAAAGCTCGCCGTCGGGTATGGATAACATTTTCACAACGTAATATTCAGAAAACAGACATTAAACTGGCATTAATTACAATAAAAGGGGACATTAAACCATGCCTCCCAATGAAAAAACGAACATAAAATCCGTTCTGGTTTATTGGTATCCAATTTAAAGGGCAGGAAAGGTTCCCCAAAAGCAGCCGGTGACGTAGATATAGGCAATAAAGGCCTTAATGGCTCTTCCTTTATGGAGCTGTTGGTTATCCTTAGAAATTTTGCAACTTGTTTCTTCTTCTCGTTTTAAGAGCATTAACGCTCATTACTGAAGGTCTCACGGGCAACGAATGGAACGAGTTTAATTGGCGCAAACGAGCACGAACTATTTTGAGCTTAGGCTTTTCATGATACAAACACTGCCTCATTCGGACGGGCTCAATGGAAAGCGGATTTACGGACTGGTGGTTGTGCGACATTTCTCGTTAAACTGAAGGGGTACTAATAATATGCCTCAATATCATTTATATGCTAGTCTACGTGAGTTGTCAGCCGCAGACATGAAGCATATCTTCATTGGTTAATAAATGTAATCAGAGATGCCAACCTGTACTATAATTAAGGGGACATAGGATAATTTTAACGCCGGGAGGACGTACGATTCTGGGAAACGCAGTATTTTCAAAGCTGTCGGTATATGTCTATTAGACCGCTATAATGTTACAGCAAATTACACTGCAATATTCAATATCCATTAGTATTAGTTGATCAGTCTTCATTATATTTTGTTTCGTTGTTGGCAGCACTTTCAATTATGCTCAGGTTCTTACGTATAATGTTTATTATAGTGTTAAGGCAACATCAGACAGTTACAGCTTGGTATAATGTACCTATATGGAGTGGCGATATAATTTGCAAGTCACCAAAAGTCAACAGTGAGATATATTTTCCCTTACAGAGCTCTGTAGTCATATTTTCGACCTGTTCATAGGCATTGATACCAGCAACAAATCTTAAAGGATACATAACCTCTAATTAGTCATATAGAAGTTGATTGAAGAAAGGCTATTTGCTCCTAAATTTCTCTCCATAGTAACATATGGCCGTAGTTGCTGTTAATTGTAGCTGTTAAATTGGCAACATAGGTATTGTTTTACACATAGCTACGTAATACATTTTGAATTTAAAGCAAGTTACTCTTGATTTAGTAGATGCGTATCCTTAAACAAGGATGTTTATTTGGAACTGTGTTAGGGCTTACATGCTATTTTTCTTTTTCCTTCTCCTTCTGCCGTTCACAAGTTAGCCAGCAAACCTCTGTTGTACTCAATGCTGTCTTTCAACTGGCCAAGTCATGATCCTCTTTCCTTTACGTTTGTATTTTAAGGCCGTCTTTGGAATCCTTATTCCTTCCCTTTGTTACAACGTTTGTGTTCACATATTTGATCATTTACTGCGAAATATCCAGTTCTTAGTTCTAGAAGAATCCTCTGAGCTGTTTACTGTGGTCTGATGGCGTACTGCGACTGCGCCACTGATGATGTCCACCGCAGTTGTGGAAGAAACGTCTGGACCCAGTTACTCCAGCAGGCCACGGCAAATCAGCCCGAAAGGTTCTTCGAGAACTCATGTGCAGTTCTTTTCTAACAATTTCATTAGGAATCCTATCCAACGTAGTACACCGTCTGGCTGCTCGTATATATTTTACTTCCGCTGCCTAGGTATGCTAAAATATTTTCTCCTCATAATCCAATACTCATTGTTAGACATAAAAAATGGGTACAGCCATCACCTTACACAATTTTATGTTTGTATTCTCTGCGTGTGATTTATAGTGTTCTGCTTACAGTGCCACAAATAATCTGATATATCTGTAATTTTATATCTGTATCCTTTCCTTATAAAGATTCACTAGATAATTTAAAGAGCTGAATTTGGTGCAAAATCCGGCCTTCAGTTCCAATTTTACTTTGTACTAAGGATGTGCCGTTTTATGTACTGTATAATTGTTCACAATTAAGTTGAAAAGCTGGATTGATTTTTCTAATTCATTTTCAGAATTTGTAATTAATACAATGTAACAGCGTATTATAATATGTTAATACATCGTTTTTATTTAAATATATGTAAATATTTTGGTGCTCTTTTCACATTTTTCATCAGTCTCACGTAAATGTGTCATACTTTATGATTACTGTTTATGCAATCCAATTTCGCAGTAAATACGCAACCACATTCAGTTCTGGGAAATCATTTAGTCCAGATGATTTGTTTCAAAACTTTACAAACTTGTTTACTAAGCATGCGAGCGTCTAAACCACTTCTGGGTTAATTCACTTTCCGGCCCTAAAGATCCAAAAATAGTATTTAGTGATCCTCTTGAAAGTATAATTGTAAAGTTTTAGTACTTCAGTTTAGTGTAACGTCACCCATTACGCGTTCTCTGAACTGCCATTAAATTGCGTTTTAAAGCATTTTAGCTCACTTGTACCTAACTTTAATCTTTTTTTTTCCGAATCCTACCCAAATCGTATAGCAGTATCTCACTTCTGCAGCACTCTAGCAGCATATTCATAATCGTGTGTCACAATCATAGCTATATTCACACTTGTAGATGTGACCTCCCGTCACTCAAGCACGAAATTCGAGAGCTATCATTTCCGCATTTTATATGCGCTGGGTTTCTAGCAATTTATTCTTCGAATGTCTTGGGATACCGAAGATTCCAGGCTTCTCTTTCGGAAGGCACCTATTTTTTTATTGTGTCGTATCTTCGGATCTTCATATTTTCTGCAAAGTCGCAATGCTTTTTTCGATGGGAATAGGCAGACACACCCCAACGAATAGCAATAAAATACCACATGCAAAAGTCAAACATATTTATTTTCAACATTATGATCTACCGGACTGTTCATGTACCGTATACCTATTTTCTATTAAATTCATATTTTTATGGTAAATTTCTGCGCATGCTGATGTTAATTACGCACCACATTCATTATGTATTACTGCAAGAGGCTCAAATCCATATAACTGATTTTGTAACACATTGCATGTCTGCTTATGTATGAAGGTTATATATTTTAGGTACTATCGATAGCTATTTAATAAAAGATCTTAACCATCATGTCACAATTTCTTTCATAAGAGACAAAAATATGTTCATTCTTCTCCGTTTTAATATTAATTTTAAGAGTTTGTAGGAACAGAAAATAGATATTCCATGTGTTATACATGGAATACGTACACTGTATCGTTGGAAGTGTTGTTATGTCTATATTGTTTTATAAGAGACACTAACTAGTCGCAACAAAACGAAAGTATTGTTGTAAAGACTGTATCACTGTTTATAATTCCGTTGTATTTAAACACTATTACAATATATTCACCATAATACTATTCATTGCAAAATCCTCTGTTGAAATGAAGTAAAAAGTTAGACTAATTATCTTATATCTTAGTTTTAACAATAGGAACTACAACCAATATCTTAGCAACCATCAGTTTCATCTTACGAGCCAGCATTTTATCTTACGAGCCACTTGGGAACTAAAGTTACGATAAGATGGGAACTGAGCAAGTGTTAAGATCATTTCTTGGTCACTAAACAATATTTTGCACAGTTAAAATAAAATGTAATTCTTGTTTTCTCTATAGATATTAGAGGATCGCTTACGATGTGTGCCTGGGTTTTCTCTGTTTATTACAATACAAAAGATACATCTCAAGAAATTGGGGTTAATATGTTCTGTCTGTTAGTCATCGATTAATATATATTTATATTTTATACTTTCAGAAAAAAATAACTCAACAAAATGAAAAGGGGCTAAAATGTTCAAAATATAAATGTTATTCCTCTAACATGATTTATCTAAATTTATTACATTTTAGCCAAAAGCGGGTAGGTTCTCTTTGTGGTAAGTGGTTCATAGGTACACATAATCCTTATAAAAACGCTGAAGAAGCTGATATCTTCAGTAATCAACATTTTGAGGATATTAACACTGTTCCTGTCTGTTATTGACAAATGAGTTAACATGCATACCAATAGGTACATAGTTGGCACATGCAGACGCGAGCGGGTATGCATAGCTACATAGCGAACCGGGCAATTCGGTCCATCACAAGCTGGACTGATATACGATCCCGTTAGCCTGTTGCTTTTCGCCTACATTAAACTGCCGCTGTGTACAGATTATATTAATAAATATTGAAAACCAGTTAAAATCATACCATTTTATAATAAATCCAAGGCTCTAGAGCTACAAAGAATGAAAACAAGAGTAAAAGACAGTTCTTCAAAGCACAGGAACACCAAAGATGGTGTTGACTAAACAATTTGCTCTATTACTATCGCTTATGCGGCAGGGAAAGGATTGGTTTATTTGTGGTAACTATTTTTACCAGCTTTTTTCAGGTCTGTGTGTCTTTGGTCTGTTTTATCCACAAAGTAAGTGCTGCCTGCCTGAATTCGTCTGTTCATCGCGTTTTCGCTCTCCCAGTCATTCTTAGATCTGTTCTTGGATCACAAATTATTATTGTAGTTTTCTGGTACTGGGGTGTAGAGATGTGGTGAAATACTTATACCCTCCTAAGTTTCTACGAACTTGAAACAAATGTACTTAATTCTAAAATTCTGGGTGGTAGAAATGTTGGGGAGAATATTCCTGATGGCAAAGTTCTCGAAAATTTTCCAATCTCCATTCATAGCAGAGCAGGTGTTTAATGACGACTATTTCATGCATATAAGTGTTGAATTATCCTATACGAATTATCATTTGGCCATTCTTTTGTTTTAAACGAATTATCACTAGATCAGTAGTTTGTTTAGTTAGTGTTGCCAACTGTATCCCAAAAATCCCTGAAAAACAACTTATTACTCATTAAAATCGATTAACAATCAAAATAGCGCTCCATTTCAATTTGGCAACTGCGTTTTTAACAATGATGTATTTTTTCAGAAGAAAGACTATTTGTTTATGTTGAAAATAAAGTTAGATTTATTTTAGATTATAAACTGGCCTTCTGTTATAACACGAGAATATATAAATACATGTAATTCTTGGATTTCTTTATCCGCAGTTGGCAGTGTGGAGTAAATCAAACTACACTAATCGAATTGAGTATATTTTACGTTATTTTATAGATATTTTCGGGTCAATTATTTGCGATATAGTATTTAAGTTCATATTTCATTTATGAAATAGCGATGAGATCGATATTTATCGATACCTTCCGGTAGTCAGCAATACTTATCGATAACTATCGATATATATATATATATATATATATATATATATATATATATCGATAGTCAGCTATACAACCAATACTTATCTATATCAATCGATACATATCAATAAATATGATTCGACGGTCTGACCTTCCAAGATACATTCTCTTCCTCCGCTGGAGAATTTATCTATTAGGTCAGGCATCTTCTGATACTACTTGTGATAATGCTGGCTTGCCCTAAAACCGAGTTGGTAAAATAGAGGAGAGGAATTGTTCAGCATTATTCTTATACATCATAGTCTAAAGCAAAATGCATTCTGAAAGGGTTCCGCATCTTGATCTGCTTAATAATTGGCTAACTTGGGGAACAAATTTAACGAACATACAAATAAATGTGTAATATCGCAGCAGCTAAAAGGTAAGCGCGCCACTGAAGTTGAAGCCTTCCCTTTTCCCTCATATACTCTTCCAAGCTGTTGTATTATGACTTTGTATTAACAAGACTTTGCTCCTGCATAATTCCAGTAGCAGCCATGATGTCGGCCCCCCTCCCATTCCCCGTTTTCCACCCGTTCTACGCCCATTTCATAAAGTTCATACAGTGTGCGCGTCGTTGCCCCATGCAAGTGCGCCACTCGAGAGTGTTTGCTCAAAACCTAAAATGGAGTGAGGACACAGTCGAGAGGGAAGCAGAAAAAAAAGAGTTGTTAATATAGTGCGATTCGGAAAATGTGCTACGTCCCGGACACCAATAGCATAAGCTATTAGCCGATCCTTCAATAATCGTTAAGAGTTTGGCTCTTAACATAATATATAAGTTCAAAAGAGGCCACGCATGCATAAAATTCTCACCAATTGCTCCATTGTCACCTTTCCAGTCATCGATTTCCGCTGAATTTCATAGCATCGTCTTCCTCACTATCATACTTGGTTGGACGATTTTTTAACTATACCATCGTTTGATTAACATTTACCAGCAATGACTTTAACAAATAACTAACTTATTAAAACCAACAATGTCGCTTGTAAATAACTTCATAATTCAAAAGTGGAATTCATCTATGTTCAGTTGCTTCCGAGAAAACGGGCAATTTATACTAGAAAATATAATTCACAGGAGGAGCTGTTGCTAAAGCCTACCTCCAAAAATAAATCTCCCATATATTTGCAAACAAAAAAGAACCAAAACCACTTGGGTTGAGCACACAGAAGCTCTTATACTAGTAGCAATTTCTAAAACATAATTTCCCCTAAAAGATGGACTGTTTACCTCTACTTCGAAGGTGCAGCAGTTACGATTTTTGTGTGAAGGTATGCAAAACTACCAGTACAATATACGCTGTATTTTAACCACAATAATGTTTATCATATAAATATTGTGCTAACACCGAAAAGTTATACAGGTGTCCCAAAATTAGACCGACAAACTTTGGGAGCTGAATTCAAAATTAGGCCAACAAACTTTTAAGCCAGAGAAATGGCTGGTGTCTTTGCGAGAGTACGGCAGAATAGGGCACGCCGATGCACTCTTTGTGTTAATCGCAATGGGCGTGCTTTTCAACATTTACTTTGAATAGTAAAGCTGTGATTAACTGCAAACAATGAGATGTCTGTGTTTTGTTTGTGTGTTCTTGTTTGTTTCTTGGATTAAGGCTGTGTGTCTTACTAAAATAAATGCAATATTAATTTGCATTGTTCATTTTATCGTAGGTACTTAAACTGGGTGGGAGGCAGTAGGCAATAACATTAACCCGTCTAGCGCTTTAACGAAGCACTGCAGCAAAAAAAAAAAAAAAAAAACTTTCCGTAATAAAGTGTTTAAAATAATGATATCTATCAGCTCCAAAAGTTTGTCGGTCTAATTCTGGGACATCCTGTATATCAAAATAAAGAGGAAATTCAAATTAATATGACTGCACAAAATGTTGAATGTTATTTTTGGTAAATTTTAGCTATTTAGTTAGCCCTTTAATAACTAGTAAATATAGATACCAATAGCATATTACTCAGCAACGGACTTATCATTTACCACTTGCTGGCAAATATATAACTGATGTTTAAATTAATATTGCAAACCCCCACATAATATAACAGAGATGCTCAAGAACGTTAGAATATTCCAGACACTTGCATTACGTCGTACATCATTCTGCGTGCTTTATCGTCCGTACATTCAATTCTGGACTACACTATATAAAAATCCCTGAATTTTTCCCTCTCTCCTACATACAAAAGGGAGATGTACAAAAGACAGCAGCTGAGGAAGGCGAACTTTTGACGGATATTTGAAGGGCCCTAACTACTGGACGAGGGGAACACAATGTATGGGAGGTAGGGGTGTAAATGTGATTATTATGTTCCGTACGTCATTCAGACTAGTGCCAAACTTACGCCTCATTGATCATACTTTATGTCCTTTTACATCATCTGCAATATTTTCTACGTGATGTAGTCTTCCTAGTTCTTTAATGCCCATCATATAAACGTTATTTCCGCTTTGCTGTTTATACCATATTCGCAAAAGTCTGCTGTTATTCCCCTAGGATTAGCGTTATAGGATGTAGCGGAAAGAATTCACAGAACAAAAGCTGAACTGGACGATACATTACCCTAAAAATAAACCTACGGATATAACATAACTGCATCGATAAAAGGCCACTCATTTGAAAGAAATGACACTATTTAATAAATATTTCTTTCTTAGCCCGCAAGTGGCGTTTCGTTCGTTTCGGGTACAAAGAAACATATACAACACAAAATGTCATGAAGTGAGAAAACAATATTAGATTCATCAAAATGGGCATAAAAGTCAGAGTATAAAATCAATGTTTTAAATTGTGATGGGACGATACCACTACTTCTTGACACTCGCTTCTCGAAATCGAGTTTTAAGTACCCATCTTCGACACTATGTAGATACTTCATGAATAATTGTAAAGGCTAACTTTGTCCACTAAATTATATTATTATTGTGACGCAGGGCGTGGGGCACAACAAAGGAGGATTAGGGCTAAGCAAACAAAGGTGAGCAAACAAAGGCGCTCATGGTTAGGCTGCCTCGCTGTTTGTATATACGTGACTAACAACAATGAACGCGGCCCTTAAAGGATCGCTGGAACTTTCGAGAGGCATCCGGCGGCTGGCGATTTGAAGGAGTTTGAAGGATTGTGTGTCGTCATAGGGAGACGAGGCAACGAGTTAGAGGAGTTACGGTTACAAACACGAGTCGGTCAGTGTGTCATTCATTAAGTGCGAGACAACTGTGTGGGTGGTGCAGTCGTCGTGAAAGATACATGTCACTTTTTCCTACTCTCCTTGTCTACAGGAGGAAAGTCATGCCATAGATAGGGAGAATTGACTCAATGAGTTACTTCCCCATACAACGTAGCTTTAGCTACCACACTCTCAGCTACTGTCTGTCTACCTCATAGAATCGGCCAGTCCTTCACATTGTGTCAATAAGTGGAGAGCCTAATGACCCTTTTCACAATGAAAGTAGCAGAGCTGGTTTATTCTATTTTAGTTTCTGCAAAAAAGGAAGAAAAAGCCTGAGCAAATGCTTCCGCCACTGACCCATCTTGCTGTTTGCAAGGGATTTCTGTTCCACTCAATTAGTCGGCGATACTTAGGGATGACAGGGACAATCACAAGCGGTGGGCATTCTCTCTCTCTCTTCAGAAGGAGTGCCAGCACAAAAGACAGAGACTATAGAACCGTGTCGCCGTAAAGTCCGACTACACAGTAGTAGGAGAGTGATATTGCGTCACAAATTGTCATGCCTGATTTAGAATAATAATAAACGAATGTTTACGTCAATTAAATGTGATGAAGGTAATGATTAAACTGGATTGACTTTATTGTATGAAACTTATTGTTGCTCTGTCAATCATACAACACCTATTGTGGAACAAATAGTTGATTTTTGAGCTTTGGATGAACGTTTATGTATAAGCTACGGCAATAACATGGAGGGTGCATTAATTGAGAAAACAAAATATATTAAATTTCTTAGACACAGAGCAAATATTACGATACCTCTTCCATCCCTGTAAGGACTAAAAGGTTGCACCAATAGTCTGTGATAGAGGAATATCATTTGTTTATATTCAATGAGAATTTTAATACGTTTTACTTTGTCACTAAATTCTCTGACATATTCGATTAACTTGGTATCTAAAAATACGACTTGTAGAGGATAAACACATAATTTCCTCGTGGAGCCATTATCGTCCAATGCCTTGCTTTCCCGTATTTACCGACGTGGTGGCCGAATTTGGAAAGCTGAACCTGTCGAGCGTAAACAATGCAGGCTAGTGCTTGCTCTGTGACATGTCCCACTCTACCTCATATCTGGAGTTGTGTTTGTCAATGTCACAGTCGGCGATACCGAAACATTATTTTCCGCTGCTGCACATTTTTCCCCTCGGCTGTGCCTGACAGTATGTGCACGCATGCGTCCTGGGTATTTGTTGTTGCTGATTAAAATGGCATCGCTATTTGTGGCGTGCTAATTGATTTTAATTTAGCGGCGGCGGCGACGACAGTAAATTGAGATGTGCGGAGGTAGAAGCCAATGAGAGCGCCAAGGAAGGTGTGTGCTAATTGATTGTTGCAGTTTAATTTAATTTAGAGAGGTAACTGGGGGAAGGAGAGAGAAGGGAAAAGAGGAATAGTAGAGAGAGGGAGAGAAATACTGTGTTTGCAACACTGTTTCGTATTCACGTCGGTCCGTGGGAAGTTTATATTGGCTGCTGTGCCAGGTCGACTTTTGGCGAGTCTTTTGTTTGAAATGTTACGTCACTTGATATCCGCTAAGGAAATTTACATGGGAAGATGTCTCAAGAGTGAAAAAGTCAGAAAGGTTTCGAAATTGTTGAAGATACCTCATCGTCCTCACCAAAACAAAATTGGGTTTTTCAAATGTGACCTTATTCGCAATATCTAGATACTGCTTTTACCACGTTAGTCCACACAATTTGATAACGTCAGATGAATGATTTGTAGTGAATATTCCTGCTTTCACAGGTTAGGACTGAAACAACTAAGACAGAAATGTAGTTCATACAGTGAGTATGGATTATAGAACACTGAGCAAAATTAAGCCATATGGCAATAAGAGGAAAATAAACTCAAATACAAACAGAAAGACGAATGACTAAATGCAGCAAGTGATTCTCTTTTCCTCCATCATTTATCTAAATATTGAATTCAACAAAATATTCTATATCGCTATTGTATTGTAAATAAGCTTTTTCAGGTATTATTCTGGATGCGTTCCAAGGCAGACAACGGTCCATGTGTGCGCATACGTACACGACATAGCTCAAAAACTGAAAACTAAGATGAATATAATAAACTTCGTGTTTAGTCCAACAGCCCTCCAGGATACATACAAAGATTTTGACAATCCAATCAAAACTATCGTCTACAAGGAAACATTTTCTTTTAGTTTCTCCAAAACGTCCAAAGCAGTTTGAATTAAAGCGTTGTGTATTTCAGCACCAGGGAAGCTGTCAAACATATGTAATAGATAGAAATTTAATGCAGAGATGTAGAGTTCTTTGGATGAGTAACCTGATTTGGTTTTAAATGACTTTTTCTGAACTTAGGCCCTTTGTAACAAAATATTCTAGTACTTCAAGCACACCTGTGGAATGTTATGTTCACCATTTTGGTTTTCATCAGCCCAGTGAATAGAGTATGCAATGTTAAGGCCAATACATAGCCACTTGTATCGAGCCTATTTTGGCCAACATTCATCAGGAAATAGAGAGAAAAGCATGTTATATGTAGCATAGCCATGAAATATATTGAGATGAGTACACAAAATAGTATGAGTGTAAGATTGCGAATTTGTTTTAATGGATAATGAACTTCTTATAACCATAAACAATATATGGCTAATTAGAACGTAGAACCTTTTACAAAATTTTACGAAAAAGCAGGCAACTCTGTATGTTAGGTCCCTATTCAAGTCGATGGATCTAATGTTGTAGAGGTATGGTGGCATAGGTTCATAACTGTTACGTTTTTTGACTATTGTTGTTCGTGGGATTCAAAATCATCCCTTAGATCGATAGTTGATGAAGAACCATCTTCAATATATACGCCCAAAGAATCCCTTTTGAGAAATTCCATGAACTGCATACAGGCCAAGATGTTCTTGTTGAGTATTTCAGCAACTGACAGATGGAATCTCTCGCTATAAGGACAAACATTCAAAGTGTATCCAGGAGCTTTTCACTGCCGCAAAGGTAATGGCGTGTACGTCAATGCATTTCTTGATACAGAACGCAATGCACATACTAGCAGTCATTTTGAGGGCAAGTTCCCATTCATTCACCGGAGGCAATCTGGCTGTCGGCAACTGTATATTTCCTTCATGTATGTTGTAGTACACACTAAGACTGGAAAACCTGCTGCCTCTTTCTTTCCTTAAGCTGTCAATCGAAGTCTACTTTCATTTGTAGCGATCCGAAGTCTAATAAGAAAAATAATGCACATAATTCCATCCAAGTTATGCAGAAAATTTAATAGCTTCTGATAGCTGACCACTCCATTTATTCTTTTTCCTGTTGCACAAATAAATTTTATGGGCGCAAATAATATTTATACCACAGGCTTTACACCGCGATTTTACAGTATGTTTATCTATACAACACCGCAAGGCGTGGCAAGTCTCTGGTTCGATGTGGTGTTGACCAGCTCCTTTCACCCACCATTAAATTTTTGTATGCCATAATTTACATTGTTTTTAGTGCTAATTTAACCTTCGGCTGCATTTAAGATTTTAGGTGACTCTTCTATTTATATATATAATTACATTATATATATTCTATTATATAAGGTAATATATTATAAAAGGTTAATTTAGCACTAAAAACAATGTAAATTATGGCATACAAAAATTATATATATAAAGTTATATATTAGTTATAAGAGGTAGTTTTTGTAGATAATATACAAGGACTTTAAAAGTTTGGCCTATAAATTGATAATTTCGTTGTAAATAAGTTTGAATAATAAAATTCCTGTCTCGAGCTCTAATTAGGTTCTCTTTGAAACCTCAGTGCTTTTAAACTCATCTGTTGCCTGAAGGGCAACATTATGGATTGAAAAATCACTCTACATTTTGTATTCATCTGTCATGGCAATGTTATTTTCTTCTTCTTCCTCTTCCACCCTTCAAGGACTAGGCGTTTCCACCTGTTCCATCTACACTTTTTTCTTTATTCCCATCCTTTTCTGGGGCGTCCGACGTGTCTTTTCCCTATTAATTTGTATCTCTTGATTAAAAGTATCCTTTGCATATTTATGTGGTTCATGTGCTGTTTCCATTTGTGTTTATTTTCTTCGATTTTGTCGTTTAACTGGATTTTCCGTTTATTTTTTTCTTTCATCAACCACGATTCGCACATAACACTTTAGTTTTGTTTCTTTCCTTGTTTTGTTTTGTTTTGTAGAGTTCTTGTTCACGCCCACAATTGTGTTGAACTTTATTTATCTAATTTTCTTTTTCTTTTCTTCTTTTATAACATACATATTACATGAATCTTCTTATGTTCTTTACTTTTAGAAACTGTATATGTATAACCAAACTATTGTTAAAAATGGCAGCTTTCTAATCAAGGAACCGTAAAATAAATATCAAGTTATGTTAACTATTTTGTAGTATTAAAATATTGTCTGCATATATCATTATATTTAAATGTGTATTCTTGTTCATGCAATGTTAACCTACGTGCATAGTATGAAATCTATAATGCTCTAATCATTGAAATAGAACACGATAATCGATAAGTTCATAAAAAGTTAAATTATACCTCAATTAAAAGCATATGCATTAAGGCAATGAGGGATGAAACCGGAAATCCCGCAAGGCAAACAATTTTTCAAAAAAGCAAAGCTTGAAAGGCTAAAAAGGGCCAGTGGTCACTGTGTATACAGAGCACTTTCCATTTCGGTTACCACCATCAAAGAGTTAGTTATCTCCGGTTAATAATTTTGTATCCACACATCGCTGGGCGTATTGCTCCAGGCCAGACCGTACCGAAATTAAGGTTCGCCAACTTGTACATCCTCGACCGTTATTACGAAGCGATTAGAGAGGAAGCGTTGTCTGTAGCCGGAAGTCACGCTGTGTTAACACAACACTCTTCCTTATGGTAACCCACTGCTCTTCTGCCAACTGAAAATTCTACTCTTCAAAGAATGTATAACTTGCTCGTGGCTCAGTATTTAATGGATATTTTCAGCAGCATGTTCGCTGGAGAGAAGTATGCTCCAAGAACATACCATCGGGACAAATCGTATGCACGTGTCCGCTGTAGAGATTTGTGATAGCTTAATAAGAGTTTTATCATCCATCGTTGCGGTGCTGCCTCAGAAATTACCGTTAAATTCTACGCAGCCATATAGCTTGTATACTTAGTTTTTGAGGCGTTTCTACTTTTAGCGGTTGCCTTTTATTCCCCTTTTGCATTGCTGGCGGTCATCCCAAGAGCCATTTTCCAATCCTCTAGCTTCCATGGTCTCAGCATCTGCTTCTCTCCATATGAGTCGAGGTCGTCCTAGTCTTCTTCTTTCTAGAGGTGACCAATTCAAAACTTTTTAGGCCATCGTAACTCGGCATTCTCTGAACATGTCCAAACTAATGAACTCTCGACATTCCAGAAGATCGATAACATCCTCTTGTATGTTCCACCTATCCATAATCGTCTCATTTCTGACCCTCTGCAGACGGGATATACAGACCCCTTCTTAACCCATCCATTTCCACAGATCTAATGTGGTCCTTTAGTCCTTCTGTCAGAGTTCAGCTTTCTCCTCCATAAGTCAGGACATTCTCCACAGTCACATCAAGTATCATTTTGTTTGTTTCCATTCTAATGTCCCTATTCCAAGGCTCATCTTTAAGCTGTTGCCTGTATGACACGATTTTTTAAATCTTTAAAGCAACTACCAGATTGGTGGAGAACCGATCCCAAATATTTAAACTGTCTTTATTATATCATTAGAAAATGTCAAATTCCTAACACCACTTACTAAATATTCTGCCTCAGTAAAATTGATTAGAAGGCTTGCTAAATCATAGCAGTCAATTAGTTTTTTCATCATAAGTTTAATATCGTCTCGATCTTATGCAATAATTGTATAGCTTATGCACTTCTCTTCCATAATACGGTACATGTGTTCCTGAAGTTGCCTAGACGGAGACAGGCAAAAGGAGTTTTTTAAAGGCCCTACTATCCTTTTCTGCCGTATTAGGGAACTTCGGCCCAGAGACTCCATTTGGGACGCTTTCTCCTACATGGTATTCTCTCCACCGCATCTACAAGTCTTGATCTGAATCTCCAAGGACATCTCCTTCGCTTCTTCGCTAGGCACAATGCTTTCAGCGTTCTTATCACACAGTGTTATCCCATGAGTAGAATTTGATGCATCCAAAACTACGACGACATGCACTTTAGAAGAATGGGAGGGTGGGGAGAGTTTTCTGTTAACAAAATGAAGATGCGCATAGCACCCTTTAACGTAGGGCATACTTTATCTGACCATTTATCAACTCGCTAGATCCAATTATTGAAATACTGAAATACAAAAAACTATGAAACCACTTTCAGCAGGATAATAATGTTACGTCAGGAAAATGATTAAAAGTAATTTACATCCTGGAGACCAACCCACGTGAAGGATCATCTACGCAGTCTAACTAAAGGCACATAATGTGGCCATTATGAAATGTTCCTTTTACATCACTTGAAACTCATTTCACGATAGCTGTTTAAAGATTCTAACCTTAGTAATCACATTCGAAAAGTTCAATAAGCGGAAACTAGAACACAAATTTTTATATAGACACTTCACCATCACCTGAAAATATGATCGGATATACCATCCTGAGGGGTAGATTGTATAAGGCAGTGCTTTCCAGCAGAACCAGTGGATGCGGATTACATACCCACGTGTTTGAGTTATTGTGAAGGAGAAACAGCCTCGGAATAGTTGTGGTATATTGCAGTGAACTTTTGTGTCCAATATAGCCATCTTTCAGTTTTAATGAAAGACCTTTGGTACAAGATGCGAACAACACTTGATTGGTTTCTTCAATAGGTAATACACAAGCAACTGCTGATGCATTTTTAAACGTTGCGAATGGCTTGAAGTTGCGCATTGGTTTACGGTCGAGCTCGCTTTTTGTATTTGTATTTATAGGAATGTAAGGATAGTATCTCTCCTCCAAGACAGTACGTGATTAAGTATAATACTCGCTCACATTGTCAGCAGTCTCTTGTTTATTTTAAGATGTTACCTACACCATCAATTTGCTTGACGTCACTCGCGCATTCGCCATTCTAAAAACACATTAGTACCAGTTAAGCAATTCAGTGAATAACACATATTCTTCGGAACGATCCACCATATATAACCCAATTTGATACGATAAGCTGTGCCTATAGTATATTATTTTCGGATTGTTGTGGTAATCTTATGCGCGCTGTTGTGCTAATCACCTTTCTCCACCGCATTTTGGGCAAGATAATGGTTATATGACTACATTCATCGGAACTCATTTGGAAAACCAGAGAATTCCTCTACTGCGTATACACTACAGCATCGCCCATGCCTTAATGGCCTTCCTTATCCCACTGCCTGTTAAAGTGACAATTGGTCACGTGGACGGTGTTGTCATGCCTTTGACTTCGGTCGCTCTGAGGTGAAATTCTTCTTATTCTTCTTCAACTTCCCTGTTCTACCACTATCGTGGTGTCAGGGGATTACCTCGGTGTCCGAGGCTCACATTTTCCTTTTGAATCCAACTTTACTTAAGGTGAGGGATTAGCCCAACGCTTAAGATCCGTTTTATCCCCAGGGTACTCGGGTAGATCCTCGGTTCTTGAGGTAGAGATTGGGCATTTTCTCCCAAACCCGAAAGGTTTGGTATTTCCGCCAATACTCGGGAGGCTGTTTGCAGTGGTTTCTGACATGGCAATGGGGTCGCCACTTTCCTGCGCCAACCTGAGGTGTAATTCAACAAGCAGAATCTTCTGTGAATGCACAACAGTAAGCGATTTGGCAACAGCCGATTCTTATGCTAAGTGTGTATTTAGAGGACCCTCTTATTGCGTTTATATCATTAGAAGCGGAAGAAGGGTGAGCGACAGATTTACAGATTTTTGGAGTGTGGTCGTTAAGCGATGGGCACTATTATACCTCCAGTATGGCAAACACCTGTGAATTTCAGATATCTAAGGTAGGTATATTATGACTGTTTAAGCTAGAAACCAGAGCACTTCTGAAGAAGTGTTCAGTCGCATTCTAGCTACACATGAGGCAATAAAAGGGATTCCTATTCAAGAGCTTTCTTTTTGCAGCGCTAGGGCTGGCACATTGTTGATAACGGATTGGAAACTTGTTACCGTGCGGCTAGGCGACATGGACACCTGGCACAGCCATGAGGAAATTGATACTTTAACTGGTTTTAGACGCTAAGACGGTATTATGAAAAGGGAAGAGGATTTTGAGGTTGGGGAAAGGGTGAAGTGAAGGGGTTGGAAAAGGAGGCTGGTAGTATTTAATCCCTTCCCGACCGAGCACACACGCAACTACGTACGCTCGCACGCAATTCACGTACCTTTGCGGAACTTCGCTCGGGTAAGTTCTGTACCGCGTTAGGGGAGGAACTGAGATATTGATTGCAGCTATACGCGTGGCTAGTCAGGCCCTTCCAGAATCTCGTATCCCGAGTTTCCAATATCTCCACCTCTCTGCCTCTCTAGAGCTCTCTTTCCATTTTCTTGAATATCTCTCCACTACCCCCTCCACAGGATTTTTAAACGGAGGGAGGGGGTCGAGGAAAGGAAAGGGGAGGGCGGGTGACGAATGTACGGATGACAGAAGAAGGAAACTTGGCAAGTCGAGGCCTTTTATCTCGGAGGCAGCCATGTTTCTACACGAAAACGGAGTTTGCGAATTTCTAAGGGATGGGGCGACAGTACAGACGCCGCTCCGTGGACCGCTTAAAGCTGCAAACGTCCACTGTTGTCTCGCTGTTTACCTGAGTCGAAAATCTTTACAGTGGTCAGCGGAAACAAGATGTTAACGTCATGCTCACGTTTTGAGAATATCAGATACTCCATTTCCAGGTATAAGCTTCCGTAGATACAGCTGGTAGCAGGAATTACATCTGATTAACGTCAGTGAGTTTCACGAAGTGAAAAGGCCCCTCAAAATAATACGTCGCAGAGGAGCATCTTACATTTCGTAGATTTTTTTTTTTTTCATTGTTTTATATATCCTAGTCCTGTGGATTGCTAGCTATAATAAACATACAGACAATAATAAATAATTCTGATATTACAAATCAAGCTATATTGCTTATAGCATTCTAACACCATCTCGCTGTTCATCTAACTTGAGATCTTTGGAGTTTACTCATAGTATAGTATTAGCCATGCCTTAACGATCTTCCTCATCCCACTACCTTTCAGAGTGGCGACTGTTCGCGTGCACGGTGCTGTCACGTATTCAGATCACTCTGAGGTATAAGTCAACAAGTAGATGCAACTCCCTGAATGCACAACGTAATCGACTTGGTAACAGCAGACTCTTTCGCAAAGAGTATATTGAGAGAGTCCTCCTTATTGTGTTCATGTCTTTAGCAGCGGAAGAAGGTTGAGGGACAGTTTTACAACTTCTTGGAATGTTATCGTTAAGGGATGGGACCACTATACTTAGACAAGTAGTTCCCTCTCTTTTGCACTATCTACAAGCTCCATGATATGCCCTCCTTCTCTAAGTGTCAAAACATTTTCGCCTCCCTGACTGTTGATTACCCACTACTTCTCTCAGTCCTTTGTCATTCACAGTGTGAACGTGGCTCAATGCATCAGTAGCGAATTCCTTCTTTGGTCTTTTATTGAGCGACTAACCTTGACGTGATCAAATTAAGCTTATTTTTTGCCTGTTTAGTGAGAAATATGAAAGCTACGACCTATTAAACAAAACAGCCAATGTTACTGAAGTGCTGCATCAATCAGCTTTCTGATTAAAGACATGAAACATCCTAATATTGCCTATAAGCTTGTATCTTCTTTTGCCCCTAACGATCTCCATTATTAATTGACCCCTTGCAATGAGAGTCCGTAATTGAGAGGATATTATTATTATTCAATGTTCCAGCCACTTGTTTGCCTCTTCTAATTAATTTCAGGTTATTCCTTCTAGAGCAGTCTTAAATTAATTTACATTTAAAATTAGTGTATTAACCATTAAATATCAAACGAACTTAACTCAAACAGCTGTAGTGCATTTTGGAGATATCATACGAATATTCCATCTCTACATTTATATACATAGCGGCTGTATCAGTTGGAAACTTATTCACGGGAATCGCAGAGCACTTTAGCTAGAACTAAATAATTATTTTAAAGTAAGTTTTCACACAGTCAAATTTTAATTTGTTTCATAACTTATTATTGCTTCAATAAACTTACTGCAATTGTTTATTTTAATGATGCACTTCATTATTATTTATTATTTATCCTGAAGCTAAAGGACGAGGTTGGGCCAGTGTCAAATACCTGTAATGCTGTCACAAAAGAAAGCGTTTCTAACGATCGTAATTTTGCACGTAATGGTGACATGAAACATTTTAGCTTACACTTGCCCTGAAGGGATCTAATGGGTTTATTTATTTATATCTATTAATCTGACCTAAAATTAACGTCACTCATTAACTTAATTGCATAGGTGCATGTTGCGGTTGACTTCAATTTGCTTTGCCTAAAAGGATTCAACGTTTTAATGATTAAATTATTTTAACTTAAAGAGCCACTTAAATCACAAAGTATGTAGATTACCTTAAAATAAGCGATTTGGCCAGTTAAGGAACTACTCCCTAAAATATTTAGAACCTTTAAAAGTACGAAATGTAAAGGGATTGCGGGGTATCGGTATTTGAAGATATTGGAAGAGAGTGAATCATTTAAGAATTGAAAGAGCAGTAATAAGACAGGATCCAGTTTTGCTTTCGAAGGTACAAAAGATACTCCAGTGTGATATCAGTTTTGCATTTATTGATTATGCATTGATTTCACACGTCCTCAACGTCTCGAAAATCTGTAGTTTGTATGCGCATATAAAAATAAACGTGCTTTAAAATATGATACATTCTATTAATGTTGTCATGCCAAATTAAGAAAGACTTTAAGAGAAGCAAAACGTCTACTATTCTTTCCTTTTACTGCGCATATTAGAAGCTCAGCACATAACGGTAAGCATTCTTGTAAGTAAGATAAACAATCGTCGAATATTTGTTTTTTATTTATTTGTAAACTAATGGTGGAGGTGCTACCATTTAGTGCTTCAGTGGGCGATCATATCCAGTATTCACAAATAACTGAAAGGAATTAATAACCTGCCTACCACTCAACAAGGTTAGAGGTTACCTACAAAAAGAGAAGAATTAAAAGGAATGCTGGAAATGGTAGTGAGCTTCATCTCCTCTAAGCCTCTCACAAGATGATGGGAGAGGAGGGTACCTTAAGTTTTGGAGAGAGTGGAGTATTTGGACTTAAAGCTCTTACGGGTATTCCGCACCCCCGCCCACACTCTATTGCCCCATTAGAAGTTAATGTTGCGGCTAAAGAGAGGAGAGCGGGGAAAGGATTTGGATGGAGCTTTGTTATATCCTGCTCGGATATGTTCGGGTTGTACAAAGAGGTACATCAATCCTATGGCATGTGTTTTTGCGTTGTTTAGAGTAAAGAGATCCTCGGATGAACGATGACGAAGAGTAAGTGCAATACCCTTGAAAAACTACTGAATATAAACTACTTGAAAAAAGTATCTATAATACCATCTAGCTATTCAAGGACTTGACACATCTCTGGAAACCCTCGAATGGAAAATGAATGTGTACCATTGTCCATTAGTTATAACTTACATAAAAGTTTTAGAAATGTTATGCTATGGTTGGATTCTTCAAAGGTTGAGGGCTCGTCTCCGTTAGAGGAACACAATTGTTACTCAAAATCAGTAGAGACGAAATATACGATAAACAGAGGCACAAAAAGCGCACAACAAAGGACGGTCGGGATCCAGCTACTTCACACTACATACCAGGCCAGCGAGCAAACAAAGGTGCATGGTCACACCACTCACGCGAGCAAAGTGGCTCGGTTTTGCAGAATCTTCGAGAAATATCCAGCTACGTCATCGCCGGCGTGTTTGTGTAAATCGCGAAAGCTCCATGTGACATCATCCCCGCTATGTAAGGAGGCGAGGAAACAGCAGAGGGAGTTACAGTTACAGACATGAGTCAGCCAATGTGTCAGTGAGTGCGGGACAGCTGTGGTTTGTGGTCCCGTCGTGAGGAAGTTTTAACAAGCGTCTCATCGGAGTTAGTGTATGAAAGATAGAAAAAGTGAAGAAAGGCAGTGAAAGGACTGAGTCAAAGCTACGAGAAGAGAACAATTGTGAGCTGAAATATCACGAAAGACTGGACTGTGTTAACGTCTGTAGAGCACAACTATGTACTTGTGATAAAATTTTGCAGGGAAAATAAAGTGAAAAAAAATACTAACTGGACAGGATTTTGTCGTTTTGTTACACTGGTGGCAGAAGTGGGATTCGTCGAATGGGCCATTTTACATTATAATAAAGAATGTTTCATTCATCAAGTATGCCGATAGTTACGGAACAGTTAAAACGATTCCAACTGCAATCAAAACCCACCAGTTCCTTGAGAATATCCATGAGCACACTGTCTTCAATGTACATTAAACTCTTTTAGTTTCTTCCCACCGAAATGTTTCTTCTTTGGTTTTGGTTTCTTTTGCTATTTATCGAAAACACGTGCCCTAAAACATGCGGATACTTATTAGCTGACTATCAGCTCTACCAATGTTAGAGGCTCAATGTGGCAACTATGTTTACTTTGGTGCTAAAAGCGCACATTGTATGGAGTGCAGTATTATCTTTGTTTCCGTATTTCGTTTGATAATTCCATAAATGCAAACATTAATTGTTATAAAGTGAAAAAAATATCGTCCATTCATGCTCGGTATTCTTGCAGCATTCATCATGCGATAAGAAGTTAAACAATGACTGCCAAAAGTGTAAAGAGTTCTTCCATGAATTAGAATTCAATGGTTTTCTGAAAATCAAGATTGATTAAATTAAGAATTTACTCTAGATTTGAAGGAGCAGGTGATATTTGCGATTTACTGATTCTGATTGTTGTTGCACTTTAATTATTTTTAGTTTAGTTACCTTTATCGGTCAGTGAACTAACGGAGAGAGTGAAATGAGTCTGCAGTCCATAGAGATTGGAGCTAGCCGACATTTATGTTCTAAGAATAACGAAAAATCCTGGGGAAAAATGTCTTACTCTGGTAATTCATCCAATCGAGATTCAAGCGTGGGATTTTTAATGCGAGGAGTGTTACAAAGCAGCTCTATTTAACCATTTATACCGTGGATTTAGTGATGCATACTGCAGCAATGTGGATACAAAAATCCTCATATTTATCTTTTTATCAAATTTAAGCGTTCCCGACAGCAAACATGCAATAAATATAGGAGAGACATGGGAATTGCAGTGCTTCCAAAGATGGGCCAGCTGAGAAAGTGCTTGACACGAAGTTGTGCATAGTTAAATGTTGTGTGAAATGAGCTAATATTCATTCCTAAAGAATCTGACAGACATATTAACTTTCTTCCCACTTCTTGGAAACGTGTCGTTGTTTAAGTATACAATATGAACAGAACAATATTCACAAGTTTATTTTAACCCCGGAAGATCCAGAATTCCTTCTACTCGTTTATTCCTTCATGTGTTACATGTTCAGAGAAGTAGGATAACTACTTCTTACAAAAATTTCCAAAAGGGTGATGCTTACGTTATATTTGCTCCTTTTTCGGTTTATAATAAGCGCTGGGGCGTAAATTCAAATTAGCACTCCAATTTAAATGAGCGCCAGTTCTTTGATATAAAGGATATTACTGCTTCTGAAAAGACAAACGGCGGAGTTAATTTCATAAAGCAAGAAAAGAAACCTAAGAAAGAACTTCATTACACTGGCGCGTATAAATGAAGGTCCTTGTACTTCATGTTGTATCTTTCTTAAAGAAACAAGTGTGCTTGTGTTAAGTATCCTTTACAAAGCAAAACAAGAGTGCCAGTATGATTTCATGAGAATTTTTCCTTACTGCTCACTCTCCAACATACTCGTTTATAAACACAATACAGATGTTTAAAAAAAGGAAGTAAATGGCAAATTATTTTAGGCGTCATTGCAAAAATAAACATAGGATATAATAATTTTCTTTCTTCATTACGCGCATTCGTGGCTAACGAAAAAGACCAATCGGAGTTACGCAGTAATGGTAGTCTGATGCATGGCTAACATTGTATACCATCATGATAAAGCTGAATCCTTTGTATGAATTCAACGAGCAATTATTTTGCTTGTGTAGAACATGGATATTATAGGCGATTGTAGTTTTATTTTAATGGACCATGGTTGGATTACGAGAACAAGCAAAACGCTTTAGAAGTCATGAATCAATGTGAACATGGATATCACACTGACACCAATTTGACAGAAGAGAAAAGAGAGCAGTAAGTTTCAGAAAATCAGACATCTTGACAACATACGACAGCTACGTTAAATAGTGAATTCATCGTTAACCGCGAACAGAAACAATATCTACATATCCATTAGGACCTGCACTTATTATCATAGAAGTCTGTAAATCACCCACCGCAAATAATTATTTTAATAATATGATTACGAAATAAATTGGGTTTATCCCACTGAATAGACTTCGAAACGAACCTAATAATTTTAGAAAGTCTAGCATAAATTAAAGCACTTAGTGAACAATCTCAAACTCAGTTTGCTGCGTTAACGTGAATTTTCCAGGATAAGGATTGGTGAAAAACGCGTTCATTGGAAGTTTAGAACTCGCGCAGTAAAACAAGTGAGACAAAACAGCGGCACTTTGCGAGAGCTCTGAGCACAATGTACTGTTTATTTTACGCTCGCAATCCATGAAATTGGATTTAAAATTGTTAACCAGAAATATCACTCGTTTTAATTTGAAGAGAGGGCGTGGAGTTTTTGCAACAAATTCAATAGCTCTCAGCTGACACATTATTACACTCCGATCGGCTTGTTCTTTTTGTACGTAGCTACAACATTCTTTTCCCCATGTGCACATTTTGTTCAAAGGCTGGGAGCTGAAGGTGTAAGGGGCAGATAGGTGACCTACAACGGCGAGCATAAATTATTCCTCCACCTCTCTCAGCAGAGAAACTGACCCTCTAACCTGCCGAAGCTGTTTTGTTCCCACAAACTGCAAACTTTTGGGCCTCTATTATCAGGTGTGTGTAATATGGCGGGAGAGATGTGAGTAGAGGTGGGAGCTGGAATGCAGACGAGGGCAGGTTTTGAACAATACTAACACTGGTCAAACAAACCAAACAAAGAAATAAAAATGATAGCTTTATATGCCTTTCCACAGCAGGACTCTGATTTGAAACAATATTCCAAAAATGTGTGACGGTGGATACATGTTTAACCAAAAAGGTAGGTAAGCATTCTTTCATTAATAACAACCAAGCATTATAAAATGTTTTCGTAGGAATTTATTTCAAAAATATAAAAAACATTCCTATTGCCTCATATCATAAATACAGCGTTATTGGACTGAGAAATATGTACATTTCCTTAAATTATTGCCGCATATGTCCAATGCATAGTAAAATATCGGCACAAAATGAATCTGGAAAATAAAAGCTTAAGAAACTACAAACTAACATTTTTAGCTGTCGCGTCATTAAACAGCGCCATCGATATTCTAATTAGGACTAAAATAAAAACGTGGAGTTGCCCAATTATTGTTGTTTTGCTTTTAATTTCCCTTCGGCGCATGGCATATATATAATTTTAATTAAAACAATTTGGTTAGTTTTCTACAGGAATTTTAAGGAGCACGCTATGGTACTGGCTTTAAAATAACCGAATATCTGGTTCTTTGCGTTTATAATACAAAGTTAAAGGGTACTTGTCATTGTTTTTGGAAATAAGAAGCACATAACGTTTAAAGGAAGAGGGTAAGCTTCACCACTTCAAAACACTTGTTGGCAATCTTGTGACAGAAGTCATATTTCATCAACATGATTCTGGCAATCTGCAGATTTCGGTTTTTGGCTTACGGAAATTATTTTGCACAACAAGAAATGCGGAAAATTGCAAGACTGTATGGAAACTGCTAAGCATGTGCACCTCGGGAATAGTGATATAAGTAGTATCAACAAAAGTATCTCCAACATTTTCAGTGGTTTGAGATAACACAACGTCCAGCAATTGCTGCTTCTATTTCTAGGTTATTACAAGTAACACAACATTTACAGCGTTATTGTTAATCCAGGTACCCTAGGGTCATCCAGGAAGGAGTAGATCCACTGTGTAAGTCATAAACTGTTAGTCTTTAAAGAAGAATCTTTTTAATGAAGTAATTCATTCACGAATTCCAATTTATACTTATATCGTTGCCGGCTTTAGATAGCAATGTACACAGTAACAGGTGTTTGAGCAACTCTGCATTGGTTGATTGAACCTAACAACTTCCATGCCAGCAGGTGCGAAAGAAAATATAGTCCATTAACTGACATGCAGAATGACTTTAAATTTAAACAAGAATTGTTTGCAAAAACACTTCGAAAAAGCCTCCAATAAGAATAACTGGAATACATTAAAATACAAATTCATTGTTACTAACGCATTTAACTGCGATACGAAATGCATTTGCACGCATCCATATAAGGAAGGCATACCATTTGTTCAAAATGGCGTCTGTATGGAGTAAATAAAGCATCGCCAAGGAAAACCATTATGAAGAGGTAAAAACCGAATTCTTTTAAACATATTTACAAAATATTATGAGAAATACCCGTTACTATAATTGTGTGTTGTTTGTTTTATGTAAGAGTATAGGTTGTAGAATATACCAGCTCCTTCACTTGCTTCTATGGCTGTAAGCAGAAGCCGCTAGATGGCATTTGAGCTCCTATGCAATACGGCTGCACATGTGAAGTCGCGCCTATTTCTGTCAATCATAGGGGGAATGCAATTTTGCACTTTGTTTACATTGCTACCTAAAGTAAGGTCGGCGAAGGTTATTAATTATACACTAAACTGAATTTGGAAAACTTTGGATTAACATTGCGTTCAACTCCTCCTACTCTTAGCCGCACAGAAAATCTACACACAGTATTAAGCAAGTGCTTCATGACCTTCACCACAGAGTGATAGCACTACTGTGAGAAAGTTAGTCTGATATGAGTTCAGCTAGAGAAACCAAACAATCCGTGATGTTATTCTCCTGCTTCTTTTTAATTAGCAGAGACCACTATTCATTTCAAGAAAATGATAGGCTAGTGTATAACACTGCAAGATTTCGCAGCTGGTAATTACTGGATTCCCTGACTCTTGTCTGGCAAGTGCTGTGGACAAGGCCGTGAGGAACGTCCTTCAAACGTGAGACGTCGTGAAGGAGACGAGATGAACAAACAACCCTCAGGGCACTCTTCGAAGAGTTGGAGTGAGGAGAAGCCAGAGATGCACTTATCTAAAATACCAGCTGAGATGTTCATTTGGCTGTCCACAATTAACAGTTTAACAACACTGCGCAATCATGAACAGCACTTAGAAAGACAAATCATACATTTTTCTAAATAAAATTATCCTGATTTAAATCTCCAAGTCATTCGCGACTTTCAACGCATTCAACCTACAGTATTACCAGAAGAATCCGCTGGTTCGAGAATGGTTGTATTTTTAATTCGGTACATCACTATAGTATTGTTGCAACTGCCAACTGTTTCCTTATGCTTCTTTTTTATGTAAATCGAATAACACTAATCATTTTAGAGTGAAAACCTTTGCCTTTCCATTTGAATATTATAAAGAGCTAACATTCATGAATATCCTTCCTTATGGATTTTGCTCTTTGAAAACTGTTCGTTTGGTTCCGGAACAGTTGATGCTTATTATCCAGAAACTAGCGCGGTGGATCAGCAACGAGCCCTCCTAGTATGAAATTCTACAAATCTCATCCTTCCTGTTCTTGAAAAAGCACTCTTAACATTCGGAGTGCATTCGAAAATATAGATATAAGGCTGGTGAGTTAAGAACATTAACTTTTCTATAAAGATATCAAATGTGGTATTTGTTAACATTACTTGATGAATAGGATTCCATGTATGCCTAGCATTAAAGCTTACCTATATTTTCCTACTAAAGTTATTAAATTTCGCACTTGGAAACAACTGTTACACCACTCGAAAAACTTAAAGGGCGCAGCAGACCTATCTAGACAGCTGTTGATTATCTATTGGATTCGGTAACTTGATATTTCCGACAATTTAATTGGGAAACGGTCATGATGGGTTATTAATGTCATATACACATATAGTAACGAAGCAGTGAGGAAAACAACAGTAATACTCAAGTCATATTGTTAAAGTCTGATGTATTGCACACACGTAACTCCCTGTACTTTTCTACAAACCATTCTCACAAACACTTATTTCCCTATTTACTTATGTTAATCATAAACATTTGCAGAAATTATCTTATTGCTAATTTTCTTGTAGATGCAAGCGACACATGGAAATACAGTAGGATTTAAGCAATAGCTAAATCTTTTAAGAGCTGTTGGTAGCTTAATGGCTTAGAATTTTCCCTCTTAGCATGGTCAAGAGTGGGAAAAGAAATTGTCTGAAAAATCCAAAAAAAAAAAAAAATAAATAAATAAATAAATAAAAAAAAATAAAAAAAAATAAAATAAAAAAATAAAAATAATAAAAGCACGGAATATCCAGAAATAGTTCACTCCGCAATAAGTTATATTTGTATTTTAATGCGATCTACATTTTTGTACTAAGATTTTGTTTGTCTCTTAAGGTTTACCAGTTACGCAAAGACTCTTCAGAAGAAAGGCCTCAAAGACATTTCGAGAGAATTCCAGGATATACATTTCATTTGATATGAAAATATCTTGAACACATTTTTGAGAAAACCAAATTTCGAAAAAAAAATGTTGCATGTAAAGGACTGTCCGAAAGCAGATTTTCTTGAAAATCTTCGTGTCGCATCCTCTAAGACACTGAACTTATACACCAAGCTTGGCGTTTAACCTTTTTAGTTTTTGAGGACATACACACACGCACGCGCGCGCACGCACGAACGCACACACGCGCACACTACCCGCGAGCCGGCTATTTTATAAAACACCTTTTTATTCAGGGGACCTCAAAATGTGTATTTCTACTAAGAGTTTAGTTCAGAGCGTCTTGAAGGTAAAAAAAATCTGGTTTAAGACTTGGAAAGGGACAAATGCATGGAAGGGAACTATAAAAGCAAGACCAAGAATAACCTTGCAGCTGTATGGAGAATTCAGTTTCAACACAGACTTGAACAATATTACTTACATTGTTTGGTTGTCTCCTTGCGTAGTGGTAGCGCTGCTGCTTACCAAACGGGGGACCCGGGTTCGTCTCCCGATATCGGCGTGGGGACTTGCTACTGTTGGGACACCTGGTCCGGGGTGCACTAAGTCTCCTTAGGCCCCTGAGGGGCCAATTGAGGAGCTACTTAACTGAAAAGTAGTGACCCCTGATCGAGAAGATCGCAAACCGTCCGGGAGGGATCAGGGTATTGGCCTCGTCCCACCTCCAGTACTGCACTCCGCTCATGACGCCTGCGATGGGCAGCGGCCGGGCGGTAGGCCTTGGTCCGGATGGGATGTTGTGCCACTGAGTTACGTTACTTACATTGTTATTTTTACGTGTATGAGATTATATTCCGTAAACTTTACAGTCATTTCAAAAATGTACGCTTCATTCCTCTATCAAAAACGCAACTTTAACTGATGTAAAAACTGTCCGAGTCGTACCACGCAGTGTTCAGATATAACCACCATCTCTTGATATGTCATTAAATTTGCTGTAACAAAAAAAACACCTCAAATGATGTATTGAGTATATAGAAGCCTACAGCAAGAATCTACCATGTTGGTATTCATTTTTTACCACGGTGAATCGCTCGGAGCTCTGCACTACCTGGAAATTTTGTCGCCGTGCGTCGTTCACGTACACACGCAACGCTTGGGACTGAATCTTTTAACAACCATAAGTGGAAATTAACTTCCCCAGCTCCTGGTCTGTCCGGAAACTCTAGCTTCTTCCAAACACCGGATGCTACGCTTTTTCTCTCTACCCCTTATCCCACTTCTTTCCTTCTCTATCATACATTTGTATAAATGTTTGTATTTCTGGTACCACGCTCTGTTATTTCTCTTTTGCTTACATATTCACGGCTCCCGCTGGCTCTTACACAAATATGCACCGAGAAACGAAAAGAGAAGGACAAAATTTCGCTTTTACGTGCCTATATAAATACTCTGAATAGTTCTTGTTTCTTTTTTCTTTTTCCTTCTTTTTTGCCGCTTCCTCGAATTTCTCTCTCCTCTGTTACAGCGCAGCAACCCTAGTTAGATAATGCAACATTAAAAGAAAAAGAAAATAATAAACAGCTCTTTAGAAGCAACATAAGTACTAGTGAAATAACTTCTATTTTATTTATTTGAAATTATAATGAACATCTTATTACACACAAAGGTTGCCGCAATGCTAAGTTAAAAGTGCAAAATAATAACTGGTTTATTAAAATCTCAAAAAATGAAACTAGCTCTAGATTAAAATAATTATCAAATCAAAACTGCTCTTCAAAATCCAATAGACACAAGTTAACTACTAGGTAACTAAACCGGTTGAATCAACTCTAGCTCCCTATTGATGGTTTTTTTTCGTGGTTAATGTTCTTACTAGGATCCGCGCGAGTGAGGTCATGCTAATGCAAACCTAATCACGCACGGTCCCGCGATGTTTACTGCACGAAAGTCGAGAGATACTAATTTAATACCATATAGTCGTATAAATACAAAAGTGAACTCTACCATACACCACTGCGCAACTTCGACATTTACCAATGCTAAAAAATACCACTATACACATGTGCTTCTATATAGAGGGTAGGAGGTATAATTCTTGAAAAAGAAATCTGCTCTTAAAGTATGTATAACTTTCAAGGGAGCAAAATCCAGTCTCACTTTTTATTTTTTATTTATTTTATATGCCAGTAAATTTATTAACATCGTGTAGTTACTTTTAAGAACCATCGGTCTTGCCCGGACTTGAACCCACGACCTTGCGATTATTAGGTCAGCGCCTAACCAACAGCCACCCAGACAGACAAGCCAAGGATGTGTTGAACGGAGAAATCCTAGAAACACGTCACTAGAACAAGGCTTACTCGGCAGAGCTGAAATACGCAGTGTTACCTGATCAACATTTATTTTATTAGCTAGTTAGCCTCCTATATTGCAAGGAAATGTAGACAGGTGTGATAAACACGTTCCTTACAAGTTATCTCTTCTATCCCCAGCGTTCATGTTTGAGATTTTTGCGACTGCGCCAGAACCAAACAAAGATGGCGCTGCGCATCTGCTTTGCCATCACTTACTGTGTATATGTATTAGGAAAGATAGGATAAGAATAAAAAATTCAATGCCATAACCGGACTTTGAAGCATGGATTCTCCAATTTCTGTCCGGTTGCTTTAACCAACTGAACGTTTTTTAATTTCCCAGCCAAGTCGTACTTTTCCTGGTAAACCACAAGGAGATCTAAAATTCATTTTGAGATGAACGTAAGCAGATGGGTGTGTAGGCTTCCATGGCCTGTGTATCCTTTCAAGAACCTCGAAGAAGCTCACCACTCGAGCAAAACGTCGGCAACTTTATGCACGATGGCCTTCTCCGGAAGCTAAAGATATGCAACAATGTTGTGAGCACTTAGGTTCTATTAGTTGGTTAAACTACGAGTATGTCATTCTCCAATGTACTTAACACATGTGCACTGCATACTGGTGATAGTATTTACATGAAAATAAACTTAATTATCAGGACTTCTTGAACATTGGTTGCAATGGAAAGGTCACCGACCTTGGTTGCGAACTGGTAATCGATTATCCAAGCCAGATTGTTGACCTCAAAACATCAATCACTGAAGCTCATACATATCTGTTACATGAATGAAATTGTAAACAAATATTAAGAAATAAAAAGGAAGTGAGATCCCGGATGAAATTAAATTGTATAATACAACTATCAACTGGAAATAAAAATGTTTGCACAATGTTTCCACTCTCATTGTGTTATTTTGGAAGAAACCTTATTTTGCATTTTAAGCACTTATTTGCTTTCTCTCCCTACACATGTTCTCCTGATTCTAGCTTTGTAAACTAACATCCGAAAGCAGCAAGAGAAACTGTCTTGCGTCTCTGTCACCCTCTTTTTAAACACGCACATATAAATACGTTTATTCTTTCATCTCTTCTTTCACATTTTTTTTCCTTTGCTTACATACAAACAGTAATTTTCACGCTATACATACGTAAATACAGAGCGAAAAATAATACTGTCTCTACTGCATTTAGGCGCTATCTCTCTCCCTCTCTCTCTTTCAGCATGTCACATACATACACACACACACACACACACAGCATCTACCACAAAGCGCCTCCAGGATCCTTGCCTCCATTTTGTCTTAATTACATATTCATGACGTCATTACATATACTGTAGTGGAATTAACTGTAATTAGTATAACAAAATGCCTCATTATCACACGGGATAGGCAAGCCTCCACCCCCATCTCCTCCACTTCACAATTGCTACTTAAATAGTGTAATACATAGTGCGATACAGAGCGTTTTCTAATTTGCATATGATCTCCGCAGGACCTTCTGTCGACGTGAGCGCCGGACTTTTGTTTATACAAGGTTCTCCCCGCACCCCCTTCTTGTGCTAACAAGTAGACATGCATAGATTTGCATACGAGAAACAAACATCGTGGCTTGGGCTTATGAGCTGCCATACGTAGCACTTTACATTATTCAAAATAAGAGAACGAAACGCAGGCGCTGATCTAGCAAGATCTCTGCGTTTATCATGAAACACACTTAGAATGAAGATATTGCTTTTCCTTACTGTCTGCACAAACTGCCAGAAGTAAACTTTGGTTAATACAAATGGTTACTGTTTCAGTTGATTTTATCAAATACTAAAGATTGCATTGATAAAATACTAAACAAACTGTAAAAGCCATTCGCAAAAATTATCATCCCTCTACTGGAGTAAATTCACTGACTGGCTCCGTAGCTAAGTCGGTAGAATACCTGCCTGCTTGCAGGGGGTCACAAATTCGATTCCCGGCTGGAGGAGTCTTAAAGTATGAATGGAAAAGTGAATATGATATGAATTTAATGCAATAGGTTAATCCAAAGTAACAGAAACCCCGTTAAGCGTGTGAACATCATTACGTTGAGCAATTGTTCCAAAAAGGTTAAAAGTTGCCGATATGACCTTCCATGTCAAAGCCAGCATGTTTTTGGAACATTAAAAAATAGAAGCAAGCAAACGACTGAAGATTTTGTTACACTTTAGTATTGATATTGTATTCTCTGCATGGGTACAGGATTGGATCTACATGTGGTATTTAAGTTCTTCATATTTTTCCCAAGCAAGTTTCATCTTATCGATGAAAAGCAGGGAGATAATGCGTTATCCTGAAGACGCATTCCTTGGCGCTGTGAATGCCGATCACACCTTCCTTGCTGCACCTACAGGCATCGTCACCACTCCACGTCATAGCTGCGGAATGGCACGTAATTCTTCTTGATGACCTTCTGAGCACGTGATGCAATTTCCCACAAACGCATTATCTATGGCCTATTCTTTACTTCCTCTACCTTCGTCTTGTTTCCTTCCTCGTCGTTAATTTTCCTGCAGCGTTTCTGCCTTTACAGCACGAACTAAGGCACTATAGTCTTCCGTAAATAATGCAACCAGTTTCCCAGAGAACACTACTGTTCCTTGTGTGTGATTATTTTACCTTAATAAGTAGTATTGTTGAATTAGGTCGACTGTCTTTACGCTCATCCTTTGAAATGTTTGTTAATTATCTTTAATTATCTAATGAAGCATTAGAAAATGAGAGTGAAAGAAAATAATAATAATAATAATAATAATAATAATAATAATAATAATAATAATAATAATAATAATAATAATAATAATAATAATAATAATAATAATAATAATAATAATAATAATAATAATAATAATAATAATAATAATAATAATAATAATAATAATAATAATAACAATAATAATAACAATAATAATAACAACAACAGCAACAACAACAACAGCAACAACAGCAATAGCAACAACAGCAACAGCAACAACAACAACAGCAACAACAGCAATAGCAACAACAACAACAGCAACAACAACAGCAACAACAACAACAACAACAACAACAACAACAACAACAACAACAACAACAACAACAACAATAATAATAATAATAATAATAATAATAATAATAATAATAATAATAATAATAATAATAATAATAATAATAATAATAATAATAATAATAATAATAGTAATAATAATAATAATAGTAATAATAATAATAATAGTAATAATAGTAATAATAGTAATAATAATAATAATAATAATAGTAATAATAGTAATAATAATAATAATAATAATAATAATAATAATAATAATAATAATAATAATAATAATAATAATAATAATAATAATAATAATAAAATCCACATTTTCATTTAAACCAGTTACAAACGTCATCATTTGCAATACGTTTTATAATTCATTTTTTCTACGACCACTTCCTGCGGAGATATTTTATGTTTATTTTCGAGAACATCCATATGCATGTTGGAAACGTTGCAGGGTTTGCTGACCTATGGTAGCGGGTTGGCCACTTTCACTGTCAAAAGCAGTTGAAGGACGCAACGCAAACACATCTAACCTTCACTTTCACAATGGCGTGTCTCATGAGCGTAAACAAGCGTTACTGTGTCTGCTATATCTTGATTCCATATGAATCTTTCAATGACGCATTTTGTAACCTAAACTTACAATCTGGGGATATTTGTTTATCAGATCGCATTAAACTTAATTACATTTTACAACAATCTGTAATGTAATAAACTAAATCATTTTTCTGACATAAAAACATAAAACAGCTATATCGTTCGCACTTTATTGGACACTGAAGGCATGTTCCTTCCATGTTCTAGTGTACGATATCAGCTCTGCTTCTTTCGGCAAAACATTACGTCACCCGTTAGCCGTGTATGTTTGGATAACGGAGAGAACATAGATATCCTATGTTTTGTTTACACCCGCAAGCCGTTCAGAGCGTGACCTACCTCGACCAGTTTGTAATGTTGCCGTGTACTACAACCAGTTACGCCTACAAAACATGTTCAGAATATATTTTTAAGTGATTAATTATTTGAAAATCCTTCATGATGCTACACAGTTACCAAGTTATTCTTCTCATCTTACAAGTAACTATATTATCTTCATACATTTTCATTGAATTAAACATCTACTTTGGAACAAAAACTGAATTTTTCCAAAACAGCTGAATCAAATAAACTGTTATTACACATTTTTGTGTGTCATACCTTTATGAAGCATATATTGGAAAAAATGTAAGAAGTTCCCTTCCAGCCAGTGTACTATAGAATCCAATATTCACCAAGTCTAAGCATACATCGATAAGACTTAAGGTTAAAAGTCAGAGGCGTCAAAAATGTGATTCCCGAGACATCTGGATTTCCTCCAGAAGCTTTCTCAAACAACGGCACTCACTTGGTTTCATTGGCTTTTTACATTCTGCCAGGTTTGCTATGCAGGTTGTCTATAATGGGGATTCTGTTTCTAAGGATTTAGAATATACACTGTACCAGATGTTCCAACCTATTTAATATTCGGAAGCATGTTTTATCAGCAAACGTATTATTACACATTTCATAGCATTCAAAATTATGTTTTGCAACAGCAGCATACGTTCTTATGTAGCTATATAAAGTCAATTATCCTTGTAAAAATACCTAACTAACCTGTATTCAGAGGACCCTATCCGGGAGGCAATCCGTTTTGGGATATCTTGGGAATACGTATACAAGGCTGTTAATTTGACAATGCCTATTCCTGTATCTACCGTTAATTGAGATAAGCGTTTGCAGAAGTTACCTTATTACTAATGTTCTTGTAGGTGCACGAGGAATACGAAGCACAGTAGGTTTTAGAAGATAGTAAATCCTTAACAGCTGGTTGCTAGGTGATGACTTTGAAATTCGGTTTTCTTTGCTTGGCCACGAGATAAAAACGATTTAAAATTTCCCTTTTGAGAAATGTGTATTTGAAGAGTCAGACAAATAATAACCAATACTCAGAAATGATTCATTCAATGTATTAGGCATAAATTGTTTTAAGAGATCTACGTTTTTTTCTACATCACCTACATAGATTTTATCCATCTCTTGTGGCAAGATGACTTCTGAAGCCTTTGCCAGATAATTCAGCATATATATAATAATTGTCATGAAAAATCTTAGACATATGGTATTTATAACAATCGTTAGAGCAATTTTTGAGAAAATCAAAAAGTTCGAAAGTTGTACCACGTAAATTACTCGGGGGTCCGGGGATTGTCTTGAAAATCTTGTGTCGCATCCTTGGAAGAGGCTGAATTTACATAAATACTAAGTTTGGTGTTTAACCGACTTTTCGATTTTGAGTTATACACAAAAGCTTCAAAATACTTTTTTGGATTCAGGGAACCTCAAAACTAACTTCTGCTGAAATCTCGACATCGAAGTTTTGGTTGAAATAAAATACCTATTTCACCTACTTATATTATTAGAGAAAAAACAATTAGGTTACAAGAAGTTGACTTTATGCATTCTCTGTGATTTTTCTCATGTGTCTTGCTTATCGTCTAAATGGATAAATGATTAACAAGTTTTTGTAATCTGTGCTAGAAAATTTGTATTTTTGTAATTTATACATAAAACTTTAATGGATCATAAAACATGAAACACTGAAAGGTATTTCATTTTAACTTCTATAACTATTTAAATACAGAAAGTGTTCCATTTATAACACCCAGTAGCGATCCAAATTAATTTTAGGCAAATTTGAATTTTCTGTCCCTTAGTTACATGTAAATTAGAATATGTTTAGTAATTTATTTACTTAATTTACTTCTTTTTTACTTCTTAATTGTTGAAGATAATTAATCTATGCAAAAAAAAAAACTATCTCCCCTTTCTTATAATTCCAGTAGCATGCTGATTTAACTATTGGATCCGAACAAAATCGTTTTAATATAGAATTACGTTCAAATCAGCTACGCTCAAAATTATATTCCTTCTTCTGCATTGCTGCGTCCAATTCCCCTACAATCTTTTCCCACTTAATAAACTCCTATTTGTAAGCCCCTGCATCAGGGCTGATAATTAAATTTTATGTGAGGTTTAAAATTACGATACTATAGCACTCCAGAAAATAAGAAACAATTTAGCGGAGAAAACTGTCTCCATTGGCATGCATACATTTTTATCTACGTCGTAAAGAAATTATGCGGAGAGGGTTCTGCGCCCGCCTTGGGGAGCAAAAGTAAAATATGCGTACGTAAGAGAGAAGAGTGGGAGGGCTAAACAAGCAGAAAGAATCGAGAAGAGGCTGGAGATGAAAGATGTGGAGTGGTAGGCTATAGTATTTCCTTCCCCTTATTTTAGTTTTTTATTCTATCTCTATACGGCCAGGAGTGTACGACTTCGCCACCCCCTCTGGCGTGCCCCATCTTGAGTGTTTTCGAATACCCTGCTTCCCCACAGCACACCGGAAGAAAAAGAAATACTTCTTTTACTTTCCTTCCTAATGATTCCACTGCCCCCTGAAAACCGATTAGGTTATTCCTGTTTACTTCTCCATAACTGGATTTTTATCTCTCTGTAAGACGCAGAGAACCCCCAGCCCTTGAAAGTCAAGTGGCTCAGTAAAGGTTGCTATATAGGTTTCCAAATTCTTCCACAACCTTCCGGTTTCCCATCCCGTCTCCCCGAAGTAGCTTGGATCGGGGGTGAGGGTGGGAGCCCTGCCATAAAGGAGAGCAAAAGAGTTAGAGAGAAGTGGTGTATTCTCTTTTGATGCAAAAGAGAAAGGTACAAACTGCAATAGTAAGGAAGATGGGAGAGAAACCTTTGACAAATTCTGGTCCCAGCTGGCATCTACTTTCAGACATCTCTGATAAAGAGGACAGACTCCAAAAGAAATGGAGCGAAAACAATCAAAAGAATGAGACACACTCAGAGGAAGATAAATATTAGGAAATGAAATAAAAGAAGAGGCAGATTATAGTAGTATTTTTTAGCGTTCGGCTCATTTAAATAAGATCCAAATTTCTAGGATTATTATTTAGTACGAAAAGTATGACTCCAAATTGAGCATATCGTACTGAATAAACAGACATGCCACAAGTAATATAAATGTCTGGACATATTGTAATTTTGAAAATTACATTACATAACAACTACATTACACAATTTTCCATAAGCAATTTACACACATACTTATGTATCCGAAATGTACATAGAAAGTAAAAAATATGTCATTCAAGAGCTGAGTAAAACAAACACTTTTACACCGCGGTTATAGTCGAAAGAATTGCGTGCAAATAACCTTTTCTGGAACAATCATATTTATAAATAACCGAAAGTCATATTACTATGGCTTCGTCCAATCTTCTATACAGAGGTAAGAAAGTATAACGTAATGGTTCCAAAAATAATCTCCAAAGTAACAATCGTCTAATAATTTTACCCTGACGTAATCATTCGAGTCTGCTATGTAGGGGAAGTATTGTATTCGACCCAAAAATTCAAAGTTACTATTTCACCAGAAATATATGCTTTGAGGTCTCCTGAATAAAGAAAGGAAAAAAAAAAACATTTTTGGAAAAAGTTCTGCGCCTGCATGTATGTGTGTGTGTTTGTCTCTGAACAGCATAACTCAAAAACCAATAGTCGGTTAAAAACCAAAGTTGGCATTTAAGTTTAATATCTTTCAAGGATGCAAGTTTGAAAAAAATTCCTCCTCCCTAAGCTACTCTTTACATGGGAAATGTTCCGAAAATTTTTATTTTCCCAAAAATGGTTCTAACGATTTTAATTCAAGTATCACATGTTTGAGATAATTTCATGGCAAATGAAATGCATATTTTGAATTGTCTAGGTATAGCCCATATAGCCCTGTTTACTGTTGATTTTTTCACGCAACTAGTAAATCGTAAGAGATCAACCAAATCTTACTATACAAAACATGTGAATGGAATAAAACACAATTTATGTTAAATGATCCTTTTGGAAATCTTTTCGGAAATATTGCTTGTTATTTGTCAGAATTTTGTAATACTTATAATACTTCTCAAATGGGAGGTCCTTATCCGTCCTTTATCTCCTGTTCATGCAAAGACTACGGAATTTCAAAGTCGGAATATATCGATCACTCTTAAAGCATTTGACTACCGCTTAAAGCCGACTGTATTCCCCTTGAATCTACAAGAAAATTAGCAATAAGATAATTTCTACAAATGTTTAACTCGATTAACATGAAGCAAATAGAAGAATAAGTGTTTGTAAGAATAGTTTGTGCGAGAGTAGAGAAAGTCATGTGAGTGCAACACATCAGATGTATATAATCGGCTCCAAAAATTAATGCTGCTACAATTTTGTACGATGCGAGAGAGATCTTGGGCCTTTATGTCGCATTTAAGAACCACAAGAAGGGTTAATTAATGAACACAAGCTTCTTCTTTATTAAGATATACAGAACCAAACTGGTAGTTGTGTCGCGGTTTTGTCTTATTCTTGCGTATGCTATGAACATTGTAAACTGGTTGAAGGTTGATAAGTAGTCGTCTTTCAACACACTTGAAACAGAGCGAGAAGTCATGAATTTGTGTAGTCACGCAAACAGTTGACCAAAAAGTAATTTGCTGTTGCATGTCTGTGTAAAGAGCAAACACTGATTCTTAATGTTATTTTGAAATGGTTATTTGAAGCCTTATAGTCTTCGGAAGCAGAAGGAAGGCAACAGTTCCTGCAAAGTAATCCTTTTCTTTTCATTTATACTAGACATTGTTGATTTATATAATTATACATTTACACTATAGTCTAGTATATATCACTATACTATATAATGGCTATGTGCGTCATGTCCGACGGTTTTGGAATATTTTAAAAAATGACACCAAATGTTATTCTTGCCATTTGGAAAAGATTGTGAATGATTCAAATGTGCAGACAGACGAGCGGATGAAAAATAAATAGAACCTATTTCGTTTATATTTGGGGCTTCAGTTTTTCTGCCATTTGGTGAGCTATTATCTATTTCAATGGCTTACAGTCATTCCTTATCATGAGTTGTCTTTCAGAAATACTAAATCGATAGAAAGCCTTGTTGGTTTTCTAGTTATTAATATATAGCTGAAAATAACCTATGGACAGATAAAAATGAATGCATCTAGTTGCATGAACCTCTAAACCTGCTCCATTTCTGGGCTCCAAATTACTCAGATATTGATTCCTGGCCGGAGAATACGCAGGCGCGAATACTTGAGAGAAAGGTTACCTGCATAAAATGTTCATATGAGGCCGGTATTGCTGGGAATAACCAAAAGACATTCTCTTTATTCCTTTTTCTTCTTTCTTCCTTTTTTTACAAGAAATGTCAGTGATGATGCACATACTGCTGTTTTCATGTTCTAATTTAATGCTCGCGTTTCTCACCTATTTACATGCCCTAACAGTGGTTTCATCCACTTAATTGAACACAAATATATCTACAATTCCTGAAGTAAATTAAAAGGTTGCCTTTACCACACTTGAAAATTGTTCAAAAGTAAACTACATTAAGATTCGTGTTAAATCTCGGAAAATGAAAGTTAATCAATGAACAAACATCAGGGAGAAAGAAGAAACCTAACAAGTTTGCTGCAAGGATGTAAATAATTGTGATGTGGCTCGCCCAGTTGCCGTTACAGGTGTTCGGGCGAAAGAAGAGTCACCTGCCAGAAAGGAAGCAGGGTGGGAAGGAGAGGAAGTTATTTGGCACTGCAATACCAAGATTGTGGAGTACAAGAGTTTTGACCAGTAGCTGGAAAATGGTGATGTCTCTCCATTTTAGTTGTGGAGTAGGTCTCCAAGGGCGAAATTCTTAGATTCGGCCCAGACTGAGCAAGTTCAAGTGCCTGAGAATAACTTTAACATAACACGCTGCACAGACCCGATCATCTAATTTGATTATAAATATATTATTTTGCAGTCACTGAATATTATAACTACTACTGCTATTAGTCCAGGAAGCTGCTGACTGTTGTGAGAACGGACATACATAGGGTTTTTTCCCCTTCTGGAAGGCCTTGTAAGGGATCCACTCAGGTTCTTCGGACCAATTGAGGATCCTCTTTGCAGCAATGGTAGTGACTGAGGGTCTAAAACATGAAATAGAAAGCGGCATATTGAAGGCATTCAGCCTATTTTCCACCTGTTACCAGTGTTACTGCACTGGCCCAGATTTTCCTAGGGCGTGGAGGGAGTTTGGAGTTTGCATATGATAATTATTTTTTCGTCTTTATTTTTCTTTTTATGTGGAAAATGGAAATTTTTATTTCCTCAAATATGGAGCAAATGTTTTTGATAAAGTAACATGCTTAAGATATTTAGATAACAAATAAAATGCATATGATGAATGAAATACATTAATATATTTCGTATTTGTTTTTAAAGTCGACAGCTATTTTTCGAACCAAGTCCTAATTCAGCCTAGGCCTGAGCATATGCGGAGGGAAGTAAAAGTTAGCAGTAAATATTGAAGTTTCAGATTAAAAGTAATACGAAGTTCTAATTGAAAATTGCTAAGAGTAAGGCAATGTGGTACGAGAAACACTATCAATGCTAAACAAATTGAACTCAAGTTACTAAGGCGAAAAAGGCTTCATCTGTTTCCTAGTATTCATATTGTGCGTAAACCTTTGTACTACGAAGATTCAGTCGAAAAGAGAGACACACTGACATTATTACACATATTTAGAGTCTGCAACGGCTGTGCTTAGGGAGTGAATCTCAATACTCGTGGTATCAAAGTATATTTAATACTTTGAAGTAAATCTTCAAGGATACTTTTACATTTTTAAGTTTTCCTTTATTAAATATTGTTGCGTTTAACTATATACTAGATAACCAATGCCTCGCCCGTGTCCCTAAAGGGTTGTTGGACTACAGTTCTTGATAGACGTTTACTGCGCTTTCCGTGAGTGAATAAATGCAACATTTCATTGACCCTTGTGTCTAAATAAAGACCTAAAACAATTCGGGAGTAGAGGTAACACGCAGCGTTAACTGAGTTGCGAATGAAACAAAGCAGTTAATTCACACACCGAGTAATGTTTCCAGAATCTCTATCGAAAAAGGAATGTACCAGTTCTCCTAGCTGCCAGAACATAATGCCACTACATCTGAAAATTATGAGGGAAAAAAAGTGGTTTCCTGTCATATACAGAAACCTACTAATAAGAACATAATTCAGTGAACCAGCTATCACCTTTCTAGTTTTTATACAATGGGTATCGGTACTTAAAAAGATATTGGTATCGACCCAGAACTAGTTCTACTCCATAATATCCCGCTGTCCATATGCGCTAATAATTACACAGTGCTTTATTCTGAACTGTGGAAAAGGTAATGGCACTCAATGTTTTCACCTTGTGTTCCATTTTTCTTTTTATACAGGCTAAAAGAACCCTGTACTTTGATAATCCAAGTAGTGTTGTTGTCAAAGTATTTGAAGTTTCTTTCGGCGAGGTAGTTACTTTCTAAAACCTTCTTCACCTTTTGATGAGCTGACCCATTTTTTTGTTCCCTGAAATGTACAGTCGTGAACTGTTTTGTCTCAGCGTATTCCACCTATTTTTCACAGAGTTCTTTTCATACACAAGGACTTCGGGAGCAGAATGATAAAAAAGTTTCAGTTGAAGATGGAAAAACTAGGAAAAGGGTTGGGGAGAACAAGATGAATGGGAATAAAATAGAAGAAAGTGCATGGAGGAGAAGCTGAAAGAGAAAAGTGGCCCTTGAGAAGGAGGGTAGGCATTTCTGAATTGTGTAAGGGGGAGAAGAAGAAGATGATGGAAAAAATAGCTTAATTATTATTTCGAGTGCGAGAGCATTTCATTATATTGAAGCTCTGGATCTCAAGTAGGGAGATAATAACCATATCGTACTTAGCTCGTGAAATGGAGGCGTGTGTCTGGCATGTGTACCTGGTTCATGCCCAATCATACAATAATTATAGGTTCAGTGAGGTGCTTATATTCTACCGTAGTAAATAATACACTTCAGGCCTTTTAACTGTTATGGACGTTAACTTCTAGCTTACTTTATCAGATGCCCTGATAGAAGCATGTTATGATGGAATGCTAAGACAGTCTCCCAGGCATTTATAGTGTTTATTAGTTAGGAAGAACTGTCACGAAAGCTTGCAAGATTTAACAACAATTGTACTTTGGAGTCACTCAGTTTTCTATTCCTTGTTGTGTGTATATTTGAATTTTGATACAAAACTGTTTTGTAAGAATTAAAAAGCTGTCACAGACAAGGAGTCCATTTGAGTAAGCTGAATAATAATTATGTTCTATACTCTTTTGTAAAGTGGAAAGGCATGTGGCACCTGTTTGGTAGAGGACAGTCATGTGGCCTCTAATTCCCAGGCATACAAAGTATGGACTTGAAATGGTACTACTGCGAAGAAAAGATCCAAGATGTGGATTCGTGGACTGCCTACTGGGCCCTCAACAAGCCGAAATAACATCATGTGGTTATTAACTTTCAGTGACGAAGCCATTCATAAAAGAAAGACAGTTATAGTGTGGCAATTAATCCCTCTGTGACAGAGCACTAGCATTTAAACTGACCAAAAGCAGTATGATACTCTACTGCAATGCGGCTAAAATAATCTTAGCAGAATTAATAACACATTTTATTTGTACTTAAAGAATCATTTAATAAATCATTGACACTAGTAGCTAGTGTTACATTAATTTAAAACGGACAAGTGCGCAGTAATATTCACTTTAGTTAAAAATAACATCCCATATGTTTTTATTATTTGTTGTGTTTTATTAGTTCACTAATGCCTTTTTAACATGTTTTGTCGTCATCCTCAATGTCGCAGCTTGTGAGAGCCATGAAGGAGAACACATGTCACAAATGACGATGTATAAATATTATAAATAAGACTTACTAGTCCAGCTACATTAAAGAGGAATCAAGTTATCGGCGTTCGTAGTGCATGTGACGGCACAGTATGGGGAACCAGTTCAGTCCGTTTGCTGTACATACAAAATATACTCAACTTCATTCTTTTGGTAGCTCACCTACTAAGTTTAATTATAAATAATATCAAATCATTATTTACAGAGTGCTTTTATATTTGAGAGTGCATTTCATTCACAAGCCATTATCAATTCTTCAGTTCATACTCACTTTTGATCTTTAAATTTATTTTCATTTAAAGAGTCACAAACGTATTTATATTTTCACTGTGTATATAAATGAACAGCTATTCACTGTTGCGTTGCACTTAATATTATCTCGCTTATCAAATGACACCATTAGTTTTGAAAACTAAGCAAGTAGAACTTACTGCATAGCTAAAACTGTTGGCTGTGTTTAAAACGTCTGTTCCATTTTTATTCTAAATTCTAATTTTAATTAAAAGAATTCCCTTCTGGAACTAAATATCATTATAATAACCATCAGTGTGCGAAAATTCTTGCAAAAACATTTTGTCGCACTTCGAGTAGTTTATGTTATACATAAAATGGTGGTAAAAATTAAAAACGTCAAGAGTTTCCTTTATTTTAATGGCTTTCAGTTAGATACAATTACGAAATACGAGGTGGACGCAAGCGTGCATTTATACGAACAACTGCCAAGCTTAAACTTCTGAAAATCAACAATATTTGAGAGACATCATTTATTCCCGAGAATATAAACCGCAAAAGCTTTAAAAACTTCAACAATGTACAGAATAATATAATATCCGCAAAGATTATTTTAAACTCTGCAAAACACTACTTCACAGCATCAAATGTAAAATTAAATCTTTGGCCGTTTTTTTATGTTGTATCAATAAGCTACCTCTCAAGTGTATGCTGTTTCTGAAAGCTTCAAGCAGTGACGCATGCGCAAAGCCGTAACTTCACTACGCCGAAAAAGCCTTTAGCTTCATTACATAGCACGGTTTTTGCTTTCAAAGTCTTTTAAAACTTCAACACGTGACATTTTAACTCTCCAAGATGGACTGCATATATTTCCAATGCCTTTTACTCGATTTCTGTTTTTTCTTTCGCTTTTGCGCCTTAAAAATAGTCTATATGATGTAGTTTGTAAACAATCTTATTCAATTTTCAGCAAAACCTCAATGAGAGTGAACTAAAAATCACAATGGCATTTGCTTCACGTTCAAAACACCTAAGATATGAATTTCGACCATTGGAAATATTTTTGAGGTCCCCTGAGTGAAAAAAAAAGTGTGTGTGTGTGTGTGTGTGTGTGTGTGTGGTGTGTGTGTGTGTGTGTGTGTGTGTCTGTGTGTCTGCCTGTGAACAGCATAACTCAAAAATGGTAAGTTGGTTAAAAACCAAAGTTGATAATAGTGTTTAATATCTTTCAAGGATGGGACTCAAAGATTTTGATGAATATTTCTCCACTCTAAACCACCCTTTTTTGTGAAGTAAAAGTGAACCATTTCGGTAGATACTCCCTGTCGTTTGTACGAGTTTTGCAATACCTAAACTTTTCTCAAGTGGAAGCTCGCTATTCACTTTTCCATCTCTTGGTCGTGTAAAGAGAACGGAGTTTCAAAGCCTTCATATAGCGATCAGCTTTAAAAGATTTGACTACTGCTCAAAGCCTAATGTATTCCCATATTCCCCTTGCACCTACAAGAAAATTAGCAATAAGGCAATTTATGTAAATTGTTAACTCGACTATAATCAAGAAGATGGAGGAATAAGAGTTTGTAAGAATAGTTAGTGCAAGAGTAAAGAAAGTCGTGAGTGCAACGCATCAGATTTTTTCATTGTTGATGCAACACATGATAAGTCAGTATAATAAAAGTAAAAATTCTGAAAAAACTATGAAAGAGATCTGCAATTAAAATAAAACATGTTTATAAGTGTGGAAGTAAAGCAAGTGGCAAACTTTTGAAAACAGTTTACCCTTTAAGTTGTCTAAGCCGAAGTAAGTTCCATAGACCAGGATGTGAGCAAAAGCAGGGGACAAAACAGACGCGGTTATCTTACTCGAGCTGCTAGAAGCGGACATGGCGGTTGATAAGTGCATGTGACCTCTATCACACAGGATGTTACAGCGCTAAACAGCCCATGACCTGCAGGAGCAAGTGAAGCACGAGAGATTAGGCATGAACTTGACGACTGAAGTGCGATATAAAGGAAAGAGAAGTAAAGGATAAAATAAAAAAAAGAACGGAAAGAGCAAAACAAGAGGACCGATTCAACAGTATGCAACCTACGCAGGTCGTGCTGGCGTATCGGTTCACTGGCCCGAGAATCCGTTCTGGGTGTCGTCCAAATGATTAGTAGCAGAGGATGGTAGGGGACACAAAATAACGGGCAAGGAAAACAGTTTAAAATACAGCCGTCTCGTCCATGAATTAAATCTCCGAGAATCACAAATAAAAAACCGCCAAAACAAGTGGCGAGGGCGTCTGCTATTCAATATTTACGAAGTTCCTTTTTCGCGGTATCGAATTAGGGAAAGTGTGTGCCCGAGCAACGGGTAATATATTGACAACAAAATACTGTCGCAGTTGCAGAGAAAGGAAAGTAAGAAAGAAAAATCTTCTACGGAAAAAAAAAAAAAACCGAGCAAAGAAAAATTACAATGGCGACAAAATGAATAAGACAGCTCCGAAAAGCGAGACGTTGCCAAGGAACGACGTTAAAATACAACTCCTTTAAGAGGGACCTAGTTGCAGCGAGTGAAGTCCAAGGAGGTAAGCAATATCAAAGGAAATCAACCATTACATTTTAGTTACGTGTATTTATTATTATTATTATCATCATCATCATCACTATCAATAGTAATAGTAATAATAGTAATAATAATAATAATAATAATAATAATAATAATAATAATAATAACAATAATAATAACAATAATAATAACAGTAATAATACTTCAGGAGTATTTCAGCCGAATCGGAAGGAAGTTGGTACAAAGCTTTCGGTTACATCTCCTTGGGTTTCTTCAAGGTAGAGATTAACTTGTGCAAACATACCGCCAAATGCAGTTGTTCAGTCAAATCAAGATTGGAGAATCACCTGAGCCGGGCAACTACGTAAGGAGTCCGAATTCATCAGTACCTGGAGCAGGCCGCGGAGATACTTAGCAGAATTCTTGTGCACTAGTTTCCTTTTGACCCCGTTAAAATCCCATTAAGAACTTACACATATTACTTCAGTGTGTTTGCTAGAGAAATTTTAAGAAATATTTAACAACAAATGCAATGTCGCATATACGTATAATATTTTAACAAGACAGTCTCAAAGCAGAGAAAAGTGAAATATTTCGAAAGCGGCTAACGCTACCAAAAAATCACTGCGCATTTTAATAAGCTCTACATTTTTTCCGGGGTAAGTTTTTCCTTATTATACTCGCATATACCAAATGCAATCAAATAAAGGGAACTTCATAGGATATTCGAATAAAAAATAAGATAGAATTCTATTTCTCATATCAATCATTAGAAATAAGAACGTAAGAAAGTTTACCGACGTAAAGAATAGTGCAAAAGTGAGAAATGTTCTTGAAAATCTTCTTGGAAGATGCTACATTTAAATACCACGTTTGGTGTTAACCGGCTTTTCCTTTTTGAGTTATGTTCTCACACACATACACGCGCGCGGACCTCTTTTTAACAATTTCATTTGATTTCAGACGATCCCAAAATCTGTATTTCCGATGAAATGTTGATATCGAGACTACTATACAATCATTCCATTTTCGTCACCCCTCTTTAGACTCATAACAATAATAGCACACCTGCGCCAGCGCATAATTTAGCTTCCAGTGAGCGCTTTGCTAGTACAAGGGAAATATGCAGTTGACATCATCACCTAATAGAACGTGCAAAGGTTGTGCAAGAGCTTACAATGCATAAGAGAACAACTTTCAATACATTTAATAAATATATACATAAAATCTCGTCATAAAAATATAACGTCAGAAGTCGGTATGAAATTCCCATGGGTGAAGTTTCATTCGTGATCTAAGAAGTGTTTGGCAATTGGCAGTGCCTTGCAAATCTATTGTTTAGAAACAACATAGCCTAAGATTTCTAAAGCTTTAAATTATTTTTATCCAAATTACCTAATATGTTTGAAATGCTGCTTGACTGTCTATTTTGATCCTGTCTTAGCTGTCACGAAAATCGTTGATTTGCTCTTGGGATTAATATTTCACCCGGTATATTGAAGTTATTGGATACATAATTTACTATTTCAAATATAGGCATACTAACGATGTTCGCGATCAAAATTGGGCTAGTTCCCCTAAATTTTAGATCCTACATTTCAGGGACATTATAGGTGCATTCTACAGGGAGACTCGTGTCTCAGTTTATACTTGTTCCAACCTAACAACGTTTGTAAAAATGATCATGTCCTGATAGTTTTCTATTAGAGAAAAAGAGTAGATAAGGTTAATCGAGATGAATTCGTATAATAAAACCAAAACAGGGTAATAACTTGTAGGCTTAAAAGACTTTCTTCATCCGAAGTGCAATTTACTGCTGAAGCGTGAGTATAACGGTGCTAAACTTGTAAAAACAACATACCGGAACCGGAAGTGTCAAGCTAAAAGCTAATGGAACAGAACCTAACTACCTCCAATTTGGGTTAGCTGTAAAAACATCCATACATAAGTCTTTTACCGAGTTTAAACTTGTTTATGTAAAGATGTTTTTCTTCCTTTCCTTTTTTATCCACCTTTCTTACTTTTTTTTTTCCTCCCACTTCTAGAAAGTAAATATTATCTGGAAGAAGTAGTACATTAACTGAGTATTGTCCTGATAAACAGCTAAAAAGAAATTTATCCTTAAATACTTCATAAAATATTTATGGATATCTAATGATAAAACCGATTATATATAATCAAAGTCATCTAAAATAAGAGCCATGACAAAAGTCGCATTTATCGCAGCACAAAAGGAAGTCGAAGAAGAAATTTGGCAACACTGCCTATAATCTGTCTATATGTGTGAGTGTTTGCGCATGCGTGTGAATTATTAATGACGTAGGCGTGACGGTGAAGTGGGTGCCACAAGAGGGATGAGAATTATTGCCGTAATTTTACGTCGACGTCTCTCTCTCTCTCTCTCTTTCTGTCTTTCTTCAACCTTCTCTTTCCACCTTGCCTATTCGCGATCTCCGTCGCTGTTTTTTGGTTGGAATAAACCTTTCAGCCCTCGCTTCTTGGTCCAGCAAGGGGTGGAAATATGACCCTCAGCGTTTAGTGCTCTCTTTTCCACCCATTCCACACACGAAACCTACCCGCTTTAACAGCTTTTATTTCCACGCACCACCAATTAGGATCCCCTTTTCCTTTCCCACAATTTCGGGTTTTTATTTCAACAATTTCGGGGTTTTCGTAACCGGGTCATTCATTTAATTTATGCGACGAGTTAAAGGGGAAAGGAAACTGTGACAAAAAAGGGGAGGTGACAAGATGGAAAAAATGATAAGAGAAAGAGAGGGAGGGAGGGAGGGAGAGAGAAATCTTATCGCTGATGTATCCGCGAGGCAGGCAGAAATTCAATCCTTGCAATACATTAAAATCTAGAGGCATATATGCTATTTTACCCTTTATCTTGTAAAAAGCTATGCCTTTTTGAGATAGCGCTTTCACTTGTTAAATTAATATCCTTATTCCTAAAGCTTCATTGATTAATATCTTATTTCCAATATTGGGAGTAACACCTCTAGCATTAGCTCAAGAGAGGAAACAAGTGACAATCTTCAGCTTCTAAATCCTTATCGTGCAATGTAAAAATGTTTGCCTACAACTCCACAGATTTGATTTTATGCAAGTGTGTGATTATATCACTCCAGTTTTTTATTATCATTAGCTAATGTTCAAAGTTAATAGATGAAACCAAGGTAGACTTCTTAATGGCCAATTACGCAAGCACGCACGCACGCACGCACACAAAAGGGAAAATATTACGCCTTTAACAGCAGTGTTTGGAAAAATAATAAACAGTGATAACCTTCAGACCAATCGTTTACTGTACTGAAATAAAATTTATTCACGATTAATTCTGACAACTGCATCAACAATCCAGATAACATTTAACCTTTAAAGAAAAGCCAATTACAGTATACCACAGTTTGCATACTGCTTTCCAACAGCGGCGGAAAAATCAATGGTATAAACATGAACATACTGATGAATAGAATAAAGAAAATTTGAGAAGCATCCCTGTTTTGATTTTTTCCAGCGCTTGTGGGTGGAAATGCATGCACTCCACGTCGAGTATGAGGAATGGGGCAAATGAGAGAAAAGAACTATCAATGGCTGTGTGATGTGAAAACGGGTCACAACGAATGGCGTCGACGCATGAGAGGACGATCCATATGTCACTGAAATGTCAGCAACAGCGGAAGGTTTTAGGAGGATGAGTGAATGATGGGACACCGTGGCGGTGACGCGTGGGTTCGAAACACATGCTGTCCCGGACAGAATTAATACCCACTATTCTTTCAAACAATATAATTATTCATGTTTCCAAGCGGCAGAAAATAATGTGGTTACGTTTAGGATTGCCGTTGGACAGCTATGAAACATCAGTAAAAATTCATTTATGTCCGTGAGAAACAGAACACTCTCATCTTGTTACTGAAGAGCTATTTGGGCGTCGACAAAGGAGATTGGACAAAAGGGGCAAGTACCTCCGTCCTGGAACCCCCATTTTTAATACTCTACAAATAATATGTTTCAATTTCTACATTTATACTGTCACTAATCTTGCTATTATAACAAATACCTTTTGATTACTGACATCACATTTAAAAATGAATATCTTGAATTTTCTGTGAACAGCCCGTGAAGTCTTTAATACATTTCATCTAACTGAGAAACCACAAGAGAAAATTCACTTTGTTAAAAATTTACTTTTCGTATGTTACTCTTTTCCTAGATGATCAGTGTTATAATAAAATATATTTTTACTTTCTCTACTACGTATAATAAGTAGAAAAATTATTGTATTCCAGCCAAGCATTTGATGTCGAAATTTCACCTGATAGAAAAAGGTTGCTGTGTTAAATAAGGACAATTGAAGCTATTAACAGTGAAGCAACAAGATTCTAAAGTAAGAACAAATTAGAAGCTAAAAACTTCACTTATCTTAGTAATGTTGCACGTTCTTTTTGCACAAACTGACTCGAGTTTCACGTTGTCTCCAACTCATTCTCAAAGCTATACAAACAAATTCGTTACCAAAGCATAGTAACGAATACTTTAGGTTCATGTGTGTAAGTGTGTGTGTGTGTGTGTGTGTGTGTGTGTGTGTGTGTGTGTGTGTGTGTGTGTGTGTGTGTGTGTGTGTGTGTGTGTGAGTGAATGAGTGAATGAACAGCGTAACTAAAAACGAAGTCAATTAGGTAAACACCAAAGATGGTATATAAGTTTAATATCTTTCAAGGATACGATACAAATTATTTAAAGAAAAGTCCTTCACCCTAAAAAATCCTTTATATGGAAAAGTTTTCAACAATGTTGATTTCTTCAAAAATGGCTGTAAAGATTTTGATTAAAATTCCACATGTTTAAGATATTTTATGGCAAATGAAATGTACATTTTGAATTTTCTGGGTATAGCCTATTTAGTACTGTGTACCGATGACCTTTGCATAACTAGTTAACCGTAAGAGAAAGACCAAATCTTGCTATGTAAAAAAATTTAGCTCTCCTTAAAGCACACAATTTGTATGAAATGATCTTTCTTTGTGAAGTGAATCATTGCGGAGATATTCCTTGTTATTTGTCAGAATGTTGCAATACTTATAGGCCGTTCTCAAAGGGGAGGTCATTATTCATTGTTTGATCTCTTCGTAATGCAAAGAGAACGGAATTTTAATGTCATTACCGGCTTGGGGCGCTAACCACGTCCCACCCTCCAGTACTGCACTCCATTCATGATGCCCGTCGTGGGGAAAAGGCAGCGACCGGGCGGTAGGCGTTGGTCCAGCATCGGACTATAGCGCCACGGAATTTAGTTTAGTTTTCCAGCAGAACAAGAGAACAAACAACACAAAGAGAAACAGAAATAGTATATGGAAGTAATTCGATCAATATTCGATCAATATCAATATTTGTTTATTTTAGCTAATCATCATTTACTTTTCTTTGACAATGAGAAAGTCAGTGAAATTGCACTCTACAGATAAACAAAAAGCTCTTGTACCCCAAATAGACAATTTAAATGATATGGAAAGGGATACAATGAGACTGAAAAATTCAATGTCAAGGCCAGGATTTGAACCACGGATCTTCCGGTTTCCGTCTAGCTGCTCTAACCATTGAGCTACCATGGCCAACGTGCCGACACGACATTAAATTCTCCACCTCACTTGCATTTTTACAGGTAAACCACAGGTCATGTTAGCTGGAAGATCCGTGGTTCAAATCCTGGCTATGGCATTGAATTTTTCAGTCTCATTCTACCCCTTAACAACCTTGCCCTATATTTACACGGCTAGTAAGAAGGACCAATTCATTTCCAATTAAATAATACGTTAATTTTTCGGGTATGCTGTGAAGTCCTGTATGACTGGGAAATGTGAGAGAATTGTGGGGGAAGGGGTTGACATTGCCATGCGGGAAAGACAGAATTTTTTAAAATTCTCAATTTTGCAATAAACTATTTTTGCAGCACTAGCGGTCTTCCAACTATTCCATTTGTACGTTTACACTTGACAGATTACTTGTCGTTCATTTTCTTTCCTTTACAAGAGTTTTTATCATTTTAGCGGTTTCCGCACATTTTATGCAGCCAAGCGCTTATGGCTTAATTTGAAATTATTCTTAAGTAAAAATGAATCGTGGATAGAAGAATAACTCTGTATATGAATACCGTGATATTTATCTGTTCACGTCGGGTTTTTTCTTACCATGCCTGACAGTGTTTAAGGATAGCACGTGCTGACAGTATGTGCATTTCCGCTTACTGTAACCCGTGCTGTATATGGCCTAGAAATGCTGTGCGGAAGCTGCGTGCATATGTCGACTATCATGTGCGTGCCAAACCCTTTAGGGCAGACCTATGCGTCATGAATTCCAAACTTAACTGCAGGTAAAAAAAGCAGAAGCTAGGTGTGGTGAGGAGAGCGGGAGGAAATCACGGCCTTCACGCATACTCGTACGTCTGCATATCCGCCGATTGTCCTTTGTTTCAATCTGCAACAGGGCAACTGTGAGTCGCTTGCATTGTAATGATTTAAACGATCCTGACAACCTTTTTGATCATAATTGTTGCTAACATTGTACTTTTAACACACGTTCTCTGAAACAATTACTTGTTAAATTGTTAACACCCGAAAAATACTTTAATAGTGCAATAAACATAACATAGATGACACTGACCATTATATAGCAGTATGTACATAACTGAACAAGTGTCTAAACCAGGATTACGTTTAAGAAAAACGACTACTTATGATATTAATATGTTCATTTAAATACATCATATTTCTGGCTCGGATTTAAATTTTCTTCGGGTCTTCACCCATTACTTTATTTACAAACTTGTTCAGAAGCCTGTTCAGAGTAAGTATGGCATCTATCTCGTAGTTGCTACTGTCAACGCTTTCTAGGAGGAGATGGTAGAGGTGGCGCAACTAAAGCTTGCCAATCTGCAGGAAGCGCAGAAGGCTATTTTCGTAAACGCACGGTAGCGTTACGCTTGTTGCAGGGCGATAGTATCCCTATTAAGGTTTCAGTATCTCACAATGTCTTCAAGAATGCACATCGCAGCGAATGAATAGACAGAGAATAGACAGTGGGACCGGCAAGTATAATGCAAGGAGTGGAAATGACATATAACCTTCAAAAGAGCGAGGCAACCCGACTTTATCCAAGTAGTACCGAAGTTTTGCGTACCTTTCGTTGGCAAGCTTTAGTTGTCACCTCCATAGTTCATAGCGTAGGATTCAGGTGGCTGTGAGAATGTCAATATATACATTAGCTACACACCTGCATATTTCACTGAAATACTCACTGTCCTTATATTATTGTGTACATGTTTCGTCAAAAATTATCTTCTTAAAAGAATAATTATGTAGATGTCTTACTTTCCAAGGATTTATGATTTTTTCATTTTTAAAAAACCGAAAAGTCTCACTTTTAAATCTTTCTGGAGATATGACCATGAAAATATATGGGATGTCAATTTTATTTTCCTCTGAAGGGAAATGCGCATATGTGAGGAATGTTTATGAATATGATATCATATTCTGATTATCAAAAATTGACATGTTTATAACTTTAAAACAAATTGGAAAAAGAAGAGTTTAAAGTAGCACTATTTGGAAATTTGATACATAAATAACCATTTTGTTACAAAAATAATTAATATTGGACTTAGTCCTCTTTGAAGTTAAATAAGCGCGTAGACGAGATCCAGAAGTATGAGGCAGATATAAGCACCCATTTCGGTTTGCGAACTGTTACATTGCCCCATCTGGTAAGAACGACGTTCAACACTACCACATAAAGAACATGGAACAGAGTGCGTTCTATTGGATTAACGCCGGCCGTAAAAGCCTAAGCATGTATATGGAAGAGAGTACTTCACGTCCTAGAGTACCCATGCATTGTCCACTGTTTTATTTACATACACACACTGGTTCATTGAATAAAATTGTCAAACTACACTGGTATTTTTCCATTATAAATTCTGTAGACCACATGATTTCAGCGAAAGAAAAAAGAAAGGAAAAACAAATTACATGTTGAACTTAATATCATCTACTTTCCATTTTACGTTTTATATTTTAGAAATTACGAAAGTGAAAGTCATGTTCCTGGAACAAATACCAAAAATGTTGGTAACAATGAAGTTGATGAAATACAACTTTTGAGTGTAAGAATGACACCACAAGGTGCCAGACCATGAGAAGCATGTAAAAACAGTTTACTGCTAATGAAAGCATTCTCTTGTGATTAACATAATGACTATATCTGTGACAGGCACCCGCATGACAATGAGTACATGTACTAAATCCTTCAGTTAGTCATGGTTAGGAGATTTCTTGAAAATGAGTCACGTCCCTGGCTGTCACGTGGATGGGCCTCGTGTTGAGGTGAAGACGCGTCGTGCAAGGACACATTTGGTAAATATTCCACGGGCGCCTATCGTCGTGGTTCATCAACATTTTCAAGCGTGCTAATAACCGTTACGCATGGTGCTTGCAGGAATGTTATAATTAGGTAGTCTAAATAGGAGCATTTCTTGTATCACTGCACACTAGGTAAGAATCTAAAGTTTCTTTCATGCAAAAGAAGACATCACATTTAAAATTGAGTTACCTCTATGGCGACTTTGTCACACCCTTATCTGTAACTCAAAATTCAACTAAGCAATTCATGATTCTGCAATATGTGATATGATGAATAAGAAAACAGGCATCTGTTTATAACTTGCCAAATGCTAAACAAATCGCGAACTTAGGAAATAAGGGAGGTATTCTATATACGTTTCCAGCAAATACAAGGTTCAAAGGTGCCAAATAATGGCTAAAGAAGCCAATCGTTACATTTATGTAGGAAAATTTAAAAAGCGTTTTATCTTTAACGTGAGACGTGATTAACTGAAAATAATTTTGTTTATGGTTTAAATATGTTAAATACAATTTTGAATTCTGTTTTCTCACTTCATATGCACTCGATGATAGTTAAAGGAACTTCACTAGCTCCTTAGAAGATTTTATTCCGAATCCTAAAACAACTTTTTTAAACAAAAATTGTAAAGCAAACTTTATGGGGTAGGAAACCTGTTCCGGCGAGGAGAATTCCTTGAAAATCCTCACCTTCCACTCTTATAAAATTTGAAGTTTATTCGATATTTCGATTTAAGGTTATGTTCTGTGTCTCTCTCTCCCAACATTTTACTTCAAAACGTGCATTTCTCAGGAAATTGTGATAACGCATTTTTAGTAAAATGCTATAACTCAATCTGGAAAACACAGATAGCTACTTCTTTTACTGTTTGGGTACATTTGGGTACGGTACAGTACTGTACGTTATTGTCATGACCATAGATACCTAAAATTCGGTAAGTTTACGAATGTTATTTTTATGAATAATTAAAAGCTATTAGATGTAAACAAGTTCCATTGTCCACTGAAGGTAACTATTATGTGGACACCTTCCAACGGGAAAGGAGGAGGTGGATGCTGCTGCACAGGAAACAATGTGTAGACCTTCACAGGATCCAACCTACGGTGATTTAATTGAATGCAGAACTCCAGCAGTAAGCTACCCAGTTACAAACCATCAGCATAAATACCAAATTGTGATAACCCGCCCCAGAATTACGCATTCCTTGCTGTGGTACAGGAGTCCTGCAATCCTCTGTGAGAAGTGCCAAACTACGCTGACATTTCGGTATTCCAGCAAACCTTCACGCGCCACTCAATTACGTCTCCATCCTTAGAAATGTGATCAAATTTCCCAAAGAAATTAAATTGTACGAACAAGCTTAAGCAAAATTTAAACAGTCGTTATTACATTGTAATATCCTTGTATTACGCGTTATACTTGTACATCATAGCATTAAAAGTTATTCTTGTAGTCACTATGATATAATTGTACACCATTCTTTTCAGTGCATACTGCGTACATTGTACATACATTTTAAATTATATAAGAGGTATGCTTTCATTACCTCCATTAAGGAGGCAGCAGTATAATGCTATACATCATTTCAACAGAAAACTTTGAGGAAAATGGAAAAGATGCCTAACAACTTTATCTGAAAGTGTTGTCTGCAGTTTAATACTCTTTAATGGAAAGATCTCAGGATATCTTAACTGTTTAAATTTACATATAACAGCATTTAGATTTTATTTTTCATAGCTACTATCTTAGAATTCATAACCATTTTCTGGAATATGTTCAATACCACACACCCGACTGATTCTTGCCATCTCTGACATTTACTTAAGAATAGATTATAAAATATCCATGCTAAAACATGCATGCTTTAAATATTCATGTTGTGATACTAACTGGCAATAAACTGGCTTATAGAAACTGGCAGGATAGAATAAAACTGTTTGTCTGCGCTTTCATCTACAAACACTTGTTGAGAGCATGCAACTGTTAAGTGGCAGTAGTAGTAAAGACTCCTCGCCTTTTTGAGACAAAACTAAAAGCAAAATTGTTCTGGAAAAGTACGTCGTAGTGTTTACATCTAAGGAAGTAACGATGCACATCTCGCAAAACTCCCAGGATACTACTCTAACCTCAATATGAAGTTCCAATATACTTCTTCAGCTCCTAAAGCACCTTGCCTGAGAACTCACTGCATTGAAATCCTCTAGTAAACGTCAAAGTAAATAACTCCTGCTTTATATCTACGTTCATTTTATGCTCGCCGCTTAGGTAATGTTAGAACACACAGGGTGAACAAAAAGTATGGAACTTTTACTTGGCAAGTCTCCACCTAATCGCTGTACTAGCACAGTTTCTTACCGAGCAGGAAGCCCGGGTTCACTTCCGGTACCGGGGTGCGGATATTCTGCTGCTGGGTGACATGACCCGGGGTTGTACTTAGCCTCGTGAGGTCTCTGATATCAACCTAGCATGAATTATAGCGAGTGGGATTCAATAACGTTTTCCAACAAGAAAATAATGATTATTATAGCTTTTAATGATTTGAATGTAAAAGTAGTCTTGAAAGCATTAACCATTTAACTTTCCTGATATTTCAGAGCTTTGTTGCATTATATGGTGTAATTTTACATGATTTATACAGGCACTCTTTAATATAAATAAAATGGTTAACATAATAAAGTAACAAATATATTTATACATAATACTTCTACATAAATATTAACAGAACTAATATAAAATTTTACATTATAGTAGTTTTTAAAGGTTTAATAGTGGTTTTACAGTTGATCAAAATGCATATTATTGACAAAGTGCAAAAACGATTTATCATTTATTGATAACAATACTGTAATTTATTGGTCAGCTTCTTCCACGCAATGTAAAAGTCCTACGTGGTTCGCTGAGCTTTGAGCAAATCCACAGGTATTTGGTCTCTACCATTACACAGGCATTCTAGACCATCTATAATTTGAAATCTGTGGTACTTGCTTCTAGTTTTTCCGTGTCCAGTTACTATTGCAGTGAAGTGCGCTGTTAAGTATGTTCATCTTCAGTCTGTCTTGAACTAATGGAAAGAACTTCTAGATAACTGCTTCTTTGGTTGGATTTGACCATTCCTGTTGCCACTTTTCAAAGCTTTTCCACTTTTCTTTTGATATTACTGTAGTTTTCGTGATCTTGTAAATTGTTCTTGCATCAGTCCTTTCGGCACAGTTAATGTTATAAAAAAAATAATGAGAATTATATTCCAAGGTTTTCCGAATGTCCCATTTTAGTTGCGATATCGTCAACAACTGATCTGCACCTTGTAAGTTGTCAGCAATATCACGTTATCTTTCCAAAGTTAGAATATAATCCTTCGATCCCCAGAATAATTCTATTTTTTTCCCCCTTTCATTGGCTTTGCAATGCATAAATTTACACCAAAAATAAGAAACATAACATCCTTTATGAGAGATCGAGTAAAGCATACATGTCAGTGATAAAAAAGAAAGGAAAATTCATGTTGCTAGAAGCTCTTTGCAAGAGAGCAAACCGCTTCTCACATAAGCATTCTTATCGGATACAGCGTTGATTTATAGCCTAGTAGCAACAGTTATAAGAAACAACTCGCTACAAGTAAGGTCTTGTGCAATTAACGTTAAAACAAATTGAACGAGCAATAAAATTTGCTGTTCAAAAGGAATGAAGGAAAGAAAGAGTGGAAACTAATGGTCTGAAGCATAGTTAAAGTTACGCACAAGCTGAAAGGGCAGTCCTTGGTTTTTGAATTTATGCAACCTCAGGTATGTCCTGGACCTCTATTGTCTGACCACTAAAAGGTGAGCGGGGTCTGAGGTATGAGACGGGGCTTTAACTCTATCTGTTCACGTTGTCGATTTGTCTACTTTGTGTGTGAATCACCCATGCTGCCAGATCTAATACTTGCACATGTAGCACATGGCTCCAGCTCGCCTTCTTCTGGTGATCAGACAGTACTTAGATCTCGTTTATGTTTTTAGAAGGACCAAGGCGCAACCGAGTGAAACAACTTTTCGAAAGAGTTGTAAGGTTCGTTTGCTTCTGTCATGATACCGGAAAAAAACTGACTGGTAAGATTAACAATTAAAGAAAACATAGGGAGACATAAGTAATGGCAGTATGCCAGTTCCGAAAATTATGAAAGAGAAAGAATTCTTAAAGTTTAACAAGTCACAGAGCAAAAGTTGTCACAAAGAAGCTCACGTTTTATCAACATGTAATGTAGGAATTTCTAAAATTAGTGAATTTTGCGTAGTGGTCTTACAATCGTTTATATTAAAGCAGTGTTTTATGATATCTACATCAACTTTCCGTAGCGCCTAAAGACCCCGGTCGGGTTAGCCATACTTAGCGGATTTGTCGCTTAGCATTTCAGTGACTCGCAGCAACTTACGCTTCTCATTGATATTCCGGAAAGTTATTTTAAATCTAAGTTTATTAATACTTGAAGTGAGCAAGTATACTTTAACAGTTACAGTTTCTAATGTTATGATTCGTGATAATTTAATCCCACATCTCCAAAGAGTTGGTAACTGGCTTCAAATACCACATTTATTAGCCTCCATTAATTTTTTCGGCCAACTTAACTGGTGTTGTCTATTCTCAATCAATCCTGAATATGTGAAAGGCGGAGAAACTAGATAGATCACGTAGCAGCCGGCAGAGATTCCTCCAAGAGAAAGATATTGGAAGTTCCATAAAAATGTTGCACACTGTGTAAGCCATTATCACCAATTAAAGCGATAGTGCCAATGGGACACTAATATCACTATTATGGTATTTTGCTTATGAAGTTGTGTAATACGAACTACACTAAAGCACCTTTCAGAGTCGAACTAAGTTTCTGTACTCCGCTTCGATTCGAGAATTCCATCTTGTGCATTTTCTGTATCTACTGGCAGTTGATACAGAAATAGATGATCAGGGAATATAGTGTGTAAAAGAAACGGTGCAAGATCTAACCACATAATATAAAGAAGCATTATACTAAACATAAAAATGACTTATTTCTCGCAATGTAGCTATCTAACTGATTCATTATCTCTTGTCTATATTTTTCTTGGATAATTCAATTGAGGATTCAAACTAATGAGAGCTCGGTCTCGAAATATGCAGTTATCATGGCAACAAACATTCATTAACTTCGGATAAATTACCGAAACGATATCAGCACTAGTGAATTAATGAAGATAATCCCATACATTGATTTTCTACTTGAGCACACTTTAGAACTATGTGGACATACAGATGGAAAACTTCTGAATGTTACAGCTTGAAGGTGTCTTAAAAACAATAGAAGCTACATTTTTTTGGATGTCTTAACTCTCCGTGCAACTCTGAAAAACGTATTATTCAATATTTTGATATGAATACTTCATTAATAATGCTAGTCATTCGAGTACTTATTATGAATATGAGAGCAGTTGATTATACACTCGTTGCATAAATACTACTCTAATACAAAGTTCATGCAAATATATTATTTCGTTATAGTTAGATATTTGACTATGCTGCATAGTCAAAGGAGGTATTTCCGTAAATAAAATCGCAGCAAAAAGAGTCACCGCAAATAGACAGGGTTAGATAAAGCGAAAAAGAAGACTTGCGGTGAAATATATATGAAGTTCCAAGCAATGCTTGAAACGGTTGCTGTAGTTCCCGGAGAGGGAGGTGGGAAGGCACGGGGAAGAGGAGAGGTGATGAGGGAATTTACCCGAGCAAAACCAGTCAGCGGCTATAAAAACTAGCGACCCCATTAAAATTCCATTAAAAGAGTACAATTCAAATTGGATATCGAGTAACAAAATTATCACCCCACTGCTGTCTACGTATTTCATTCTAGAGTAGCCTAATATATGTATGCCCACACCATTTGTATCCTTTAAATCTTTACCACCACAGCATTTTATTCCGTAGGTTGTACACTAGATCGTAAATAAGTTTTCTACTTCACACCAGTTCATTCTTAAAATTCGAATATTTCAGTGTAGGCAAAGCAAAACTCCACGCTGTGGTATTTCTCTTAACTCTCGTTCAGCCTCTTTGATAAAAATGTACAGCAAAAACCTTCCAAGCACGAAGTGAAATGTTTATTTTTTATTTTATTTATGAACGCTCTTTAACTGCTATGGTACTCAATGTCCTATTCTATATTTGGGGTGAAAGACCACTTAATTTTGCTCAGAGGTCTCTTTACCAGACTTGAAGTTCTTTTAGGTGACGTTAATCTACGACATGGGACCACCGGCTTTACTAAGGATTTCTCCGCCCGAAAAAATCCATCGCCCTTCGGTGGGCTTGAACCTGCGACCTTGGGAACCAGAGGCCAGCAGAGGACGACACGATGAACGGCTTTGTATCTTCGTTTTTATTTTTTTCACGTTGAGGTTTTAGCTAGCCTTCAATTAATTAAGATATATTATAGTGTCATTCAAAAATGAATGCTTTGGACCCAAAAATAAGTATCTAGTTTAGCTTTTCTCAAACAAGGTCGAAAACCTCGCACAATAAGACATATTAAAAGTTACGGCAACATGAATATGCTATTTATTGGAATTTGTATCTAAACATGATCAAGGTTGGACCCACGATTTTCAAAATAAGCCAGAATGTGCAGTAAGTGCAAGTGCATATTCTAATGAGACTTTAAACTATCATTGTTCCAATATTTATGACCATTTTCTCTGCCTAACAATCAAGCGGCAACACAAACGGTTTCCAGAGCCTTTGAGAAACATCTGGCTTCGTCATCGCCGGTGTGTTTGTGGAAGTCCATTAAAATCCGTGTGATGCCATACCCGCTATATAAGGAGGCGAGGAAATCGCAGAAAGAGAGTTACAGTTACAGACATGAGTTGGTCAGTGTGTCGGTGAGTGCGAGCCAGCTGTGCATGTGTCGTCGCGTCATGAAGAAGTTTTAACGAGCGTCGAGTGATTGTATCGTCGGAGCAGTGTATGAGAGACAGAGAAAGTGAAAAGACTGAGTCAAGGCTACGAGAAGAAAACAGTTGTGAGTTGTAATATTACGAAAGACTGTAGACTGTGTTAACGTCAGTAGAGGAGAACCGTGCACTTGTAAAGCAATAGCAAAGTAACTGGATTGGATATTATCATTTTGTCACATGGTATCAGGAGTGGGATTCCTAGAATTGCCGTATTGTCACATTATCATTGTTCTCGAGTTGGAAATCGGCCATTTTAATGTTAACTCATTGTTTTCTTCATTAAAACGATTACGTTATTGTTGCCTAATTCCTACACAGATGAAAATACAGTATTAAAAAAAAAACTTTTTTCCGAACGCAGCAATACAGTGTTTAATAATAATGCATAACAGATTTATGAATAATTACAAGGAGCTGCTGTCGTCCATTGATGCTCATTAAACATTCAGCTCAAGAGCATTTGGAAATAACTATCTTTGGATCTAGATACTAACAAACTCAGACATTGGTGAAGAAATATTGTAACCTAATTTCACAAAAGAATGTGACAGGAAACAACATAATGATGTATTCTATGTAGGTACAATTAACTGTCTTAAAGAATGTAGCGTTTAAACGGAATGCAGTAGTTAAAAAGAATATGAGGTCGTGCAGCCGGGTAGATCTGCGTCAAGCACTGAATCGCAGAATGCTGCAGCATTACATGACCTGCGTTAACAAAAAGGAAAGAATGTGAGAGTAATGTGGGAGTGAAGCATTCAAAAGAGGGGAGCAGGTGGATGCAAATTGACTCTCCGCTTTATCCTTTCAAGCAAACGTACAGGTGTGTCTGCTCTCCAACCAGCTGCCCAGATTATCTAAAAGCTGCACGATAAGGGAATAGTTTTTAAGTTAAGCCATTCTTTTAAATAACCCTTACAAGAAAGTACTTTATTCTGCTTAAAGCAATTCCAGACTGCTTTTAATGTGCACCTTCAAATATTCTCACTGACCTGTTTAGATCCAGAAAGTGAACAAATTATGGCAGACACAAAATATAATGACGGCTGATATCTGACCACTACTATTCTCTTTCCTGTTGTACAAATAAATTTTATGGGCGCAAATAATATATCATAGCGTGTTTATGCATCACCGCAAAACCTGGCAAGCGTCTGATTGGATTTTGCGCTGACCAGTTCTACCTGTCACCCGCCATTAAGGTTTGTGTCAGCCGCCATAATTAATGTCTTGCAGGCCGTGTCTTGCGAACGTGCGTATTTGAACGGTTTTCCATAAATTTAAATCTAATTTTACTTCTTAATAGAAGAATTTCTGACTTAGCATGATGCTACACTGTCTAATATCTGGACTTCTGTAACAAAACAAATGTAATCTGTTCATATTCTTCTTTAAAATATTGACTTGAAGAATTCTGGTATTAAACGTACCTATAAACAGAGATGCATTCGTCCCTCTCTCCCCTAAATTCTGTTCTTTGTACTGGAGCGTTTGTTTACATATATCGAGGTTAGCAATAGCGTTGAGGTGCAATTTTGCCTTTTAAATATATTTTAACCTTAGCGTCAGAGGGTGACGGTCTGGGTGGCTCAGTTGGTTAGACGCTGGCCTACTGATCCCAAGGTCGCGGGTTCAAACCCGGCCCAGGTCGATGGTTTTTAAGTGTGCTTAAAAACGACAGCTCCATGTCAGTAGATTTACTGGCATGTAAAAGAACTCCTGCGGGACAAAATTCCGGCACACCGGCGACGCTGATGTGATCCTGGCAATTGACAGCGTCGTTAAACAACAAAATAGTTTTTTTCTTAGCGTCAGAAAGCCGCAGGACTCTTCCTTATAATATAAGGAACTGCGTTTACATAGCTTCGTATCGCTGGTATATTTTCTTGGTTTCAACGCGATTTTTGTAAGCAAAACGTGGTTCTGAATAAGGTCTCACGCGTCAGAGCGTTCTTCTGCTTTACTGCGGTATTCCGAATGCAATCAATGTTGTTGACGAACAACCGTTTTAAAATGGCTAGCATAACGCAGCTTGTTCAAATACCTCGGTTGGAACAAAATTGTTCTCGGATGTAATGAGAGTGCGTCCCCTAGGGGAGATTTCCGGCTGCAGCTTAAATGCTAGGGAGAAGACAATGATTTAGCTTTAAGGGCTATTTAAAAATGATTGCTTTATGGGAAAGTCATGCTTGTAACTCAAGACTAATAGGCTATTCAACTTCAAGCAAAGTTGAGTGATGCAATAACTCCAGATGACACGCAAAGCCATCAAAATTACTGTTCCTAAAATATGTTGTGATATTTGTAAACATACTTTGTTTACTGAAGAATTCAAAATGATGGTTATTTGATGCTAGGTTAAGTACATTTATTTTCTTATTACAGTTCCTATTAAATGGGTTTCATTATAACGTAAAATACTATACAATTCAAAAATCACGACAGGAAATCAACCGTGTCTTGAGGAATTATATAGGGGAAAGGGTCCCCAAAGAAGAGACAGCCAAAGTTTCCAAACAATCGTTTCTCATGAGTAAAATATATGTAAATTATTTGTATTAACATCACGGCTAGGGGATCCTAAATTATACTAGCTCATTATATTATCCGATATTTACAACTCTCTTAACCAAAGTGTATTGTAGGAGATTCGTCACAGCTATAAACTATTTTCAGTTCGTTTACCAATTACCACACTACCGTTGCCAGATCGTTTTACATTGTTTACTGACAATACCTATTGTGTTCTGTATTGTTTTAAATACTAACCTGCAGAAGTTTTTCAAATTAAAACAAAAAGCACTGAAACGTATAATTAAAAGACAATTTCTTAGCATGCAGAGCACTTGAATTCTAACACCGTTATAACTCATGAACTTAAGACAATAATTCTGATTATACTCCCCTTGATTAACCCAGTTGACTATAAAACTTATTTAAAAATGTTTTTATAATAAACCTAATACATTCATCACTTGATACATCCTGTTCTTTTACACAGACCGCATGTACGCTTAAGTTGAAACGTAGAGTCAAACTAACAAATTCAATACCGTGATAGCTCATTTAGTTAGAGCATCCAGAATTCTAGACAAATCTAGTTCATTCACAAGTGTTTTTATTCACAGATTTTCTCGTTTACGAAATGCAAGCTCGTCGAAACTGTATACTCCGCTATATTTGTAACACTAAGAATAATTTTTAGCATTGTTACACTCCTTTACTTTATCACGAACACAAATATACACGGAGAACATGCTAAGAGATAAAAACAGACATGTGAATAACGAATGCTCTAAACTGGTTTCGCAGCAATGGAAGTTTATACGAAATTCAGAAATCGCATAAGATGAACATATAAACACATTTTCATACTTAATAAATGTCAAAAACATGTTTCGGAGTCTGGCGTTGAACTAGAAGCAATAGATGCCGTTATTTATCACGTCTAACTACAGTCTAGAGATGTTATTTAAATGATATTGTCATATCACAGCGGTTTTTCTATCGTTCTTTTTCCTTTTGTTCTAGGTCTGTAATTATTTCACGCTCACAATGAGATTTTGGAGGGTTTGAGGGACAAAAGAATGAACAAATTTTACGCTATTGTGCACCTGGAGACGAGGCATCCATAAATTAACTGCCAGTGGTTTTAATCAGTGGAGGCAATATGCCGTGAAAACCCTACTGCTTTGATCCACGAATTGCAAGTCTCCTATAATAATCTCTTACCACCAATTGAGTTTTGGTGGATTGCAACCACGACACCATCCCAAAGAGGCAGTTTTTAAAGACGGCATAGAAATAGTTTGAGATGGTAACATTTAGGCTGGGTGTTAGGTTACTAAACTAAACACAGCATTACGTTAACAGAATACCCCATTGAGAGCGCGCTTTATTGAAGCTGTTTAGTAGTATAGACACGCTGCAGATAATACCTTTCCAACGAAATTCCTCATTATTCAGGCTGTTTGCACTTCAGGTTACAGTAGTCGTAACATTTAAAAGAATTAATAAAACTGTACTTTTAATTATGGCATTGCTTGGAACTGCTTATGTACAGAAATGCAATTCATTGCAGTGCATAGGTCGGAGTATCATAAGAAAGACATTTACTTTTATGTTCTTTTGACTTTTTCTCTGGTCTTATTCTACAAGAAACTCTAGTTTAATCTCCAAGTACAGCGTTTCTATGCTTTCAAAGCCTGCAGTAAGCTAACCTGCTATGCTAATTCTGAGTTTAAATTCATATTCATTTATTCGCTTACATATAATGATGATAATAATAATAATCATGATAATAATCATAATAATAATCATAATAATCATCATAATAATAATCATCATAATAATAATCATCATAATAATAATCATCATAATAATAATCATCATAATAATAATCATCATAATAATCATCATCATAATAATAATCATCATAATCATAATCATAATCATAATAATAATCATCATAATCATAATCATAATCATAATAATAATAATAATAATAATAATAATAATAATAATAATAATAATAATAATAATAATAATAATAATAATAATAATAATAATAATAACCTCGGCACTCCACTCCGGTACCTGGAAGCTATTTCAAAGCGTGTGTGTGCTTTTTTTTATTAATTCGTTACAAAATATGTTAACAGATCGTTTAACACTTTTACAGAGAAAGCTTAACAACTAAAAACTTAGGTTTAAAACATGTCACTACAAAAAGATACAAAGTAAAGTTTTAACAATTCTGATCCTGGAATTATTTTATCCGGGCTCTTGTAGTAGGTTATGTCTGATCTTCAATTCTCCGTCCAGGATCCATTTATGTACTGAGGAATAGGAGAGATACGGAGGAGATTTGGCACTGAAAGCAGCCTTATTGTACCTACGCCTCTTAAGGATGAAGTGAGAGGAGACATCGGGCGGCCAGATGCACACTAACGGCACAGAGAGTGACAGAGGTCCCTAAGGTATCCCAAGTTTGATGACTCCTCGAAGTCTAGGAGTCTAGGTCTTTTGGTACCATCTCAGGAGGACCTCGGCGCGGGTTCCAATGCCTCCAGCAGATGTTGCGCCCCCCCCCCCCCCGGAACCCATGGACAATGAGGTGGGAAAGAGTTCCTGTGCACATATAATTCCTGCCAAGCTGCACCTAACGCCCCCCGCGACCTTGAAAGAACCAACGGGAGGAAGGATGAAACGAAATGGAAGCACAGGAAAGTCGTTTAGCCTAGCCAGCATTCACCTAGCGACCCAGGGAAACCCTGGAAAAACCATGGGTCAGTAAGACCAGTCACGAGAGTTGAACCCATGAGCTCCCAAATGCGAGTCTCACACGATACCGCGGAGCCATCTCGTTTACTTGTACATACCTACATACTCATTTCTATGTCTATGTTCTTTCCTCTAAAGACACAAAGATACAGGTTATGGGTATATAGTCACTAAACTTGGTAGTCACCGGCAAACAAGATGCCTTCTTCGCATACCTCTGTAAAGTTCATGTCCCACATCTCAAACCGGGAACCCGTTAACTACTACAACTGAGACACACTGGCGATATATCGGAATCCTTTTCACCAGCTGCCAAACTGGACATAGCATTACAAAAGGAATGTATGAAAATTCTAAACCTTTGTTTCCATTTGGGTCTCTTCATTCAACATGAAAACACCATTACCCAAACCAAACAAAACTAAATGAATGCATGAGAGAGGTGCATATAATGTGTGTATATATTATGTCACAAGTAACACCATAAGACGTCTGACGTAACCCATAAATTCTAGATTGGAGTCAGAGAGTTTATCTGGGAAAGTCAGACAGATTTACCTGGACTATTTTATAAATAAAAGGCTCAAAGCCTACTGTATTCTTATATTTCTCTTGCACCTACAAGAAAATAAAGAATAAGATAATTTCTGCAAACGTTTATTTCAACTGACACGAAGAAGATAGGTAAATTTTAATTAGTGTACGTACACCACCTACCGCATTCTCTCTCACAGTAACAAAAGGGCTGAGGAGTATTGACCTCTGATATCTAGTCTGAACATAAGCAGCCGACAGGCATTGTCAAGAAATCAAAAGCTTGCACCTGTTTGGAAAGTTTGGAGATTTATTACTTTGCCCAGTACACGCATGGTGAGCTCAACTTTCAGTTACATATTTCTGGTTTCAGTAGAGTTTCTCAGATTTCAGGTTTACTGATAGAGTTGTCTTGAGTTGTATTTGTACGAGTGAAAACGTCAAACGAGAAGAAAAGGCAAGTGTATATGACTATGGAAATTAAATTGGATGCGTTAAAGAGACCGACCAAAGGGGAATATTTTAATATGTAATCAGTTATAAGATATATTAATATTTTCTGTTTCCTATATTGTGCTACAACATGCATTTGCAGCATTATGTTGTGATTTGTAAATAGACCCCCTACTTAGTAAACCTAGACATTTCAGTAACTCGACATCCTCTCAGTCCACATTAGGTAGAGTAATTGGGGCTCTACTGTACCATGTTTTGTACTGAGCAGGTATTTTTAACTGTAATTTATTTTACACCAAAGGAAGATATGTAGTGCTTTCCATGCTTGATCTATAAGTTTTCTTCTTACAGCGCCAACCCCAATCAAAGAATTCTAAAGTCAGTCTATGCCTATCTTGGTAGATATGAGACTAACTTTGTAGTCCTAGGGTTACTAATGTTGTAGAAGCATAGAGACCACAAAGCCAGGAGCTTCCACGAAACTGCTGGTTTCAATTCTAGCTTCAAAAGGTAAATAGTTCTCTTTGCTGTAGATAACGTACTGGTGCCATTCCTTTACGATACCGCAAATCTGTCGATGGCAGATGCTCGATTGAGATCCTCTGTGGAGATCTCGTCTTTAACAATACTACTCCACATCGTCATCGTTATCATTGCTTAAGGATCAATGTTAGATCAATGCAGGTCCTTGGTAAGCGAATTGATCCTATCGCATTTTTCTCTGCCATTACTGGTCTACACGTTGATTTATTTTCATACTGTGACGCCGAGCATGATACACAACAAAGGACGGTCGGGGCCAAGCTACTGCACACCACATATCAGGTCGGCGAGCAAACAAAGGCACAAGGTCAAGCTTCCCCACACACGAGCGAACATGTGATTAACAATCAAGCAGCAACACAAAGGGATTCCAGAATCCTCGAGAAAGATCAGGCTACACCATCGCCGGCGTGTTTGGAGAAAGAGATAGAAAAGTAACTGGACTGATATTGTTGTTTTTCCACTTCTAATACCAATGTAACAAATGGCCAATTCGACAAATCTCACTCCTGATACCAGTGTGATAAAGGCGACAAAATTCACGAATCCCACTTCTGATGCCAGAAACTTCAGTCGTATAAGTATGAAATACCCATATTTCTTCTGTAAAGTTTGTAAAATTTCTCTGGTGTAACTTTATGCAATACTACTAAATTACAGTTGTAGATAAAAGTGAACAAATTTAGAACTTTCCGGAAAAAGAACACTTCGTATCCATTCGGAGACCAAAAAGTAGCACATGAATTAAGGGTCATAATCAACTGGACATGAATACAAAAACATTCATATTTATGTGTTTATGCACTTTTAAATGAAAAGTAGTGTGTAAAGGGCTATTAAATAGTTTCTTTCGCAATGGACAGAAGAGGTCGTTGACATTATGTTTAACCCCATTATGCATTCTGATGGAGTGCCGTAGTCATGCGGCACCAGAGAGAAACTCAGCATATGTTGCCAAACAGAACACATTCAAAATCATAAATGAAGGGAAAGCATTTATATATTAGTCACATAATTTTGGAGATTGTGCTTCCTCTGATCCAGCTGTCGATAGAAAAACAACAGACTAACAAAGTTCGATAAAGAACCAGCTCAAAGCAACTCTAGATCAAAACAAAACACACTAACATAGTTCCGGAGGTGGTAGTAGTTTTGTTGTTAAGAGTAGGTTTGAATACCACATTGCAGAGCTTCAAGCTTCATGTCTGTTTTTCTTTTGCCCCCCCCCCCCACCCACTCTCCTCCGCTAAAACACTTCTAATTTACGCGCAAATGATTTGGAATTTATTAACTTGTCTTCCATCCCAAGGTATTTGTCTATTTAAAACTAGTTATTCACGGTGAATAATTCTAACATTTTCCACATAATAATCTTCTACTGCATAGTGCTGCCATTTGACAACAAAGATGTTTAGTCAAAGTTTTAGAATATAATAAGTGCTTTTTGTTATTTTCATATTAAATTGGCATTCACTAATAGCAAACTATTTATATCCTAAATGTATCAATTTATTTCAGTATTATTGTAGTTTCTCTTGTTTTTCTTTTTCAAAAATCAAAATGCATGCATCAGAATGCAACCTCATCATCATCGCACGCACTATCTGACATGTTATTTTACGTGGGCCCTCCCCACCCTTTACTACACACATTTGATTGCAGAATGGAATGCCAGTCCATTCAATCTGGTCTTTAACAATCATGCCCATTCAATTATCTACTTTGTTTAAAGTACCTGTGCAGGAACGACTAAACTAGTGCAGGAACGACTAAACTAGTTCAGGAATTAGAAGATTGGCATACTATGTAGCAAAAGTAATTCATGCAACAGATGGTTAATACTCAGTGCAACATAATAGTAATCCTTTAAAAGACGCAATCCTTATTTTCTTTGTATACATGTCAATGCCATATTTGGTATATAACTGACTTGTTTTTTGTGCTATACTGTTCAAAACACACACACACACACACACACACACACACACTCTCTCTCTCTCTCTCTCTCTCTCTCTCTCTCTCTCTCTCTCTCTCTCTCTCTCAGAGAGAGAGACCATTTTGTAAACATACTTTTTTTTTGGATTTCAGAGTGTCAAAACACGTATTCACGGTGCAAGCATGATTCCGGACTTAATTGAGAGCGGATATCACCTTGTAGAGCTTCATGTATTTTTTTTGTGGGGAGGGGGGATGGAAGGGGTCCCCGTAAACCCTTCTTATTTGCCCTCAAACGGCTTGGAAGTTATTAACTGGTGCTTCTCTCAATGCATTTTTCAAATATAAAACTAGATCATGAAGGCTTCTAACATTTTCCACATCAATATTCAACTAACATAATCTTTCCCTTTAAAATATGCAATCTTTCTTTTAGCTGTATACATATTTAAAGTATGTTACACTGGAATATACTATAAGTGACTTAGCTCAGAACTGATTTTTGCAACTCGTCGTCCTTTTCCTGCATAAATGTTTTATCATCAGCGTATACTGGTTAATTAATCCCTGAAACCAAATTAAAGCCGTTTTATGCAGCGAACACACCCAAAAATAGTCAAACGTTCATTTCACGCGTATAATGCTTGCTAGGAATTCCTCCCAGGAAGAGGAATCATTTCCGTGCAGCGGATTCCCCCCTTATCCTGCGCACGAGAGATTTAAACCGCGCCAGCCCTGTACCATTTCCCAGTTTTCATCCCTCTCCTCATACATACGTACATACGCATACGTCTTGGCAATGGAGACAAAAAAACATACCTCACTCACACATGCGTTCCCTCATCCCAAGAGAGGGGGGGGAGAGCAACTCATGTGTAAGAACCACCCCCTCCATCGCCCTTTCATCACATGGCTACACGACGAGGACGAGGACGCCCAAATACTCCAACTCTTGCCGGGCCCCACCGAATGCTTTTCATCTGAAACTGCCGGCCGGATTCCCTTTGACTTGAACCCGGAGCGGTGTTGCGTGGACCGGCATCAGCTTCTGGCGTCGATCGATGATTGTTTCAAGCGGCACACACACATAGACTGCGTCCCGCACCCCCTCACATGCACGCACACTTTGCGTCAGTTCTCAGTGACGGAATGGCTGCCCTTGCTTTATTTAACAAAATCCCTTGTAGCTTTTCAAAATATGGCCAACAAGTCTGCCACTTCTGCTGTAAGCTACTATAGATTTCAGTGTCACGCAGATGAGCTTTATGCTTTCATAAACACCTCCTGGTTCGGCTGCTACTGAGCACACGCTGGTAAAAATGCATACGTACTCAACACGAGCACAGTTTTTCTCGTTTTGACACCTAAGTATGGCTTTAAGAGGCTAAACAAATGTAGCAAATTCAGATATGCGTTCAGAGTTTCAGAACAGTTCAGAGAAGACCACTATTTTGGACTTTGAGAATTCAACCGTCTCGTACAACATCTTGTGGGTATATCCCAGAGTTGCTCCCCTACACATGTTATTTCCCCCCATCACTATCCAAGGCAACGAGAGAGAGAGAGAGAGAGAGAGAGAGATCTAGTAGTCAGAGGCTGATAGCACGGAGTAGTAACACAATCTTAAAAGGGTATACGTTCCACAATGAATGGAAGAACGAATATTGTATTCGAGATGAAGACGATAAAGTTAAGTGCCTGATTTGTAACACTGATAGCTGCAAATTTATTGCATTTCTGTTTCTTATTCTATTCAAGAGTTAACATAAAAAACTAAAACGAATGATTCAACCTATTTACCATTCCGTTCAATTGTTTTGTTCGATAGAGGATTCCATACCTACAAGTATTGTATACGCGACTTTTGTTACGCCGTGCGAACTAGGCAACTTTTTCGACACAAACCTTTTTTAACCTTTCAAGAAGTGAAACTACCATCTAGATAGTGACATAATTTAGAGCAAGAATGAATTCCGGTAAGATCATTTAAAATTAACACCTAGTGTACATTTCTAAGGCTTCCAGTGTCGTGTACGTATACAGTGGAAGCATTTACGTTAAATATGCTATTTCTGTCGCAGTTCCGAAATGGTGCTTAGAAGTCTCAAATAGACTATAAACAAATCGCAGTTCGGATTCTACCCTCCACTTGTATTGCAGAAGTTGTCTACTCGTAACCATAACCTACACTACCTTACTGACCATCGCATTAAAATATAGAGTTAGTAAACTTTTCACTAGAGGCGCAATAAGCAAAGCGAGCGTCTTTTTGGTAAGAATATCACTGTATGGCAAGACGAAGTGTTACCCAATGGTTTTTCCCCTTTTCTTTAAAAACAAAAGCAGATATCCCTGAAGAATTTGTGGTTTATTTTGCTTATTTGTTACTCATTTGTTCATATCATTTGTACAGGCATCCTTAGCTTCTGTGGTTCTTTTTGCAACTTTTTGCTGAAAAATGACACTCCTCGAACGGGTTACATTTGATATTTGATATTTTATTAGTTTCGTATTAGGTCTTACAAACTTTTTCTAGTCTCCAGGGATTGCAGATAATTTTATAACTATTTTAGATTTAAGGCCGCTCAACTGCTAGATCATCAGCGCCCTTAAAAACAGGATAATGGGAAACGCCAGAGATAAATTTCACTATAAAATAAACGTACTAGTGAAAAGCAAAATATACATAAGATATACCAATCATATTGCCAAAAGCCAGAAATAAAATAAAGCTATAAAAAGCTCGAAAAAGTATAAGTATCGGTATCGGTATCAAAGATTTTATAGCGTCAAGTTCATGTTTACCTTTGCTAAAAACTTCAAAACTCTCTCGACCGCTTGCTTGTCGTCCGCAAGACTGATATGCAGTTGCAGAGTTTCGAAGGTGCGCTAGGAGAAAACAGTCTAGCAGCACATGACGGACTGACAAAAGTTTCACACAGCGGACAAAGAGGAGCAGGGCACCGTTTAAAAAGGTAACCATGCATAAAATAGCAGTGGCCAATTCCGTAACCGAGCCAAAGTCATCTCGCGACGAGATGTGCGAGAGGAGGTTACCCAATTTATTGGATGTTCTTTTATTTCTCCGAGCTTATTACTGCGGAGAGCTGGCCACCTTCGTGCCAGTACAACACCGCTCATCATTGCAGAATGACAAATTAGTTCAGTCTAAGATATCTGAAACACATAATTTTGTGCTAAGGTTCGTATTAGATTAATGCGCTCTCGATAAAACCAGGGTGTTTGAATCTATTATGACAAAAAAGCACAAGTAAAACCTATTTAAAATACAATAGCTCGAAACGATCCTTCTCGATGACTCAATGTATATTTTGAAACTCTCAACGTATCTCGAATAGTACATTGGTAGTTTCTTAATTAATATGAAGGGAGCTCTGCTGAAATTGTGGATTGTACCTCATTTCAAACTCGGTAACAGTAGCCGACTCTCCCTTTTGTCACGTAAATAAAAAACAAATGCCTGTCTCAATTTCAAAAACAAGGATAGCTCATACACCCATTGAGATAAAACTTTTAGCCCCATAATACTGAGAACTTTACCACTTAAAGCGACGGGATAAGTCTAAAGAGACAAGAGAGTTCTGTTACAGTGCTCTTGCAATACACAAATGCTCTGACGGTTGGCAAACCATGTATCACTTCCAGTTTGGGTGTATTTGAGAGACCTAATTGTTCCCATTCTTTCTTTAAGATGACTTCGGCAACAAATATACTGTTTCATTTGAAATATGACACTTTAATGCCAGTATGATTTATTAAGCAACCGAGAGACCTAAGAAATCAAATAATCCTGAAGTACATAGTACAAATCATCTGAACGTTTACGGACAAGTTGAAATGATTTACAGTGAAACTTGGATATTTCGAAGCTGAAGGGACAGGAAAATATTCCAAAGATCCAAAAATTCGAATTATAAAAGTTATGTCTACAATTGACAGCTTACAGGTAGATATTCCACTCCTAATTAACACACATTTGTCGACATCAAGATTTTCCGGTTGAGTCCGGTTGACTCCTTTCGTTTTCATTCGATGCACTGCTTAAAGTTTGCTTCTTATTCTTCAAATACGTTAACACAGTGTTCTGTGGTATCTCGTGTTTCGCGATTTCATATTTTTTTCTTCAAACGCTTTACAATTTCTCGAAAGATGTCGAATTTTTCCGCAAAAATTAGCACTGGACACGCGGTTTGCTAAGAGATATAATGGCATTTATATGGAACACACTGAACAGTAGGAAACTCTAGCGCCAACTAAAGGCGCACGTGTTTTAAACAAGGGGATATGGGAGCAGATATAGACGCTCAAGGTCGGTAGCTAAGAAAGCTATTCCACCCCCGTAACTCCGTTACAACTACAAAACAAGCAACCCTGGAGTGACGGCCCCTTGAGTAGAAACACGTGAATGAAGTTATGTTAAATTTTTGCGTTTAGATTAATTTTCGTCTGACATTTCTGAACAAAAACTCCGAATTAAGGAAAATGAAATTGGAATTACATGTGATTATTCACGTTGTCTTAGTACAAAATTCAAGGGACCAAGAAACATCTTCGAATCAACGACGATTTCGAATTATAAATGTTCGAATTATCCGAGTTTTATTAATTGTATTGTATTTTATTACTTAATAATTAATTATCATTAATTAAAGAATGCTCTACTACTAGGTATACAGAACACAGAGAACCAGAAATGGATAGAATCACTTCAAACCCCTTCCAGAAATTTAAATAATTGTTACGCTGCTATTGATGAAAAAGCGAGCCACGGTTCTTAGCAGCAGGGGTGTATCATTTGTCAGTAGGATGAATGGAATTTGGTGCTGAAGGTGGTTTACAACAGGGTAGGTGGTACGACAATGGAAAGTTGTGGAATCTGCAAGGGTGATTGGAATTCGTCTGGTATCCAAAGCATGCCGGACGAGGGGGGTAGTGGCCAACTCCAAACACCCTCGAGCCGATATTACACCTGGTACTGTATCAGATTGCTGCGCGATGATGGGACTTAAGATCTGATGAGATGTCTCTGAAACTGACAGATATGCTTCTCTAAGCTGTTTGATGGTGAAATGTGCTTAACTCTCAAGCGTCGTTATTACGTACAACCTTCTGGTTGCAATATTTTCTCAAAGCAACGGCAATACATGCGTGAAATGTCTTATTTTGATGTTATAAGATCTAAAATAGCTTAAGCAGCTCTTGCAGGTAATGTATCTACTTTCCTTTGTATTATGTTTGCATTGTATCTTTCAGTTATGTACACTAAAGGTTCAAAGCATCGAGCGGCAAAGTTTCGAGTAGTTGGTACATATTAGCGTGTAATCAACGGGAGGAGTAAAAAGGCTCCAGTCATATATAATTATAATGCTTAAGACATTTTCTAGGTAAACGTTCCATATATTGCTGCACGCAAAGTATAGTGTAGTTACGTTTCTACGATATTAGTGAATGGTGTTATTTTGTTCATAAATACTTGTATTAGTCACTTCCTAACTAAATTTTACCATTCATGGCTGCAGCTTTCACTGTGTCTCAATGGGGTGGGTGAGTGAATGAGTGAGTGAGTGAGTGAGTGAGTGAGTGAGTGAGTGAGTCAGTGAGTCAGTGAGTGAGTGAGTGAGGTTTAACAGCCGTCAACAATTAGGCCATTTGGACCCGAGTACCAAATGAAGTGACCTACCATCTATGTATATGTGAAGTAGATATGTACTAAAGTACTAATCGACTTATCTCTTCACTCAAATAAATACAGCGTGAGGATTGGCCTGTACACAATCTCCTTTGGAGACTGAAGCTTAGGTGATATCTTTTTTATTTCTTCTAAATACTAATATTGTGTTATTGAGAATAAAACTCTAAGCCGAAACCAATTTTATACTGCAGCTGATATGATTTGAGAAATACATTTAAGAACCCATATTTTTATTCAAAAGTTAAGCTTTGTCCGTGAAAATTTACTTCGAAAATTAAAGTACACGAAAATACATATTATCACACATATATTGCTACAAAAAGTATTTAACTCTGGATTAAATTAACTTACATCCAGAGCAAAGTTTAAAATAATCCAAAACTAAAATAAAAACTTCATTTATAACTTTAAGTTCAAATGCATAAATTTGCTCTACCACAGAGCTTCCAAAGTCCCACTATCATCCACTCATGTCAATCACCGTTTATTTTATGTGGGCCCAACCAGACTTGGTAGCACTGCAGCGAGTATTTGAATCTGGCTACCCTCCAATGTTGCAATCCTAGCCAGTGACCTTTAGTGCATTATTACTGAGCCTGCAAACCAGAAATAGGTGACAAAACTTATGATAAGCTACCAGTTTTGGAAACCTTTTTAAACTGAAAATATATTGCTTTTACAGATTTATCTGCAGCAAGTGTGCAGTACGTTTATATTTCGACCCCATGTGAAAAATCAATGTTATACCAATACTTACAAGACAATATTTGAGAGAGTACAAAAATGGATGACAAAGTTTCATTTTCCATGTGAAAGGTGAAATGATGACCATACTCTTGGTCACTGTTGTGTAATTATCTTAAGAGCAAGGTGAAAGTGAGCCGTAACTAAAATAAACAGAAACTTCATAAAAGAGCAAACTAACTATAAAACCTAATACAAAAACTACGAACCCTAGATAAAGCAAATGTTGCTCCTGGGTATGCCTGCTCTTACCTGAAACAAAACAAATACAACAGTTCAGTATTATGGCGTGAAATCTTAGTCTCATTCTGAAAAACATACAGAAACTGAAATATAGGTATAGCAAGTTTGTACAAGCATTGCATAGCTGGCCCAGACCGATGGTTCTTAAGTGTGCTCAAAAACGACAGCTCCCTGTCAGTAAATTTACTGGCAAGTAAAATAACTTGAGGGACAAAATTCCGGCACACCGGCTACGCTGATGTGATCCTAGCAATTGACAGCGTCGTTAAATAACAAAATAATTTAATATAATTTAACCCACTACATAAGGAGAACAGAAAACAGTAATGAGTTAGAATTATAGACATAGGTTGGTCAGTATGTCAGGAGTGCGAGACGGCTGTGCGTGCGTGCGTGTGGTACATCACGTGCGTCGTAAAGAAGATTCTGCGAATGTCGAGTGGTTGTTCCGTCGTAGTTAGTGTATAAGGGACAGAGAAAGTGAAGAAAAATAATGAAAGGCCTGGGCAAGGTTCCGAGAACTAAAAATTGTGAGTTGTGATATCCCGAAAGACTGTAAGCTGTGATAACGACGAGAGGAAAACTGTATTTGTGATAACATTTTAGAAGACAATAACGTGAGAGAAAAGTAACAAGACTGAATTTTGTCTTTTTGTCGCGGTATCTACCACAAAATGTGTAAAAAACCATTTTGGTAAACATATATCTCAATTAACACGAAATAAATAGAAGAATAAGCTATTGTAAAATACTTGTGAAATATTCAGTAGAGAAAGCTATGTCAATATAACACATGTAAGCTTTTATGTCCGTAAAGGTGACGAAACTTAAATTGCCTTTCATTTGTTGCAATGCTTCAGCAGGAGAACCTGCAGGAAAAAAACAAAATGGTGCTATAGCTTATGTTCAGCATCAGCGTTTATGTATTACTCGGCAAACTATAGATCAGACTTTTGCACGTACGACATATCATCTATATGCAAACGTCAAAGCTAACAGCAGTGGCAGAGAAAGATGGAGCGCATAAAGAAACGAACGAATAAGACATAAAAATTCAATGGGGGGATTATAAAAGCTCATTTTGCTTGCGACATGTTCTCTCTGAGATTGATACTGCACCTCGATCAATCAAAACATGAAAGCACGGGAAAAATAAAAAGACGGGGAAGTGTTACAAGCGCTTTCAAGCACTTTTCTTGTCGCATGCCATTAAGTGAACAGTATTTTAGCCCTGAAGCTCTATTTGGTTAGGGTGCCAACATGATGTGATATTATGTGTCAGCAGTGTCCAAGATAAAAGAAAAGTTGGAATTCGGCTTAAGCAAAGGAGGTTTTCCAATGAAATGTTTGAATCGTTATATCACTTCTATTGAGATTTCAGTCCCATAATGCATTCATCAATACATTTTCATAGGCTTATTCGCCTGGACTCTAATTAATACTGTGAAGCCAGCCGCAGCGCAAAACAAAGGACGGTCGGGCTGCCCCACACCACTGGTGCTCAAGGTCAGGCTGGCTCGCGTGACTGTTGTGAACACGTCACAACAATTAGAGTGACAAAACCGAAGGGGGTGTTCTAGATCATTCTAGGAATATCCGAAGGCCGGCCTATTTGTAGAACTTTGAGAAAGGACCATGTTACGTAATTCCCGCTGTAGAAGGAGTGAGTTACAGGCAGGAGTAAATATATAACTAACGAGTTACAGATAAGGGGTCAGTCAGTTTTTAGTTTTAGTGTGTGTGTTGTGTGTCTGTGTGTTGTCTGCTGCGTGTTTATGGACGTCGTGAGAGAACCGGCGCCTTGTGAAGAAAGATAGCGAAGTAGTTAATGAGTGTTGAGTGTTCATACCGTCAGTGTTTGAGACAGAGGGAAAGTGGAAAAAACAGAAAGGAGTCAAGGTTACGAGAAAAAACAGTTGTGACTGGTAGCAAAGACTGCAGACTGTGTTGACGTCAGTAAAAGAGAACTGTGTTGTGTAAGAAAATAATGTGAGAAAAAGTAAGTGGGCTGGAGTTTCTAATTTCTTTCACACTGGTGTCAGGAATGAGATACGTCGAATTGTCAAATAGTCACAATACTGATGCACTACTGGCTAACAAACACCTTAGAGTGGTGCTCACTGAAAACTCAAACTAACACACAGTTAGAAAATAGAAATAACTAATTTTAGCCAATTTCTACAGAAAAATAAGGTCTTTGCACCATTTTGTCTTAAACTGTATCACTTTTGAATTTCTCTTGCGTGTCATTAGCACTTTTACTTCGTCTTTTTACACCATTAGATATGTTAGACTGCTGATATCTCATTTTCCCCTTGATTTTGAATAAATCGGTATGACAGCTTTATTAATTAGTCCACAAATTTTTCTTTTAATTTTTCATTAGAAATAAGATGGAAATTCGACAACAAAGAACTTTTAACATAAACATGCTACATCTTCTATAAGTAGCAATATTGGCTGAAACATTCACGTTTATTTTCATTATAATAAGATGACATATATCATTAGTCATGATAATCCAGGGGCCAGGAAGAAAAATGCAAAGGGCTACATTGATTAAAACCTATTCGTAGCACGTTCAGATAAACTTGAAGAGTTGTACAAACGCTTCATTGTTTACCTATTTAACATCGCAATTTGGGATAAAATAATGCAAACTGTTGGATGTACTCAAGGTAAACATGTATCTTTCTTTTAAAAATTCACTATACTATAATAATTCACTTATTATATGATTTTTGTTGAAGTGATTGAAACATAAAACATTGCAAATATCATCCATTGAAATGGAGGGAAAAAAATAACCGGGAGGATGAAAACGGATTTCCCACTCAGATGGAAGCTGTCAATCACTTCTTCTAGCTGATCTACTACAACGGATACGTGACCAGTTTTATTTCCATATTCCTATCCTTCCTGTTCTGTCGGCAATAACAACACACTGCTATCTTCGGGTTCCAGTGCGCCACTTCATAAGCAGCAACGCATTTTCATTGACATGTTCATTATACCAAGTTGTAAATAAATGTTGAGAATGCAGCACCGTAGATTCTTCTTTGGTGCTTGTATTAGCAAATCGAAAAATGAAAACAAAGGAGTTCCTTAATACATGATTAATGTTGCATGTGGCTTTTATTGTAACACAAAATTAAATATAATACAAAAAATCTGATGTGTTCCACTCACATGACTTTGTCTACTCGTGTACTAACCATTCATACAAGCTCTTATTCCTATAGCTTATTCGTGTTAATTGAGATAAGCATTTGCAGAAATTATCTTATTGCCCATTTTCTTGTAGCTACAAGGTGAACATGGAAATATAAGGCTTTGAGCGATAGTCAAATCTGTTAAAACTTTGAGATTCCGTTCTCTTTGTACGGTCAAGATATAAAAAATGGGTAACGATAATTCCAAAACTCAAACAAATAACAAGGAATAGCTCCGGAATGTTTCACTCTACAAAAAAATTGCATTTGGACATAAAATGTGTTTTAGCAAGATGTACCTTTTTGCATAGTAAGTTTTGGTCTATCTCTAACGGATTACCAACTATGCAAAAATCATCCAGAGTGAACAGCACTACATAGGCTGTAGTCAGAAAATTCAAAATATACTTATCTTTTGTCATAAAAATATCTCAAACATATGGCATTTTAATCAAAATTGTTAAGAGCCATTTTCAAGAAAATCAAAGTTTTCGAAAAATGTTCCACTTAAAGGGTAGTTTAAGGTGGAGTAATTTTCTTCAAAATCTTCCTGTCGCATCCTTGAAAGACATTAACTTAAATACCAACTTTGGTTTTTAACCGACTTTTCGTTTTTGAGTTATGCTGTCCACAGACTGACACGCACGCACGCACACGCACATACACACGGGCCTTTTACTAAAAATGCCTCAAAACATTTATTTCGTCATCGAATTTTTGGTTAGAATACTATGGTTCCTCTACTTACTGTACGTAGTAGAGAAACTAAAGGTAGGCGATATGCAGCGTAAGCTTTCAAATATAAAATTTCACACCCTGCCTATATATTTTATTATACTTGCGGATAACATGAAAGATTAATTGGAAAGATTCAGGGAAAAAAAAAGTGAAACAAAATTTTAGTAAACTGCAATGTAATAATTTCAAACACAAAAATAAAGCATTTTATAATAAAGGCCTGTTGTTATCAGCCTCTAAAATGCATTATATGTGCTTAGATGACAGAATGAACTGACTCGGTTTCAAACAATAATGGGTGCAATAAAGAACGATATTAGAAGGGTAACAGTCGATATTAATAAAAGGGTAGTTAAAGCAACTACATGATTTGACTCAGACATGCAACAGGCTACAGCTTCGAGATCACAGACCTGCAAATAACAGCTTCGGATGATGTATCAGAACAATAAGGAACATGTCGAACGAATTGAACCACATAATTACCTATATCACCATTTAAATTGCTTCCCTATAAACGCAACTATGGAGAAAGAAACACAGGTGACTCAAAACACTATGACACCTTCAACAGGAACAGATCTTACGTAACTGATGGTGATAAGCAAGGATGATAACTTCAAAATAATACTAACTTTATTCCTACATATAACGCGGGCTCAAAGCATAGCGGAGGGGAGCGGACGGGAATCGAGATCAAGAGGCTGTAAAATGTGCTGTGCCCATAAAATATACGGCTCTCATAAACCCTACAAGGAGTAAGAAGCTGGAAGAAAATTGGCTATGATACAGAAACACACATTGAGGCAGATATGATGAAATCAAGTGATTAGGGTTGAGTGGTTGGAATAATAACTCCCTTAACCTTCCAGTGACTCGCGGTTTGAAGCAGGACAAGCACTACAGCGAATGGTGTTTTATTTTGTGGCTCCTCTTCTTGTTTATTTTTTTTTCCTATAAATTTCCCATCACATGATGGGTTGTTTCACATGGTTTTATTGATGGCGAAGGTAGGTATTTATTACCTTCACACCAATATGGAAGGTGTTCGCTCAAGAAGACATCAAAGACAAAATAGTAATGAACTTTTCCCCTGAGGACACATATCTCCTGCTTCAATATCAAAGACATGTCATGGAGTATATAGCATACAAGTTGTAACATTAACAAGGAAAGCAATTTCAGAAATTAACTCTCGGTGTTCTGAAGCAATTTCAGTAATTAAAGCTCGGTGTTCTGTAACCTTCAGTCCTCAGACTTGAGAAGTTACACACTTCCGTAACTAGCAATAACTATTTTGTTAATACTCGAACATCACAGGTAATTATTTAGATTTAAGTAGCATTATATAACAAAAGCATACTTGGGATGGTCCTACCAACATGCAGAGCACATATTTTGTGCTTCCAAATTGGTCCCTGGAAGGAAGGGATATAAGGAAGTTCCAAAGGGCGACCAGATTCAGACGACGAAGTGTGGCAGCACGGACGCTGTCCGTAACGATTTGAAAATGGCACCAATCCTGATAAGGCCTAGACTAGCCACCGGCAGGTACATTACAAGCTGCAGCTGTAGTTTAGAGCAGAGGAATTTTCTTCAAAATCTTTGCGTCGCACCCTTGAAAGATATCAAACTTAAATATAAATGTTGACTTTTAATCGACCTTTTTTAGTTATTCTGTTCACAGACGCACACACGGACCTTTTTCTAAAAATGGGTTTTTTATTCAGGGGGCCTCAAAACATATATCTCTGGTGAAATCTGGACATCAAAATTTTGGGTCTAATACAATATTTTCCCTGCTTACTATACGTAGTACGATGTTTACTTGCTCTCAATTCTCTCCTGTTTCCAACGAGGCAAGAAATTTTAGGTTTTGAAGTTTCAGTAGAAAACTGCGCAAGAATCACGATTATACGATATCATAAGCATAGATGTTATTTTCCTTTGACCATCTTTGAACGAAATCATCTGCAAAGATGCCAAATTGACAAAATGTCAATGTGTGTACATATTGGACAAACGGAGTCAGCAATGGCCACTGCACGAACAGGCATGACGAGACCCTAAATAAGCAACGATCTGATTGGTTAGTGTGCAGCTGAAGTGTTAAATGGCGTACATACAATTGAATGCTGAAAATTTAGGCAGTGGATTATTGATTACCGGCACTCTTCACGACGCTCAACGGGAAATGCTTGCAAATTTATTCACAGAGAAGATGCAGAAACGGGAAACTATAAATAAACGATTTCGTTATGTATTTTTGAGTACTGTTTCCGCTCTAGACTGAGAGCTTGAGAACTACTTTTGCACAGCAAACGCTGCATACATTAGTGGTTTAGGTTTTCCACTAGCATCTGATTATTTTATGGTGAATCTTAGCAATTAATACATTACTTTCAACAACCACTTTCTACACGTTTATAGAGACAGCACATTTTCTTCGAAAACAGATTGCAGGGAGTTTATTTGAAATTGAAGAGTCTGAATGAAAACGAGTTAATGATTAAATAGAATAGCGAAAACTAGAGACCACATGTACAGAAGATAAACAAGGACAGATTTTCTAGAATAGTGACAATGTTCCAATCGGTAAAAGAGACATAGGAAGACCGAGGAAGAGATGGAGAGACGATGTTGATTGATGAGAGGAAAGGGATCCATGAGTCCAAAACTTGAATGCTGGTGGTGGTGGCGGTGGTGGTGGTGATGATAAGATGATGATGATGAAAGCTTTAAATTGAATCTAGTAATACTTTATGCTCTTATTCTCACATCAACTGACGAATTGGATTCATGTGAAATTGTATTGTAACTACATTAGGGCACACGTGATGAAAAGAGATTGGCGATTGCATATGAACTCTTCCAGCACTTTCCTTCCGAGGAAAGCGCTAGTGGTTTCCATTTGTATTTTACACGCTGCTTGATAATGCCAGTGACGTCCGACCTTGTGCCGAAGAGGGGAAGACGGATTTGCCTCCACCTACTGCTCGCTGAGCTATGGCACATTCATGTGACTCAAAACCAAACGTCTCTGATGTACGTCTCTAAATTACGGAGGGGAGATGCTTCATGTGGAAACGAAGGACATGGGCTAGAGCGACAAGGTGAGTCTTTAGCTCATAAGTGAAAATTCTGGGTACCGTTCCCCATGCATGCTGCTTATGGCTGTGACTCAAGGAGCAAAGAGATTTTCGCTATGCTATGCCAAGCCATGACACTACATAAGAAGTGCAGAATTCCGAAATAAAGGGTGGAAGAGATGTTAATTGTGTATGATGTACTATTGGGTTTTAGGTCCCAGCAGAAAACTGAACCGATGTAACTAATCAGGTCCGCTGTACATATGAGGGTCAGATACAGATTCATCACGAAACCTTCATACTTTTTGGTAATTATGCTTCCCTTATTTTTGTTGGTACTTAACAATGTACATTCTTCCTTAGACATCATCCAAGCTGTCATTTGATTTACAATATACACTGATTTTTTCTCCAGCTAAGTGTATCATGATTATCGGTTAACTCAAGTTTTATGCTGAGACGCATTTTTACACGTCTACAGGTTTTTTTAAAGTAGTCTTTAATGCCCATTTTTACTGCATACAGTTGCAACAAATGTACACGATAATGTATATGAAATGATATTTGACAAAGGAAATTTGGGAAGAAAAGCCAGCTATGAGGACTCAGGAAAACCTGGGAAAAATCTGTCAGGGAGCTTTGTCCTGATACGTTAAAGTCTTATACAATCTTCAGGCTCACATGTACCTGCACAAGATCTGATATAAATGCATGTACAGATCAGAATACTGTGATAAAATGGTGTATAAACATTACATGTGTAAACAGATATGGGTATCTCGTTATAGGTTCCCACAGCAACGTAATTTGTAAATTCCTCAAATTGCACCCATATCGATTTCTTCTCGTTCGTCATCGTCATCAAGATAACGGGTTAATATATTAACTTCAGAAGGAACAACCTCCTTGTCAACAGATCTTCACTCCAGTAGCTGTCGGCAGCAGTGGTTCCACCCTAACATTAACATCATCCCTCACCCTCCCATTTCGCGCCCTATCGCCATTTCCCCCGGGGGCAGGGTTGATGCACTGAACTAAGTGTACATTTTGTTTCGCGGCGGTTAATGATGACAAAAAGTACTTCATGGCGGTCAACCGCAACGAATTATGAAGGTAATCGACAGCGATATAATGTCAGGGGAGATAGGCAATGTTATGCGTATTAACGTTTCGCCATACAGCAATCTAATTATTTAATGCAATAAACGTTAATATCACCGAACCCTAGTGTATTTTTATTGCGATAATGATTACAGGAAGGGGAAGTTGTGCTAGTCTCCTTCAATCTGTGTCTTTCCGCATATTGAGCTTTGTGAGTGCAATATCAGGTTATTCGCTCTGTCGACTTTAATAATTACGTCATATACTTCACAGTGTCTTACTGAAAATAACCAAACGAGAAGACTTTACGGTGAAGTGTGAGGCTCGCATTCGTGAGGTCGTGGATTCAATTCCCGCGGCCGACCTTCCTGACTCATGGGGCATTTTCGGGGGTATTCGTGCCACATCCTTGGAAGACGGTAAATTTGAATATCAAGTTTGTATTTAACCGATTATTCGTTTTGAAGTTAAGTTGCACATACGAACGTGCACGTGCGGAAACACGCATAACTGAGCTTTTCTAAACTTTGGGGGTCGATTCTGAGAGCCTCAAGACGTGTATTCCCAGTGAAATCTCGATATCGAATTTTCTGCTGGAATGCAATGTTTCTCCACCTATGTAGGCTGCAAAGAAAGTAAAAAAACAAAATCTATGTGTGTTGCACTAAAAATTGTGTGTATAGCCCATAATTCTTTTACAAATTTAATATAATATAATATTATATATATATATATATATATATATATATATATATATATATATATATATATCCTGAGACGGTTTAATTTTAATTTGGTGAAACTCTTATCATTCGCTTTCATGACCGGAGGCTTTAAGGGAGATTTTATCCCAATGATGCTGTTTCAATTTAAACGTTGATAGGTTATTCCTGTATTGACGAAAGATAGTATTGGGGGAATGAAAGAGAGAGAGAGAGATAAAAAAAAAAGAAACCTCTAGTCATATGCCATCTCAAAAGCGGACAATTAATTTAAGGATAGGTGCGCCATTTTAAAATTAATTAAATTCAACGAGCCCTCTTCCGTCTCGCTGCTCCTCAAATACTGAGAGATTAGGCGTGCACCTATATATGCGCATTTTAATCCCCTTTTTCTCACCGTTATCCCTTCCGCGCGTTGCTTCTTACAGCTTCAAGCCACGCCTTTAACTAACGACTGCAAATAAAAACTTTGCTTATGTGTACAAAAAGGATTAGTAACGGCTCGTTTTGTCTCTCTCCGATTGTAAATGTTTATTTGGAGCCATTTGCTTTGGGACCATGTAATTTATTGCTGCCTTTATCCCTCTGTTCGCGCTCCACTACAACAACGCTGATGTGCAGAAATTAAATTCATGTGAAACCTTTGTGCATTGCGCCCTTTACGTACATTATGCAGCACCCATACACTTGAAATTACAACATTAAAATAATCCCATTGGCTTGTCTATTTTGTGTTGAAACCTTCGCTATAGAGATGGGCGCAAAATAAGTTAATGGTTGCAAAAGTAAAGGGAACAGGCTAATTAGTTTAGTAATAGTTACAAAATTAAAGGGGATAGTGAGTAACTCAAAACATTTGGCAACAGAAATAACTAGATGTGATCCAGATCCAACGCAGCTGCTACAAAAGCCACTATACAACTTAACTACCAGGGTCCAGAGGACCTGACTTTAATATATATTTAGAGAAATATGCCACAAAATTGAAGACTACCTTATTTATTATTGGCTACTCGAAGGGACACAATTTCATGAAACAGAGAAAAGGAGAAATGTTTGAGAAAGGAATCTATAACTCACCTAAGGGTTACACATGTGTCTTGTACACAGAGCACAAATAGTAATAAACATAGAATTTCTGATGGTCTGTAGGAATATGGCGTGTCTTCTAATATCGGTCTTCATCAGCTTAAAAGGGGACACATTACCTCCCCTCCCTTCCAGTTGAGGGAGGTGGCTACATCTATTTGTAATTAGCCATTGAGTTGAGCTCTATTGGTTCGATACAGAAAACGGCGTGATACGCACCTGCCATACGCATCAGTCAAGAAAATGAAGACATGACGAAATAAGTACCCTACAAACGGTAAGGAATGAGGTGTCCGCAAGAAGGCAGTGCTGATTTCTTTCTACACTGTCTGCACGATTCTGTTGTTCACTTGGTCCTTAAAATCATCTGTGATGAGTAGGGCTAGGATTTTGATGCCCTATAAAATACTAAAAGCGCACTTTAAAAATGCAAGTACGGCCTAAAAATCTCAAAAAAAAGGTCCTATAATACTTAAAAAAGGCCTTTAAACTTAAAAATTTTAATTTAATAGTATTATCATCAACGACAACAGGGTTTAAATCATTTAGGCTTGTTTTGGTCTGATATAATTTTAGGGGAAATTCAAAATTACACAAAATAAAATAATGGAACTAAGCAAAGAACAAGCTTAGTTACTGCAGCTATACAAATTAAAAAGTATATTCTACAAGCAATTGATTAATTTTACAGGAAAATACAAAGTGTTTAGTTCATTACTCCTGAATTGCAATACACAATAAACACCATATTTTGTAAATTTTCAAAGGAAAATGACTGCCTATTATCTGCTAACAAAGCCTTGTACATTGGAAAGTTCCTTTCCACTTACACTGATACTAGAGGAGCATACTTAAACTAAACTGTGTCATTTGCTTTCATCTCTCCTATTAATTCTCCGAGAGAAATCTGCACATTATTTAATAAGAAATGAAATGAAAATGGCCCTTTGCTCTTAAAAAAGACGCTAAATGTACTTAAGAAGTATTTAAAATGCGTACATATGTAATAAAACCGACTAAAGTACACAAAAATGCACAATAATGCAATAAAAATCCTTTAAAATGCCCTTACAAATGTGGTTAGTTTAACTTCTTTTACTCTAAAGCAGATTTATATACAACTCAGTAGTGAATTAGGCTTACCAAAATAAAGATGCAAAGACATCAAAATCCTACCCCTAGTGATGAATAACGGAGATCGGAGTCGAGTTTCATCAAGTACATCTACTGTCGAATATTCTTTTCCATTCATTACTGTGTGATCAAACACCTTTAGTTTTTGCTAATTTCAACATCACTGCATTCAGAGTTTCAAAACCTCTCACAACCGAGTCGAAGGAACTTTGTATCACACAGTTCATTTTGAAAAATCACAGAAATCACGTAACTTATTTGGTATGAAACTCATACAACACAAAAAAGACGCCGAGGAAACCACTCGACCTGTATAGAATCTTGTTAGACTTGTTAATTTCTCTTACTTGGGTGATCCTCTTACTTATTTCTGGTTACTTGAACTATTGCCTTTTGCAAATGAATTAATCTCAAGCACTTAGTGTTGTTATAAATAGAATCAATTGTTTTAGATCCCCCACCTCGAAGGAAGTTATGCTAAAGATTTTAACCTCCAGTTGCTTAGGTCATATGAAAAGCTAGTAAATATTACACCACAGAGGATGCCAGTAGAACAAAACAAAAAGAAAAGGGAAAGAAAGAAGGAAACAGTCAAGGAAATAAAGCTGCACAGAGAAGGTACAAACAGCTACCTGCCATCAGGGAACCAGCCCTAAACTATATTCTTGTTTAAAGATCAAGATCCTAAACAAATTCTTTGCATTTTATCCCACGAAATAACAGAGCTGCAGACGGAAACCCAAAATGGAAAGGAGTGTCGTCTAACACAGACAGCTGCATATTAATTGGAAATTACTCGCCAGCGAACACTCCAAAGGTTTTCCTCAAAGCCTGTGAGGATGCGAAAATACATAACAAGCAACCAGCACAGCGCGCGTTTCGTTCAAAAGTTGGGGAGGAAGTTGAAAAGTCCTATCTCAAACGCTAACGTATTTTAGCACTCCCTTACTGCATGAAAATAAGTTGGTGTTATGCATTTCATTTAAAGTCGCGGTTCATGTAGTAAAAAGCAAGGGTTTTAAAGTGGCACTTGAGAGTTGCCGTTAATAGCGACATCATCAGCAGAGGAAGTTGAGGTGAAGCTAGCTGCTTCCTGTATGTGGAGGGGGTGGTTTATTTTGGAATCACGGCGAGCCATGTGGCGCACAACCAGCAAACGATAAAATTTGTTTCTCCTGCGAGCTACGAAAGGGGACAACATGTAAAAATAGACAAAGCATATGTTCCATAGAGAAGAAGGCTTTCAAGCCGGTTTCCCTTCTGCTGCATCAGATTTATTAGTGTCTAAATAGCAATGCATCGTTTGTTAGATTGCTTCCGAGGCCTTCTGGGGACAGGATTTTAAAATTTTTATTTTTAGTATTACTATTATTATTATTACTATTACTATTACTATTACTATTACTATTACTATTACTATTACTATTACTATTACTATTACTATTACTATTACTATTACTATTACTATTACTATTACTATTACTATTACTATTACTATTACTATTACTATTACTATTACTATTACTATTACTATTACTATTATTATTATTATTATTATTATTATTATTATTATTATTATTAAAAATAACATAAAGCACCTCATAAATGTGTATAAAATGAAATTCTAGATGATAATTTCATTTGATATACCAACGGATTAAAATATACCTATACAAAATAGTATATGGATTAGAATACCTTTAGGTTATCATTGAAACAATTTATTCATATATTACTTGTATTTCAGCCTGATGTTATAATACTCTCAAGCTATTCAAAGATTCGATTTAAGGTTTATTTAACACCTCTGAATAGTTTAAAACAACACCAAACTGCATGTTTAAGTTCCGCATCCTTCCAGAATGGAAGAATATTTTCGTGAAATAGCCCAACCCATACAAACCTTTTTCGTTACTTTTGTTTTCTCAAGGAACGGCTAAAGACTTCGACTAAACCGCCATGCGTTTGGGCATTACACACGGCTAGTGTGGAAGAAGAATAATTTCCATTGATTTACTTTATAGTTGGTTGAACTAGAAGTCCATGACTTAAGTACTTACACCATAGTAAATCACCATTAGGGTATAACATGTCATATGAATTTGAGATCTTTTTGGTTTACCGGAAAAAATGCGCGTATCGGCACGTTGCGTCTTCATAAGATGCATTTTTTCCCTAATTCGTTTCAAAGTACTACCATATACCTACATTTTTAAAATAATACTCCAAAATTTAATATAAACTATAATAATTTTACTACAGCAATTGGCTCTTAATATAAAAGAACCTTATGTAATAGATTTTTCTGTAAATCCATTTCTATGCGAATATTTTTAAAACGGTATCTTGTAGTGCATGTTTATCAGAATAATGAATTTGCACAGTGGAAAATTGATATTTAAGTAACGATAAAAGCTAAAACTTTCAACAAGATATCTTACATAATGCGCATTTTCTAAATGTCGCAGGTGCATTGCCCTCAACAAATTCTGCAAGGAAAAATAAATGTTATTTCAGAAATAATTATCAAAATATTCGATGGCAATTTGATTTCATAGGAGGAATTAAATGTACTTTAAGCGTTCTCCCGAGTATCTACATTTCCTTGTTAAGTAGAAACTTGTTTAGACTGGGAAGCTTTGGAATTAAACTCTGCACACACATAATTTATGTTCATTAAAAACAGACATTGTCAAAGTTGATCATTTGGTTACTGGACTCGTTGAGACTACAATTTGAAGCACATGTGTATCTTCATTCCTTTAACACCCGTCCTTAAGCGCAATAACTTATCTTTCATTCATATATTTCGCTCTTCAGCCTGTTATTCCTGACGTTCATCTTCTTTCCCCTTTCGGTGCCTCGAGGTTTTCCCCTTGTTATAACAGTTAAAATAACTCATTCAGTACGTTCTTATGTTATTTCTACGCACAGAGAAATCAATGGCACATTTTGCTTCTGAAAGCACCGGAGTTTATAACGTCAGCCGCCAACTCATTCTGTGTTAAACTACTTTTATAAATACATCTGTTCTCCCCAGTCGTTGTTTTCCGCCAGCGAGACTTTTCCCATTTGACGCAGAACGATGATGGAAAACAAGACGAGCAACAATGCAGTTAACGAGCGAAACAAACAGGAAGTGGCCTAAAAGGTTTCTCTCCATTGTGCAGTGTTAACAGAGTTGCAAAAAGGCTACCTGCATTCATTTGGCCACTTCGTTGTGGGAGGGGGGGGGGGCGGATTGTTGATGCTCGATACGACGGTGGTTATCACTCCTGGATTTCAAACTCAAACGCCAAAACTAACCATGGAGAAGCAAATGTCGCTGGTTTTCAACCCACATGACCTTTTAACATTTTGTCTTTCCTTGGCTTCCAATTCCTTTCAATTTCCAGTTCTCTTATTCAGTTCAAATATTACTATTTGACTAAATTTAATTTACTTCATCAGAATGAAGCAGCTATTATTCAGTCCAAACAAGCAGCAGCTCTGAATACATTTTGGGTCTTCACAAATTTTAGTTACACAGCCCTGAAAATGTGAATTTGCAACTTCTGCATAGTAGACATAACTATGAATAAACTGGTGCAAATGTAACCACTCGTAACAACAATAATAACAATAATAAGAAGTAATAATAGTAATGCATGACTTACTAACCAAATAAAATATTTTGTGGGTGTTTGTTACTGTCTAACATAATTAGTCAGATCGTGTTGGGAATCTCTAATTGAGATGAAGGATGGGATGATAGAAACTGGAATTAGTTTCCGCACTTGTGCACAGCAGCTGACTAACTTCTGCCGTAGTATTCTATCACCTAGTGCTATTAGCGTAAAATTGTGCTATTTTTCACTGCAAAAAAAGACCCCGGGGAATGAGGCGCAGGGTGAAATATTACCGATTAAACACGGGTCCGATATCCTGCCTACACTTGTTTATGATACACGGGACAGCTCACTTATAGCCCATTCAAAAACTTATGGCCAACACTGGTGCCTTCTACTTTTGCGAATTCTATTTGTGTACATCGAGTGTTCCTATGTGCCAAATAGTGATGTCAGATGTACATAAGAAAGACAAAATCGTGTAAGTGAGACGCGGTCGATAGGTCACGTGTTTTTTAAAATAAATTTACTCCTTGGTAGCATGCGTTCTCCGTCACACACATTCACTGTTTCCAAACAGATGTCAGCACATTCCTTTCAGGGAGTTTCCTTTCGCTGGCGTACAGCAGTGATGGTATGGAAACTATCCGAAGAGCTCCGCGCCCAGGTGCATTTTTTCATGTCAAATCAAATCAAGGAGTACTGGCAGGCTGAGGACAGCCAGAGGTGTGTCATACGTGTATCTGTTCCTGCCAAAGCTTAACCACTATAATGATGGGACGTGGGGTTTGGAGGGTGGCGGGTTGTAGTAGTGACAGGAGGTAGCAACATTTGCTCCTTAACGGCTGCAGGTCAGGTTGCAACAGATATTGTGCACCGCTGGTATAGATATTTAAGGTGTTGAACTTAAATTTTGAAGTCCAAGCATCTCTTGGAAGGTTTGTCTGGAAGGTCAGCTTTCGCTGCTGGTTTCATGTATGCGCAACCCTATGCATTTAGACACATAAGATAATTACCTCATACCAGCTGTGCATGCGCAGAAGCTCCATAAAGCGCGCACAAGTCGCATAAAACTTATAAAACGCGCACGCACACAAGTGTCAATGTTCATCCAGTTTAGGGGAGTAGTGCGGTAGATTTAAACGTCGTAGATTACAAATTACGACATATGTGAGGTTTAGTAACACTCAAAGAAAAAATAACCAATAAATCCGCAAGGTCTCAAAAGTTGGCATGTTCATGTACTCTTATGCAGCAGCATTCACTGCTGGACCAAACCTCTTTGATGTCTTATAACTGCCACGGCTCTGAGCATTTTAGTTTTTATTGGACATGAAAGACCGCTTAAGTTTGCTTAGAGGAGTGTTTATCAGGCTTGAGGTATTTTACGTTGCATAAATCTACGAAACGGGACTACCGGCTTCATTTCCTCCCGAATGAAGTCATGCTAAGAATTTTTGCGCCCTCCAACGAGTTTCAACTCGCAGCCTCGGGATATAATGGCAAAACTTCAGCTTAACTCTTATTTTCTGACACACTATCTTCTATAGACTCCAAACTTGCAGACTGATAACTAGCAAAAGTCAAGTTTTAACTTCGGATGCAAATTATTCGTGAAGAAAGCTAGATACGAGTAGCTGTGTTGCATCTAAGCATTGCAATCTGAACAGCAACTTCATTTTAACTTCCCTTATCTAACCGGTTTTGAACTGCCCAGTCTTTAGGATAAATGTTAACCGAAGCTGAACCGTCCTGAAGAGATAACCAAGAAAATCCATCAGGTCACGAGCAACGCCGATGCTAAGATAGGAAGTATACCAAAATCTCACAGGCGGAACCAGAAGACAATTCAACTAGCAATCCCTACCCATGGCAAAGATTCTGAAAGAAAGATAATTCGCTAGCACTTGTGAACCTATGATCTGTACATCAGCTAGAAATATCACTAACTCATCAGACATCACAGCAACACCTAATAACAGGGGAGGAAGTCAAAGCCCTGAGATCAAGCAACAAATTCTACCTTAGGCATTGCTCACACGGATAAACAATGGAATAAATCCATATTTTTGTATGCATCTACAAAGCACAATAGACTATAAACAGTAACGAAATGGCTCAAGGTTAAAAAAAAAAAAAAAAAAAGAAAAAAAAAAAAAAACAATTAACAGTCTCAAATCTCAGATAATAGTCAAGTAGATCAGTGTGGTTCAATGAAGTTCTCTTCGTAATTTAGATGTAATTCTGCACAGAACAATAGTCTCAAACCATTAATTACCAAGGCCCAGATGTTTATGACCTAGAAATGTTACAAATATGCAAGCACTTATAACCGATAAAGCTTAGAAAATATGACTATAAGTATGATCTAAAATTTTTGGGCTGCATTTTCGAAATATTCATAGATTTAATGCTGTGTAAATTAACATGATATTGAACATTAACATCATATTGAAAATCTACCTTAAGAATCTAGCAGATTCAGTAATAAATATATAATATTAATTTAATGTTGATTTTGAATTCATTTAATTTATCAATTCAGAGTACACGGACCGATTACACAATATAGTTTTTGGAGTTGGTATCCCTCAACATACTGCAACCCTCCCATAGCTGTGGTTGAATTTTAAGTCAAAATACCCTGGTAGCCTATCAGAAAATATGAACTAACCTCCTAAAACCCCTGAACTATATTGACAATGTTCTCTACGACACATTGTAACCATTGGGAAGTAATCACATACACGCTAAGACCTTGCTACGTCACAATGCAACTTTTGTGCAAAACAATGCTCTCATAAACCCAAACTCACATTGGATGTTGGGATGCAAAAAGCGATGATTCCAGTAGCAAACCGGCTACTTTTTTACATGAAAATATTCAGAAAATTCTTTTAGGACGTCAGGCATTCTGTTATATGTGGTTAGCGCATTGTTAGTCAGCGTTTGTTATATGATTTGTAATTGTGTAGCAAAAGACATTTAATAGCTCAAATAATGTAAACGTGTTATAGAAACTAAATCGAGATCGCAGTGCTTGTCAGATCCTTAAACAACGCTTATTAAGGCAATTGATTCTAAAATATTTTTGATAAATTCTTGTTTTCCATCTCTAGAAGGGAGGAATTCATATAAAAATGAAGAGAAAAAGAAAGTGCCACTTAAGATTTGTCGAACAGTGTACATAAGTTTGAAAACACAGATTCTTGTTCACGTGTAATGCTTCTTTCCCAAGCGAGCTGTCAACATCCTTCACCCCTTTCTTGTGCTCTGGAAACCCCTCAGTCCATCATCCCCTTTCTCAATGCTTTTTGTATTTTAATGCCAGGTTTCTTTCTTTTTCCCCCCTTTATTTACTTCTTCATTCTCATTGAAAACGTCATTTGTTGTTGTTGGTTGCTTCACGCTGTTTTGCCGATCCTCGCGGTGTTACCCAACAAAGGCACAACGTCTCTTTTTAAACTCTCGTCGGGAGTTTTGTTTTTTGTTCTCTTCTTCCTTTGTTTCACATCTTGTTTCTGTTAAGCATGCGGGCGTTGTGTATATCTCAATGTAGGAAACATTTAACATGAATGTTTAGCTTCTGTAGGCAAGCCCTAGTGGCCATGAGTATCGCTTTCACTCACGTACTTACCTAACTACCCTTCCGTCGCTTGAATAGACTAATTACGCCTCCCTCGTAAATAAACACCGTCATTATTGTCACCAGTTGAAGAAACAGAATAACAGTAACTCAGGACTCCCTAAAGCATCTACTCTTTCAAAGTTTCTTTCTCTGAAGAATTACTGTAATTCCCTTTATTACCCGTCTGCCCATAAAATATGCTCTACGACATTGTCACTTCTATTATTTTACCTATAGCATTTATCTTCTGAGTAAGTCTGCACTCTCATGGAGACCAAGGTATGGAAAGAACTGTTTCAATATGATTCGTGTCTCCACTAGTTCACGAAGTACTAAACCAAATTTTACGTCGTTCGCGTAGTTCCTTGTAGATGGTTTTAAAAATAGTGTTTTTAGGAATCTAGTGTGTAACAGTCCACCAATTATCATTTGTTTCCGTAACTATTAGCATACTTTTTAATACATACTCACTAAAAAATAGCTGCTTATTAGACTGTTCGCTCGCTGAAGTTGCTTGGAAACCTTTAGCGGCCTAATAGACAAAATGTAGATGTAATGACTATGCCTTTAGTATTTACACAGAACTATATTGAGAACAACTTAAAGATATTTTATGTAGTAAGAACCACTACAAGTACCACGTAAGCAAAAGCTTTAAAGGACTCATTGATTTGCTAACGTCTTATTTTGAGTACTTGATACATAAATAAGTATTCCACCAATTTCCTGAAATGGGTTTCCTAGTAATGGTTGCAATACATTATGTGTAGAATACGGAATGTTCACTAATTATAATTTCATACTTGCTGTGTGTGCAGTACTTGCTGTACTTAGGCTAACATCACAGGCTGAAAAAGTTAATTCCATAGCAGAATTTGAACCACGGATTTTTAGCTCTAATCAACTGAGTTACCATGGAGACATGCCAGAATAAAGCTAAATTTATCAACTGACTCATATTTTCCGATTAACCACAAGACTTTATAAAATTTATTTTTGAAACTGCACATCCTAATGGGGTCTTGCAATCTCATACATTCTTTAAATCCTATGTTTTAAGTAAGCCACTATTAGGTCAATTAATTTTTATTAATTATTATCTATGTCACACGTGCTCGGCATCATCTTCGTTTAGTAAGTTCTGAATACAATTTTGTAGACCCATGTACAAGCCATAACATGTTTTACGATGCCGAAAGAGCTACTAAGTGTAAAATTCCGTTCCTACTTTTTTCCGCCTTCAACTAATCATATAATTATTATCGTTGTGACAAGCTCAACTTCAGTTTTGTAAACTAAACGCTAGTCTCACTATTAACAATTCAGATCCTGCTATGTGGGTAAAACATCACTCATATGAGCCGGTAGTCCAGTGAGCAGAGATTTACATCGCATGATTCAGAGCATAGGGGATACACCAACGGAAAGTCCAGTCTGCAAACATACCAGCATGCACAACACTGCACTCTTTCAGCGAAACCATTTTTGCTTTTATTCCACAGTTCTCAAAGGAATACAAAATATAACAGTTTTGTAGCATATTTACATTAGTAAACCCGCAAATTTCCACCCGCACACAAGTCGAAAACAGCGTTTCCACCAACACTCACAAAACCCATGTATGTGCTTTTATTGCATTAAATACCATGTGTATTTCTAAGGTTTCAGTCACTTAAGTGGCGTTATAATCCAGCGAAAGAGTGTGGGTAACATACATTTGCTAAACCTCTTACAGAACAACCCACTTGTGGATTTTGTAAAAGAATGAAAACATGCGTTTAGCTAATGCAATTTGGAAGAATTAAAATTGTGCAGTGTTCAATTCCCCCGGTTGTAATGTGCTCTTTTACTGCGGATTGTTAAATGAATGTAAACCGTTTTAATAAGTTATAACGATAGAAATAAGGAGTTATATGAAAACTTGCATCAATGTCCCTGTCACCCACAGTGAATACATCAATCTAGAAAGAAAGCTTTTTAGATTATAGGCTACACAATAAAGGGGAGCACCTGACACACCCCGACATAGACAGGTCTACTGCGACTACCACCCCACAGGAGGAAGGGATAAAGTGAGGGAAGTACAGGAGATTATAGGCCTAAGGCACACAGGCTACAAAGACACAACGAAGTCCTTAACAGTTCCAGACTAAAAGTGCCTAGAACGGCGATGAACGACCCATCCTGGTTTAATAAGGAGCCACCAAAATTTAATGAAACGTTTTTAAATGAAGAAACCGATACCCAAACGCTTAATATTTCATTATTTGAAGTGAAATTCCGGTATAGTTTGTTGCAATGTACCTGTATTACAACGCGAATGATACGCAAAGTTTAGATCAAGTAAGTGCTCATTTATTGAAAAATCATGGAACGTTTTGAACAAGGTGAATGGCAAAATTTTAAAGAACTAACGCAGTGCTATTTTGCTCTTAACGGTAAAAAAGTTGGTTTCATGATTTGAACGATTTTTGCTGCAAAATACGCCAATTTTAAGTCCAATTTGTATACAATTTTATTCCCATAGAGCGAGTTTTGTATGCTTTTTACATCTTTGGAGTTTTAAGAACTCTTTATTCTAGAGAAGTTAATAATGTCAATACATGCAAATCACCCCTATCATCCGGTAACTTACAAACTCTCGGCGCGTTCAAGAACTTCATCATCATATGCAAGCATCAGGGCTATTGACCTGTTCCATCTTCAAAGGCGATATCGTCCAACCATCTTATTCTTGGTCTGCCGACATTTCTATGTCCTCTTGATTTGTATAACATTTTTTGATAGTCGGTCATCATTCATTCTGTTATGTGTTCGTACTAGTTATTCTTTGTGTAATAAACTTATTAGACATTTTTCCATGTTTAGTTTTCTTAGTTTTATCGTATACAAAATTGGTATTCTCCCATTGAGACAGAGGTGCGAAAATGTTCCAAAATGTATGTAAGAAAACACCGATTGGAATTTCCATATGCCTTGGCTTATTTAAAAGAAAATATTTTACAAAATCGTGCATCGTTTCTGCCATCTTTTCTCCATTATGAAGGGTAATTATAAAAAGGATTTGCAATTTTCCATTGATGTATTTGTTACAGAGTATTAAAAATAACATGTGTAGCTCAATATCTACAGAAGGTAACGAAATTTGTATTGTGACGTCGGCCGCCGTCAGTCAAAGGGATTCGTCCGATATGACACAATGTTGGAGGACGTTAATAAAAAAATAAAATAAAAATAAAAAAAAAAAGTCAAAGGGACGCTAAAGGTTAAGGTACCTCATACCACTGCGTGGCGAGTATGCAGCGTAATAATTGAGCGAGCCGCAACAAAGATTATTCCTCACTGTTCGAGCAGAGAAGAGAAACGACTGAACGTGTCATTTGGTGACATTATTTTAGCTACTAAACGCGATGTTAATTAATAGATTGAAACGCAATTTCAACCTGAAAAGACATTGTCTTTATTATTTCAGAAAAAAAATGTTTGTACTTCAGTCCCCACTAAGGTAGATCAACAAAACTAATGGGTGATACCAAACGGTTTACAAGAAAGTTGTAGAAAATACGTAGTTTTAAAGTGTGGTCATAAAAATAAAATAATATATTGAGAGCAATCAATCCATATTAAATATATACAGCCTACACATCCCGTCATTAGTGTGTTTCACTCTATCACGTGATGACACGCAATTTGCGAGCCTAGAAGTGTATTTGCTCTCCTCAGAGATCCGCAAGTTAGTTTACTATTCTCCCATGTACGTTTCCGGACCAAGCGTTCCCATTAACTTCCGCTCTTCTATTTACATCTGTTTCTGTTAACCAAGCAACGGTGAACCAGGAGCCTGGAAACAATTAACTGCGACTAAACAGAGGTGCTTATACACACCAAGTGGGAAAAACTGGGTTTCAGCGGCGGAGGCAGTACAGAGTGATGGGATAACTTCAACATTTAATGAACAAAGAAGTAGTGCCACGTTTCTGCTGAACTGTAAACGTTAGGGGAAAAATTTCTTCCCAGGAAATTTTAAGTAACGATATAGCCCAGTGAGTGCATAAGAGAACTCGTAACTTATACCTTCATCTACATGCTACCTGATATTTCGTGTTGACATAATAATTGCTGGCTGCAGCTCTCCACAAGTGTGTGATCGAAGTTTTAAGTCTTCAGAACCTTTCCACGTGTGAGCACTGTAAATTATACGTAAGTTGCTGGAATTGTCTAGTACCTCACTTGTCGAAGAACAGGGTTTTACTTCCTCTACTACATATAGTAAGATGGGGAAGTATTGTATTCGATCCACAATTTCAATGCCGGGATTTGAGAGGAAATATGTTTTGACGCCCCCTGAATTAAAAAGCAGCTTTAGAAAAGGTCCATCTCTCTCTCTCTCTCTCTCTCTCTCTCCCTCTCTCTCTCTCTCTCTCTGTATGTGTGTGTGCGTGCGTGCGAACAGTGTAACTAAAAACGAAACTTGGGTGTTTAAGTTGGTATTTATGTTTAATATCTTTCAAGGATATTACACAAAGATTTTGAGGAAAATTCATCCATCGTAAACTACCGTTTCAATAGAAAATTTTTTGAAACTTTTTATTTTCTCAAAAATGGCACTAACGATTTTGATTAAAATGATAAGATAGTTTTTATGACAAACAAAATGTATATTTTGAATTTTCTGGCTATGGCCTATTTACCCTTGTTGATTATGCATAACTGGTAAACCGTAAGACAGACCAAATATTACTATACAAAAATGTAGATCTCGTTAAAACACTATTTATGTGCAAATGTTTTCTTTTCTTTTTGGTGGAGTGAACCATTTCGGATAATCCTTGTTACTTGTGTTACTTTTGCAATACTTTTTTCTCAAATAGAAGATTTTATTCATTTTTTACGTCGTAGCCGTGCAAAGCGAATGGAATTTCAAACCCTTCATATACTCATAAAACCACTCTTAAAACATTTGAGTATCAATCAAAGCCTACTGTATTCCTCTTGTACCTACCATGAAATAAACAATGAGGTTGTTTCTGCTCGACTAACATGAAGGTGTAGGAATAAGTAATTGTAAGAATAGTTAGTAGAAGAGTAGAGAAAGTCATGTGGCTGCAACACATAAGATTTTTAAATATATTATTGTTTGCCGACTATTTGGTTATTATTCAAAATGGTAAGTGTGCCCTGCAAAAATCTGTTTTTAAACTTTATGAAACTTGTGAATAGTTACAATATGAAAATGTTTTATATAAAAACAAAGGTAATAGCATTCATAGCAAAAGAAGCGTCTAGAACAAAAATAGCTCTAAATAACCGCTGCGCAGGGGAGCCATTTTAACCACTTAGAAAGTGATGTTGGTTATGACAGGGAATATGACGTGGGCAATAACATAAGCACATTTCAAAGAGTGCGTGCAACAATTAATAGAACACGTAGAAACAAAATACGAACAAAAACAAAATTCAAGTTTTACAAAATTATGGCTGTGCCTATACTAGTACCTACAGGAAGTGAGACTTGGACATTAACTTAAAAGTAACAGAGTAAAATACAGGCTTCAGAAATGAAATTGTTTAGAAGTGTAAAGGGATGCACACCCGTGGAAAGAAAACAAGGGGTCATGTACGGAAGGCCAGGCTACCTTAACGGTAGAGAACAACTCCACGAGTGCCAAATAACTTGCAGTTTTCACAAAGTAGATATATTTGATTGTCTATAAAAGGCTAAAAAACTGCAAACAAAAGTGGAAAGAACATGCTGAAAGGATGCAAAACATCAGACTCATACAAATAATGCAGTATTGTCCTAAAGGAAGTAGATCGGTGGGCAGACGTAGGAAATGATGGCTGGAGGACTTTGAAGGTTGAACAGCCACTTGATTGCCTACACCATGGAGTGAAGAAGAAGAAGAAGAAGAAGAAGAAGAAGAAGAAGAAGAAGAAGAAGAAGAAGAAGAAGAAGAAGAAGAAGAAGAGAAAGAAGAAGACCTCATTTGTCCTTTCCGATGAATGTCTGTTGTTTCAGAAAGCGTTAACAGTTGGTGAAAGGATGTAGAATAAATTTGCTATGAGAATGAAAACAGCAGTCTCAATGATCGTCAAATTCTGGCACACTAATGTGTGTTGCGTTTATGGCAGAAGTCATTATGACAAAGTACTTTCCGAAGCTAAAAATAGAGGCAAGTGTCTTTGTGTCTTTACCCAAGGCAATTATCTACAAATGGATAATTCTGGGCCTGTAGTACCCACTGTTAGCGGTGTCACGAGAGCATGGTCGCTCACAAGGTCAAGGAGGGTCATTTAACTTCACTTTGTCGCAAGAACAGGCTCTCTTCCAGTGTTGTTAACCCTCCGGTGCTGAGTGGAAAGGAAATGACAAGTATACCACTGTGTTTACTTAGTATTTTTAATTTCCTACTAAAACTGTGTTAAACAACTAATTATACTGTAACAAATGACAAAAATGCGCCCGCTTGCTTTTCCAAAATGATCTATTCTAAACTTTTACCACAAATACAGTTTTCTTCTCGTATTAAACACAGTATATAGTTCTTCAGGCTATCACAACGCAATTTTTACTTATCATGGCCTTGCTCAGTCCTCTTAGTGTTTTTGTTCGCTTCCTCTGTCTCTCATTCACTAATTATGACAATGCAATCACTCGCGACACTCGTTGAATCTTCTTACGACACACACGAGCAGCTGTCTTACACTCACTGACACACTGACCGACTGTAACTCTAAAAACTCACTCAGTGCTTTGCTTTTCTCTGGTCTTCTTAAATACTGGGGATGACGTCACACGAACTTTTTTCGAGTTACACACACATACGCACACACACGCGCGCGCGCACACACGCACACACAGACGCAGCTATAAGTCTTGCAAATGTTCTTCAAACACTTCTTGTCTGTGCCGCTTCAATTGTTGACAGTCACATACACAGCGTAGTCGAGCGAGGCAGCCTGACCCTGAAAGTATTTGCGCGCTCGCCGGCACGGTATGCGATGTGAAGTAGCTTGGCCCCGTCCGTGCTTTGTTGTGTACCGAGCCCGACGTCACAATATGTTTAACATTTGCAATAAGTATTATTAATGCTGCATTCCTACACCGATGTAGAGGTAATCCGGAAATACAAGATTATTCACAAGTCCGTGAAATGTTTTAAGTTTAACAAGTTAAACACGTGGCAGATCATGGCAATTGTAGGAACAGAGAAACTCTCCATTTTTTACAAGAAAAACCCCCTCTTAGTTGTCATGATTTATCGCTAGGTGGCAGCAGCTGTAAACAGTAGCCCACTATTGGTTCTGACGCACTGGACATGATAACGCACTAACGACGTGGCCACCACGATCACCAGATTTAACTCTTGAGTTTTTCCTTTGGGGATTTATTTATCCCCCTCCACTATACGCTAATCTTCAGGAACTTCGCTGCTGGATTACTGCTAGCTTGGCTATGATCAAGTGTCACGCTGGTGCGCGTATGGGAGGAGATGAGTTATCGCATCGATATTTGCCATGTAAGCAAAGGGAACACATACTGAGTATTTGTAAGGTATAACAAGTAAGCAACAAAACTTGGAGTTCTTCTTTCTTTTATTGTAAAATGATTTGCTATCCGTTGCGTAGTTTAGCAGTTATGTATTCTTAAAATGTTTCACGGACTTCTGAATAACGTTATATTTGTAGTTCTACACAGCGCGTGTACTTTCACATAAATTCATCTTTGTTACTTCTGGAACTTTATGAATGGTGCACTACGTCTTGCAAAACATTTGGACAGTTGTTTTGGTAATTGCTATAGAATATATTTGAAGCTCCAGAAATAGAAATAAATGGTCCATTAACCTCGGAGGATCAAACATTGACCGCCTACGCTTTCTAATGCAAATACGTACGTTGGTAGAAACAATTTTCAATCTGGCACTTCTGTTGGCAAGTAACTCAATATCCATGTGGAATAAGTTCTGCTCTGTTGTAAGCATCTGCTATTTTTAGACGGTTATAACATTCAAGGCAAACTTTTATAGGCCTTTTTCAAACGTCCGGGTATTTCTGACGTGCAGAGCTTGTTTGCCAGAGGCTCCCAAACCATAAAGCAGAGAGAGAAACAGCAAAAGCTTATGATGTGTATTACTATCGTCGTAGGCTACGATTACTAATCGTTGCTCTAGAGAGATAAGGCAGAGCAAAGTCGTTTTTGACTGATTAGATTATAAAGAGAAAAAGGAGATATTCTAGAATATGAAGTTAGAATAATATACCTCGTATATAACTTGCTAACATTTCCCTACCCTTGTTTGCACCAGCTTATGGCATGTTATTTTCCCCACATTTTACACCAATAGGAAGCATAAAAATACGTACAGGAAAACATAAAATGAATGAAAGTATACGATCAAGGAAGTCAGTCATATCAGTAAACTTGGGATATTTTAAAAATTGTTTTGTTTGTACAGTCCCCTTTAACTTCTTTGGTCATACCGGGGCTTTGGCTTGAGAAACAACTGATGTGTTATCGGTCGCTGAACTGTAGGGTTTCCAGCCAAGAATCGAACCCGGGACCTTTGAATTGAGAAGCCAGAACGCTGACCAGTAGACTGCAGATGTGGTCAATATGAGATTGTGTAATGGATGTGATGTGAAATATTTTGAGTTACCACCAAGTAAACTTTTGTGAAAGTTTGACGCTTTCTCAATGAGTACCAGAAGTTCATCAAGATTTACTATTTATTTTGTTTACATACCAGAACATTATATACATATAATCAGTAATCAGAGTACACACACTGCTTAAGACGGACAGCAAGGGTTGCACGAAGGTTCCTCACATTCCGAATAAGTATATGCACACATAAATACACAAAACCTTAACACAAGCATTGTACTAAGTAAAGAAAAACGTAAACCCACCCACTTTGATCGATATCTACTAATGTCACTTGTGGCGTTGACAGAAATCTGTGAGACAACAACCTTACAATCTAGCTGCCAGCATCAACACACATGGACATGGTAGAGGTAGATATCATCCAACCGACGCGGAGAGATGAAGTGGTCAACACTATGCTTCCCCAGCCGGTTTTTTGCTAGCTATCGTATTTCCTGGAATGTGTCAAATTAACACAACCATGCTTTCATAGTCACGTAAAAGGGACAACTGTGGGTCAATGTTTACTACTATTTTTTGTTTCTATCTTACCACAACAAATTCTTTAGCTTGTGCTGTCCATTTTGGTTTATCCTACACCCTGATAGCAACGAATGAAACATTTGCCTCGGTATTCGCAAGTACATACTTTACACTTTGCTCAGTACAATCAGTATTTAACTGAATGTCTGGTCGCAAATATTAGAAAATGAAAGTTAATAAACACATCTAGCTTGCAATCTTACACCGATAAACACTTAAAATGACTGAAGCTCCTTATGGCTACTTGGATGTTCGAAAGGCAGGAGATGGTTGAAGGAGATGGCCATGTATCGAAAGACAATCTTCTGTCTAGTTGAAAAATGATGATTATACTTTAACTCCAATTCAAATTGTGAAAGTATCAGTTCTACAAAAACTGTGACCCCTCTTCATTCTGGCTCTTCTACTTGATTCCTCCCCGTGTTTAAATGCTCTCTTCTCTCGTATTCAACCATCCTTATCGCTGCGCTACTGATCAAACTTTCGTTAGAACTCGCACTGTTGCAATGTGATTGCTGAACTCCTTTCTCTGGATTCCTTTCATTTCTACTTTGGTTCCCTAATTGGAAATGCCAAGGTTAGTAAACGTATGAAATAAACAAGCAGAGGGCTTGGAGACCCACTCACATTAAGTTCTAAAAAATAAACAAAACCCCCTATTAAGCATCTCGGTCAGTCAGCTTGAATAAAAATGTTCTGCTGAATGTATTTGTTATGTATGAAATAGACATAATGACTAGTCAAAGTCTGCAGTCTGCACAAAGTCTGCACAATATTACACAACAAAAAGTCACGAGTTCCTAACGTCACTTACAGTTGTACCAACATAGCTATTTCTTCCTAAGGAACCCTGTAATATACATTTAACTATGCAACTTCATTGGGAACACTGGTTTGTGCTAAAGCCTAAGTAATTACAGCATGATGAGGAAGCAGTGATGAGTAGCAACTAAACCGCATGGGCACGTTTCCACTTGTGGTGGGTGGGATCGAACCCTGGTGGTCACTTGAGAGGTGAGGTGTTTAATCCCTTCACTGCTGGTCTCGACATTAATTAAGCATATAGTTTACACGATAATTTACCAATAGCTTACAACGTTATCCTGAAATACCCTGTTAGATAACATTTGCTGATTATAGTTACAAAACTGTCATAATTCCAAAAGGGGGGATTCCAACATTGAAATGTGACTGAAGAATATTTTTTGGGGGTTTGATCTTGCAGGATCTCTAAACGTAACACTGGGAAATGAGAATCAACATTACATCTTAATTTATGTCTACATTACTTCTTCTGTTTCTTCTAAATACACTTTTATTGAATAAAACTGTCTAAATCTGGTGCTTTAAGAGCATGGATAACCACATATATAATTAGTATTACCTGAAAAACATTAAGAAACTAAAACAAATATTCTAGACATGTAAGTACTTTTACAATTTTAAACGTCTGCTTAAAAGTCTGTTTATTTATTATTTTTCAGAGACGTGTTTTCCAATACTTTTCAAATTTTCCTCATCAATTAAAAACACAAAAAAGATATAGCATCACTTGAAGGGTTTTTTTTTTTTTTTTTTTTTTTTTTTTTTTTTTTTATCATCAGAATAACGAGTTTCTGGAAAAGACAAACGAGAAATATTCTACAAATTGGTATACCGTGTTGACTTTCTTGCTGCCGAATTCGTCTTCTACAAAATGTGGATGAACAAACATTTTGATTATGATATAAAACATTCAAAACAGAAACATCATACTCTCTGATATTTCCTTGTAAAAATGCTATTCTTCATTTATTTTGTATTATTCTGTCATTAATAACCGATATTCACATATTCTATATTAGTCTTCTTTGCTTTCTTAAAACATCTTTATTTCTGATAGAATTGTCTGAAGTGTAGGATAAAATATAATAGGAAATATCATTATAAATATATATACACTCTGTTTAAAAAGCGATCATCATATTCGTGTAATTCATTTTCAGTAACAATTCCTGAATTCTCATACATTGTTAACCCCAGATCTAATCTTAAAAATGAAGGTTACATGTTAATACACTAAAATGTAATCCCAAACCCTGAAGACACGCATTTATTTTCAAAACAAAATACATGGCACTTGGAAGAAAGGTTTAAAGCTTCCGCAATCAGAAACAAATGACAGAAGAGGTATAATTACTCGATGACGATTATCACTTACTCTGGATACAATAATAAATTATTATCACCCGCAATTGGCTGATATCCAAAGCGTTCTTAAATGTCATTCACCCAAGGTGTGTGTACATCATATGTATGAGCGGAATAGTAAAATATTAAAACATATTTCATTTGATTATAGATTATGTTAAGGCATTGTACAATTATTTCACCACCACAAACAAAATACAAGAATACTAAAAATCACATCTTGAAAACGAAGAAATCGGTCCTACCCTACTCTCAGTAAAATCTGCTCACCATGAACAGCTTCCATAACATACTATATTTAAAATAGAACAAGTAATAGGTACATTATTCAGGCAGCAAAAAACCATGTTTTCCAACTGTTTGCAGTCCATATATAGTCGGCTGTGTACTCTATATTTCATGCTTGCAAAGAAAGCAGTAAAGCATAGTGAGCATTTTATGAGCGAATTGTAGCACGTTAGTAAACTAATGAGCAATAAAAGTTGGCTAAAGTTACAATATCATCTGAAATGAGAGCAGAGAGGAATGATACATAAAGATTGTAACTCGTGACAGCCTTTCATTACAACTTTCTTTCTAAAAAAAGAGAACATTTAGTACTCTCCTTCTAAACTATAAAAAACGAGAACAGCAGTCATTTGTGATCACGCTTTATTTGCTTTCTAAATGGTTAGCGCAGCGCTAACGTTACACTTGAGTCACTCTTGCACACACTCAATACAACACAATTGTTCCGTCTAATCGAATCAGAATTGAACAGTCACCACTGGATTACTGTTCACTGTCACCGTCCACTGAAGAATTCGTAAATTTTAACCGTCCAACAGGGTACTCAGCAGTCTCTTACTGTAGGGACCCCACTGAGAATCTGAGGGACCCCAAAGAGAAACGTTCTGGAAATAGAAGCTTCTCGAATGCGAATATTCCCAAGTGACAAAACGTACCAAGAGCCAAGAAACGGTACACAACAGCGATTGTTTCGTACAGCCCTCCCGACCAGTACTGTTGTAGTGGGCCAGACGATCCAAGCATACTAACAGCATCTTCCCTAGGGGCAGATTCTGGATGTAGTAGACTACCACTTTGATCCTCTTCACCACAGGGTACCGTCCTTGCCATGGTTGCTGAAGAATTAAGCCGATATAGCCACCAGATCACCTGCTGGAAACCTTATCTGTTGGCTTGCCGGTCGTACCGGGTCTTCATCCGGTCGCTCGCTACCTGAATGTGTTAGTTCATCTCTTGTACATCGTGAACCACTCAACTGGCTGTTCTGTCCCAAACATCAGGTCGCTTGGAAGAAGCAACTCGCTGCCGAGGATCAAACTAGCCATTCTGATGATGTCATGGAAAGATGAGCAGTAGGCCAGCAGGTAAAGCGGCACCCTGACATCCCAATCCCTCTGATCTCGTATATGTGTATTTCCACTTCCTACACAATGTATTACAAAGCTTCTTTATTGTTTGCTATTAGAACGCAATGAAAATGAAACTGAAAGAGGGCTTAAGCCCTGAAATTTAATTAAAATTGCTGCAAAATTAATCAGTTATGTATAGGTAGTTTTTTATAAAGTCAATAAATATTAATGCAAACTCTTGTATGTATCTGGTGCAAATGGAAAGGTATGCATGTGAGGTAGTGGGGCAGTAGAATGCAAATTATTTCCAGCTGCTTGTGTGTGTATTGCAAATGTGTAGTGATGATGTAAACAAAGAGAGACGTGGCGCTGAAATAATGACATATTGACTCATTGCTTTGGCGCGCCGGCGATTTGCCCATCCCCAACTCCTGCTTGGTGACGGAAGTATGTGTGCATATGAAGTGTGCCAGAAAATTAGGTTCATTTACTGATCGCTTCTGTATAAACAAAAGATTAGGAACGGAAACCGGCAAATCAGGTGTGGTATAAACCTGCTGCGAGGACTCAAAACGTTGATTTTGCCGCCGTTAGAGACTGCAGTTGAAAACCATATTCGTGAAGTGCAGGTAGACAAGAAAGAACTAAAATCATATGACTTCTTCTACCCACCACTATTTTTATTCTTATACAGCTTTAGTAACTATCCTTACACAAGCTTAAGTTTTACATGTAAAAGGTACATAATATGTAATTCTTTTTTCTCAAAATCCATTTTCGGTATTATTGTTATTATTGTTATTATTGTTATTGTTATTACTATTATTATTACTATTATTACTACTATTATTACTGATTATATTATTACTATTACATTATCATTATTATTGTTATTATTTTTATTATTATCCCATTTAGGGTAACGATGCTTTTGTTTTTCTTCATTAATTTTTACTTTCTCTACTACGTATGGTAAAGTAGAGGAAGTATTGTATACCGCATAAAAATTCGATGTTGAGATTTCACCGGAAATATTTTGAAGAAAATTCCTCTACCCTAAACTACCCTTTACGTGGAAAATTTTTCGAAAATTTTGACTTTCTTGAAAATGGTTCTAACGATTTTGATTAAAATACCATATGTTTGAGATATTTGTTTCGCAAATGAAATGTATATCTTGGATTTTCTGGCTATAGCTCATGTGGTCCTACTTACTCTGGATTACTTCTGCATAACTGGTAAACCGTGAGAGATAGACCAAATCTTACTGTATAAAAAGTGGATCTTGCTAAAACACACAATTTATGCCTGAATAATTGCTTCTGTAGAGCAAACAGTTTCGGAGCTATTCCTTGTTATTTGTACGAGTTTTGGAGAACTTAAACTTCTGTCAAATGGAACATTGTCATTTATTTTTATATATTAACTGTGCAAAGAGAACGGAATTTTAAAGCTTTAAAAGGTTTGACTAACGCTCAAAGTTTACTGCATTCCCATATTCACTTTGTACCTACAAGAAGATAAACAATGATATAATTTCTGCAAACGTTTATCTCAACTAACACTAAGAAGATATAGGAATAAGTTTGTAAGAATGGTTAGTACAAAATGGTTAGTTAGAGAAAGACATGTGAGTGCAGCGCATGAGATTTTTATCTTAGAGCTCCAATGTTCTCAAATCACCTTAAAATCCGAAATAATCAGTATCTTACACACACATGCACGCACGTACATACACACACAGCGCGTGAGCGTGGAGACATAAATTCTTACTCTATAATATTAATATAGCTTTCTCACAACTCGATTAGCCACACAACATGCTGTTCTTTGTAGTTGCATAACAAAATACGAGTTACAGTGCATAACAAAAACTATCACCAGCTACAAAAGATGAACTTTACACCAGGGTTTAGAAGAACAAATCGATGCAGTGATTGTGTTGAAAACCTGTTAATGTCGTTAGTTTAACATGTGTTCCGCTCGAGGTGTAAACAGGGTATTATTCGCTATTATCACCACGCGAAACGGGTTAACATGCAACAATTATCTGAAATTCGTGGGGGGCCCATATCACAGGCTTCCCTGAAATTCCTTCCTTTGGAAATCACCTGCTGAAGTGCGCCTTATACCTGCTTTATGTGCACTGAGCATTTCGGCGACCAAAGGGAAGACAGATTGCATCTAAGATACAGCCAGTTACACTGCTCGCAAAAGTTAAAGGTATGTGAACGCTGGCCAATGCTCAAGCGGAGCGCTGTTGCCAAGCGTAGTCTGTGTACCGGCAGAGGTTCTGTACATAAGAGCACGTGAGATGAGTGTACCACATTCGGCAGCGCTGGTAGGAGGGGCAAGCTTAGGATTCCCTGGAGCCTGCAGTACGGCCCGCCTCCATATGCCTTTAACTTTTGCGAAGATTATAACACTTGGACACCTAGGTGGCAATGTGCTATAGACTATAGACTTATTGGAAGGAATACAAATTGCAGTACACTAGATTATGAAGTCAATTGAATCACTTGGGCGTAATGGCCAAATACCACTGCCAGAAATTATACTATTATGTATTCGACCACCTCCGTAGCGCACTTGCCTGTGGCGTGGAGGACCCGGCTTCGAACCCTGGTACCAGCATTGAGTTTTACCTCCTCTCAGCCTCCCGGGGGGGCAATTGAGGAGCTACTTGATGGAGAATTAGAGGCCCCAGGTCGAGAAGGCCGTATAACTGGCCGGGAGGGCTCGGGGCGCTGACCACGTCCCACCCTCCAGTACTGCACCCCACCAATGACGCCTGTGGTGGGCAGAGGTGAGGGACGTAGCGGCTGGATGGTAAGCGTTGGTTCTTCACGGGCTGTAGCGCTGGGGGCTTAGTTTAGTTTATTTTTATGTATTCAATTTATTCTTACTAGTATATTTTCAAACTGTTTTTGTAAACAATTCTTGTATTTATTTTAAATTTAATGGTATTTTGTATGTTAGTTAACGGACTATGTTTTCATTCGCGCCTGCTGACACGGATGTTGTGCGGTTCAATCAAACAAAGAATTGTTATTCAAACACGTGCTGTTACATTGTACAGTAAGGCAGGCGAAGGTATAGCAGCTTTGAGCGCGCGGGTGTGTGTGTACAATCAGTATTGAGATAGTTGTAAACATCTGATCGTCGCGTCGGAGTTGTGTGTTAGGTGAAGCAGTTTAGGTAATCCTATTTGAGTGGGTGTGAGTGAGTCGTTGGAAAGACTTGTGAAACAGAGATGAGGACAGTGAAGTACGTGTTAAGGTTAGGAGAGGACAGAACAGCTGGGAGTTGCAAGGTCATATTGTGTTAACGATAAAAAAGGGGACTGTGGTTAATTCAATTTTAACGGAAATACAGCGGTAGAAAAAGTAGCTCAAAGTGGAATTTGTCACCTAGTCAACTGTCACATATGTAGCACAAAGTTTTGTTTATTTGTACAATTTTGTCCGCAACAAAATTATTTCTAGCACTATGTAACGGTATTTGTTTGAAAAGTTACGGAGCACATCTATAAATAAAAGCGTTGCTTTGAACAAAATGCCAAATGCTGCGTCTGATGTGGTGAGGGATCAGAAAATGGTTTTCCCAATGAACATATCGTTGCCCCAACCCCTCGCGCATACACCTCATTCTTCCTAAACTATTTGGTTTCTGGAAAGCTAATGCCATTCCCCGTATCTCATTTAAGCTCTCGTGTCTTCCCTACATCAAATGAAGCGAGGAATCGAATTATCTAGTGATATTACTTGTTCCTCGCCCCTCCCCTACAACCCCGCACGCGCACACACTTCCACTCGAACCGAACCGTGAAGTTAACTTACGACCACCGACATCCGCGTTTAGATTACAACCCTATGATTCATCCCATCACCTTTTGGCAACGAGACACTGCATGTGGAAATATAAATCTGTCCTTCTGTGGGCAGACCAGCATAGGTATCAAAATGCATTACGATCCAAGTCACAAAAGGTTGTAAAAGCTATAAACAAGCATTGCCCCGCAACACCAAATTTGTCAAACTCGATTTAACCTTAGGCTACACAGCACAAATTAAGTAATACTCACACGATACCTAGAAACTGTGCATAAACTATTAATATTCACAAATTGTGGACTGTTTGAACTTACTCAGCTAGTTACAGTCTTCTGAGGTTTTCGGAAGAATTTTGGACAATCTTAAATCCTCCGCTATATACGGAGTAGGTGCACATAATATATCAACTATATCAAACAATATAATCAATTTATTATCAAAACATAATAATCTTTTGCATTTAGCAACTTCATAACTTATATTTTAAGGTACCTTAAATGGGGAAATAGTGGAAGTTTACACAATGCTTTAGCTCTTCTGCAAAACTTCATCAGAGTGGGTTAAAATATTTTGCGGTTTTATTGACGGTATTTTTACATTTCACACTGAAAGGACAAACTCAATTCAAAGCCCTGCAGCAAATTATCGTGCTCTTCAACCCTGTTCCTTATTTTCTCATAAAATATCCCTCGCACTTGACCATAGCAGGTTCTTGCGAGGCTGCTATTAAAAAAAATAATGTGAAACGACTACTTGTTGGCAAGGGCCAGGGTTCTGCATGATGTTTCGTTTCAGCTGAATTAGCAAATCGCGTGTGAAAGTATATTCAAACGACAGGTACGTATATGTATTCAAAAGACTTGGCATAGTGTTTTGCTTTCCCCCATTACTACTTCGGCATTTTCATAAAAACGGACCACTTGCCAACTCGTCGTTCCCACTTGTTAAGCCACAAAAATGCAGTAAAAATTCCAAGTTACGGTTATCTGCTGAGAGCCATCAAGGAGTCCTTTGGTATGAATTATTCGCTTTATCCAGTATATGTTCCTCCAAATGTGGATAAGCAGGTAAAAGTGATGGTCACAGAAAGTAGCCACCACTGTATTGTGGTTAGTATCAAAAGCCAACGCCATAGTGAAGCGAATACCAGAAATAGAACAAATTTATTGTGACGTTGGGCTCGGCGCACAACAATGGGCAGGTGGAGGCAAGCTACTTCACACCACACCTCGGAGAGCCTCGCGGAACTGCTCTGTGTACCTATCAACAATCGAGGCGACAAAAACAAAAGCGGTGTCGAGAACGTTCGCGAGACTTCTAGGAAGGTTATTTCCGGACCGAGTGTGTGTCAAACTCGAGAAAGGTCCTATGATGTCATCCCCAGTATAGGAGGCTTGAGAAGTACAGTTGTAGTGAGTTTTAAAGTTGAGTTACGCACATGAGGCGGTAAGTGTGTCACTGAGTGAGACAGATGTGCGTGTGCGGACGTCGTAAGAAGACTCAACGAGCGTCGCCAGTGATTTTAACATCATAATTAGGGTATGAGAGACAGAGAAAGTGAAGGACACTTAAAGGACTGAGCAAGGTTACGAGAAGTAACAAATTGTGAGTTGTGCTAGCCCGAAAGACTGTAGACTGTGTTAACGACAAGAAGAAAACTGTATTTGTGATAAAATTTTTGAAGATAATAAAGCGATAGAAAATTAACTGGACTGGATTTTGTCGTTTTGTTACATTTTCGTTACATAACGTGCGTAACGTGCTCACTTTGCCGTACGCTTATGCATGCCATTTCCTGTAGCACGACAAGAAACATTGTGACGCCGCATAATTTTAGCGGTCTATGTGTAAGTGCGATGGGGAACGTTTGATTGGGAAATCAGTCATACTAGCTAGTTTCCTCATTTGTTTTGACAGCTATTAAGGATATCTGCGTGTTTTACTATTGCCACAAACCCTTAACTCGATACAAACGAGAAAAACACCACTGGAATGTACACCCGATAAACAGTAAAAGATTCGTAGACAGTTCATTTAGAAACCTCTCTGAAAAATTATTGCTTCTTCTTGTCACAATTGTTTTAGTTTTCTGATACAACATCCCAAATTGAATTCATAATAATAATAATAATTTCTTCTATAAAATATTCCGTATCCATATTTCATAAAGGTATGAGCAATGAAAATCTCGCAAAACGTGCAAATGCAAACCACACGAAAAATCAAGACCACAGCTTTGGATTTCATTATGTGGCAGAAAGGACCCAACTGTCTTGTTCACACTGCGATAACTCGACGTGCATTAACGTACATAACCCATGTACTTACATTTTAGGTGATGAGACTGTTGTATGTGTCGTAACAATTGAAAGACCAGCTTTTTGAGGTATACGACACAATCCACTGTCGCGTCCAAGGTATACAGTGTCACTTAACTCAATGTACTTTCAGGTCGCACAACGCGAAGTCACACGGATAAATTACACCTTAATTTAGGTACAACAAAAACGCTCAATTGACATGACGTTTCTCTGGCAGTCGGGCCCTAATGACCTAGCTGTCGACGGGCCCTTAAACCCTACTCACTCACCTCTCCGGTAATTTTCGCTGGTAGATATTAACTACACTTCATAGTAAATAAGTTAATTATTGTTTAAATAAACTCGTACGCTTACCAAAAATAGCATTAAGTAATATTTATACTACGTAATCTCGTATAAAAATAAACATTGCCCATAAATTATGGGTCATTTGAAAACGAAAATAACGGTTCCTAGTTTAAGCTAATTACTTCATAGAATTGTTTTTATATTTATCTCCTAATCCTCCATTCTAAATTACATCGTTACCTCATCGTTGGGTACTGATGACATAAAGAATTGAAACTAATAAATCCAGTGACTTCCATGCATTATGCAACATGTTCTTTGCCTGAGAGACAGTCGCCATCTTTGTTATTTAGGTAGGGCTTTGTAATTTTCAAAATGTTAAATCCCTTTCGGATAATAAACCCATCAGCTACATTTCTTCTCGATATCGATTAGATGTCGAGTCTATGAACACTCGTTCCTGGCTCGACCAAAGAAGTCACTTGTAATTTGGCGGATTAAGGTCATTGCTCTCAAGGGCAGTAAATATGACGTAACCAGTGGAAAAATCGAAAATAAAGAAAAAGTACAGTATAACGGAACTACAGATAGCTTAAACTTAGGCCTACCGCGTCGCAAATTTCCTTTTCAAATAATAATTTCACGTATTATCAATTCCTTTTGATTGTGGTACCCTGTGCAGTAAAAGCATGCATTAAACACTAACAATTATCCAATTACAGCGATATATTGCGATCAGCTCTCTCCGGAAGTAAACTTAGAGCAGTGCAAAAATTCCAATAAGCTAGGAAAACCTCCTTTCCTGTATCTCGTAGCTCTGTTGATATTGGCCACTGCAGTTTTATGCATGGTTACTTTTTAAGGGAGACCTTGTTCCTCTTTGTCCGCTGTACGAGAAACTTGTCGGTCCGTCACCTGCTGCTAGAGTTTGTTGCCCTGGAACACCTTCGAGACTCTTTGCAACTGCCGGTCAGACTTGCGGAAGTCCTGGCGGACGATAAACAAGTGGTCGAAAGAGTTTTGAAGCAATGGTAAACGTGAACCTAAGAGTTTAGAACTGTAGATATCAAAATATCGCACTTTTTCGACTTTTTTATAACTTCGTTTTAATTCTAGCCTTTGCCTCTTTGTGTGATATATTTATGCATATTTACTTTTTATTAGTATTTTTGTTTTATACTAAAATTAATGTCTGGCTTTTGCCATGATCCATTTTGTAAGGACGCTGATGACCAACTAAGTGAGCGCCCTTAAAAATTACATCATCACTATCTCATGGAAGCAAGGTACAAAACTGCAGTCATTTCCAAATTCCGCAGACATTAAAACTAACAAAGGAATGCATGTCACCTTAATACTCGCTACTCTTACGTCAGTTCATTGTTCATGCAACTTTGATCTCCATTAGTCCAGGCAGGTCTTGGAAAAGCATTTTAGAGTACTTATATTCTGGAAAAGTTCTAGACGCTACCATGTCGTGATTAAAGTCGAGTCGTCAGAAAAAAGTACTGTTTATATAAAAATAGTGTAACACTTGTTGACTGGTGGTGATACACAGGGAAAGCCCTGTTTCTTCCTGCACGCACACCTGCATGTCATATCCCCATACACGTTTTGATGTCAATGTGGGGCAACACTAACGGAATTTGAAAACAACGCCTTCCAATGTGTGCTAAAATACTCGTGGATTGATAAAAAAAAGCTTACATATCGCATGTACTCAATCATTAAACAAAGAATTTCCATTCTCTAATGGCTGTTGACAGAAGACTCTTCTTCTATGCATATTCAGAGACCTGCTTTCGATAATTCATTCTGAACACGATTTACATTGTGTTTACCTCTAACAGCTCACACAAGAAACCTTTCTACGCGGTATTTTTATTCCTAACACGGAGTTTTCCTTGCCCCGCGCGTCTCGCGTCCATCAGGCTTCTTTGTGCATCGCTTCAAAAACAAGGCCGTGAAGGTAGGTGAAACAAGTCTATTTGCCACTTCTTTTGTGAGAGATGGAGGAAGGGAAGGGAAGGGCAAATGCATTCCCTAAACGTCCTGCTCCTGCAATCCAAACACGATTTGCATTAATAAAACTTCAGTACCTACTGCGAGGAAAATACTGAAAAGCAACTTCTTGAACACAAAAAACAAGTGTACATAAACCACCCAGCGCCGAAAAGGGGAGAGAGGGAAAGAGAAACACAGAAGACATGTTTGTATGCCACATAAGTTAAGAACTTAATGTTTTAGTTCTCTCTCTCATTACCAGCTTGAAAGTGAGAGAAAAGCTGAACTGTGCCAGCTAGTTCAACTAAGAATGAATCAGTACAGTTATGGTCTAGGAGCGATTATGAAGGAACACATGTATGAATGGAAAAGTTAGCCGCATTAGCACACTCTTCCGTTATAGGCAACATTTTTGTGTGTGTGTGTGTGTGTGTGTGTGTGTGTGTGTGCGTGCGTGCGTGCGTGCGTGCGTGTGTGTGTGTGTTGAGAGTAAAATATTCCCTTCTCTGACGCTACGGCACATTTACTTGGGGAAACAACTGCGAAATTGGAGCAAGTTCAGTCAGAGATTCTTTAAATTACTTTAGACGCAGTCATTGCTAAAGATCAGGCCATTAAAGAATTCAGCTCTTGTATCATCTGAGATTTTGAAGAATGTCTTGTTGCGACTTTTCCTGTGAAATAGTGAGTATTTTCGTCATTCTATTATCTTCAGCGCAGTGCTGAATCATGCATCACGTTGAGCTAATGCTTTTCAAGACAGGAGGTTAAAAATATTCTCGTAGTGAAGAAAAGGACATTCGGTTACTCCGATTAAATTGCATCTTAATGCGAATCAAAGGATTCTAGGTTGTTAATGAGGAAGCATAGGAATTCTGAAGCAGTTGGCTTGAAGTTATCTATACCAAAGTGCAAAGAACGTGTACAACAGCGACTATGGGTCACTGACGGAAGTTAATACGTGGTCTCGTGACTAGTCTGCACAGCCAGCTGACGGGGGCCCAGGTTGTAAAATTCAGTAAGTTCAACCTAACTTCATTTTGTCCTGGATTTAATGCTTTGAAACTCTTATGTCTGTCAATGAGGATAGCAGTGTACAATAAATGAACTGTGGATCCTATCGTTCTTTGGTTAAATCGCACACTTATCAGAAAAATACACTGTTAAAATTTGTACGTCTCAACAAAAATCTCCGGTTATTTTCCCGGCGCTCATTAGGTTAAAATATACATGCAAGTGTTAGTCTAGGTTTTATAGCTTTGGTAAGTTCCTTCAATAAATGTTACCTCATCCAACTGCGGCTTTTATTTATAAGTTCGAGTGAAATAACTTCACAATATCACTTGGCGATTCTCTCCAAGTATTTCTTAAGATCCATGTCTTTCATTGTATTGACAACAGCAGAGAGAGAAGAAGCCTACAGGCATGTCAAAGACAATGGACTTCAAGAGGTAACCTAAATATCGAGGTTTGTTTTGCACTCAAGTTAATGTAAGATATGCTTATGAAAGTACTCTACTTACATATATCCTTTCTTCTCTTATGACACTCGTAAATATTCCTTTCACATGTATGTCATCACTGGTAGTGAAATTGTTACTCACCTAAAACAAAATAATCAATTCCAAATTAAAAAAAAAAAATAATGCATATTTGTAGAATTCTCTAAAAATAAAGTAAAGTAACATTCCAAAACCATATAATATCCACTTAAGGGTTCAGTTAGTAGGAAAGGAAATTGATAAAGCATTACAAATCTGTGTATTTCAAAATAAATGCTCTTTAGAAAGAGTAAAAAAATAGTATTTAGGAACACATCACATAGACAATCTTCCCTCTAGCGATGACACTGCGCATCGCAATGTAAAAAGACAAAATTAAAACGAGGAAGCGGTAATAGAAGTTCAGCGAGTCATACACAATGGAAAGTTCTGCCATGTGTCCAAACCTTCATCAAGCTACAGAGAAGTTATGTTTACCATTACAGAAAGTTTCTGTTGTCTCTCTAGCCGCTTCAGATACCGCACACATTTTCACTCTTATAATACTGAACCAACTGGGAATTATATAATTACTTGCAATTACTAGGCATCTAAATGAAAAGAACCTATGTAGAATAATGCACTAAGCTAAATCATAATGTTTTGTCCTTTACTTTTATAAATTACAATAAACTCGACAAGCACTTGCACTATTTATATTGATAGGGCTATCCCTTATTTGCTTAAAATATAATATTTCCTTTAAGTAAAATACATTACAGTATATTTAAGTTCCATTTAGAAAATCTAGCAAGAACTGTAATAGTATGTTGTATCATAGAACAACCTTAAAAGCAAAGAGATATTAAAAGAAAACAAGTTTACCAAGGATTTCGAGTTAAATACTGAACAAGCTACAGTAAGAATCCATAAATTAGAAGCATTGTCCTCATATTTTTGAAATAATTGCATTAAAAATGAAAATAGATGATAAATCCATCTGAAAAATCTGTGAAATTCATACAAAAAATGGCCGAATGACAAGAATAAACTATGATGAGGAAGTAGCACATTTCAAATATGAACATAGAGTAACAAAATCTTACGAGACAATATAACAAATGGCAGATCCACGTGGACTTTGACAGAGGTGTATGAAATCAGTTATAAGAAGTACCTACATGGTTTCATGCTTTTCTAAGCGATATATGCTCAATGTTATGAATACTGTAATTATACTGCGTTAATTCAAATCTTTCTAACCATCTATTCCTTCTTAAATCCGTAACCAAAGTGAGCTCACTCATAAGAACTAGTGTCATAGAATTGAATCAATTCCAAAAAGTGTTTGATAGAGGCCTAAAATGTATGGTGCAAGTTCACCGCGAACTTCTGTTTCAATGCAAAACAAGCATATGAGAATCAGCTATAGCAAGAAGCCATACATTACTAGCATTATCCTCACTTATGTTTCTGAAATAACGGTTAAATAATTACATTAAAAATGGAAATAGATGGAAAATCTATTCGAGACATGAGTGAAATTCAGAGAATTAATGCCCGAATATCTAGAAGAAATCGTAATGAGGAAGTAGCATATTTAAAATATGAGCATAGAATAATAAAATCTTACGAGATAATATAACAAACCGAAAATTCCTGGTGGAGCTGGAAAGATGTGGAAGAACTCAGTTTTCAATCGATTCGGAGTTATAAGAAGTACCCACATGCTTTCAAGCTTTCCTATTGATATATACTCAATGTTATGAATACTTTAATTATGCTGCGTTAATTCAAATCTTTCTACCCATCTATTCCATCTTACATCCGTAACAAAACTGAACTCATTATAAAAGTTAATCTCATAGAACTGAATCAACCCCAAAAGTATTTGATATCAGCCTAAAATGGTACATGAATCACGTTCATAGAGGTACAAGTCATTTTGACGTATTCACAAACCACAAATTACACAGCTATAGTACTTAGTTTAAATAAGACACTAGAAACAAATGTGTCACGTATTGTGGTTTCGGTGCCTGATTTTACCTGGTGCTCGCAGTATACATTAAAGTGACGAGACATTCCCGCCTAACGGGTGAACATTGGCGTGTAAACGGCCCATCATAAACGCAAGCTTACGATTTCACGCTTTATTAGCCAAGCATTTACATATCTGTCCTCATGTGTTGCGGCTGACCTCTTCCCCTCTTTTCCGTTAATTGGCTTCATCAAGAACATTCTTCAGTGGCCCCCGTATTTGTACCGAAATGGCATCCGGGCGATCTATTATAACAGAGGAATGAACCCCTACGGCAGGAAGAGGGAGGGAAAAGAGAAGCCATAAGAGGGAGCGATGATGATGAACGAGAGTGGGAAGTCCACTGATGTCGCAGCCAAATGTTTATAACATCATCTCCTTCTGCCTGTGTTCCTTGGTGTCAAAACATTAATAGCAGACAAGATAATCGGCACTTGATTAATGTAGGCAACTGAAAACAAGTTGGTTATTAGTTGTCAGGATTTTAAGTAAAATTAATATGCAGTTTAGTTTTTTCTGCAGCAGGACCCAGGGGTACGATACTGAGGATTCGCCAAAAATACAGGTTCTGAATAAAAAAAGTAATAAACACGCACTTAGGCACACAGGTACATTTCTCAGTAATTATCACAAATATAAGCTGCATAAAATATGATTGTGCTTAAGGTATTTCATCAAACTCAAAGGAACATTACATTCAGCTATTCATCAAGGTAGAGTTTTGCTAGGAGTGAAATCACGAAACATTTGAACAGAGAAGAACATATTTTCAAATGTGCTATCATACATGGCGTAGCTTGTCAATGTAAGTATAAAATAATGCATGTTAGAAAACCAAACCCCTTATCTGGCAAACTGTATACAAATGATTCAAAACTACATTTACAAAGTTTGTGGACAGGTTCCATACCCTGAAACGAAGATCATGTATAAACATGAGTTTCACAATCATTCATTTTCGAATTATTAAAGTTCAGGACGTTATTAATGAAAGAATTTTAATTGACACATTAATCTATTTTTGACGTCAGTTTGTTACGAAGTGTTCAACAACTAGACTTGTATTAGATGCTCAAAATGTCCTCCTCTTGCATCTAGATACGCCTGCCCTCGTCAAACACTTCCATATGGTGTAGTATATACATAATTGAAACATTAAAAGACAGAGAATTTTAGTTAACTCACTACAAGTATACAAATGACAAAAGTAAACAAGTGTCCATGGCAACACATCATCTACGTGGGACACAATGACTCACAACATTCTACTATGAAAGTTTTCATAGATTAAGTTTCTAGGTTGGGCCTGGAAAGGCAATGAACGAAAACATTCATTAATCAATAACACGAAAACAAGAACTGTTTGTTTTACTTCACTGTAAAACATCCATCCTCAAACTTTATAAAAGTATCTTTTAATCACCCTGTATTTCATATTCGTGTAGCCTATTCCAGCATACTGAATCAAACAAAGAAATTGCGGTCTTAAAACGCGAAGGAATCGCGCACTTTATTCACACGTGCTTTTTCAATTATAACTCAAACTTTGGTTATAAAATATCTCAGTACAAACATCTGAAAAGATAATCTCACAAATATTATGGGTTTCTATTTCTTTTCTAAACATTACTGCTAAACATTATTTAATTAACACTCCTACAAAAATGAATCAGTGCATTATATTTTTACTTCTTTCTCAAATTCATTCAGTTAGCAAAACTACCATAACAAACATCATTATTTACGGAATTTTTGGTTTTTGCTTTTCACATAGACACAAATGTCAACCAAGTTAAAGAATGAACAGGGCATTATTCTGGTGCTATAACTTTGAACATCCTAGTATTGGGTTTCGCAAAAAATTTCCAACGCTCGCAGCGCGAAACCGAGACACATGTGAACAAAGTTAAAATTTGGTTAGAGGAAATAAACATTGTAGCGGTTCTTCCAACCCAACACATGCCTCATGCCGGTTTCCTCCACAGAAAAAGTTCCATTCTTGCAGCTTGTTTACCGCTGGTCTGTAAATCAGAGAGAAGTTACGTCAGCGCTCAAATCAGATATCACATGGTCCTCAGCTCGCTACTTCCAAGAAAATTCCAGCTGCAACTGGGATGTTTTGCTTCCAAACTTCTGTCATGAAATTTGGTACGAGAGCGCAATATAGAAAATGTATAAATACGAGTATATCTTGCATGTAACTTCGTTAGCCCATAATAAAAATGACGGATACGTTTCAAACGCACAACATATTTTTAGATTCGCATCCAACAACCTTATTGATTTATAATAGTACTTAAAAATCATAATTTTAATTGACAATGAGACGTGAGTGGTCTTCAAGGATATCTCGTGTTTTAATAAAAAAGTTTAATTCGGAGAATGCAAATTATTCAATAAATTATAATTCTCTAAGCAGACGAAATATTGTATTGCACTAAAAAATTCGATAAAGAGGTTTCACTAAAAATAGTTTAGGTCCTCTGAAAAGAAAAAAAAAAAGCTCTTTCAGAAAAATGTGTATGTGAGAGAGAGAGGGGGCGAGGGAGAGAATTGTGTGAAAGTGAGTGAGTGAGTGAGTGAGTGAGTGAGTGAGTGAGTGAGTGAGTGAGTGAGTGGGATCATACGTTACGGGCAGCGTGGGTCGACCAAGCGCGCGCTTGCGCTCTAGCGCACCGTTTGACGTCACTGTTTCTTCCCTCTTAATTCTCATGAGTCCAGAGTCTACTTGCTAGTTTCTGCGTCGCCATAGGTCACCTAAATATTTGCCGCATATACTGCTGTTTAATAATGACGGCATCGCTTGCAGTAGCTGAAATTTTCTACACAATTTTCAGTTGGGCTATGCTATCGTTTTCAATTTTCCTATCAAGTACTCATATGGATAAAAATATGCATGCGGTACCTTCCAAGATGGATGAGAGAGACATATCAAAATTTCAAATCGATATGACGGTACTCCTCTTCCTTCTGTCTTTCTCCCTCCCTCTCTCTCTCTCCCTTTAACTCAGTGAAAGATGGATCTGTTCCTCCATACATGCATATTCTTTTCAAGGCACGTAGACGGGCATCGTCTTTCTTAAATTTGCCCAATAAGAATAAAGAAAGACGCTGAGCAATATGTGTCCAAAGAGAGCAGAAAGATAAAATGCTCTGTCTCTTTTCTCTTGGTCTTAAGAAAAAACATTAATAAAAGTGGAGAAGGAAGGAAGGGATTCCTCGCCAATATTTGAGATAAGTTCGATCTGCACGTGTCCCATAAGACGAATGGCAGTAACGTACATACAATGGAGCGAGTTTCTGGGATCGATCAGCGCTGCAAATGTGTGACAAAAACTGACAGTAGACACACCTTTCTTGTCACAGAAAACACGCACTGCGACAACAATGGAATTCGGAACGCTTCAATCTTCTGCTCCTTCTTCCCTTCGTCTTGCTTCTTGTGCTTCCAGTTTAAACAAATATGGAGGAAATTCTGTTAATGCAAAATAAAATACTCCGTGCGTGATTATTTGTAAATAGTTCTGAAGGGTTACAATTATACTACTTCCTTTGTCTATATTTACTTTCATACATGTTTTGCAAGTTTGCAAGGTTTGTATTTCTGTTATTTATTAACTATAAATTATTTCTGAAATGTTGAACTCATGTTTGTTAAATCTACATACAGGACGCTAGAATGATAGTCAAATGTGGAAAGCGAAGTTCATTATATGTACAATCCACTTATATTTTAAACATTCTTTGCATGGCCCTACAGGTAACAAAAGAAGAACTGGGCTGGTCCCATAGCTCAGTTGGTAGAGCTGCTGTGCAAGTTGTCGCAGGTTCGATTCCCAGCTTGGAGGTACGAATTTTTCTTCCATTAGAATTATTCTCAAATCTCCGTAGACTCAGGAAGTATGAGTGAATGTGTGTATGAATTTAATGTTGTAAATTAAAAAAAAAAAAAAAAAAAGAAAAAAAAGAAAGAAAAAAGAAAAAGAAAAAACCACACAACAACAAGCAAAGAAAAAACAAAGTAATAGAAACCCAACGCCCAATACTACCGCTAAGCGAGTGAACGCCATTGCAATAATAGTCCAGCGGCATATAATAGGTACATTGCAAAAATTCAGTTTTAATAACTGAAAAATGCCGACCCACAACAGCAAATATATTGTAGCTGGTTTAATCACGAAAAAGGGATTGAACACAAATTACATGTTTGAAAATAATATTTTTTATCTTTTGCTTATGTTTTGTTAACTATTTTGTTACTTTTGCACTAGTATTCTTTGTCTTTTTGGCAGCCTGTAACTCTGACAGGAACATGTTAAAATAAATAAAAAATTACAATTTTAATTATAAAAATATCAGTCAAAATGAATAAGTCCTCAAAGGCAATTCACAGAAAACTCAATCTAAATGTTTTACGTAATATGTCAATATGCTAAACATATAATATTCTAATTAAGATTATTAGAGCCATCTTTGAGGAATAAAATACAAACAACCTTTTCAACGTAAAGAGTAGTTGGGCTTTGGGCACTTATTCTATCTTTTTGTTGCATCTTTGGAAGATGCTGAGTCTAAATACTAGGTTTTTTTGTTATGTTGTATAGAAAAACACATGGATCATTTTATAAGTGTTCTATTTGGGGTATTTTCGGTGCAATTTCGATACAGATATGTAAAGAAAGAGAAATGATTTACAGGTAAGAGGGAATATGTTGATACTCCATTAAGCTCTTAGTTAAACGCTTGCCAAAAGGTAGGTATATAATAAACCTAGTATAACATTACAGGGAAAGCAGGTGGTTTCATGATAGACAATTTTGCGCTATAGTTCTTTTTTGTTTTGTTCTTGTTTTTAACTCCGCAGCCAATGCATATTAATATGGCACATTTGTAACTGATGGGAGTAGGTCGACATGCGTGTAATATATCAGATAATTATTAAACGCGTAACTGAGATAATAATTGAGTTTAATTACTCCGCTAGCACAGCAATAAAAATATTACACTGAATTGCTCAATTCATACCGTTGAAGGTAGTGGTGAATGTTCTTTATTCTGACAAGCAGAGCTAAAGTAGAAATTAAATTTAACTAACCTAATAATATCGTAATTCAGATTATCAAACTGAATAATGCACTTCATACAAACTTACCATCATCACTTTTTCTCTGTGGGTTATTAATTCTGTAATAGGGAATAATTAATATAGCCACAAAATACCAACGCTTGCATGAGTAGACTTTCCCAATCTTTTGCTATTGCCCTCGCTTGTAATTTACCAGGGCTTATGCGAAAAATAACCATGTTTTACTATTTCATTACATATATTATTTTCCCGATTGCTTAAATAAGTAGAGATTGTATTGTATTCCACCCAAAAATTCGCTATCGATACTTCATCGGAAATACGTGTTTTAGGCAACGTAACTCAAAAAGGAAAAGTTGAATTGGTATTTAAGTTCTATACCTTCCAGCTATGCAACACAAGATTTTCAGAAACCTCCACCGCAGACTACCCTTTATGGGGAAAAAATGTTTTCTTTTTTTATTTATCGTTTATGTTATTCTTGTGAATAATGTTTAAGGTATATCAAAGTCCAATAAAATGTATATCTTGAATTTTCTGCGAATAACCTTTGAAGTCCTTTTCACTGTGGTTGAATTTGTATTAGTTGCAAACCGTAGATATGAGATTTAATAAATTTAGATCTTATAAAAACACAACTTATCTGAAGTAAATTTGCTGTGTCATAAATATAGCAGAGGTATTCCTTATCATTATTTTATATTTCAGGTACTTTACTTTTTATGTGATAAGTCAACTCTTTTCCTCTGTGATCATGCAAGAAAAAAGGGGAATCTCAAATTCGACTGACTTAAAATATTTCACTATGGCCTAAACCTGTTTCTCTAAATGTTTATCTCATTAACATGCTGCACGTAGAATATATTTTTAAGAGTAGTTTGTAGAACATTGGGTGGAAAAAGCTGTGTGAATGTAGCATGAGATTTTTCGATTTAATTCGTCGTGTGACGCTTAATCGAATCAGCTATCACGCACCCTTTCTTGACTTTCATGTAACAGGAGGCACATGATTTATTTACTGCTCCTATGGTTGACACAGAATTTAATGGCGGTTGGTTGAACGTATAGTTAAACACGTTGTAAAATCACGCTGTAAGGCCGGTGTTATAAGTATCATTTCTACCCACAAAATTTATTTGCCCAACAGATGCTAGGTGTCAGTCGCCATTAAATTTTGTGTCTGGCATAATCACTGTATAAAGACGTTTCTGTACGTTCGGTATAGTATAATTTTTGCTCTCTTTACAGACTCTTTTCGGCTACCAAATGATGACTGAGTAAGGAACTCTTAAACCTAACTGGTGACATAACGCATACATCATATGGATTTGAGAATCTAAATGCGTGAACTTGGCTATTCTAATTGTTAAACAAGGAAAACAAATTTTGGTTAGCAGCGTGACTGTACCATTTTCGACGGATGGCGGTTGATGAAATGTTTCTCCTGCATCAGAGATTTTGTTGTTTCACGCCAAGCTACACATGCGCCCTCCCCGTCCCCCCTTGCCCCGCACTTTCATTTTCCCATTGAACAACAGACATTCTCTGCTAAAGTATCGTCAATCTTCTGCTCTCCCCTCTCCTCATCACCCATTTTCTGCATCATTTTTCTCCTTCCCGTTCTCTTTCTCTGCACATTCATTTACACCTATCTCATGTTTCAGTTCTCTCAGTCTTAGTGGATGCATTCTTCTTTTTGGCAACATTTGCCTGACACATAACCCCCTACCCCAATACTCCATTTCTGTTGGTGGAGAGGTGCCATGTAAGAGCATTTCTCTTTTAATGAAACCGATATTTTAACACTTTTCTTTCTGCAGGCGCTCGAAATTCTGACAGGAAGTTCTCAATATGTTTTGCTTCCGTTTTAGTTTCTTTTCCTTATTCAAACTTTGCTACAACTTCGAAGTATCTACCTTAAAATTATACTTCCAATGTGATGAAAATGTATCACACATTTTACAACGCCAGAACCTGCGAACCTGCATTATTGCAGTAAAGACAAATTCTTCTCTCCTTCTCTCCCCCCTCTCTAGTTTCCTCTCCTTGCATACTTCTACTCTCTCTGCATCAATCGTCCTCAGACCCTCCCTCTTCTCTCTGTGCAACTCAGATATAACGTTATGTTTCGAAAATGGATAGTAAAACTACTTCTCTGGGGTGTTAAACATTACAACACAATTAGAAGGTTAAGGGGGACTGGCTGTTCCATATGCTTGTTATGCCATCATCTAGTGCTAATATCTTAAATATTAATCCAACTGATACAATATGCTTTGTTTTGTACCACATTAAAATGAACTGAGGAATTAACGAAAGTTGTTTCATTTTTCATCCCATTAGAAACTAAATCCTACACATTTAGAGAAAGCAATTAAGATGCCATATAATAGAGACAACTTCTCAGAATAAAAAGATAACACGCGAACTGATAAACTAGTAACAACTAGAAAATTATTTTTCTAAAATACTCGAAACATTGTGTTAAATATATATCATTCTTGTGGATGCTGCTTTAGAAAGGCACAATAAGCAAATTATTTATACTTCTGGTGTTATGAGTTTTTTTTTTTGTTTCTTTTTTCTGTATCGCTTTTTATTTGAAATCATTAAAACAAATAAATGTTAGCAGAGAGGTCTTTTTGCTGTTCGTTTGAAATCAAAAGGTTTTTAACATATTCTGTATGAAGGTGAACCGAAATAATTTATCTTCAGGCCATTGCAGACAGCAACTTCTACTGGCAACATGTTAAAGCGTATTTATGTTTATACATTTCAGTTTATATTCTTATCTCAATGGCATATCCTGTAGTGTATTCCTATTTTTGTTGTGAGCATTCAAACTCTTTCATCCATCCTACATTTGAGGTATTTTGAGGCAAAATTATAACAACGAAAAAGTTGAACCGAAATGGCAGGGGAAATTTGAGCCTTTGGAGTAAAGCATTCTTAAACACGTTGCAGAATCGTGTTACGCTACATTCATAACAATAGCAAATAATATTTTTGTGAGGGAGGGGTGGGGATACGAAAATAACAGTTTTCGTTACAACAGAACGGAAGATTTTATAGAGTAGGCAACCAAATCGACTTCAGGATACAGCAACATAAGCATGCGAATTCTTGTCCTAGTAGACTGATGCTCATGATCAAGGCCATGGTTGTGACAACATATCGTTTATTGTTGTATCAGAAGTGTTGCTAATTTGTATGAAAATCCGTATCATGGCCTCCAGTAAAAATCCATATTTATTACGTCACTTTATGTAATTTCCTATTTTAGGATAGTGTTGTCTTTTTAGGTATTCTCTTACCCTCTGAGTGTTTTTTATAATTTTCTTGCATTTACACCAAGTACATAATTGAACTGTAATTAGCAACAGTGATCCAAGCGCAAAAAGAGAGAGAGAGAAAGAAAAGTTAAAAGAAAAAAAAAAAAAAAAAAAAAAAAAGAGAAAAGAAAAGGATGGAAATGTGACTTTGGAGTTTGGATCGTTTTTGCTAATTGGCATTCAGAATAACTTTTAAAGTATGAGAAACAACACTATTCAAACCTGAGAAATAAGAGTATCTTTTTACATTGTTTGGAAAAATCGCATTCCTATTTAACGTTTACTCTGCAAAGGGTTGCTTGAGGGAGGCATTGTCAGGGGAGCAAGTGTAAGCACAGAGAGGAATTCGTATCCTAATATAGGGATGAGAATGTCAGTTTTCCAAATTTGGTGCTAAAGGTACGTACCGTCAGTTGCTGTTGCCTTTATCTCTGTTTTAACTCATAGTCGTGAAATTCCGTTTTATTTGAAAGCATTTTCTATAACATTAAAACTCAAAAGAGTTAATCTAGAGTTTTGCAAGATCTGCTTTAAAAACAATTTTCTTTTCAGATTCTTCAAACAAGAGCGTGGACTAAATATGCACATTTAATTAATTTTCCTAATTATCTCATTGTTATTCTCTACTTTTTTACTTCAACAGCAAATGTAATCATATACAAATGAGTTTGTAATTTTCTGTACACTAATTTAATCTCAGCTTTAGGTCTTTTCTAATTATTGTATGATTCTATTTAAATTTTAGAGTTCATTAAATGTAGGTAATTTTTCGAACATTTTAAATCATAAAAATCTAGACCTTGGCAATAATATTACGTCAGAAATCCAAAGGATTCAAGCCATGCAGTGTTTACAGTGCTGTGGAAGTCATAAAATTCACATCTATAAAGGTTGTCTGTGTGTAATCGTCATATTATTCATATTCCTAAGTGATTAAGACATGTTCATATGCTAAACCAATTGAAGGAAAAAGTACATTACTTTCTTAGATATTTGAGAGACTGTGTTTACCCTACAATGATAAATGGTATTGACATATGCTATGGATAATATGGATATTGAGATAAGTGCTAGTTCCTTCTATCTTCAGGTGTTATTCAACATTTTCTGCGTTAGAAACGTTAAGCGAATAAACTTGCGTACGAATCAGAGGGAAAGAAGAAGTTGTTTTTCTATCTCCCATGCTTTGTGTTGATCTTCCAGATACTCTGTTTATACAGAGCTCTGAAACCGAACGCTGAATTAGAAAACATGGATCTAGAGCAGTCTGCTTTTCTCTGGAGACTCAAGTAACGTGATTACACGCAGCATACCTAATGTAAACTCCAACAGTGGGCACTGCAGTGCCAGAAGATGGACCGATGCCATCGTAGACACAGCAAAAGTTTATCTTACTTTTGGTATTTGGAGTTCAACAGCACTACGAACTTCATAGCATAAAATTAAGTTCATCAGAATGTTGACAGACTAAATACATAGAGATATGTACTTCGATTTCTACAGTATAGTTGGTATCCACATATTTACATTTCTGCTCACATAAAGTAGATCATTGTTTAGGATTGAACGTGGGATCTAATAATTCACATTGAAAAACGAAGTGTAAAGCTTTTAGCGTTCTTTTGGTTGCTAAGTTAATCTCAAGTGATGCAGAATTGTACATTCTTGGCCCAACAGTTTATTGCCGTGGGCATAATACCGACTTCTCTTACATTATATCCAGAGATTATTGGATATGTCTCTAAGTTACCATGACGTCCATTAAATGAGTGCAACTTTCACTTTTACCTTCATTAATAAATTTTGTTTCCTTCCTACTCGTGCCAAAAACCCTAAGGCATGAAACTATTAAATTTCCAAATCAGGTTAATAAATATCCAATTAATCCTCTAGTACAACATACAATTTGACTGACATTTGAACGTTGTTAAAACCATTTTGCACCAAGCACGTTTTAACTTTGTTGCTAGTTGATCTATAACTTACACCATGTTTTTAACACTTACTTAGGATCTCATTTCATGTCTTTATCTACCAGTATACCTTCTAATTATTATTAAGATTAATATGAATTTACAAAAATTCTTACTCAAGCTTTACTTTCATCCTTAATGCAGTGGTTATTACACATTTATACATTTACGAACGTCACGTGTGGCGTGTGAAATATATTTAATAACTATCAGTGATTAACGATATTCTACGTTGTACCTCAAGTTGGTCGGCTGCAAGCGTTTAAACCCAGGACCTCCCGCATTTGTCACCGCGATGCCATTTTTCTCAGTTCTATTTTATTTTAGCGCATAAAAACATCGGAGAGAATCTAAAAGAACTAACAACTTTTTCTTCACATAAAGCACTGCAGATAACGAACAGCAGCTTCCAGCATACCACAACCAGCTTTCTAGTAGTACATGTATGCAAGATGTAGAATCGAATGCAGAAGATTCACCTCTAACACCTTGTGAATTCTCGTACCATAAGATTATCTTTTCGAGCAAAGAAAATATTTACTCTTACCTTCTCGTCTTCCTGCTGAGCCTTATTCGCTCAGTAGGTATATATGCAACATTATAGAATCTCCGACGATGCTGCATCGCATAACTCATTTTGCTGCTCAACAAAACGCCGGCAGTTTCCATCAAACTTGGTCTCAGCCATCTTTTCTCGTAGACCATGTGTTTTGGTTTCTCCGGTCTGAGATCCGTCAGGTGACGTAACAATAATAATGCAGCCCCTCCTCCTACCTTCGAGACTTGATGGATGATAGCAGCACCGCCATTGTTTACCTTCCTCAACGCTTATTGTTCGATGCAAGGCGGGAGCAAGAAAGTGAAACGCTGGGGGAAGTAATATGGAGCACACAAAACCGCGACCTGCCCCCACCCGCTAACACAATTGTTTTTCCTTTTTTTATACTCCCCCACGGTTGCCTTACGTAATAAAGCAAACAACAGGATGCCAATGTCATGAGTTCGGCATGGCGCCAACGCAAAAACGGACCGTTGCGTTTTGGTTTGCAAAAAGGAACCGTCTACCAAACGTCTACTGCAGATAAAGTTCTCAACCTGAACATGACATCCTGGTACAAACAAGCTCTAAAGGGGCGGAAGTTATGTTCTGTCATCCAGGAAGCGGCAAGATCTTACAGGAGGACTGGCAATATAACTATCAGAGAAAAACTGTACGCTCATACAGTTGGATAATTTAATTTTGGCTCATGTAGACTTTCCAAGATCTGGAAGTTGTTCAAAAGCACTGTTGCACATCGTAACTCCGCCTGCCTGCCTGCCACCATGCCTCCCAGGAAGACATAATAAACCTAAATTTACGCATAACATAGTCAACATAGCATTGTTTTATATACCTACCATTTGCTCTGATGAATCTAAAATACAGCGAAGCTTGAAAATTTTTTATTTTAATTGTATTTTATATTTAAATTAATAGGATAATTTTCAGCATCTTCATTATCCTTCTTGGAAACTAATGCATGTACCGACTCTTCTCTATGGATATGCAATGGATTTTGAAGAAAAATGATAATAGAATAGCGGAAATGAAGTTTCTCAGAAGAGTAAAAACATGTACAAGATTGGATAAATATAGAAATAGTGATATAAGGAATGAATTAAACCTGCTCTTAATTATGGATAAATAAAGGAATACAGCACCTACGAAGGTGAACAAGGACAACTACTGAAACAGATATTGGATTACAAGCCACAAGGCAGAAGAGATGTCGGTCGACCAAGAACTCTACAAGAAGAAGAAGAAGAAGAAGAAGAAGAAGAAGGGTTCTTCGGTCACGAAATCCTAATTGGGATCTGCCTTTTCATTTGATTAAGGGCATATAATTATTAGATTAGGGAAAATTGTTTTTAACATATGTGGAATTCATAAACCACGTTTTTTAATATTTTGATGTTACATGCACTTTCCGATATTTTTAGCATGTTCTCAAAAAGTATTGATCAACCTTCCTCTAATCCATCCATCGGCCCATCTAATTTCATCGAACATAAATCTCGTGCAGTTTACCTTATTTTCTAGCAAAATCTACTTGGCCTTAAACCATAAAAGGTTTGCCATGCTAAAGACGTGAGTTTTCTGTAGTTTGATACAGAAAATACAAGAATTAATTTGTTAATGAAATGTTGAACTTCCACAGAAAGCAAAGGGTCACAATGAATAAGTATTATGTATTCTGATTCAATTATGAACTAAGTAGTTGTAATCTGCAGATATGAACCTTTCTGATGGTGTTAGCTTTAATCTTGTTTTCATGAGTGAGATTACCAACAGTAAAATTTCTTCTTGATTAGGAGGGTTTCCCGAGTGACCGTTGACTGACTGTAGGTTAGCACTGTTCAATAAATTCATCTTTATGCTCATCTTCGCCCGGCTAACGTAGCTTCGCCTTGAAGGCAACCCTTTCTGACAGATGGCAACAATTCCAACATAGGTACCAGGAATTTGCCATCTGAGGACATGGTACTGACTGCAAATAAAATTATAGTAACGGATAATAAACATTATTATTACTACTAATAAAAAATATCAATAATAGTGTAAACAATGTTACTTATTAGTATATTAAACACGTGTTGGATCTGATTTAAGTGCATTTACCTTTTATGTAAAATTAATTTTATTGATTTTTCGATGTTCATTTTAAAAGAGGTCAACTTTTTAAAGTATAATTATGATAAAACGTAATACAGAGAGGAGTTTATGAATTTAAAATTCGTTACCGTTGTTTCTTAATTCACCAAAAATTTGCTTACAAAAATTTGTAAAAGTTTGAGTTTTGAAATATGACTTTCAATCCTTCTAAAAACCATTAGTGATTCGGAACTAGTACTAGATCCCGAGCATAGGTGTCTACAAACCAAATGTTTGGCTTAGATCTACATTAATTCCACTTCCTAATGCGTTTGTGATCTGAAGAAACATTCAGCTGAGATTTCTACGTTTGGAAAACGAGACACAACGAGGTAGTGCGACAGTTTTTATAAACCTAGAGTGTATATCGATAACCCCTTTTCCATTACTTATCTTGTCCACTTTCACCGATAAGACGGCTAGCTATGCTGAATGTTGACGGGCTCTAATTGACTATAAACCGCGCAACACCGAACATCAACATTGAGCATAGGTAGTGCACTTACAACAAACATGAGCAAAGAAATACATGCTGTACGCAGGAAGGCGAATCACCTGTTAGCTCAATCACAAACAACCAGGGGACTAAAGAAAACAGAAAATAGGATTACCAACACTGGTGCATCATATGCAAATGAACACAGAGGCATACAGAAAAATAAAGGTATATCCAAGAATTTCCCCACTGGCATCACTTGACTTTTTGCAATTATAATGCGTTAATTTAATACAGAGATGTCAAATGTAATTACCACAAAGAACAAACAATTTACCACTTCAATGCAAAGTATAAAACTCGACATTTTTAAAGGCAACCAGAACTTACACAAGGGCTCTCAGCACTTTATGAAGTGTTACTATACCAGGTGAGTCCTTTTTGGAAGGTAACCCACCCCTCAAACGGCATATGCACTTTAGTCCAGTTTTGCGCTTGCTAAAACGTATTGATTGACGTTCTTAGATGAATATACAAAATTTAGAGGAATAGCAGTACATAGTAATGCAGTTCAGTAAACGCCTCTGATAAAATGGACCATCATGTGAGTACGCTAACAGCATCAACTAAAAACAAAATGGCGGATTCTTTTACCTAGAATCTGGGTTGGTTGCAAGAAATTAGAGTATGCGCCTCATCCACCACGGATCCGAACAGTCGAAACGCACATGTTATTAAATAGCGGTTTATTTAAATTTTAGCGTAAACTACGTCTTGTACATCTCAAATATATGCATAATAGCTTTTGCCGTTTCAGTATAACATTAAAAACCCCATCAAAGGGTTAAAACTGTCTTAAAGGGCCAAATTAGGTACGAAAAGTCACGAGGTGGCAATAGCATAGCGTCTGGCATGCAGGTTCTACGGTAGGACTCATAATGTGCCTTCAGTCAAGCATCCAAATAGTTGGATAGAATTATAACTGTGTCCTGTGCGCTAACCTCAGGGTTACGGGTTCGCGTCTCGACTTTGTAGATTTTTTTTATGTTCATTAAAACTTGGAAACCGAACTCACAATAATCTAATTTCGACATGGTTTAGGACATAATTCAAATCGGTTTTGGTTTACTACATTTTGTAATGGAACAGGTATAATGAATGACTTCAGCCCCATTGAACTGGCATGATGCAGTGTGTTATTATGAACGCCGGTTCCCTCCATTCTCCACGTGTATGCTGTCACACATATTTTGTGACAAGGCTTCACGATGTATTCGACAGACGAGTACACTGATATGCTTTTGATCCACGGAGAAGCAAGAGCCAAGTACAAGCAGCTCAGCATCTATATCAGGAGATATATCTTCATATACAAAATACCATAAAATGGAACTAAAACAATTACAAATTAAAATAATAGCAGCTTTAAACACAATAATTGTTCAAGCAATGTTATTAGTGAATATTACACGAAACAAAATTAGGGGACTCGAACCGTCTCTACAGCACACGGATTACTTACGAATTGTGTACTCGTTCCAACTGAGCCAACTGGAGCTTCAGAAATAAATATTCCGTTTAACATGTATATGTTAAATACTTGGATAGAATCTAGCATGGGGGCTGATATTTTCCTGTTAGACTATAAAATGCGGATTGCACAAAACTGGAAAATAGGGGGCAGGTGACTCACCTAGTATAGTAGAGGCAGCGGGAAGGGCTCTGTTCGTTGACCCATCAAGTACGCAACACGATACCACTTGCAGCCAAGAAAATATGAAAACCTGTCATCCTTTCTAACACAATATATTATTTATATAGTGTCTCTAAGGGACAAAAACAGGATCTGGTGGTAGGAGCCTCCGCATTATCACTTCAAACTCTTCCTACATTTAAGCCCACGTGGCGTTTTGCTTACCTTAAAAGTGAATTTTATTGAATATCGCCAACCACCTGAATAGCAGATGTTTCTCCAAGTGGCTTCACATTTATATCCAAGACTGTTTCTTTTCTTTTTATTTCCTACCTTCCCACTCACCAGCCAAAAAAGGAGCATCATAAAAATGCATCGTCAATTGTTATCTCGATTTCAGACGTGATTTGCCTCTAACGCGTAGAAAACAGCCTCTCTCCTTTAATGCAAATGCGGTTATCGAATCTTGTTTGGAAGGTAAAACAAACAAAATGCGCAAACAGGTGTAATGTGGTGTTAGCACAGCTTGGATGGCACTGAGCAGACTAAAGACAGACCTAGCATAGATTTGCAAATGTAATTTCTGTAGTGGACATACGTGTTTCCACATCTGGTTGATTCCAGAGTAATCCAAACCACAATGGCGATGAAAAGAAAGTGCTGCTAATCAGAACAAATCAGAATTACTCGACATATTTTATCCAATATGATCGATGTTCACAGTGCATGCTGTTATTCACACAAATGCTTCTGAGAGAAATTATTTTGATTACGTAATACTGCGGTATTCAATAATTATATGCCATAAAATGAAATGTTTGAAGTTTTTATATGTGAATAAATAAGGTAAGTAGACGATTGTAAAAATTAGTGCATTTGAGGTAGAATTTTATTTGAACATAAATTATTTTGATCTCTTTAAGTATCACGGTATTATTATTTTTAAAGGTTCGTTATGATTTATCTACAAACTTCAAAGTACACTGCTTTAAACCTTAAAATAGTATTTCTCTTGCGAACGATAACGTGATACTGAACTTATTTGCATGGAAAATAAAAAACACAAAGTTTCTCAAGCAGTGGATTTTTATTTTCAGGGAATAATTTCAAACTTTACAGTAAACCTAATTTTCACTTCCATGCAGCGAAATAAATGTTTCATACTTATGAAAGCTTTCTCATAAACAATAAAACGATGTTAACTTATGTTTGTTTTAAAATGATGAATTGTATTGTGAAAAATGCTGACTATTTTATGAGTTGCCTAAAACAATGTTGGCTTACATTTCTTGCTTTAAGATCAAGTATTTTTTTTTAAAATCATGGTAAGTTAGTATGATAAATCCTTGCCATCTATATTTTGTATATTATGCCGCTAAAGGTTTCCATGACGAGGCCTGGACTAAAAGCACCACTTCAGTTTTTCGGCCTGTAATGAGAATGGGCTTTTATTTTTCTAAATGTGATCATAAAACCAAACTGGATAATATATGAACTTACGTTTTGTATTAGTGTAGGCTGCTAAACTACAAATTCTTGAAGTTTTAATAGTCCGACAAACACATTTTTAGAGTGTGAAATAAAGAGGTTCTGTAGGATCGCTATCAATAATCTAATCATTTGAAAGCTCGTATGCTGAAGCAAAAACGTTTAGTACATACTCGTACAATAACATGGGTAACTGAATTTCATGAAGTTACTGAACAACTGGGTTGTTGGCTATACTCCAGCCTTTCTGTTACTCAAGACTTCAACAAAAGTTGACGTGAAGAGACTTTCAGCTGTCTCTTCTAAACTTCTTGTCCATCTTTCTTTGAAACGGGGGAAAACTGGAAAGAACTTACTTTCTCCCTTCACTTTGCTGTATCGTACGAAAAAATTCCAATCTGTAGCGTTCGCAACAAGGTCTCGGATATCTCTAATGGAATTTACATGTACCGAGAAAAGGGATGAAAAGCAGCTCTGCCCCATCGCCCCCAAGGCTAAGTTTTTAGCCAGTATCCGCAACTGAAGGAACTTCGCTTGCGTCTATTCCCTTCTCCTTTCAATATCTCTATCAGCATGTCAAACGTCATCTGCTATACATTTTTATGATGCGCCAAGCCGTCACTACATGCCAAAGAATAGGGCGCGATAGACAGCCGTGCTGATGAGGAAGCATTGACAGATAAGAACAGCTCCGCACGAGCTTCTTGATGGAATAAAGCGTCCTCCGTATCTAGAGCACGATTCCCAGTTCCTTGCCTCCATTTGCTTGCTCTGACATTCTCGCTGTGCATCTGTTTTAAAATTGCAGCTTTATTCCACAGTATGCAATCAGCAAACCGCATGCATTCCAGATGACTTTGTAATTACGTGTAAAAAATGCATTTTCCTGAAAAATAAGGTCAAGAGTGTACTCGGTAGAAGTGTAGAGAAGGTCCTGTACGATCCGCTCTTGTCAAATCAACGAAACAAACATTTTAAAAGCGATCTCATTAATTTTATTGTTGTGTATTATATCATTAGTACCAAGGATGGTGTAGATTTTTAAATATAATACTTAATTATTTATCTGGAATGACTCACGTGAAAATAATAGAAATAACCTGAATTAATCTCATCTAAGTATATCTCTAGGTACAACCGGAAGAGTTGAAAACATTAGATATTTTAGGTCAATTTTTCATAATACGTGTCACTTCACTCAATAGAAAATTAGAAATGAACTCATTTTGTGTCATTTTTTAAAACACAATATGCCTGTAGTGTAAGTAGGCCCAAAACACTGCGAAAGGGAATGGTAGAGAATGCACAAGTGTAAACAATCAAGACGGCAGAAATGTATAATCGGTGCAATAGAAAAAACCACTACACAATACAGCAGAAGCAAACTACTTGCTGTTTCATTAGCCACTTGTTTCGTGCAGCTGATCTCGTCATTAACATATACTTAGTTCTGTTCATTTGCAGACGAAAGTTTACCTTACGCTTTTTCTTTAGTATCGAATTTTCGTTTTTAAGGCATTTATCGCGTTTTATAAGTCACACAATATACAGGGCCTAAAACATAGATGTTTGGCAATACATATACAAGTTTATTTATTGTATATTTTACGCCTCAGAACAAATCGTATCAGATTTAGATAATTTGTTCGCTAATACCTTTTGAAAGAAATCAGAACACTTAGGCACATGACATTGGAGTTGCCTTCTGCCCCACTTGTTTTTCCTGACGGATCAGCCTTAGAGTGAACATGGTGGTTTTATAAAGATTTTAATCTTAACTAGTGCCTAAGTAGGAATCTCACCATTGACACTAAGTCATTATTCATTTGATTGAAGTTTTTAGTTAGAAATGTTGTGACACTGGTCGCCCGTGAAAGAGACCGTCAAAGTCAAGCTACCTCAGACCACTGGACGACCACGCGCCTTGAAGGGAAGCTCGGTGTTAACTATCTCACTCCACTACTTCGGTGAATAAACAAGGTACAATAAGCGCAGCAGAACAAAGCCTTTCCAGACAGTTCGAGAAGCTGTTCACATGTTTGTGACCAGAAGTATCAAAAAGAGGTGTATTATCCATAGAATTCACCGGCACTTCGTCTCGGCTATATAAGCTAGCGAGGCAGACTTAGAAGAGCCATTCAGAGCTGAGTATTGAGTTAGCGGTTAGTTTTTAAATGTGTGCTGTGTACAGTCAGTGTTGAGAGAGAGTGTGTATGTTTCGTCAGAGACAGTTTTAGACATTTACTCTTCGCGTCGGAGTAGTTTGTCCAGCAGTAAGAGCGTTTTGCGACAAGGTTAACCACAAAACAGACAAATGTGTTTTGTGATTCATTTTAGAGAAGTAAAGTGTCGAAGAAAACACAAAGTGTCATTTCTTAGAATGAAAATTATATTTGATACATATAATTAAATTTAGTATTTTTACTGACAATAATATAAAAGCGTTTTGCCAACACTCATACTAATGTTTTAATAAGATACAGAATAGGTATAATTATAGTTTCGTCTTTGCTTAGTATGTCTCACAATCAGTTCGCTTTAAACCATTTTACTTTAAGGAAATAAGATTAATAATAATAACAATATTTCAGCAACAAAAGAAACAGAACATAGAGCGTGAGATTCGCCTCTACCTGATCGACCACACAAATACAACTAACGAGGGATGCTGACGGACCCCTTTTCTAATTTTTTTTCTCGCTCCTCTGTTTTTCTCTCCATCTTTCCGGCCACTGTTCTGCTGCCGCTCACGCTTATTTGCGTCGAATTAAGTTTACCCACAAGAATGTAATCAAGCCATTATTGCTCTAAAACTTTTCGTGTAGCTGGGAGGGAAGAAGCCAGTCACGCTCGCTATTTTTCGATTCGCATATCGATTACTAGGAATGCTCGACTGCACAGTGGCGCGTAATTAACAATGGGATGTATTGCCATCCATCTTTTGGAGTGCTAGAAGGAAAGAAACTTGTTTTTGAGCTCTAGGTCCATAATCCTTGTGCGTTCCTGATCAATACTCGTACGCAAGCTTAGGTTAAAGTACAGTTAGGTGCAAAAACTCTTGCCGAGTCTCTCCTAAAACGTTGTATCCATAATCCTTTTAAAACAAATAATGAGATAACATATTCCGAAAATAAAAGCAATTAAAATACTTGGATAATTTACTTTCTCAATACGTTTTTTAGAAGCTTTCTCCAATATGGTAAATAAATTTGGCCACCAGCGGAGTTATGTTCATACATATGTAAGATTAAGTAAGCCACAAGCGAAATGACTCCGCGGTAACCTGTGAGCCTTGCACTCGAGAGGCTATTGGTTCGATTGCTGTGACCGACCTTCCTTACTTCTGGGTTTCTTGGGGGTTTTCCCAGGTCACCGGGCAAACGCTGCAAAGTATAATAACACCCCCGAATTTCCCATTTCATTCGATTTCTCAGGTCGAAAGTGTTGGCGAAGGGCGGGTGTGGCGCTGTTGTGCGACTTTGCGAACTGTAACTGCTGTTCTCGGCGGATGGATGGTGTTGTAGTCGCCTGCCCGGTGACTGCTCGCAAACCTGGTGTCAAGATGAACCTCCAGCACACTTTAGGGACTCTCACGCTCCATTTGTTAGTCACCCCAACACATCCGTAGAGCACATTCATTTCATCCCTTCCTTCCAAGGTCTTACATACTGAGCAGTTGGCCAGGATGAAATTCTACCTCTAAGCTACACGATGAACTGCAATTTGAAGTGATGCATAGCAAAGATGGTTATTAATGTGGAATTAAGTAAAATGCATTGTGACGCTGAGATGCTAAATTAAATCGTGCAGGTGTAATTGGTAAGCTATGAGACTTGTACTACTAAGAGAGAAAATATATTCAACGATTTTCAATGTCCAATTTTATCCTATAGGAGCTTTCTTAATAGGGTAACTATATTCAGAATGATTACTGTATTCCCTTATTCCCCTTGTACCTACAAGGAAATATACAACACAATATTTTAGTAAACTTTTATTTCGATGTTCATTCAGTAGATGGAAGAGTAAGCTTTTGTAAAAATAATTGTACTGCAACAGCGAAAGTTTAGTAGCAAAATAATGTAAAAATTTAGTAACAAAATAATGCGTAATACAACTACTATGTGGAGTGCAGAGATTCCATAATGTTTATATGTTTCATATATCTTAAGAAATGCCTGACATTAGGTATATTGTAAAAGAAAGAGGAAGAAAAACAAGTTTATGAAACGTTTGCGTGTTTTATTTAATCTGGCATCTTGAGCGTGGGCTTTAATGGTGATTTTTTTCTTCTTATAGATTACTGATCTATAAAGAAGGATCACGTCACCTGACCCCGAGGCACAGCTCTACGGTCATCAGTTCAAAGATCGGCGGCCAGGTTGTCGCTGATTCTTCTATCGCACCAGTAAATGAGATAGTCCGGAGGGTTACCAAACGGCATGTGGTTGGTTCATTACTCAGGTAATGGCTTACCCGCGGGAGGGTTGGTTTGGCTGATGGACAAAAGCGCAAATCATCAGCAAAAACAACTGAACCTAGTATTTGCGGTTAGAGATTATCCGTTGCAGAACGAAATTTGTGCTTTAGGGCTGCCAAGGCAAAGACTAAAATGAGGACGGGAGAGATGAACAAACTTAAAGCTGTAACAGGCCCAAGATCTGCACGAAAAAGCTCTTACCTTCATATGAACCATATCATTTGTCAGTTTTCGTTTGAAATTTTCGTCTCCAGTACATTTATTCCACTGATTCACTATTTATACGTTGCATAAATAAAATGTTTCATATCATAATTATATACAAAAAAAAAAAAAAAAAAATTATTTTAAATATTACATCCTTAATATTTTTACTTTCTCTATCACCTACATATAGGTAGAGGTAGTGTGGTATATTAGCCTTCTCAGCTGCTAATCGAACTGACGCGCTACCATGAACTGTGTCTTCGAACTATACCCTGCAATTAACCTGCGATACCGGAATCATCAACTGGTGAGATTAATCCTCTTATAAAAATCATAGGGAGATAGATAAATAATTGCAATTATTAATATCTGTATGTTAAAATCAATGCATAATGTATGAAGCGTGTGCTAAATTTTGTTAGGGGATAGCCTTCATACTAAGGAAAAGCAATTATGACAGTCAAAAATTTAATAGCAGCTGATATCTGACCATTACTATTCTCTTTCCTGTTGTGCAATTAAATAAATTTTTCGAGAACAGGTCCTACACGTTCTCCTGTACGGTATGTTTATCTGCACAGCACCTAGCCGCTTAATGCGACTTTATCTGTGCAGTATAGAAGGTGTTCATGTATATTCAAGCTTTTGTGTCTGTGGGTATAATTTCACGTGTTCAATACATTACACCGCAAGGCGTGGCAAGCCTCTGATTGAACGGTGTGTTGAGCAACTGCCATTGTATGTTGTGTCAGCCACAGTTAAGTTACTGTAGCTAAGGCCATTAGGCATTAAGATGGACTCGGTTGCCAAGAAAACCATTAGTTTAAGTTGCGGTACTTAGAACTTGCTTATATTCAGATATTGCAACTGCAAAATTTACCAATTTGGAAAATTAGAGAGGAAACAGAATTCTCAGAATTTAGCAAGCCACTAATAAAAATAGTGTTTTAAATCCGAATAAGAAATTAAGATTTGTCAATGTATGATGTACGAACTTTGGTTGGGTAACTATAAAGTAGACAACACTTGCGCTGATAAAACAGAGTGCACTTCTAAAATTTGCCTCTTTTCTTTCGTGTCCTATGATCATACAGACGTGTATTACTGTGATCGATTAATGGCAGACCGCGTTCAGGTTATATAGATTTGGTGGTTGCAACATTTTTCGGTTAGCATTTCAGCGGCTCACGTTTCTCATTATTAGTAAAGAAAGTTATTTTAAACCTAGAGCATTGATGCCTGAATTTAGAACATACGTGTAATACTTGAATAGTTACAGTTTCTCATGTTAAGATTCAAAACAGTTTAATTTCATAGCCTAAATGGTCCGCAACTTACTTCAAACGCTCAGTTATTAGGCTAAGCTGTGGGAGTAATTCATAATTTTCCTGGTCGTATGGTTTAAGTAGTGGTATCTGGGGCTAGTAATCTGGGCTCAAAACCAGCTTAACGGTCAATCTAACTGGCGTAGTGGTTTCTGTCAGTATCCAGGCAAATGTTGAAAGGCACGCTTGATTAGCATGACTAAGTTCTCTTCACAGATCGAAAGCAATAGAAACAAAATAAATAGTACATGAAAGTGACTATGCAACTAAAGTTATTTATCTGGCATGCAGATGAAACATTAGCTGGTAGGTATACATACAGAAAAGACTCAAGAGATTCCTAGAACTCACTAAAATTATTCATTTTAAGAACTAACAGAAAATAATTGATGTGGCTTCACAGTTGAGCCGATGAGAAGCTGATACCTTGGATATCTTTAATATTTGAACTTGTCTGACACCAATCCTCCCAAAGGTACAAATGCAAGGTAGAATCTCTCGATATTAGGAACAGTTATACATAAGCCAAAATATTGGAGAAACTGCAAAGGCAATATTAAAAAAAATTAGTGCCAATATTGGCATACGGCATGGAAAAATTGGAGAGCACCTAACAATGAAAAATTTAGAAACACTAGACAGAGTGGAAGCTACCTGCATAAACAAAGCGATTGGACTCTACAAAAATACACAATCGAGACTTGTTTACCTTCTAGCAAGAGAGACCTTCCGCATTGAAGATCTAAGGACAAACATGATCCTGCCCAGGACTAACGCCTCAGAAAGACTTCTAGCATCGCTAAATGGTAATAGAGAAGCTACCCCACCAGAATTCCATGCCACAGGGGTCATGATAGATCGAGGATGGACAGGGAAAACTTCGAAATGTGACACGTCATAACAAGATTGGCAATCCACGGGTTCCACTAGCTCATCTGCAAGAACAGGGCATACCCCGAACCAGAATCGTGCAAATATACAATATATAACAAAAAATGTGAATGCTGTCGTATAGAACTACGCACTAAAAGGACAAAATCAATAAGTGAATATGTAAAACAACGTATAACTAAAGTTGTAAATAATTAAATGGCCATTTGGCTCCAGTAAATGTATTATAATCCAAAATATTATTCTGCCTTCGGGCAGATTTTTGGGGAGTCTATGTCACAGATTTCGACTATCAATTTCCTTTAGGGCAAAAGCAAACCCTCGGAATGCAAAAATGATGCCGAATTGATTAGGCCCAAGCAGAACTGACTTCGGCAAGGTTATTTTCTGTAATGATTAAATCTAAACAGCGCTCGGTTTCCCAGAGTTAATTAACTGATTCAGTGAGGCAAGGTAGTGAGAAAGGTTCTGTTGAGAGACCGTAAGGTTCAGAATGGCTCTTTTAATCATATGACTGTAAGCCTTAATGATGTGCCAGGTAGAGAGATAAAAGCAATTCGTCCGCTTTTATTAGCAAGCAACAGCAGCAGCAGACTTGCAGACTTCTTAAGATGGAGCTCGGTGTGTAACGAAAGTTAATCAGATTGCTTCAGTTAATTAAGGCAATTAATTAGCTACACAATGCAAGACTGGAGTTCAAACTGCGCAAGAGTTCACAGATTTTTTTTCCATCAACAACCCAATCCTTCAAATGACGTCCATGTTTCTTGCAACGTGATATTAAAGCTATCGAATCGTGGAAGGTGGCACATATGGAAGTAAGCTTCGTATTTTCTGAGGACAGAATTCATCTAAAGTAAACAAGGACTGTCACGTTCTGCTGTGCTCCAGTTAAAACTGTGCAATTACGAAACTACAACACTACATATACCGAAAACTTCTCGTGAAATGGAACAAGACAGTGTATTACAAGCTCTCTCTCTCTCTCTCTCTCTCTCTCTCTCTCTCTCTCTCTCTCTCTCTCTCTCTCTCTCTCTCTAGGAGACTGAATGAGCTAAAATACCCTTCTTCAGTGTACGGTAATGAACACTATAAACTTTCATAATTAATATAATTTCTGTTTTATATATTAAGAAAACTTGATTGGGAATATGGCTGGACTGATGTATAGCAGCTATATTCTTTGTATTGGTGCTTAGTATAAATAAATTAAAATCTATACCTATCATACGTACCCGTATTTAGTATCCAAGGCAGGTAGGGAACACAAGGTTTAATCCTTTGTTTGGTTCTTCGGTTTATCTACTGTACAAGGTGTTTCAATTCTCATTGTACTGAGTCGCCGTTAACTCCGACCACCCACTAAGGGAGGAAAGTAGGAGTCACAAATTGGTATGCCTGATCTAAGGTCATATCGATGGTTTCTACTTATGAGTGATTGCTCATCGGGAATAATGTTGGCTAGTTTGCAATTTGAACTATCGTTTTGCATTACATTTCTAATTTGCACATAGTATTAAATTAGCTGATTTTGACACTAGAGAATAGTCCTAATCAAATAAAGTGTCTCATCCTCGCTTATTATTGCTCACTTAAAGGAGTTCACATGTATGTATGTTCCAAAACGACATCTCAGATAACTACCTTCCACATGCATACCTATCGCTGAATAGCACAATTAAATCTAACTGGTAGGTAAATTTCTCGTTAAAATTCTCCATTGGAACTACGATAGCAGAAGATCTGGCGTCGTACAGGGATACCACTGGAATTTAATTTTAATGCAATTTTCCCTCTGACATAAGTATGTTACTTTGGAACCTCTTACTAAAATAGTGGAATAAATCCGCACAGAAAGTTGGAGGAGTATCGTTTTTAACTATAAAACTGGAGCTAATGACCTATTGCGGGGTTGTTCCATATTCATAACTGCTCCAAAATAGGGTAAAGCTATTTTTTTCCCAGTTCCATTTAGAAAACATTGTAGTGCCGCGCGAAATAAGGCCAAGCACAGAACTAGAATCTTCGCAATAATGCCGAATCACTCCACGTGTTAACTCTAATTTCTGTACAAACACAGGAAAAACATTTATGAAGTATCGCCCTACAAATTCTAAAGCTCCATACGGCTTTGCCTTTAGTATGATCTTGATATAAGCATTGATGTTCACACTCTTACAGGTTATTCCAATCGTTGGGTTTTATTGCTTTAAACGATGAATTGCACTTTCACTTTCGCTCTCATTCATACTTAAATACTTAAGACTCAAGGTCTACCTATACAGAAAGGCTGAAGAGAGAATATTTATTATAGCCAGGTTGGACCAACACAAAAGGAATATTTAAGGTGTAATGAAACGGATTTTATAATATGAAAAATGTTTAAATGCTAATCTATGTCTATGGATTACGACTTTCATTTATATGCACATATTGAGTGCATATCCATCCCTGTTTAAAAATTTTACGCAAAAGTAATTTGAAATTGCGGTTTCATGCTTCGTTTATTTTTGCTAGTAAGCATGGTTATTTTAAAATGATAACTCTAGATATTCTTTTTTCGTCTGTTTCACAGGAAAGTGAAGGAATGGGATGGTTAAAGAAACAAAAATAAACTCTTTGAAAGGTCATCTATTAAAAACTTAAAAATAAATGTTTTATACTTTTTTTTTTTTTTTTTTTTTTTTTTCAAATCATACACTTGTTTTAGTTTCTCTCTCCTGAGCAACCGTAGTTTATAGAATTGCTTTAGGTAGTTATAAAAAGTAAATGGTACTCCAAGCTGATTGCAGAGGGTTGTTTAAAGCAGAACATCCACGGACCTGTCATCTCGAACAAGTGCGCGATCAAAATCCTGGGGAAAGGGTTTGGGGGAGAACATGAAAAGTCAATATTCCTTTCGCTTTATCCCCACATTTATTGTTCATAAGAGGATAGCAGAGTGGGGAGCGGATCTTCATTCCTGGGCATGTAATGAGAGTGGTACACGATCATGGGGGCGAATTTAAATCAAGAGGTCAGGTTTTCAACTCAGCCACTCATTTTCATCAGGAGCATGTTGTTTCTTTTACTGGACATGGCAGACGAAACGTTGAAAAGCTTCGCTCGCCCTCTCTTTCTCATTATCTGTTTTAATAACCTGGATAGTATATTTCATGGCGCCCGGGAGAAGCACCACAAGAAAGAAGGCAGAAAGAAAGAAAAACTTTCCTCAGCTCTTGCGATACAGTTTAAAGCATATTTCAAAAACTGAACTAATATCCCGCCTAAGGTTAGAAAAACATTGGATATGATTTTATAATCCTATTTATTATCGACTGTTCTACAGTAAAACATATCCTTGGTTAAAGTCTGAAAGCAAATTTTCGAAACCTAACAACATTCGAATTAGCTTGGATTCAAAGCATAAAATTCGTACCAAATTTTTAAAAAATGTATTGGTGTACAGATTGGATACTGCAGGTTTTAGAATCTGAGCGGTTTTTATTTTATTTGGGATACAGATTTTAATTTGCATCTTCTGAGAGCCAAAATCTCAAAAGTTCAGGATCTTTACAAGTTTAATACATTTGAGAATATTCGCCAGAATAATATTTTCCTTTCTTTTTCAATGTGTTTGCTTGTTTTGCTTACTGTACAACAGCTTTTAATTATTAAACGTGTTGCATATTTATGTGATTAAAAACGAAGAGTAAAGTATCCAAAATCAAGGTATTCAGTTTCTTAAAGAAATGTTCATATTACAAACGCTTAAAAGCATTATGTTTGTGACAATTTCTTATGTATATTTTACAACAAAACTTTTTCAAGGATAATCCCACCAAAAGTTACCATTTTGCAGATCAACTTGGCAATGGGTATATTAAGAATATTCTATAAAATCGATAAGACAGCAGATATGTAAATAATAATAATAATAATAATAATAATAATAATAATAATAATAATAATAATAATAATAATAATAATAATAATAATAATAATAATAATAACAATAACAACAATAACAACAATAACAACAATAACAACAACAATAACAATAACAATAACAATAACAATAATAATAACAATAATAACAATAATAACAGTAATAACAAAAATAATAACAATTAATTTCTTATTTTGTGTATTCACAGAATACTCACTAAATCAATGAATCGAATTCAAAATAAGCTAAAACTAGAACACAACAAAGAAAGACATTTTTATATAACATAATTTGGAAACTGGCACTATCTGAATGTGTACTTATTAAAAGCAAATTAGATGACACAGATGACAAGCAACAGGTATAAATTGTGTTTTAACATTTTAGTTAAGTTTTAATATTTTATTAACACCAGAGAAAAGCAGTTATACCATCATCCATGACATACACGTTGCACAGAGAAAGAAAGAGGCAGTTGTATAAGAGACACCGGAGGAGGAGAGTGACAATGTTAAAAACAGAGAGAGAAAAGAGGGAATGAAAGACATGGGATAAACGCGATAACGCGAGCATTACTGCAGGTTCTGCTAGTTTCAATTATATTGTAAAATGTTTTCTTGGCCTTAAAGACCTGCAGAGGAAATTAATTTCAAAAATCAGAAGATCTAAATCTACCAACTAGTACAACGGAGCTATAATCCAGAATTGAATTGACATCACTGTTTTGTGTACAGTTATACTAATAATAATTGTTTATTTATTGCAATGTTTTCAGATTCCCCTTCAGCAAAATCAAACTGTCTACGATTCGTTTCAGCTAAACATGAAACAAATCAACTTAATACTCTCCGAATTAAATTCGTTTATTAAAAAACTAGATATCCTCAAAAATGAATAACAAAATGTGAAATAATATAACGTTGGGATATTAACTGCACTATCAAATCGGGTTGGTGAGGGGGTCCTTTCGCTACTTAGAAGCTTTTCATTAAGTCAGGTTAATGTTACTTTGCGAATATACTGTACTTCCACAGTGTACTAACGCGTAAAAAATTCACCATACACTTTTGGGAAGTGCAGTAGGGAATTTGCCTCGTTTCTGCAAAACCACGGAACGGAAATTCAGCTTTGAATCTGGAGCTCAAAAGCTACCCAGCAATGGTTTGCAATACTCCTGTGATGCAGATCCATGATTCTGGAGTGTTAGATGCTGCAAATAACACAGCTTTCCTAAGGTGCAACGGAACGAAAAGAGAGGGAATACCAAACCGCATGCTTCCCGGATACCGGAAAACCATGTCCATCCTGTTACGCTTCCACTTCGCTTCCGGTATTTCCTCTTCGGCATTCCATCATTGAGGTCGATTGTGTTAAACTGGTATGCATTGCTTGTGGTCTCCATTACAGACTCCTAAGGTTTTGTGTTCAAATATCGCGTTCTGCTGTCACTGATAATGATTGGCAGAACGTTCTCTAGTGTTGAGCAGCTGAGAGAAGAAATACAAATTTGAAAGGGCTCCAAGAGAGTTGAAAACGGTTTTCTTTGCAAGAGTTCCGGACCAATGTGTTCTAAGATATATTTCGTTTTAGTGTACCAAAATCTAGCTGATACCATCACTTACTGGCGTAGTTATAGGTAAGTCTTCCCTGGGTCCCGGATCTGTTCTGTTAACGAAATTTAGGTGCTAATTCAAACGCTAAGCAACCTGGGTTCGTTATGATCACTGTGCGGAATCTAGGCCTTAAGCAATCACCTTGTTGTCAACATTTTAGCGATAACGATGGGCTGTTTTGATAGACCAAAGGACATAACAGGTCACCTATGCCTGTCTTTTAAGAATACTGACAGTAATAAACTGTCTTGTCGGCACAATTACATTGTTTTTAAACAACGGAACAGTGGGTCGCAAAACTAAATTAAAACTAAAGTAATAAACTGTTAGCAAGAGTTTTACAAAACAGTTAACAGAAGAGAGAGCAATGGCTTCTTCGGGTTTGTTTCATGCTGAAGGACTATTTTTAGATACATTTATTGACTTTTTCTAGATCTCAGAATGTTGTGTTTCGCTGCTTAAAAGGAATGCAATAAAAATCAACTTCAACGTACAGTTAAACTGTGTTCCAGTAAGTCTTGCTTAAGTCAACACTTTTATGTCTAAAACCGGTTAAAAATCCCCGATTAAATAAATAATTTAAAGGATGAAAGGGCTGTAAATGTCATCCATTAAACTAACTTCTTAACGAGTACGTTAAAAAGATACATGATTGCTGTTATTGTAGCGTACATAGATTTGCAGAAATACGCTTCGAAATGGAGATACCTTTGGCTAAAGGAAATTTTCTCTTATAACTGGATGATAAAATCACACTTTAAGGCAAACTCCCAACTGGTATTGAGAAAATATGTGCTATTTTTCAGATGCCGTTGCCTTTTGCCAAATACTGAAGCAATCTTAACTTCGTGTCTAATTTATAATATGAAAGCAACTTAAAGTGAAATACAGAAGTTGGAATTAAAAAAGGAAAATAAATGTTTACATTAAACCTTTGTTTATTTTGCTCTTATTCAAAGGTAACCATGCAGAGTACTTTATAAACACGGGATACATCGAGAAATTCATGCAGTTCAAAAATTGTAATGGAGCATTGGCAGTTTTATTCAACTGTTTAAGAAAATGAAACATAACAAAGTACTTCATTTAAATATTTTAAAGTAAAACATAAACTAAAACATTTAATAAAGTATAACACTACATCTCGGTAACGATGTACACACCCACACCCACACCCACACCCACCCACCCACACCCACCCACACCCACCCACCCACCCACCCACCCACCCACCCACCCACCCACACACACACACACACACACACACACACACAATTGAACGCATGTGTATATCATCAATTATTCATCTGCTATTGCAAAGTCTCAGCTTCGAGTTACAAATGGAAGAAAACAACATCGCTTATTTGTGGTGAAACAAGATGCTTAAAGACGAAAGTGAAGGGGAAAAATACATAAATTCCTGTTCTAGCAAGCAGTCGCTCATTTTTCGTATGTGAACTATGTGACGAAAATTCCAAAAAGCAACTTCTCTTTTGTAACAAAATAAGCGTTTTAACGTATTACAAATTTACATTAATTTTTTATACACAGAATCGGCCCTAAGAAGATAAGGATGTTCAGGAACGTCTTAGTGTGCAGTACTTTTCCTGGAAAGCACCAAATATACAAAATCAGCAAAATTTCCATACTGAACGCCTTATACATTAACATCTGTATAATTTATAAGGCGGAATGTTATCTGCTGTAGTAATAATTCATATATAAGTAATACGTAAGATAAAACTAACAGTTGTATGGTTAAAAGGGAAGTAAAGAATCTGATAAACGCTCAACAAAAGTATATTTACTATCGATAACTGATTATCTTCTACGAGTTAGCAGATACCAAATGAAACTCCTAGTTGGACTCCGGGTTCCTCTTAAGGAAACACGTGCAACAAATTGGAATCCAAGGAAGACTCAATTTTCGAGCGTTGTAACGAAGAGGCAACAGTTTCTCACATTATCATTGAACAGGAATATCTAATACGGATTCTTAACTGAGGGGAAGAACGTCCTAACTAGAATCTAATGAGAACTTCTGGCCCTATCACGAACTAGAGCCAATGCAGATTGTAAGTAATGCGTTAGTCCTGTAGCATTTGCGAGCCGCGTAGCTATAGTCTACCTTACCTTCTAAATCAAGAGTCGGCAAATTGGACATCGCGATTACAGGAATGGTGACGTAATGGAACACAACCCGGCATGAACATATGTAATGCACGGTTCGAACAAGGGAATTCTGGAAGCCGCAGTGGTGGAGTAAGAACATAGATATATACAAACTGAGAAGACTTTGACGTTAATTTTTAATATTACTCTTCACTTTATCTGGAGCTTTACAGTTTTGCATACATTTTATGTTGATTCACAAGTACACACTGACGTCAACAGAGAAAGCTGGGTTTTATCTGTCAGTCACGACCTGCCTTTAGGTTTTACAAACCTCATTTTAGACAAAAAAAAAAAAAAAAAAAAATTCTGACACACATACATATTGGGCTAAACATAAAACTAATATGCGCAACATATTACTGAAGACGGAAATATTACCATATCCAGTTGTCTAAATAAATCTAAACCAGCTTTTATTTTGTAATTGTAATATTTGAATGTAAATTCACAACCTCGATTCATAATTGTGGTTTTACTGTATAACTGTCCAAATGAAAGGATTTGCGAACAGTTGATCATGGTTCACTAATTTTTTATCGTAAAACCTTTTGTGTTAGAACTCATTTTTAACTTTGCAAACATACCTGCATAAATATGTAAGAAGTTTCCTTTGCGTTTTTGTGGTTTCGAAACAGCAATGTCGTATCGATGTGGTTTACATCGCTGCTTGTGCAGTTTGAACTCGTGTTGTCTGATGGAGGGTGAAGCAGGACAAACTATAACTTTGCCCCTTACTGTGGGATTACGTCACATCAGCCGGCGCAGATTTGCCGACCCCTAAGTGACAGTGCATGGATACACTCTTGCTATCATCAATAGTAGTTTTTTCCCTTATACCAAAAGATGCCACATGGTTGACGTACACATAGCTTGAATGAGAGCCGAGTCACATGTTGTAGCAAATGCAATATGCAAAAAATCCCACTTCTGATACCAGTGTGCCAAATAAGTCCGGTTGCTTTCAATGTCACTTTTCTCTTCTAACATTGAATCGCAAAAACACAGTTCCTCTCTTTTTTATCGTTAATACAATCTACAATTTGTTGTGACCTTGCTACTGACAGCTCCTCATAGTTCTACTGCTCTCTCTGTCTAACAAACAGAATTCGACAATACAAACACCGAAACTTGCTTCACAGAGTAAACAACTCCGATGCGACGATTAATGTCCAAAACTGTCTCTTGCGATACACACACTAGCTATACACAGTACACATTTAAAAACTAACTTCAAAATCTGGCTTCTCTTGCCGTCCCTTCTCGTTTATCTAGGCCAGGCGAATTATCTGGATAATACACGTTTTCTCAAGAAACTTCTCGTAATCAAGGCGAGCACCTAAACAGTTTAGAATTGTCTGGAATCACTTTGTTCTGCTGCGCCCATTGCCGTCTTTGTTGTGACCGCTCCATTGTCGTCGGGCCGCGTATTTGCAAGCAGTGGTGTGCGGTAGTTAACACCAGTTTCTTTTGATGTGGGGCTCGAGGCCGTCGTCAAAATATGTTGCTCTCTATGCCAGGCGTGTCAAACAGCACTCGCCAAGTGTGAAAATATTCCCCTATTTTCCCTCCCTTCAAATCGGAAAACGAGAAAAACAAAGCGAAAACCGGTTCTACTAGCGCGTGCTACTGCAGTTAAGGAGGGGTGGACTCCTCTCTTCACACCCTCGGAGTGATGTTTGACATGCCTGCTCTATGCGGTACTAACGCTTTGATGTTCACGTTATAAAAACGGTTAAGGTGCCAGTGTTAGGGCGTCTCCACCTTTCGTCATTCAATCGTTTCTCAAACCATAACAGTCCTATTTTTATCCGACAGAAATTCTACAAGTTCGGCAAAATTACTTTGGTTTAGTGTTCCTTTTTAGTAAATCTTTTACTTCTCATGTTTCACGGCCATCTTTAATCAGCTTCCGTTGGTTTTCCCAGGTTCTTTTCCTCTGTCAGTCCATGTTTCACATGGTCGTTAGCACAATCTCCTCTTTGTGACTCAGCACGCTTGCCAAGACGGACAGCCATTCCGTTACGCAGACACTTTTTAAACCAGTTCCAAGACTTCTTAGAAACCAATGACTGGATTGTTAGATTAGCACACTGACTCACTTTATTGTTTTCCTTTTTTCCCCGCTCCGAAGTACAGTTAGCTCAATCGTTCCGCCATTAACAAAGCTAATAAAGTGACAGAAGTGAGTGACATATCAGAGCTGATTAACCTTAATGTATACACCACTCAATTATGCTGGATTGAATACACCATGCTCGCTACCGATCGATCTATTAGCAGATGTAAAACTAAAAGCTCTGCTTTAGATATGTCCACGGCCTTCTAAAGGTGAGCATCCATCCTGTGATGGAAACGAAGTGATGCGTTAATGTTTGAGTACAGGTAAATACCAGGAACCGCCCTAATAAATTGTGTAGGTTCAAACATGTTTACAACGGGATTCGCATTATAACAAATCATTTGCTTCTGCAATAATTTTATTAATTAAACATTTGGTTACAATATTTGGTTCAAAGGTTCAGAATGATGTGCATTTTGTTATGTCATTTCAAACAAAATCGTAACAGTATATAACAAGTATAACAACTGTTGTTAGTAATAATATTTAAATAATAACAGAATGAATTAATCTCATTCTTGTGTTTGTACAACCGTGGACAAAGAAATTTGAATGTCAAATTCACCTAAGTCCTGCACGACATAGCTCCTAGATTGATCATATAGTTTAGTAATATTAAGATTTGGAACTTGCGACAACTTGTTGCTGCCACTACATGACTGTATCCCGGATAGTGTAAACAAGGCGCTGTGTGCGGTGTGGGACAAACAAATTTGGCGATCCAGATATGACTCTTTTTTGTCCCCGAGTGCACATCAATGCGTTCAGGACCTTACCTTCAAATCATATTTTACCTTATAGCTAGTTTGTTTATTATCTGCATTTTATCCTGATGCAAACGTCCCTCAAGCTCAAAATCAGTCGTTTTGACACGGTGTATTAGATAAACGATAAAACCAGTCACTGTCTCTATCTTTTAAAACCCCTCTGCGTTAAGATTTAAAAACTGTTTCGCAAACCCGTAAATAGAAGGCGAGGAAAACAGCGTTGAAAATCTAAACAGCACCCTTTTCAGGCATACTTAAAACTTATTTTAAAATTATTTCTAATCATCGTTAATAAATACCAAATACAGATTATGAAACGATGGCTGACACAAAATTTAATGGTGGGTGGTTCAACACAACATACAATCAGAGGCTTACCACGAATTGTGGTGTTGTATATTTAAACATGGTGTAAAATCACGCTCTAAAGCCTGCGATATAAATATAATTCACCCGCACAAATTTACACAGCAGGAAAGAATAGTCATGGTCAGGGGTCAGCTTTGTCCGGGATACGCTCGTGAGTGCAAGTCCCTTGGCCTGGGTCTAACACTGCTCTCAATTTTAGGGACTGACCCAGTAGTTGAAAATACAATGCTGAGGTTTGTCTTTGGTAGGCAGGTTTAGTTGGTATTTTATTTGGAAGTCTTTTAGCTCTTTAGGATGTTTCATATGCTTAACGTTTTTAATGACTTGCCTTTCTAAAGCTGAGTGTTTAATTTTAAGTTTTAACTGCTTTTAATGTTTAGCTATTTTAACTTTCACTTTGTAGGTTCTTCAGGGTAAGGCGTCACAGATTTCGGGTTTCGGGTTTTTTATTTTTCAGACTTCAGGCCCTAATGAGCTAGTTGTCGACGGACCCTTAAACTATGCATTCACTCACTCACACAAAGGTATCAGCTGACGTTAAATGTTGTGTCTGCCATGGATGATCAATTGTTAATCATGTACCTTTAAACAAAAGTTCAGAATTTGAAGGATTTCGCTATATTTCACCTTAAACTTCTATAAAATGTAACTATGGACATAAGGGCTCCGAAAAATATTTTTCTGTCTATATAAGCAGCAGTTAGTGTATGTTGGACTTTTCTTCAGTTCTGCGGGAACATATTAAAGCAGTATGGGAAAACGAATGTTGGTGATGTGCACGCCGCTGAAGATTGTTACTAAATGATCATAGCTCCATCATTAGACGAACTAAACAGTAATTAAAACGAAAATTAGAATGAATGCTTGGAACAAAACAAAAATTTTCCATGAACGCATACATCAGGCTATAATTTGTTCTTGGGAAGGGAGAGGCATGGCAATCGATAATGCACGACGAGGAAGCCCGCCATAAAATAGCGGAAAGGCAAAATGAATTCATTAGGATCAGAATATCAATGAGGCTGCTGTGAGCGATAAGGGTCGAGATCCATCAGGCAACCGTTATGTGCGGCAATTTTACCATATTTTCCGGATGAAAATGTAAGTAATTTTCCTGCGTTACATCAAGCAACTCTTGCACGGTAGTCCCCTTTGACAGAAATGAGAAGTGTGATCGTCGTAGCCAGTTGTCCAAGATTGGATTGGATTGATGGAGTTTAGGGGCCCGTCGACAACTAGGTCATTTGGGCCAGTTGTCCAAGAAAGCTCTAGATTTCATCACGGAGTGTGGTTCAGGAAGACGTTCTAGGTTCAATTCATAGATAAAAACCCCCTCGATTTAACATAAATCGTGCTGAAACTACCTCCAAGTATCATACAAGAGCAATAAGGGGATTGCCTCTTCGATCGAATGGTCAGCGTTCTAGCTTCTCAACCCAGAGATAGCCGGTTCGATTGCCGCTTGGAACTGAATTTTTTCCTTTAACCAGAATAATTCCGCATCTCACACAGAGTCTGGAAGTGCGAATGTGAGCACGAATGTGTTTTAATGTTAAAAATCTTATGTGTTGCTCTCACATGACTTTCTCTACTCTTTTACTAACCATTCCTACAAACTCTTATCCCTCTTCTTCATGATAGTCGAGATAAACATTTGTAGACATTATTTTATTGCTAATTTTCTTGTAGGTGCAAGGGGAATGTAGGAATTCAGTAGGCTTTGAACTACAGTACAATATTTTAAAGCTGGTCACTAAATGAAGGATTTGAAATTCCATTCTGTTTATACGGGCAAGAGATACAAAAGTGAATAACCACTTACCATTTGAGAGAAGTATAAAGCATAAAGTATAAGCGAAAAGACACTCCCTGATCTAGTGATTAGCATGTAGCCTTCAAATCCAAAGGTTTCGGGTTCGATTCCCGCTTGAGTGTACACATTTTTCCTTAGCAAGAATGATTCCCCATCGTCCTTAGAGTCTGGAAGTACGAAAGAGTGTGTGAATTTGTCTGTTAATTTGATGCAATATCCAAATCTAATAGAAACCTAAAGATGAACGTCTGTGAACGTCGCTGCTGTCGATAATTGTTCCAGAGTTAAAATGCTATTGATTTGATCTTAGATGTTAAACGCAGCATTTACATGGAACATAAAAAAGCAACGGAAAAGTACTCGTCTGTAGCATGAGTAATACTGCAGTTACTCTCTGGGCTGCATGACATAATTATCTGTTTTCGTACTTGCAATGTGATGTGATTAATTGCTGTACGGTTCAAATGCCACTGTACTACTTATTAGGAGATTAAAATCCCTAATCAGCCTATGCTAAATGTACCAAATTTATTGCCCATTATCTCTTAAAAAAATAATGCAAACTTTTATACTGTGTAGATGCATGTCTGCTAGGCATGTTGGTATATTTTATCAAATAATTTATTAAGAAAAATAGAATGTTTCTTAATTACACAATCTTCTGATTAAAATTTATCAGCAATTACTTTTTTTAAATAACACCAAAGGATGTCTAAAACAGCATTTAGAGATCGCTTTTATCACCTAAAATTTAATGTATCTCTTTTAAAATCATGGGCCATTTAAACGGAAAATGTCATTCACAGAATAAGCTGTTCGAAGCAGAAATGGATAAAACAAACATATTTGTTTCTCAAAAGAACGAACTACTTACCATAGATACATCCAGAAACTCCCATTAATAGCAGTAGTAGCAATTTGTAAAGCAAAGCTCCTCCAGTCTGAACGATGGGTTAAAGTGTACCACTCTACTCGAAAGTCTGTAGAAGTTACACTATTTCTCTGTTAAGTGATAGAGAATTCATCTTCATCTGATTACCCTCCCTGTATGGAGGACTGACACCCCCTAGGACTTACAAGTCTGTGCCTAGGGTCAGATGCTTGTTGGGGAGCAGATGAACCTATGGACTGGACAGAGTGAAGACCTGGAAACGGGTGGTCGGCCAAGCACCAGGTATGAGAGTGAAAAAGAGCATGATTGGAAATGTAGGTGAAATTAATGATTGGAAAGGCGATGATGGAGCGGTTGGTTGAAGGATGGCGGAGGAAACCGTAGAACTCGGAGAAAACCCGCACAAACGCCATTTCGTCCACCACGAATACCACATGTGGGACCCTGGGATCGAACCCGGGCCTCCTTCGTAATAAGCAAACAGTCTAACCGCTCTGCCACGGCGCCGCCGATGCAGAATTTACAGTACAAAATTGCAGATGCAATGTAAGTCAATAATTGGTTCACAATATTTCCACTTATCTTATAATGTTAACCTCCGTCTTTTTAAAATGTTTAATAATAATAGGGCAGGTACACGAATGACACACCTCAAACTGTTCTCAGCCTGCCAACAGAAAAAAAAATGTTTAATACAGTTTCTGATGAATGCAGGGAATATATGACGTAACATTCGCCCTGGAAGTTTTTAATCTTAGATATATCTAATGACATTTACTTATATTGCGCAGAGGGGTGGGGGTGGGGGAGAAATGGGGAAGAGAGAGAGGAAATAGACCCAGACAGTGGAAAGGAAAAAGATGGAGGGAGAAACCGAAGGTATTTAAAAGCAATAACGCGAGCAGAGCTGTGGTTTTCGTTAGTGCTTTATTTCACTGTGAAGTTGGATTCTAGGAATATCTAAATGTTCCTACTCGCAGAGAAAAGGAAAGCAAATAAACGCGAAGAATAGAAAATTGTACACCCACTGCGCACGTCTGTGTGGGCAGTTTATGACGAGGTTGTTGAAAGGCTGGCCTAGACCCATTTCGCCACAGGACAAATGTAAACACGTGTAGGCAAGTATGCCAAAGATTCAAGTTTTGAAGAAAGGACACGCCACTGTTTAACTTGTCTCTTCTGCTAGCCCTGCAAAACCGACAGTAATAAATTAATTATAGCCAGTGCTCCGCAATTCTTCATCATGAACGTAACTAAAATTGCCAGAAACATGCATATAGCCTGACTGCACGTTATCATAGTGGAATGGTCGCGTGCTTCAGTGGCATCAGACCAGCAGACAGGAAGCGGGCAAGGGAAGTAGCGGGGTGCAGTTTCAAAAATAAAAACTCCCCCCCCCCTCCTCCTCCTCCTACCGCCGCCCCGACGCTGCAACTGTCATCGAGCAGCCAGGCATCCTCGCATTGGCGCCTTCTAAAATTAGGTTAGACTGCTTTCCTTACCTCAAGTTCCCCTCAAATTGCACAGGTCATTACCATCCCTTCCACATTAGTCTGACATTACCGGCAATTAACATCAATTTTAAATGGACAACATTTCAGCATTCTGGAATATTCTACTAGACATCAGCAATATGCATACATTTACATGTAGTAAAACTGTAACCGGTGTTTTTCTGTCATTCGTATGACGTCGCTTCACTTTCAACCAACGAAATGTAATAAAATTGTGAATTTCAGCCAATTACAGTCCCAGTTCGAGTTTTCCAGACTCGTACCTACTTTTGTGTTTAGATTATCGCAGTTCGTTTGTTTCCTCGGTGTTGCCAACCATATCTACGCGAAATTCCACCTCCACTTTTTTGTCGTCTAATTACGACATGGCAGAACAAACTGAAACATCTTCAATCTGTTATAATTGAAATTTTTACAGCTCCATCTTTATTTAATGGGGTTCTAAATAGGATATAAATGTTAAACATAAAATTTTATTTTAATTCATGTAAATGTAGCGCAGCTACCAGCGGGAGCTCTGGGTTCAATTCCCGGTACCGGCCTGTGGATTTTCTTCCACTGGCAGAACTGGTCCGGGGTGCACTCAGCCTCGAGAGGCTCCAAGGAGTAAGTACTTGAGAGGACATTAGCGAAGACCACAGTCAGCGGGAGGAGTACGGGGCGCTAATTATATCCCAGTGCTGCGCCCCACTCTTGATGCCCGTTTTGGGCAGAGGTAAGGACGCAGCGGTAGTGCGGTATTATGACCTGGCATCGGGCTGTTGCGCCTTGGAGTTTGGTTTAGTAAATTTTTATACCTGTAGCGCAACACGTGAATTACAACCATTAAAGCGATATTTCACTTTTCTCTTCGGCATTCGTCTATTGTAGCCTCAGGATGGGTAACGTATTCATAAACACACCATTATTTAACATTTCATAAGGGAATTATAGGGGAATGTATTTAAATGCTTGTTATGTTCATATAAAGGCCTAATAAACATTCGTAAATTTATTTACGTACAATCTCGGACCTCATTGTAATCATTTCACTTGCACGTCATTCATCTGATATTGTTCAGTAAGAGCTGGAAAGTGTGACTGTAGCTCTATTATATTATAGCAGGGCAGCTATTCCATGCTCCTTCAAAACCAGGTAAACAAGCATGTGTGCAGTGGAAACAAGCATTAAATTCATACAGAAAATGGCGCCTAAAAGATTTAACCAAGCTACCGAAAATGAAATATATCAAGTAATTCCACAGTTAAGCTTTAGAACGAGAGAATGAATATCAAGTATGCTTGGAATAAATTGTAAACATTTAGTCAAGTATAGGTTGCGCGTTCGTTCTTGAAGAATGACCTTGAGCAGAAATCCAATGAGTGAGCCTACCCTTAATAAACAGGTCAGCAAATGTTTATGCTACGATAACAGACACCTCTGTTTTCCTCTGTCGCGTTTGTGTATACAGTCGACTGCAGAAGTTTTGTGCGGTACGGATGTATGTATGCATGCAACGAAAATAGCAATTCAGACGAGGGAGAGATGTCGGGAATAGAATAAATGCAAGAAAGTTAAGTGGAAACAGTTATAGAGGTATAGTGTATAATACGTGTGGCTGATATTACTGCAAGTGTCATAAATTGATTTGTAGTGTTGTACTACTTCAGCTCAGAAGCATGCGCGTCATCTCACTGCAGACTGTACCTCCTCTCTCTCTCGTTCCCGCAAAAGCTGAGTAGAGACTCGCATTCAACCTTTCATATAAAATGTTCATTCGTCAAGAAGTAACGCGCGACCTATAAAAGGTTACAAACTGGACAGGCGACACCAATACACCAGATAACATATTTAAACAGCTAACATTAGAAAGATAAACGGAGATTATAAGGCTTTACTACATTATGCAGTGTCACCTTCAACGTTTATCTACATTCTCACAACTGTACTGATTAATCTTTTGAAATTAATTTATCATGTGTTTTATGCTTATTAGATATGAGCTTTATTGCATGATTTTATTCCTGATTTATTCTTACTTTATTCCTCGTGCTTTCTAGAACCTTTAGTCGGTAATTTCTAAAGAACCATGAGTTTATACACAAGTCATTCAGAATGCAGAGGATTTCACGGACTGTTTCTAGAAAATTCAAGAGACACTTTATTCGTCAAGCAAATATCTTAAACATATCACATTTTAATGAAAATCGTTTCATTTTTTTACAAAATAAAAAGATAAAGAATATTGTCCCGAGTAAAGGGTTGATGTGGGGGGGGGGGGGGGGGTTTTCTTAAAAATCTTCATGTTGCATCCTTGGAAGACACTCAACTTAAAACTAGCAGAAAAATTGTATGAGAATTGCGTGTGACACGGTACAACTTGGACAGATGCACAGAAAAGAAACATTTTAACAATTTATTCTCATACATTTGGCATAGGACTATAGAATTTATTATTCAAAGTAACTAAAAACTGAGAAGATAACTTCAGGAAATGTGACTGATACTGTATCATCTTAGCGGATACAAACTACAAGTTTCAAAATATAACACCTGTTTTACGTTTAGCAAACGATCACGAAACTAGAATATAATTTAGGCGTAATTACGTGCAATTACACTGAATACTTGTGTTTTTATTTATTTTCTACTATCGAAAAGCGCTTCCGATATTTGTGTAATACAGGTCACCTTTGTTGAAACAATTACAATTGATACAAGCTTTATGTTGGCTTAAATTTGTGTAATGCTGAAAAATATTTCCATTAAATGAAGAAGTTAACTTCTCTTATGAGATACAGACGTTACCTTGTTTCACTCCATCTCCTTCGCTTTCACTCAGTCAGGTAACCAAGCATTAGAGAGGTTTGTTCAGTCACATGAATTTGTCATAGCTTGGCAACAGTGGTGAATCCGTTACCCTTTTCGCATATGTTTGAGCGTCACTAAGTATTCTTGAGATAATGTATTTTATTGGTTGAGGACTGGTTAAAATTATTATACGCTACGTTAGTTAAGAATGATTAAAAATTACCATACCATAGGGAAGTTAAGAGTGATTTTGTTTTGTTCGTAGGAATGTAAGGGTCTTTCTGCATTCGTTTTGTGAAAACTCTACCGTATAATATACCATGGGCGTCACGAAGGGGGGCAAGGGGGGCCGCATCCCTCCTTTGGAAATTAATGAACTTTGTGTGCAAGCAATTACTATTAGACTATTATATTAATTTTACTGTAAAGAAAAAAAATATTTAGCTCAAATTAATACGGTTATCCGCAACAAACACTATAACTTTTGACATAAAAAACAATGAATTAATATTGTTTTAATTGCAAACTTCCAATATGCGCCCCCCTTAGGAAAAAGTCTGCCGACGCCCATGTAATATACCACTATACTGCAGCATTATGGTTGCGATCTCGCAATGGGTGTTCTAGCACACACAAGCAGGAGGGAGAAAGGAGAAAGACACACTATCCTACTGTGCTTAACCTCTCAAATGTCAACACACAAGAGTAGAGGCATAAGGTCATCCACTCCTTTGTTTTGACTGGAATACTTGCGTGTCTATGTGACGTCATTCCGCCTTCCTTGATCGACAAGGTGCGGGCATGCAACTCCTGGAATAGATACACGATACACTTGCTGTTGTGCGCATGCGCAGCGTGGCAGCACACTGTTTGGAAGTGGAAGAACACTTCCGGTTGTTAAAGTTCCTTTTGTTGTCAACGATAACATAACAGTTTCTAAATACCAGACCACGTTGTCCTTCCTATTCTCAACACATTACTCAGAACGGGAAAAGTAGGTCTAGGGAAAGGTTGCTGGAAAGCTTCCAATTGATCTGCTATTTTTAACACATATTCATTCTGGTATTGTACACAGCATTTCCGACCTTGAACTCTGAGTGGCTTTACTTAACCAGTCATTTATGAAAATATAATGCACAAGTTACTCCTCTTTCTTTATCCCCAGCTGTTTATTTTCATGATTACTTATCATTATCATTTTCCACTTTCTGTAGTAACGACTCATCATAAGTTTTTCAATTAAACTGCATAACCAAAGTTTTCCATGTGACTTTCGTTGTTGAATATCTATCTGTATGACATATTGTAAACAAAAACACAACTTTAAACATTGATTCTTTCACGCTGAATGTTGAACCACTGTTACGGCACTTCTTACATAAGGTCCGACTCAGAAAATAGGGTAGTGGCCTATTTAAATATTAGTATCACCCAAGTAGGAGGAGTCTAATGAGGTACACAAACTCCTCCCTAAAAATCCGAGATCTGTCTTGATATTAACTTTTTATAATGTTATACAACAAACATTTATAACCTTTATATTTTTACAAGTCATGTTACATTTCACTAGCATGAATATTTTTAAAAATATACTAATTTTCGTTACTATTGATTATCATACGAAACAAAGTAATTCCAATTGGCTGCACTGTTAAAGAACAACCGCCAAGTTTAAGTAATGTTAAATCATTTACAAATTATTATATTTATTCAGATTTTTATTACTGCCACATAGGTATATCAGTTTTATTACTGGGTGTCAAACTTCACATGACAATGTTTACAGATAAGAGGAAACAAGGGATGGAGTTTTGCAAATTGTTGGGATCATAAATTACAGCATTCAGTTCTTTCCAATCAAGTATCTTAAAGTTGAATTATCGGTATTTAATTTATCCACTTCAGAGCTATGTACTTCAAGCCTATTCTTTACATTAATATCGTAAATATCACTTTTTACACATGAATCGTAGAGCACGTGAGATCAAATGAGTCGCTTCATCACTAATCACCTTTTCCAGGTATTATCACACATTTTAGCTTTTCTCATTGCTTTTCAAAGAAATATAATGCTTCAGGGGGGAACACAATTCTCTTTTACTGTCAGCTATGATGCGGCCAAGCGAAGTTTAACCAAAATAAAACACAGTTGTCAACAATGCATATATGTTACAACGGATTTTTGATCATACCTCAAAATTAATAACACTCGAGTCTTCGGAAATTCCTAATACCCATAGAAGGCATTTTTAAAATGTGGACATTTTTATGACGATAGGAAAAATTTACTGGAATGGTGATTAATGGATGCAGAAAGACATTCAAAAACAATAATTGGACGCCGTTAACCCACAATCCATTATTGCTTTCATATTAACATGCCATCTCAAAAGACTGCCTTCTGGAGGTTAAAATGCTGTGAGGTTGCTATTGTGCATGTTTTGTTCATACTAGCATATTATAGAACAATGGAGAGTTGAAAAGGAACTTAATACCTTAACGCACAAAAAATCCGTTTGCTAACTTTGTTTTTTTCATTACATTAAAATTAAAATAAACGCCTCATCTACAATGTATTATTCCAGTTCAAGATATATCAATACGACTCGTGGTTTAACACACGGTTTCCAAGATAAGGGTGCTAGGTACCGAAATGGCTATTTATACAAATTTTAATCAATTTATTTGACATTTTTCAATGCCATTATAATAAGTCGAATCAGGTAAATAGCTTTCAAGACAATTAAAATCCAGTAATTGCAAAATGCTCCATGTGACGAAAATTTGGAAATTTTAACTTTTATGCTTATCCTATATGGTAATTATGGAACGTGGCTTTTCGAAATCAAAGATTAAATTTTCCACAACATTAAAACATTTTAAGAAAAAACATTAAGTAGGCAAGATTCTAATGTAAAAAAGTATATCAAACTGTTAAAACCTCAAATACAATATACCTGTAAATCTTGTAACGACTCAAGATCTCTTCCTTCATCGCCCTGAAAGCTTGAAATAAGTGAAAGAAAGTCGAATATAGGAACATTTTAAAATAGTAAAGCATAAGAAAACAAGTTAACGAGGAAACCAACTTTAAAAAATTCTTGCTGGGTGTAAACATGACTTGAAAACTTGAGCCGTAAAACAATGATTTGAAGGGCAAAACGTACTTCAAAACGCTTTACTAACAATTTTGAAGGGAAATCTTTATAATTATAAATGATATAACATTTTACAGATTCGTTAACAACTAAATAGCAGTGCTCTCTTTTCTCATTCCGTGTGCTTTGTAGCGCAAGAAAAACGTCAGCCAGGAGGAGACAAAAACGTGAGTAATTACTTGGACAGCGTAGTGAATCGATTGTTTACCTATAGTTGGTGAGAGGCCCCTAATCCGTGCTACACGTAGGCTAATAATTGAAGGGCAGGCTGGAGGCCATGCAGTAGCGGAAGATCAAAGGGCCCATCATCCAACCTGAGACGGAACATCTGCAACTTCCCCACAAAAGGAGCAGTATCACGCCCGTTCCACCACAGCACGCGACAGCACATGGTCTGTGTCAGGTTGCCGAATGACTGATGGGGGTGGAGCCTGAAATGCGCTAAGAGCTTGAGAGGAAGTGGGAAAGGAAAAGAGGGTGAGTCATGGGGGAATTAGGCACCCGCAGCCAGAGTAGAATTATGGGAATTATAGCCAACGATACGTCGAAGGGGAGGAAATCACGTGAATTAGGTTAGGGAAGTAACAAGACTTGTAGGGAAGCGATAAGTATACAGTGAAATTGGTCTGCTTGCTATGGTTTAAGGGCTGGTCATTCATTGACCCTCTGTATCTCTTAACTAGAATGAATTCAGTGCCTAATTCATACCAGTACGCCTATTTCCTATGTATATTTCTCGTTTCTCCCAGCTGCACGCATGTTATTAGCACAACCCGTAGCTCTGTTTTCGTTATTTCATTAAAGTGTGGAGATTCGCCTCTGGGCTGTCTATCCCTCTTGATGGATAAATCTGTCTCTCTTGCTTTGTTTTCTCCCACTATCGCTCTTCTCTCTCCTTCAAATACCCTCAACGTTCGCGAAAATCTGGTAAACTTAAATATAATGTTTTAAAAACCAGTAGCATCACTTTTGGGGGTGCATTAATACAAATGAAAACAAAAGTAAGAGATTATCCTTTTTTTTTCTGATCGTTCCATTTATACCTCGGCTTTAACTTAAACAGCCGTATCGGAGGCCTTTCCTCAGGAACATACTGTTTATAGGAAATGGTGTTATCACTCGTATACAAAGGTTTTTGGCTTCTTTGTACATTATCTCTCTCTCTCCCTCACACACACACACACACACACACACACACACACACACACACACACAATCACACACACACACACACAATCACACACACAATTTCTAAAACTGGTTTTTATTTAGGTGAGCTCAAAAGGTATACTTTGGTCGAAATCTCTATTGAATACAAAACTACATATAAATGTCTGAGAAAGTAAAATATAAAAGTCCATAAGATGTGAATTATTTCCATTAAAGATGAGAGGTTTTTGAAGGGATTGTAGGTTGTTAAATTTTAATGGTGAATGAGTTCTGAATACGATAGTCTCGTGTTTTATTACTTAATTAAAAAGTGGTAGTAATTCTTTCTCTGAAACTGACAATTGCTCTTGCTTTGTGTTCTAGTTTAGCTTCGCTCAGCTGCGTCCAAATTTCTGCTTTCGAAAAGTAAACCCCACTCCGCCGCCTAAAAGTGTAACTAATCAAATCAGTTGTTAAGAGGGGGAGGGGACGGCAAAGGCAAGGAAGAAACTTTCTTGGACCAGGTTATTGAATTATTGAGTTGCTCACGTTTGCACAAGACCGGAGGTTGTTCTGCGAGAGCTTTTGGAACAGATGTGATAGCTGTAATGCAAGCTACGAACAGGCAAGATCATTAAGACAGCTAGTTATTGGCCTACAGCCATATCGTGACCACACGAAGAAACCAACCACAGGCAAAAACCAACACCTCCATTATATGGATGTAGCTAATATTTTTTGTTACCATATATTTTAACGCCCTAACAAATTTCGTTTTCAAATTCGTGTCGTATTCGGAAACTCCGGTTGGTTTGGAAAAAAAAGTGTTGCATTCACATGACCTCTATTCACTTTTCTATAACCCAACAAAAACGTATTATTCTATCTACTTCAACACATATTTTCTGTGGAATTAACCATTTTCATCATATTTATAATTGGTTTGAAATTTCATTTCTCAAATGGGAAGTCCTTATTTGTTTATTTTTTTTCTGGTCTTACAAAGAGAAGGGAATATCAAAGCCACCACATAACCACCAGCTCTTGACTCTCACTGTATTCTCCTATTCCCATTGTACTAAGGGAAATATGCAATAAAAGAATTTCTACAAATGCTTATTTCGATTAACATTAGGTAGATAGGGGAATAGTTTATTTAAAAGTGAACAGAGAAAGTCATGTGAAGTGTATATCAGATCAGATTATTTTCAAAGCCTGTATCACAAGTTTCAGTGCAAATAAACATTTAAAATTATTATTCTTTATCTGATTACCCTCCCAGTATGGAGGACCTATGGACCGGACAGAGTGAAGACCTGTCGGCCACGGCGTCGCCTATTTAAAATTATTACATTGGTGAACATTTGTAGTAAAGCAATGCAGTTTTTGAGAGAAAGAAAAACCCTTAAACTTTGTGTATTTCAACTTTTGTTAGTTTGTACCTTAACTACTTTCTCTCTCTCTCTCTCTCTCTCTCTCTCTCTCTCTCTCTCTCTCTCTCTCTCTCTCTCTCTCTCTCTCTCATATATATTGACAAACTTAGGATTGACGTATCTGTAGTAATTCGAAAAAAGACAAGCAAAAACACAGGAAATAGTGATTTTTTTTTAATTATACCGTTTTTAATAGAATAAATGATTATAACACGCTGACTACGTCATCCTTATTGGGATCTCACTTATCGTTTTCTGTTCGAATCAAAGTTCTTAAGGATGCTGCTGTTATTAGCTTAATACAGTTAACTACTGGTTTTATTCTTGTATCAAATAAACAGTCCATCAATGAACACACAACTTTCCTAAAGTAATTAAGGCTATGCACTATGGAAAAACTCCCAATAGCCTTTCCAAGTTTCGCCTTGAGCTTGCCCGCTGAGAATGTTGGTTAAAATTAATACGGTGACTGTAAACGCTCTTGGTAACCATAATTGTCAATGAAATTGAGATTTGCGTATCATTGCTGACCCATCTTTGAGCAGAATGCGCCATCACTGCTTAGTCATGATACCTTAGGGTTCAACAGTCAAATTCACATAAACGATACGTTAATTAATTACAAAGGAAATCCTCGCTTTTCGTATGGATTTAACTCGTGCGTGAATTTACCTTAATGTCAGGAAGCTTTGAAAAGTCATTTGCTGTGAAGTCAGAGACAGAAATACAGAAACAAATAAAAAACGTTACACATACACAACTTTACTTTCCATCATGGAAACAAAAACAAGCGCAATTCCAAAACAGGAAACGTACTTGCATTATATATATGGATACGCATACACACATACACACAATATTTTTAAAACCCTTCGGGCATTAGCATAGTATTAAAAACAGGGTGATGGCAAGAGAAAGGGATGTGGTAGTTACAATTCCAAAATAAATCCCTCCAGTTTGCTTTTAATTCATCCATCAGATTATATGTCTGCGTCCTGTGGTTGGCTGACAAATCTATAATAAAAAAGCCGGAGCCCAGCAGCGCAGAGATATGCCAGGTAACAGTGTTTTGGGGTTGGAAAATATGACAGGCTTGATCGTTAAAATTAAATACTTACGCTTCCAATATTCATTAAACACGAAAAATGTCTCTCAGCATTCATGGGTCTGACAAGCGAACGTTAACTTTGATGAACTGCTAGCGAATCGAAATGTCCGCAAGCCTTTCAATAAGTAGATGTATTGTTGTGCTGCCTAAGTTCAGATTTATCTCGGCTTCCTGTCTCTGTCATACTAAACGGCCACATAATAATGACAGTATCGCATCGGGTGGGTCATGCTTGAGGTATTTAATGACTTTGAGTGATTTGTAGTTCATCTGATGTTATTAAAACTGTCGAAATGGATGGTAGTTTGACAAACATCTTGACATTTATGTCAGGTTTACCAGGCACTTCCAATATTTGAGCCCTATATTTGAGCCTGTAAGAAATCACCCATTTGGATCTTATGCGCAACTTCCAAAACGCCATATTTGCATGCAGGTACACGAAAAAACTTTTTCAATATTTCCCAATATTCGTAGTGATGAATGGACTGGACCTAACATATATATGCCAAACGCAAGCATCTACATGTGTGCTTGTCCCATCTAAGTGCTGCCTATTATCTTTTCTAAATATGTTGTACAAGGTGGTTCGTGTTAAATGAGTAATTGAAAAACAAAAGCACTAGCTTTTCCTCTTGTTTAACGCCCTTCAACATTTAAGCCCTCTCGCGGTGGTTCTGTGCGTCCTTAGAAACGTGGGATTCAGTGTGTGTCGGGGAGGCGGTCTCAGGTGAGTAGCCGTTTTCTTGTCATGTGTGGTTTATTGTTATTCCTTTGGTTGGGAGGTGGAGTTTATGGATACATGCACTTATTCAGGAAAGAAACCTGGTATTTTAAGGATCTGCAAGAAATGAAGCTAAAAGTTTAATGCTTTCTAGGAGAATCACGGATGCAGCCCTTGCAGCCCTTGCAAACCTTGCACCCTCTTGGAACCCCTAGAAACTCTCAGTGCACGTAGTACAGAAATTGCCCTCATGACTGAAGCAAAGATTAAGTGATCTGCTGCGGTGTCTAGTGAGCTGAAATCCATTTTCGTGAAAGACACTTTTGTTCTAGATGGGGATCAAGGAATTGCTGTTCTCATGCGCAACAAAAACAAGAGAGCGAGCAAAAAAAAAAATACTACTCCTGAAGGAGCGAAAGAGTAAGCATCTGTGACAGAGGTGTGAGAAAGACAGAGAGGGGCCAGGAAGAAGATGAATGTGTTTGTCTGGAGTAGGTCACGCGACAGAACAAAAAATAACCTTTATCCGGCACAATGTGGGTATCATTTATTCTTCTTATTTTTCTCGTGGTTACTGCAGTGAGATGCACCGCTTCTCAAGGACGCTCGGGAGCAAATCGTGACCCACGAAGATTTAACGCCGATAAAGCCAATTTAAGGCTCCCGCCTGTTCTAACGTTAGTAGTTGGTTGTTAACTCTTAAAAACCTGCCGAAATTGATACCTTGTGAGGCAAGTAAACTCTCGCAATTGATATCTAAATACTCTAGAGTTATGCAGTCTATAATGAAAGTCACGCGTAACATGTGCGCACAATTTAGTTATTTAAATACGAGTACATCACCTTGCTTTTAGAATGTTATTTATTTTTCCTCATGTCCATTGTTTTTGACATACTGGAATTTATGATCGGAGGAAAGTAGTACTGTCATTTACTCAGGGGAATGTCTCTGTCCTTGAACATGCAATCGTGGTGTGAAGTGGGGAGCTTGTCGGTATGATAAAAACAGAGCAACACCTGTGGTTCAAAATTACTGTCTACAATGCACCTGGACCATAAGCAGCGCGCGATTTGAGTCATTTCTGATATTCTTCGAAGCCTGATCATAATTGCCTTGTTTATTGCGGTAATATAATGTATCAATGATGATCTTTCGCGTAATATTTATTGTATCGGGAAACTGCTTTTGAAGCAGGCTATAAACTGTCAACACAAGAGGAAAGAACAATAGAGCGCTTTCTTAAGTTCGCTTGTGACAACCACAAGGTCATAGCTAAACTCCTGAGATAAAAATAGTATAATTGCGCTACCCTAATGGCTAAACCGGTGAGAAGATAAAGCTATTCAGTGTCGCGAAAAGCATTGTTTCAGTTGTTTTATTAGCTAGCAGGTCAACATAATGTAATATATTTGTAAATTTGTAAATTAATATCCACAACGTATTACTATGTATGGTCGTGATAAGACCGCGCTATCAAAACGACCTTAAATAAATATTTAGGAAAAAAAAGTTTGGGCCAACATATTTGGAGAATGTTGACAAACACATGAACAATAATGGCGTAAATCCATTTCTGCCTAAAGAGCGACTAGTAGTCACTCAAGAAAAGGAGGTATGATAACTAGAAACAAATGATAATTAGCGACAGAAATGTTTGGAAAAGCTGACAGACTTTGAAGAATAGTGGTCTAAATCCAATTCCACAGGAAGCGCTACTAATAGTTACTCAGGAAATTAAAAATTAATATTGTACAGCAAATATCATACTCTTAATATGCTGCCTTATTGCAATACAAGTCGAACGTATGGCTTTACTCATTCAATGAGCTTTCATAGAGACGTAAAGGAACCGACAAGGTTTCTAATGAATGTACTACAATATTTCTACAGTTTCAGTTACACCATATAATTACCCAGTTATGCTACCTTTTAGTCTACCAGTCCCTGTCTTGTAATCTTATCCTGCCACTCCATCGCAGTACATTATTTCTTAATGTCAATCGTTTCCTATAGTTAGCTTCCCATTGGTTGTTGTTGTTATTGCTATTGTTGTTGTTGTTATATTATTATTATTATTATTATTATTATTATTATTATTATTATTATTATTATTATTATTATTATTATTATTATTATTATTATTATTATTATTATTATTATTATCATTATTATTATTATTACTATGGCGACAAATGACCATGACAAATCCCACTTCTGACACCAAGTGACAAACGACACTTTAACGTACTTTATCGGTCACTTTATTTTTCTTCTAAATTTAATCACAAAACAGTCATTTCTTATCGTTAACACAATCCACAAGTCCTTCTGACGTTCCAACTCACAGCTGTTTTTTTCCTCTTGTAATCTTGACACACTTCACTGTCTTTCAGTTTTACTCTCTCTGGCTCACAAACTGCATTCGACGATACACACACACTCACTCAGGCTTAACAAAAAAAAAAAAAAAACTGCTTCACACAACAAACAACTCTGAGTGACGATTAGATGTCTACAATGTCTCTAACGATACTCACTCTCAACGCCTGACTGTACACACTTAAATCTAACTGCTAACAGCTGTGTCGTTCAAGCTTAATGACTCGGTTCTACCAATACCACGTTCCTTTATACAGTCGAGAATGACGTCGCACGGATTTTTCTCCAAATCCAGCTTTTAGTAAACAAGCCGGCAGTCGAAACTTACTCGAACAGTCTAGAAACTCTTTGTTCTGTCGCGCTCATAGCCGTTTGTTCTGACCGCTCCATTGTCGTGGTGTGAGGTACAGTTTGTCCAGAACGTCCTGACACTCGACATGCGTGAGAGAGCAGAAATTAAGGAGAAGTGACGAGTGTTGGGGAATAAGCGAGTGATGTCAGAACTCAGGCAGTTACATATGCAATCGGTGTATGTTTACGTATTATAAACAATTATTGTGTAGTTATCACAGTGAGAGTGAGCGATTCACTGATCCCCACCTCTCCTATTATGCAAGTGGGCGCGCATCTTCTATTGCGCATCTATACTTCAGTGGTGGGGGAGTGTCATGACAATCTGGACAAACTGTAGCTTGGCCTTGAGCATCTTTGAGGCATGTTGCCGCCGTCACAATATTATTTTTATTATTAATTCATTTTATTCACAGGAGGGCAATATTCTTACGTTCAGTCCATGGTGTAAATAATGGGTCTTTACACTATGCTACAGCAGGTGTTGCCCCACTCTATGGAGTTCAAGAAGCCTCATGAGACACCGGAGCAGTTGATGAAACTACAAAATCACCTCGGTTGCACCAGGGTGTTGTAACGATGGAAGCAGCCTTCTCTTTTGATCATATTCATCAGACATCACCTTTTTCACCTATGCATATTCGTAAAAGTTCTGGATCGGTGCTTTATCCTAAGCACGGCTTGGAATGTCCTAGTCCGATTTCTGTTGCAAAAGGATCCGCTATAAATAAATTTCTAGTGTAAGAAATTCATTTTGGATTTATGTAGTTCGCCAGAAAAAGAACAAGAAATTTTCTTTATTTCACACAAATAACTAATAACTACTACCTCCAAGAGAAGGAGATGATGTTGCTCTGTTCCAGATATTCCGTACCTTTCAACTTCGAATGGAACACTGGTAATTTTTCAGGCCATAGAGCTCGCGTGCAAAGGAAAGCAAGAATATCGCCTGCCTTACGTTTTGAAGTCACAAACATGACTCATATGAATCGATTAGAATGTATTACTCCGAGAGTGCGCGACTAGACCACAAGGTGGCAGCTTCGTCGGCACGGTGGCTACTTCGCGAGATGCATATCTGGAACCTGGAGGCTTTAACATACGATCGATAAAGATACCACTATATTATCGGCCATCTTCCCACCTCTTCCCAACGCCGCACTGCCAACATGCAGGCTGTGCCGCATATCTCGATCAGATACGCGTATAAGACTGTTCCAGGAAAATATAGTGTGTTTGTTATTATTATTTATTACTATATCTTATAGAAATATGCCGTTACAAATAGGACTATTGCGGCAGAAAACGAATAACCAGTTACGATACAATCCACTGCATATGTGCTTCTTGCCTGGTGTGCACCATTTCGATCCATGGCGGTGATTTAGAGTTCATCGAGATCTCTTTTACCCTAAATAAGAGGTAGTAAAGTACTTCGGGCTCGTTTCCAATTGAATTAATCACTAGGGCCCGTATTTCTTTGCATCTTTTTTATGAGGGTGCTATGGCGTCGCTATGTGTAAAATATACGTGGCTCATAACATTTTCAATGAAATAAAACCACTGTTAAGATATTTTTTACTGCATTTTACGCGTATTATATGGGGTTTTTGTAGGTTATACGTAATTTCAAGAGTTTTAAGAACAAACCCAAATGTTTGTAATTTTTTGTATGTTTGGTGTCATTCTTCTATTAGAATCAAGTTTCATAACCTCAAAATTCTTGGAAATCTACTGGAATGTCAAACATATGAACTCATCCAACTATGCGAAAGACTTGTTCCATAAAGGAATGCCCGGATGAATGTACCTGCTGCTTCTGAGAGTCGCACCATGCACACTATTACAATGTAGACTTCACACAACAGAACCCAGTGTTTGAGATATTTGTATTTCGTCATGTTGAAAGTAGAAAGTATTTCAGAGAAATTGAAAATCAAATATAATTGCTGAAATTGGTTGCAAGTGATTTAGGTTATGTGGACGGTGAAGTGGACAAACTAGTATTTACTAAAATGGAAAATGTATTTATTTAGAACAATGGATATGATACAAAGTGCAAGATTTCTGATGTGCTGTCAACTGAGAAGTAGTCCTTCGATGATGAAGAAGAGGTGGAAAGTGGCAATGTTTGTTGCTTTAAGCATGCTCCTGTATCGTTTGTTGAATATACGGGTGTTTGATTTGTAAGAGGTAGAGCTAACTGATGTCCACGCTACATGTACGTAACATAGTGGCATATCTTCTCAATAGCCTACACCAGGGATTACGTAACTCTTCATAACCGACAATAACCAACAGAGAATGAAAGCACCTAGGAACAATAAACTCCCAAGCGTGAACATCATATTATTTTCATACGCAGTGTTTTATTGACCCCAAAATGTATATTTACACATAAATGAGTAATTAAATACTGAACAAATTACTCTTTCGTTCATTGATACATAAACTTTTTCGTTAACAGCTGCTCATATTTAATGTGAAGAATGAAAAAGACTCCTCTATCTTATAATTGCAGATATTTGTGGTTCTAATTTTTTGCTACCACCATAATGGACTTTAAATGTTCATCAGTCATAGCATGCCTATACATCGATTTCACACATTTCGTTTTTGAAAATGGTTTTACAGATATTCTACGTTGATGAGAACACTAATGTCAGTTCCCATGCAAAAAAGTTCCAAAAACGGAATGTGTCACTTCGTAGATAGTTGTAAAAGTCAACAAAATTAACTTCCTGGTATTTGTCCAAAAGCTCATTACACTGTATATCAATTAAAAACCTAAGTGCTTGATTTTATGAATCGTTAGGAATTCGTAAGCAAATAAATCTAATACAGGCACAGCCTTTATTTTCATGGATATATGTGATGAAATAAAAAAGGAAAAACAAAAAACAAAAAAAAAAAAAAAAAAACGTAAACAAAGAACTCTAGCTGAATATTGAAGACATTTGGAATATGGTTGCAAAAGCAAGGTTTGAGCCCTATGTTTTACTTTGTGAGCACTAGTTTATACTTCACAAAGCTGAAGATTTCCAAGAGGTTGAATTGTAATCAATTCAAACAGTAAAAGGCACAAAACTGAACAGGTCCCTTATATTAGAGCGCATGCGGATGAATACAGATCATTAGGATATACAGTGAATCCTTTCACTTTGCGCTGTCAACAATAGTACATTTTATACTCTATGCATATTGAATAGTCTCTTTTGGAATTTACGTACTTATACATTAGAGGGCCTCAATTATTTATTCAGAATCTTGTTTGTGTACGGTTAGAGAAAATATGATTAATAATTCACTGGGTTCCGCATTGTGTTCCGGATATATTTATGATCATTGTGTTTATTAATTCAAGCATATACTCAAAGTAGATTTTTGGGTTTGTGCCCAGTTTTCAACAGCTTTCATGCACATCTTAATTCGAACGCTTGCGAAACCTGACCAAAGAAAAACATCCAAATATACATAACATTAATACTTTATAGATCTTAAACTTTAGGAAAATGCATGCAAATTGCATTTTTGACATTTAGAAGCTAATAACGTAAAATATGTACTATATTGAATATAAAGCAGTTGGGTTATTAGCTTGAAAAGCAAAGCTGACAGGTTTATTATACCATCTACTTTTGGCTCCGTCATTCAGTGCAGCTGTCGTCTAGATAGCGGCGAGGAAAATTACTGTCAATCTTGAAACCCTTCTTTATGACAACTGTATTTCATTATACCTACCATTTTGCCAGATTATAAATACCTCATATAATTTGAGAGGTAGAATTGGAACTGAAAAATTCAATGCCACAGACCCTCCGCACTGCCCACACACGGCTTTGTGTGTTTAAAAACAACCAACGGTAAGTTTGTTGGCATAAATAAATAATAACCCCCACATAATGCTAGAGGTTTTATTTATTTGCTTCAACATTTTATTACAGTTTCTAAGATACACTTTTCAGTTGATTTATTAGTTTAAAAATTATGTAAAAATTAGTGTTCAAAAAAAAAAAAAAAAAAAAAAAAATAAAAAAAATAGATTGATTTTGACTGTATAAAAATAATTGTTTTTTTTGGGATAATGAATGATTAACAAACATCTAGACTATATTAAAAAAACGTTGAAATATTGTTATTCCAATTGAAAATTTTCTACAGCGCAGTACATTTGATCACAATCATGCTAGTTACAGCGTTGATATTAAGCAAAATCATTCTCTTATTCTGTGAAATTCCTAACTATTTAAACCAAATACTTGAGATTTTCTACATTTTACCAATAGTTTACTATAAATATATGATAAAGTCTGCTGCATCTTAAGCGAGAGCCTGTTATTACCAACAGTTGTAGAAAACAAGCACTTGAGAGCTTAAGTTGGCAGCAACAATAAATAGCAGTTGAAACAATGTAGTAGTAAGGCTAAACAATTCCTTTCTTAACTACAGGGTATCTACAATCGTGTGGGAAAACTTTTGGATAATGTGAGAAAGTCCAACTCGTAACTGTAGATAAAAGAATGGAAAGTTACGTGGTATAGAGCATCATAATACTGCTGGAGACCTATGTCTCCAGATCAGACTTGTAGACACTAGTAACTTGAATGTTTTCAAACACAAAATATGAAGATCCTCTAGCTGCTATGGCACTTTATTGCGAGGCTTCAGAAAATAAAAACAACCATCTCGCCCATAATTTTGCTGCTAACCGTAATCAAATGCACGCCAGACATGTTTAAGAGAATGATGCATCAGGGCAGAAATGAAGTCGGTACACCAGCATGGTGGGGACATCTGCAGTAGATCTACATTTCACGCTGCCAATATAATGCAACGGGCTATAAATATCCGTATTACTGCTCGCAGCTGCGATTCCCTGTGGGCTAGCTTTAATTTTTCAGCTGTCGAAACCGTTTCGATACGCGCTATGATTCTAAAATTTATTCATTCTGTTACAGAAATGAGTTACCTAGCGACCGCAATGCTACCACTGCCATGACTCTTTTCCTAGGCTTTTCAAACGGAAGTTTCTGAGGTCATGTCTTCAGTTCTGCGATGGCGAACCTTTCCCATTAACGTGCCCATTAAAAATAGTCCGATTACTTTAAGTATATAGAGGCTGTAATACGATGAATATAATTTAAATATATCTGCAAATAAAAATATTGTGACGCTGGTCACCGTTAAAGAGATGCTCAACACGGATGGTAAATTGCTAATGAGCGTGGCAGAACAAAGCGTTTTCAGACAATCTGAGAAACTGTTCAGGTGCTTGCTTACAGAAAACTGATTTCCAGAAAAATCCGTGAAATGTTAAATTCTATAAACAAAATAACCTAAAATATATTAATTTCAAATGGTGCAGTTCGACTTACTCAGGACTGCCAACTTAAGAAAACGAAGAATTACATGTATTTCGATCTTCTCCTGTTATAAATCTCATTTTATTTTTAACTTTAGTAAATAAGCTTCTTTTTGGGAAAATACATTAATTATTAAAAGAAAAACAGTTATACACACAGTTGTAACATTGAAATGGAGTGCTATATTTATTGTTAATAGATTGCAATGCGTTATAATTTGTTTCCAGCGATTTATGGGATACGGATGGCAACACGGACTAAGCAAAAGAATGACCAAGTGACAATTTGTAGAAAGCAAAAGGCTGACCATATATGATAATTTAACGCCTCTGTGTATGAAATAGTCATTCAAAAACGTTTGTTTTGCTTTATAATAGCGTTGGACATGAATCTAGAAAATGGTAGTGCCTAGAGAAAGTAACTTTTGTGTTATAGGTCACAATTCGCGTCCAAGCGCAGCCGGAAGTTATGTTTAGGATAAAGAGAAAAAATACGACGTGTATTCCATAAAGCAAAGGGCGCGAGCTGAATATCAGCGTCGATCCAGGATAAACAAGCACTAACTCTAGCTTCGATATCAGACAAATAAATTAAACGTTGCTTTCCCTAACAGTACGTGAGATACTCGAAGGATAATGGCGCGAGAGACTCTGTACAACGAGTTTAGACAAATCCTCTTGCAAATTTCACTTAACACTTTGTTGCTGTTTGCTTTTAGCCTCGGTGCACCCAAAACGGACAGCACTAGCTGAAAAACAGCTGCGTACGGAAGGTGGATTGCACAACTGTTGTTATCTTAGCGTATATCTGCAAATCCCACCCCCGGCCATACATTGTTTATTTATTCGCGAAAACTCCCGGGCTTGCACAGCAGTTGGGGTACGGCGAGGCGGAAATCTCCCCCCCCCAGCCGTCCATCCAGTGCGGATGCAAGCCTCGCTCCAGAAAAGAGATAGAGAAAGAGGATGCCGTCATGATATACTGGCTCGGATTTGCTACGAGAGAGAAACTTTGTTAACTGCGATCTCTCAGAATGCAGAACTGAACAGGCAATAAAATGCGTGGCGCTATCGAGTGTCACGCCAAAAAACCACAATCTCTGCTTAGCCCATTACGATCAACATCCGCAGGTATGCAAAGCGCGAGGGATACAAATTGCCTAAATTAAACATTCCCTCAGTGAAGCTAATTTTTAGCATACTCATTCAATTACGTTGCTAATCCATGAGAGACACAGCGCTCCCAAAAAGGATAGCGCTTATTTCGTTACTCTTCTTACTACCTTGTGAGAGTTCATTCCACAATACTGCTCAACCACTGTTTCCTCCACCTCTGCCATTGGTAAAAAGGAAAATCAGAAATTGTACAATAGTACTGGGGCTTTTGTGTATGCTGCGAAGGATCACTACATTTTTTATCCTTTATCATATACATACTACACTTTGAAAATGTTACCATATGCCCCAACTATAGAATTATCTATCTCACACATTTAAGTTATCTTTAAAACGTTTTCATTATTTATGTTGATTTAAGCAATAGCCGTGTTTCCAACACACACACGAACACACACACGTTTGAACAGCTCTCGTGCATGAAGTATGCCTTTTAAATTCAGTTTCCTTACATCTGAAGAAAACTGTTCTAGTTAACTGAATTATTTTGCTCATCTTTTTAATAAAATTGGAACAGGTCGCAGTTGTTTTCAACACGTATTTATTTAACCTGGCACGTCTCAAATTTGGTACGACAATGTTTGTGTTCTTGGGCAAACTTAACAAATTTTTAACAACCAATGTGCCATATTTATAACCTATTTTTCAGGATTATCATTAAGAACCACTAAAAGCAGTTCAAGATCAAATACATCGAATGTTATTCTGCAATCCTGTCATTAAAACGGCTTATTATGATGGCATAAATCGTGAGTGACAGAAAATTAATAACGTAATTACCATGGCAACATGACAGCAGTGAAGTCATCACCGCCATAACATAAGATTCTCTAATATACCTGTAAGAAAACCTGAAATCGTCGCTCTCACAAACTAACGCAGTCTTCGTTTCCCCATTCACAAAACTTTTCACATTCGTTTACGTAAACATCTTTTGATTTTTATGGAATTAACAAACTCTCAGCATTCTTGGCTTCGTTCAATATGTCAAACGGAATGCAATCCATATTTTCAACAGTTCTATCATTACCTTCCATTTTCCCCAATAAGTGTTGAAACAAATTAAATATTTGCTTAGCAGCCATATTATGCCATAACCTGTGATGTCTGATACATCATAATTTTACATTTATTAGTTTTTTTTAAGATATGGTAATGCTAGAATGCATAAAATGTATGTAAGACGTGTATAATCTTTTCATTGTGACACTCATAAGAATTAGCGGCTCTTAAAAAATCTGAGAAGCAACCATCGAGAACTCTGATCAGGAAGCTACCACCGCTACTATTATTTCTTCTTCTTCTTTACGGCTTTCACCGATCTCTTCCCTGAACACGATCTTTTCCTTCAAACGTTGCCGCAATGCAAAATCAGGAAAAAAGAAAACAACAGCATTAAGAAAATTTTAAAATATTGAATTCCAAACCGAGTTCAGCATTAAGATTAAAAACCTGGTTAAACATATACTCGATTTGCATTTCTCGTAGTTTTCCCTAGCCACGCTCCATACGATCTTAAAGTGCACATGACAATTAGAATGCAAACCGTGCAACAAGACTTTTAGGTCAATTGTTTGTATAAGCGAAAAAAGTCCAAGTACATAGACAAGAGAACATAAAGGTATGATGTGAAATGAGCCGAGAAATTAAAAGGTAATTGAAACATTAGGTGTTTATTAGTGTAGACATAGACACTTCTTTTTAATCTTTTTGTCCTAAAAACAACTCGTTCGATCTAATATTCAATAAACTAACATGAGAAAGCATAAAGCAGTAATGCACAATTCAGTGCATAAAGCATGTCTGCTATCAAGAATGAGGTAACATTAAACTAGAATAACGTCCTTCAGCAAGACTTATATGATAGAGTATCCTTATTACTGCAGTCGTGTCTCCATATCCTCTCGTCGAGTTTACTCTGGCGGATTAAGCTCGACAATGTCGTCATAACTTTTTGTCCAATTAGTAAAAGCAGAGATATTACCAGTTGCAAACAACCATTGTGAGTTTAGGGCTTTCTGGAATGAAAAACAGGAAGGGAGACAATTATGCGGCATATATATTTTATCAAAAGAGGCAGATATTATGCAATACACCATTTTCTGGTTCCGTCTGGACATAATACCTATGTTATGCATGAATGGTTATAGACTGAGGTAACAGACACCCGTTTTAAATTTAATATTAAAATATAGACTAGAGGACTCCCCCCCCCCCCCCCAAAAAAAAAGTTTTGTTTGTTTTCATTAAATCAACAGAGGTTTTAATTGTTAAAAAAGTAGTTCTTAGACGCGGTGAATGGCTGAGTTCAATTTTGTATTTATAAAACCATAGGAGTGCCAGGTTAATAATCCTCCGACTTTCGTCTGGTAAACATCGCGGAACAGTGCGTGATTAAATGCAGTGCCCACTCGCAAATTCAGAGACGTTGCCCCCACCATCAATGCGCATGACGTTACTCGCGCAGATTCTAGCGTCTAAAAATACCCCTGTAACTTTGTACTAGAAATACTAATTCTTTAATTGTTAGAATCGTTATATAGGCTATTTGATGGAAATTTATTTCTAAGAAATAACTAACACCCCCCTTTAATAAATATTTCGAAAATATTGGCTTCTAGTGATTATCACAGCATACACTATTTTTAGACGGAAAAAACATTCTGGATAAGACCTCGCTTTCAAAAAGAAGTTAAACAGCACGTCTCGACGTTTCTTTCCATAAAAAGAACATTTTTCGAAAACTATAAAGTAACATCACACACCTCGGTGACTCCTTTTAAAAGAACAGGCACACAGCATTCCCAGTTCTGCCTTGCTAAAAGCATACTGGAGATACCGTGAAGGGTCGTAAGAAGAAATTACGGTTATTATCATTATCTGTTATTCAGATTTAATATATACGCCCTTTTTCGGGAGAGGAAACACGCATCCGGTAAAATAATGCAGAGATTGCGGAGCGGGACTGAAAACAAATCATCTCATCCACAGAGAAAACGTTGCAATGGCAAAGAGCACACGGTCAGAAGGGGGAGGTGTGGAATGTGACACACACCTAGCGCCGCGCGTGGTGGAAGGGGGTACTCCCACTCCAGGTATTCCCACCGCGGGAGGAAGAATCCGCCATAACTCGGACACATGGCATGTAACGGAAGTTCCTATGTTCCCTTTACGCTAGGATGGTGTTTACTGCCGCATTATACATCGTCATGGCTTTTGGGCTGCTATTTGCATGCTCTAAACTCCCAAATAGTCTGAATGATGACCTCAGTTACATTTAAAAATAAAATTTTTGTTCTTGTTTACACGAGACCTTCGGTGAACATGTTTAGAAGACATTGATGCAGATCACCATATACAAAGGAGTTGCTTGTTGGATACGGTTATTTTTCCTTCATATTTGTTTGTCTTTTATAATGTGCATACATAAATTCGGCACGTACATATCCGATTACAAAACTAAGTTTTATACGAGTTGCTACTTTATAAGCTGCTGCTGAATTTGATACAAACTTCACCATAATATTACAGGGACAGATCTACGATACGTTAATGAATTTAACTTTAGTTAAAAAAATTAATCAATTAAACAGCTCAGGCAAATGGAATCCGTATCTCAAACTTATTTCTATCTATACTTATTTTTCTGCATGAAGAGTATGACCCTTAGTTCTTCATTACCCTGATTTAACCCTGTGAGATGTTTATCTCGGGAGGAGGGGGGGGGAGATTAAAAGGGAAAGTTTACAAAGCAAATCCACACAATTTAGATAAAATTAAAATGTATCAAGAAATTGCCACCAGTTCCCAGATGGAACGGCAGATTGTAATGGGAAATTTCCGAAGCAAGGAAAGCAAGAGAGGCAGTCCTAATATCTCCTTGCTTCAATGATACACTTGAGTAAATTTGTTTTCTTTTCAGTGTTTATTTTTGTGTTAGAAATAAATTACACAACAAACCATACTATATTTACAGCGCAATCAGTGCCTAATCCGTGCCACTGACAGAGCAACCAGCTTCGCCGGACGGTCGCACGCCGTGGGACCGATCCCACCAAGAATTGCTCACTCCGTATAATGAATGTATAGAAAAAGAGGAAGCGAGAGAGGAGGACGGAGAGGGAGAAAGGCACAGAGAGCAGGGAGGAAGGGAGAGAGAGGGGGAGGGAGAGCGAGTGAAACAGACCGAGGGAGAGATGGTGAAATTCAAAAGCTGGCTGAAGTTAAGATTGAAATTGGCTCAATACAAGCCAAGATCAAGTCTGGAATGCCTGTTGGCTAGTTTACTGGTGATCATGGAAAGAAAGAACTAGAAATGAAGACTTGAGTTATAAATCTCATTGGGCACTCTGATCAGGTATACATGTAGTAGCCATCACTTAACACACGCGCGCGTTTTCTGAATCTGAAGCTATTTAATAACTTTTCTTATGGGTTTAGATTAGAACGAGATAAAGAGAAATAGAAAGATACACTCGTATAAAAAATTCATAAAGGAAAGCTTCCAGGACATTGTACATAAACATAGAAAATATGATGAATAAACCTGTTATAAAATGTGATCAGTCCTGCATTTCCAGGTGTATTGGAAAATACGTAAACTCTGGGAATTTGCGTTATGAATACGAGGAAATCCCTCGAAGAGGGGCGGAAAATAAATGTTTTAATGAAGTAGAAGAAAAAATATCCGTATTGACAAGTATCGAGTAGAGGCAACGTCAGAATTCACGGGTATTTGAGTGTCGAATGTTTTAAACATGTGAAAAGCGGAGAAACGGATGGAAAAATTAATAACTTGCAGAAGGAAAAGCTCGCAAAATATTGACAGATTACATGTCCATATATAAATTCGAATGTGACAGCGAAATAGATGTAACAGACATGGGTTAGCGATATGACATGGATGGTGACATGCGTATAATTAAAATTACCTGCACCTATTTCAGCTGAATATACGCCACTCAACGAAGCACATCCCAAAGATCAAATAACCGCCAATATCGGGCTTCATCTACTGTCATCTGCTTTCGTACGGCATCTCTTATTTTAAAATTAACTTTTCCGCTCTATTTTCCTTTCGCTATTTGCTTCACTTATTCAATTTCAACATATTTTGCGCAAGTATGCAATCCCAGAATTCTACAAGTTCATAATTTAAAGATACTCTAAAAGGTTACCAGGACTTCATTATTATTGTCATTATTGTTCTTATTGTTATTATCATTTATTATTATTTATTACTATTATTACTAGTATTGTTGTGTTGCCAAGCTCGACGCACAACAAAGGACGGACGGGGTCAAAGTACTTCACAATACATGCTAGGCCGGCGAGCGGGCAAAGGCATTCAAGGTCAGGCTGCCTCGCGCAACTGTTTTATACCTCACTAACAACAATGAAGCGGCTACACAAAACGGGTTTTCTAAGGAGCCTTCGAGAAAAATCCAGTTAACTTATCCGCGGCGTGTTTGTGGAGATCGAGAAATATCCGTGTGACATCATCGCTATATGAGGAGATGAAATGAGAGTTACAGGCATGTGTCGGTTAGTGTGTTAGTGAGTGCGAGACAGCTGTGTGTGCGGTACTATGGTTGTGTAAGGTACGCCGCTGTAAAGTGAAGAAGTTCAACAAGCATCAAATGATTGTATCGCCGGAGTTAGTGTATGAGAAACAGAGAAAGTGACGAAAGACTGAAAGGACTGAGTCAACGCAGCGAGAAGTAAACAGTTGTGAATTGTAATATTAAAAAAGACTACATTGTGTTAACATCGGGAAGAGAAATGTGTATGCGTGCAAAGGTTCAGAAGAAAACTAAAATGACAAAAAAAAATTAATGGACAAATGTCATTTTATCACAGTATTATTATTTAATTTGTGTGTGTGCGTGTGCGTGTGCGTGTGCGCGTGCGCGTGTGCGTGTGCGCGTGCGCGTGCGTGTGCGTGTGCGTGTAACGATTTCCGAACAATTACGGTAGGATTATCAGGACCTCTTTCTGTCATTCTCGGAGCCTTAAAACGTTAGCTGTCCCTTTAGTGATAACACGTCCTACATTTACGAACTTATGACGAAATTACGATTTCCTTTCTTTCTTTTAATATCGCGTGCTCTTCCCCATTGTAGAACGTGGCAGAATGACTGTATAATGCACATAAAGCTATCTGCACAGCGGCAGTCCTGAGGTGCAGAAATGTCACACACATTCACACATCCAAGGATATCAGGAAACTTCTGAACTAAATAAGGAGGGGATGTGTCTAGGCAATAATTGAACAGAGATCAAAGGATTAGCAGGATGTTACGCTTCCGTGCGGTTGCTCTAACACCAGTGTGATTCTACCTTTCCAACTATGTCCTACACAAGGCTAGTGTGAAAGAACAAATAATCTCCATTGATTGACCTAATAGTTGGTTAACTATGAAGCCCGGGACTTAGCCGGGCTTAAGATGACATACCATTGAGGTATATCATCTTAAAAGAAAGTTGACATCATCTTGTGATTTACCGGGAAAATGCCAGTCAGTTGGAGACTAATGTAACAGTATGTTACCATGGTAGCTAGCTGCTCAGTGCAACATGATCGAAATAAGAAGTTCAGCGGCTCAAATCCCGGTTGTCATTTGATTTTTCAGTCGGATTCTAGCACGGCTGTTGTGACAGAATACTTGATGTCGATTATATCAATTACTCCAGAATACTCAAACCTGATACCTCTGAAAAGTACATCAATATATTATTTAATTATGCCAACAAACTACTGTTGGTGTTTTAAAATACACAAGGCATGTGTGGTTTGAGAATTCGGTGTCATTAGTACCCGCCAGGTAAGCGGAGGGTCTGTGGTTCAAATCCCAGCTGTGGCGTGGCATTGAATTTTTCAGTTCCAATTCTGCCTCTCATATCAATATATATTGCTGTTTGTGGCGAATTATATTCTCCCTTCATTTTCTACGATTAAATTATTGGCATAATTTTTTAATTATGGATGAAAACCGTTATACGAAATTGGTTTTAAAATACACAACAGAAGGTCAAAGAAACATTAGCAGACCTAAAAGAAGATGGACAGAATAGTTTAAAAGATGCGGCCGGAACAAACCAAAAGCCTTAAACCATAAAAGGTGGTGATGACGACGACACGATGACAACGAGGATGATGAGACAATATCAATAATTTAATGTAGCGCATCTGCGTGGTTTACTTCCATTCCAAATTGACTGTTTTAATCTTGGTCAGGATGAGTTACCTGGGCAAGTTTTCCCGAGGTTTTCCCTTATCCTGAAAAGGCGAATGTCGAGTAACCCTTAAGTCTTAAGCTTCCCCAGGTTCATTTGAGCATCGTTTCGAACACTCTGATATGACTAACCCGGTTAAAGGGCGATTAAATTCAAGACCCACCTCCCCCACCCCCACCCCCCAAAAAAACCCTTCATGTACGCAATGATTATCGACAATAAAGGTTTAAGGAACAGAAGGGGGAACATTAGGTTCATAAATATTTGTATGGGCATGTAAAACAAACATGTTTTGAACGAATTTTACTTGCGACTTCGTGGCGTCTATTTTTCACTTGTCTTTCAAAACATTTAATTAAGACACTTTGAAAACTGCCTGAAGTTTTATTAATTTCCCATGTAAGGAAACAATAATGTCATACATTAACAGGTATGACAACAAAAGCCTGTAACACACAAAACGTTAGTGTGTTGCAATGTACCAACATTCCGATAACCGAAGCAATGCAGGATGTTATTGTACGCAGGGGCGTCATCGATGCCATCAGAAATACAGTTCCGCTCCATGTTTTGTTTCAGCAGGGTTCATGGCGGAAAGGAGAGGAATTGTGGTCCTTCCGTTTGATATCCACTTTAAATACAGCTCTGTCGGCGTATTGGCATCAATAAAACCTCTCCATGTAACAAAAGCCTTTCGTTCTTTAAACGGTTACACCTCCACAATTCTTTTGTTTCTATAGCCAACATCCTCTACATGTGTATAAGTCTACAACATAGTACTATGTGTGCGTAAAGAGAAGCTGTCATAGTAAGAAGGAACACAGAGCTAAAAATATCGCTACCTCACCTACTTACAAACATCACGTATTATTGTGTTACTCTAATGGTTAACATGCGGCGCATCAAAGCCGGGTGAGAAGATGAAGTATTCAGTGTCGCGAAAAGCAACGTTGTGATGTTTTCTCCAAGTAAGCGAGACATTTACTTCCTAGAAGATGAATCTCATGAGAAAATTGACAGAATGAAAGGAGGAGAGAAAAGGGGAGATGTTGCAACGCTGTGTTCCACTCCACGTGAAAACGATTGTCATTTGGATTTCTCTGATCTCATTGGCTGAAGTAACACGGTCATTGGTGATACATCAGCGACCTCCGAAAACAAACACTGCATGATAGGATTCTGATGATCAAGGCATTAGAGTAGCACAATAATATTATACATAAGAATAGAGGTCCTTTATGACACAATGCGCATGCTCACACATTTATTACTTACATTTCGCACCAGAAGCTGTCAGCAGTGCCTCTGGTCCGCTCGTGGTTATATCATCTTTTATTTTCTGCTTACCGTCGTAGTGGACTGTGAAAATGTTAATGGTTGAATTTTTATAGGTAGCTTGCTAAGTGCACTTTTTGCTAATCGGTTTAATTCTTGAGCAAATGTGGAAACTAATTACACCTCACTTTGGACTTGGTATTCTAGATCGTCCAAGTAGACGGTTCGAATAAGGATGGATATGTCGTTGCAGCCCATTTGTGTAGACTCGCGATTGCCCACTTTTATTTCACTAGCTTTTCATTGTGGAATATGAGCATATCGAAAGATTTATTCTTGAACACATTTTAACAAAATATGCTTTGAGCTATTAAAACATGGCAAATTTATATAATGGATCTAAGAAACGAATTTTACAGACCTTTTCTTGAGAATGTCTTTTCGTCAGTTTCCCGTTCATGATACCATAAATGAAAATTGAATTCCCTGGAATCAGTGCTAGTAAACGAACGTATCCTGCGTGTTTGTCTCTTGCTGCAGAATGTGCGTCAACTACATTACATTCACTAACTTTTGAAAGGTGCACAATTGCACACATGGAACATAAGGACTTGACACATGCATACCAGAACACAATTCAATGGACAATGAATCGAAAGAAGTTTGTCGGTGTCATTTTTATTTTTTTCGTTTTTTATCACTTTTTGTTTTACACATTGTTTTATACAGACACATAAACAACCATGATTGAGGGGAGACTCAAATTCATAAGACTTAGTAAACTGGACCCTTAACAAACCTAACTGGAGAAGCATCTTCGTTTGTATTAATTTCTGCAGATCATGACACAGCAAGGGATGCCATATCAGCCACGTAATATGCTAAAAGACGAATGGACCTCGGAGCCATGATACGAAATATGTTGGACAGTTGAAACATCCTAAGCATCCCAGGGCTAACGGAATCCGTAACTATACACTCTGCAAACCGCCCTGCAGATACCGTGTGTCTCTAATCTGGAATCGAGGCCTTATTGAAAACAAATTTTATGAGGAATTGAAAGAAAAAGGCTGACTGCTAAGCTTACGTATGTGGTGGACTTGATTTTGTCAATGTATACTTCGGTCTTCGAGCATTATGACAAATGCATTGCGAAACTACTCGTATATTGTATTTATTGTTTAAACGTACCGCCGATATCCTGTGCTAAATATCTGAATAGTATTTATCAGAATTATCTTATACAAAACGTTTTTGACAATTTTCGTTGTATGAATCAACCCTTTTATGTCAAAACTGCTGTCGTTCTTGCCTCCCTTGCAGAACAGCACATTCTGTTTCAAGCATAATGTGAAAGTGTCATGGAGTAATAAAAATGCGCAGCAAAGAGGATAGGAAATGATTGTAGTCCATAGAGACACAAAACAATGAACTGGGTCTCATCACAAACGGAAGGGGAGTTCTGGCTTCATCAAAATATTGTTTTAACTGCGATCGGCTTGCAATTGGATGAAGAGTGGAGGGGGAGAGAGGAGAAAGAGAGGATATGTGTTTGTATGCCAGCAGTTATTCTAGACCCGGATAAATAACTCCCGCCAGCAATTATGGGTTCATGAGCTGTATTGATGCTCCTGGTTATTCAAACAAAACACACCGGAAATGTCTGTTTACTACCCGGGCCACAAAGTAGTCCCAACCACCACGCTACGTTAGAATCCTCCGTTGGTTGCATCTTCGTGGTACTCATTTCAGTCTCAATTGAAATGCGAAACATACAGGGCGTAAATCATCCACTCACTTATAATTATGAACATTTGGGGAGCGTGTTAACAACAGACAGCATGCACGTACATTGCTGTCCAAAGGATAAGGAACTTACTATGGGCGTGCCACAAGAAGTCACGCCAAATTGCATTGCGGAGAAAGAAATGGGAATAGGAGTTTTTTCTGTTCTTTTTACTCTTCTTAGGAGAATGTATTAACCATTTAAATTTATTGAATCAATTAAAAGATGTACTTGGTTTTTCTCGTAATATGAAAATAAATCGTTCATCAAAACAGAAGTCCACTACACCTTTGTTTATGCCTATTTTTAAAAAATAATTTGCAATGCGTTTGTAATTATTAACTAAGGAAAAATATAACTACAGCATGAAAACTTTGGTTATAGTATCACTATCGAATTCATCTGAATGGAAATGAAGATTAGCTATATGCTTACAGCTTAAAGGCACATGGAAGGTTTTAACTCAATGAATACAGTTAACCTGAATCCACTTGCTCTGTTCTATTGTTTACTAACTTCCCTAGATTTATGCTGATTAGATGGGGAAGGGTGTACAATCTAAAGAGCTCTGAATAAGGCAGATGTGATGTTTTCTATGAAAATGGGACGTTCATCATGTACTTCGCAATCGACTAATTGAGGTGATCATGAGAATATGTTTTTGTAATGAACAGTACTCACATATAGACCGCTTCCATCATAGTTATACACCCCGTGCAAGTACGTCATAGTAAACGAGGATTCTAATGCATCACTCATGAGATGGTCCAATTCTGGAGGGCAAGCAGGCGGGGAGATGGATTAATCTGGTTTTATAACTGCAATATCATTCCTAGATGACGGACACAAACGCTGTTAGCCAAGGTACACAAGTGAATCCCTGATTATCATGTAAACACTATGCGGTGGGCACAAACTACCGCCCCACTGCTAGTAATGACGCCTAGGATCCACAGGGATGGACAGGGGCTTCGCTCATTTAAACCGCCCTCAAAGCTGCGGGTGTGTTTACGTGCAATATCGCCCGTTTCTCTTCCCAGAAGCTTTCATTTATTCACCAGACCCCTACCTACATATTCCTTTTTACAATGCAGCAGAATTCATCCATTATTTATTTTGTAATTTACCGGACTATAAAAAGGAAAATAAAAACTAGAAAATGGATATCTCTTACCAATTGCTTATTAAGTTATGGTCTTTGTGGCCTTTTTAGTTCTACTTCTGACCTACAGTAAGCATAAGAAGTATTGTGTTCCACTCAAAAATTCCGTATAGATATTTCATCGGGAATATATGTTTTCAGAGCCATCAATACACATTTTTAGAAAGCGGTCTCTCTCTTTTTCTCCAATTGTGTATGTATGTATATGTGCATCATACGTTAGCTCGTTTCTCGTTATGTTTCAATCACTAAGAACGCCTGGGATCACAACTTGTCCGCAGCACAGCTACCACAGAGTAGTAGTTGCCATTCTCAGTTCGAAATCGACAAAACCACTTTTAACATGCTCGATTGGTTACTGCATCTTCCTCGGAGACAACACAAATTTTCTGCCGACATTGTGAGGCGGGTTTGCCCTTATGATAGTAAAACAGCATAGTCTGTGTGTGTGGTGTGAGCAGTATAATTAAAAAACGAAAACCCAATTAAATATTAAACTTTGATCATGATGATGACGTAACTTTTAAGGGCGCTCAACTGCTTGGATATCAGGGCCCTAATCCCAAAAGGCAAACATAAATTTCAACATAAAATAAAAATACTAGTAAAAGAGAAAGCAAATTATATAAATATACCAAAGAGGCAAAAGCCAGAATGAAAACAAGCTTATAAAAGTGTCGAAAAAATATGAAATTTCGATATGTAAAATTTGAAATCCTTAGTTCCATGGTTACCATTGCTAATAACTTGAATATTAAGCTTTGTATTGAAGTTGAGTACCTATCTTACAAAGATACGACACGAGGATTTTTAGAATTTACGTGGAATCATTTTCAAAACTGGATTTTCTAAAAAAAAAAGGCTAATGATTTTGGTTAAAACACCATATGTTAAAGATATTTTCATTACAATATATATCTTGAACTTTCTGGAAACAATCTGTGGAGTTCTCTTCGTACAGAAGGAATTTGTATAATCTTGTATTAAAAGAGCAATAAGCCATAGACAAAAACATACTGCATAAAAAATGCAGATTTCTTTAAAACACACTATTCCAAATAATGTTTATTGTGGCATAAGCCATTTCCGAGATATTCGCTATTAAAGGTGAGAATTGCTCAATAATTTGTCAATTTTTTAAAGTATTTTCAATATTCAGTTGTATCTCGTGATTGCATGGAAACAATGGGTTTTTAACATTAGTACATATATCTCCAGTCATTAAACATTTGACAATGGCTATTCCTTTTGCATCTATAACGAAACGTATGATGCAGTTATTTGTGCAAATGTTTATCTTAATGCTCCCAGTCAGTTCACGTAATTATAGCTGTGATGGCTGATGTGTAGGTATGGTTCGATAAGGAGTCTACAGTTTGAGAAGTTCTGCCTCTTGAACCACCTGGACAAGTATTGGTTCAACGCATAGGCATTAACAAGTTGGTTATTATGTCACATTAACGCCTTATCATGGTGAATTGTCCGCTTGATTTGACACGACCAGAAATCGCAACACCCTATAATTGCTAACGATAACAGATGATTTCATTACCTCAATTTGTCTTATAGGAAACGCCCTGTTTTTATGGCTATCAAGATATGAGTGCGATCCAAGAACACGGCCTCCAGGCAACCTACTTCTCCTTCACTTTCCCCTTCTCGGCATTCCACAAAAAGAGGAGGGGGAGGGGCGTAGGAAATTATAACAGTTCATTCACGAAGTGTGAATGGGGAAATGGGCCTTCATTCCACTAGAATGACCGTCAGTCTGTCTGCTCAATGGGTTAGCTTCTCTCCAACGCATTTGGAAACTCTGGCTCTATGGCAGAACTGGAAACTGTGTTACTGTTATAAACTAGGCTGTGGCAATTCAGGCAATCCCTTGCCTGAAATGTTGCTGCGATTATATGCATAAACAGAAATGCTTATGCTGGCAATTCCATATAGAAGGATGTAGATATATTTTTTAAAAAAAATATATAATGGTTTTCTCCATCCATTACCGTTTACTGTGTTCCCTCTTCTACAGACTGTCCTATAAAACCTTATGATATTTGCAAACCAATAGCGACGGGCACTTCTGAAATGGTTAACGCCACAAAATGCTTTATGTAAATTCTGTTTTAACGAGATCGTTAAAGTTTTGTTCCTCTCTTACGGTTTGAAAGTTATAAAAGTTATACATTCAGAATGAAGAGGACTTCATAGGCTGTTCGCACATACCTACTTAAAGATATAAAAGTTTCATAGCCATGAAAATATCTGAAAGAAATATTTTAAACATCTGACACTTTACAAAAGCGGCCAATTTTGAGAAAATACAAAATAATTAAATGTGTTCTATGCAAGATAGTTTGGGTTGTAAGATGACAAAATTAAACACTGATATTTATCCGGCCTTTGGTTTTTGAACACACGCACGCGCACACAATCCTGTAGCACGCAGGATTTTCTTGTTTTTTGTGGGTGGGCTCAAAGGACCTCTCTGCATGTAGGGTAGATTCAGGTTACTTTTATCGATAACTTATTTTAATTATCATAAATTTTTATATTTGGACAGTTGAAAACGAAAAAAGAAAATATTTTTCTGCAAGAAGAATGTTATAATATAAAAAGTTAGAGTTTAAACTGACATTTTTGGTCATCTGGTAAGTCCGTGACAGTGTTTAAGTTTATAAATACTTAAAAAAAATAACGAAATTCTAACTTTTATCATTATTAATAATGTTACTTCATCCCTTGCCAATGATAAATCAGAAGCTGGTACCTCCGAATAATCTGTATCTACAGAATAAATTGAAACCACAAAGGCTGTACACAGCACAACCAAAACTAGCTGCTATCCGAGCTATAATGAGGCGAAAAAAAGCTCCACCCACAACAGTAAGGCCAGAGCACAAAGAAGTGGCCATGCTAAAGCAGCATACATTGGCCATCTACATATTGTCAAAATTATAAACTCCTAGAGCCTCCGCAATAGTGGATATACAAACTATCACTTTATATCACGCGAATCCCTGAATTTATCCTGTTTTCGGTGACATTTGTACATGAGCTTTTAGGCTGGAATGCAGTACTTCCTCACCACAATAGACAATCTGTAAGGAAAGCAATAAACAGTGAAAAACATTGCAACCAATTACTTCAGAATGTACTAGGAAGCCTGAATCCATAGGCAGCCTATAACGCACCACAGTTATGCATGAGAGATACGCAGGCGTTATTCGACGGAACGTAGGAAGCAGCAATCCGCTCCTACACGAGCCTACGAGACATTAAATACGAACGGAAATATATGACGCTTCGAGGACATTTCTGGTTAAATAAGCATATCCTCTCAACTATGGCTGCGTACAACTGAATCAAGAACCGCTGATGAAGTAATAGGCTAACGTTTGTTATTACGAGAAGGCTATACACATAACGTCGGTGAATAACTAACTCATTTGCGCTACAGGAATTAATTTCATTCATCAACCCATCGGTCTGTCGCTGTCAGAAAGAGATAGAGGATTTAATTAAGCACCACAGAGATCCACCTACACTCAAGATGGGACTCGCTCACAAAATGGTGCGGTATCCAGCCAGCTGCTTTAACATCCTTGACGAACACACCGCACATACACCTTTTATGAATGAAATCGATCCTTATGTGAAACATGCAATGTGTTGACGACTGCATGGCGTTTCATGATGTAGCAATACTTGAATGCGTGAATCATAATAATGTCCCATTTGTTATGAGTTTATGACATTAGAAGATAACTAAGCCTCAAAAGTTGAGGAAAAGTTTATTTCCGGAAGACTTGGCCCTACTAATATGTTCATTTTGGTTCGCTGCACTGTAGGACAGAAAATAGTGGACTTTCTCTGTGTCGATGCTTTTTTGTTTATTGATCCTTTTCTTTCCTTTTACAACTTCACCTTCAATCGACTACGTTTTCTCATTTGGAGCAACAGCGTAAATGTATACAAATTAACGTAACTGAAAGAAGAAGCATTTTGTTTTATTCATATGTTTCACACCACCAGAATTAAATATTTTAAAGAAAACCGCTTAAAGGTATTTAAAATGATGTTTGGGTATTTTACAATAAATTAAGTGCATAAATCTCTCACCACAGTATGTATCTATTAATTTCTATGATGTATAATATCTGTCATAGTTAAAGGGGGAATGACACACATTTTATTTTAACAGTTGCTGATTTAATGGTGTTGATCCCTAATATCAGGCATTATGTTCATTATTTAAATAATAAACCACACTTACTTAAAATATGAATTAATATGTATTACACTTTCTGATTTATTTTCCGATTATTAGGTATTCACAGATATTATTATATCCTTCAAAACTATTTATAACTCTTCAACTTCCGAGCTCTAGTGATAAGCAATATCTTCAATTTTCTGCTGATAATCAGAAAACTGAGCTGAAATGTTTTAAAAATATACTGGTAGTTTTCATTAGAAAATGTATATTGTTTCTCTTGCAAACCCAAGGGGAGACACTGGTGTGTCCTATATAAAAGATTCACATAGTTTTCACCCGAAATACACGTTCTGAGATCCTTGAAGGAACAGCTAAAGATAATTGTTGAAAGGAATCCAAGTATGCGTGTGGAACAACCGAAAACAAAAAATGTCATAGATGTTATAAATGAGCTCTTTCGAAGAGGCAAGTTGAAGATGTTAGAAAACTTCTGCCACTCAAATACCCTTGCTGCCGTGAACTTTTGACCTTCCGAAAGCAGCATACGTTTGAATAGCAAATATATCTTGAACTGCCTTGATGCCATTCCTGTGACTTTCAGATCTTGTATTGTGAAAATAACATTGGGAGGAAATTATACCTGAATATACTCACAAATTCTAACTGCATTTTGTTACATAAGGCAACAGTTTAAAGATCTAAAGAATGTCGTATGCCTTGGAAATATAAACATGGAAAAAATATGCAGTACAAATAAAATGCTTCAATTTTAGAGTCACAATTATGAGATAAGTGAGAGGCCAAGTTAACAGTATACACTTATTCAACAATGTTAGCCGTGATTACAAGCCACATACATACGTATAACTACAGACATACACTAAGTACCTATATACCCGGCTTAAGACCATAGGAAAGAAGATTGTCGAGTGTCTTTAATGTGTTAACTTCACTTATAAAGCTGTATGATACATTCGTGGTGAAAGCATCTATAGAAATACTGATCAAAAAATGTTAGGTCCTAATCGATGGTTAAAATACGCAACATTTTGGTGTCAAACTTCAACACCAGATGAATGAATACCTATCACAGTTTATAAATGCTGAAAATTCATCGGAAATCTGAAATTCCAATTTCAGTTTGTAATTGCATTACATATTCCAAGAATTCCCCAACATCATACGTGAGTTGGGGTCAAATGAAAAGCACAAATCAGAAATCTTTGTTGAAAACTTGCACAGTGTTTCCTAATGGAGTGTTTCCGGTCTCATGACTTGGGCAGACCCGGAATTGGAGGGGAAGCAACTTCGTGGGAATAGAGGGGGTGCCATAACAAAAGATAAACGACCAGATATAGCATGTCATCTTTGTTGCATTGTTGCTGTAATTCTTAGTGCTGTTAGGCGGGCGTGAGAACAATAGCGTCGGTGTGTTACCAACTGAGGCAAAAAAGACGCTAATTCTTAAGCTAGTACTGTCGAGCACAAAGCCTTTATTAGGTCTTAGTAGTTTTTAAGCATCTAAAAAGAACTCAGTCTTTTGCTTATTAAGACATGACAGCGTGGGAGCTTGTAGTATTTTTTAATTTGTAAATATGAAGTGTAGTTACTATTGTGAAGTAATTTATTTTATTTTACTTACATTGCTTTATTTGTAGATTGGATATAAAAGTCATAAATTTATGGAGTGGTATATTAATTTTAACCCTTTCACTGCTAACGACGAGTATATTAGTGGGAGCGCTGACCTTTTTCGTAGTGGTGAGTACCATTCAGCTTTCTTTCTTCATATCTGCAATGCTCCAGGATATATTATCTGTCCTGTGAACGATGGGTTTATGACTGGCACAATTTTTGTTTACATTTTGAATACGAATGCGATTTATGTTTACGCTACTGATACATTAAAGTTTCCAAGTGTATATGCATTATAGATATTATAGGCCCTTAGAACAGCAAGGGCGTATGCACCAAAAGCTAGTTTTGAGAAAAATGCGATTAAAGTTTTACTATGCAGTAGGTACATATTAAAATAATATACAGAGAGACTAGAAATTGCTCAGGTGTGAATCTAATGCATTAATACTGTTAATTAGGAATGTAAAATGTTATTTGGCAGATATTTAAGATTTCCGAAGGTTAATTTCATAAACAATATAATTTAAGTAACGTATACTTTCATGCACATTATAACCAAAACATACACTTGTAAAGTTAACATTTTGCAAGGAATACTTTAATTAATATTGTTAAAATAGTTCGCCTACCACCCAGGCGGCCCGAGTTCAATCCCAGAGACCCGCATGTGGTATTTGTGATCGATGAAGTGGCGTCCGGGCGGTTTCTCCGGGTTCTCCGGTTTTCTCCGTCACTCTTTCCGCCAAATACTTCATCACCACCTTTCCATTCATTAGTTTCACCTGCATTTCATATCATGCTATTCCTCGCTATCATACCTGGTGCTTGGCTGACCACTCGTTTCCAGGTCTTCACTCTGTCTGGTCCATAGGTTCCTCAGCTCCCGACAGGCGTCTGACCCTAGGCACTGGCTTCTAAGTCCTAAGGGTTGTAAGTCCTCCGTAAGGGGAGGGTATACAAATAAAGAAGGTTAGTTTACTGCGGAAATTTTCTTGAAATTCCCTATAGCTATAGCTAAGCAATTTTAGAAAACACGCGGGTATAAACTTCTTGTTTTTATTTATTTATGTTTAATCAAGGGGTACCTAAACAACGTACATACTCCATTTTTAACACAGTAGAGACGAGTATGCCAATTTTCTTAAACTGCACTCGCATACTTTCATTTTACTACTTTTAAGTTATTGAAAGTGATGTTTTATATTCCTTTTGCTTGAGCGTGAAAATATTAAAATGCTTTATACGCAGCTGTTTTACTTTGATTTCTAACATGGCTATCTTTATGATCTCAAAGTGAGCGGAGAGATGACGAATAAGGCAATGTAATTAACGAGGATGTTTTATAGGTATACAAATGTATGCGGCCATATCATGTTATCATTAAACTGATGTATAATTCTAGTAAACATGTCACAGCTGCAGGTCGCAGTTGCTTGGAGCGTCAATCAGAATCCGGCTACATAGATCTGGATTCACGCTAGCTGAACTAGGCCGGCTCTATCCGGTGCTAATATCGTGCAAACATTCACCTTTCATAAAGCCAATGTTTAGAATACTGCCAATGGACGATGTTGACAAATTGCCCAACCTGTTCATTAGATTAACAAGCGAAACACTGCTGGAGCAAACTTCAGCAACAAAATAGACTTACAAAAGCTTCTATAGTCTAAAAATGGCAGGTGAATGAGTTATCTTTATAGTTATTTCATAAATTATTTAAATGTCATTATCAACTTTATTATTTTGGCCTTTTCGGCTGTTCCAGCTCATTATCATAAAGTAACATACAATTTTATCTTTGAATTAGAAATAACTATATTCGTAACATTTAAAGTTTTGAAATGTTACCATTTCCGCTGCCTGTAATCTACTTTTATCTCCATTTGTCACTGTCTAAGTTTCGCTACTGCATAGAGCTCCTGGGACTGCCATGGTTTTATAGAACCTCGTCGTTGTATCTTTTCTTACTTTATTTTTATAAGTTCTTTTAACTGTTCCACATATTTTTGAGAAATTGTCAATTTTAGTTCCAATATCTGCGTCTGTGATGTATGGTACTGGAGATCCTAAAAAAATTAAATGTGTTTTCAAATGGTAATTTAATTTAAATGAGATTTTACGAACAGTTTTAGGAGTCACTAGAAGAGACAGAATAAAGAACGATACAAGAAATAAATTAAGGATCATTAACCTAAATAAAGAAACAGATCATAACAGACTAAAGTGGCTAGAACACATAGAGAGAATGAATAAAGAATGTTACTCGAATAAAATACTGTACTACATACCCAAAGGAAAACAAAACGTCGGAAGACCTAGGAAACGATGGATAAATCAGTGAATTAAACTTTTTTTTGTAGTAACGCCCGCTTTTACTACATACGGCGCCGCAGGCGGTGACAGCGATAATACATTGAATGAAGATGGAGCACCGGTGGAATGAGATGGCGGGGGAAACTGGAGAACCCGGAGGTAACCCGCCCCAGTGCCACTTTGTGCACCACAAATCCCACATGCAGTTGCCTGGCATCGAACCCGTGTGGCTTTGGTGAGAAGCGAATGATCTAACCACTCGGCTACGGCGCGGCCGCGAATTGAACGTTTGGAGCACGCAACAAGCCTCAACAAGGGTTTAAGGTTTGGTGAAGAAGAAGAAGAAATATTCTCGATGGCGCTTCATATGATTCGATCTTCATTTTTTTCCAGCATCGGACTGGACTGGGCTTAAACAAATTTTCTTGGATGTTAGGTGCATAAGCCATGAAGATAAATTTGTTATTAATATTTTTAACAAACATAATAGAAAATTCTAGGGAAATAGTTGAAATTATAAGTGGTAATTTGAAATTTCCGTACCGAGTACCTTTAAGTTGCGCAAAGACATGTTATAATATCTCCGTATCAAGAAATAATCATTGACAACGCTAGGTTCGGCTCCCTCTAAAATCTGAAAGCATTCCTGGCGAAATCTGCCGCTAATCAGAATGTAAACCTAATAGAACCTCGTGCTCTGTGATAATTTATCCCAAATGGAGATCGAACCCATGCTCTCTGCATGTCCTGCACTCCTGACATCGCTGCTCCATTAACCGTCATTGCAAATCGAACGCTTTTCACACCAATTTGAGAATGTCGTTTAACGTATTTGAACGGGATACCTCTCATAGATTCAATGACCCCGTTATTTTTTTTATCGGCCAAAACGGTCCCGCGCGCTAACACAACAACAAATTGGGTGCCTCTTGGTGAACGACAACGTGTACGTACGTACGTTTCTGGACGAACAGAACCGAAATTAATTAAGTACGAGCCGCTAATGGCAATCGCCAACCCTCCTCCCATGTCAATTACCAGCTCGGATGCGGTCGACGGTCCACGACTAATTGCACGGATACTACCTCCCGATTCTTACACCGCATTTCCATAACTTGCTTTAAGTCTGTTCTGACTTCAATTTCCTCCTCATTCCATCATCACTGCCGGTAATTCCTTTACCATCCTGTCATTTAAACTGTGGATCCCGCAATGCAACGATTGTTCAAACCCTTATTATGCGATATTGGCACAAAGGCAACCAATATCCACAAATCCGCCTCGTGCGTTTCCAGGTAGCTCTCGCTTCAGGAAGGACTTTATGGATTTTGGGCGAATGTTATATCCGTGACTTTGTTATCCTTTATACCCGCACCCCAAGCAAAAATCGATGCGTTAGTAAATCAGAGGCCCACTGAGATGGAACATGATGAAAATACACACTCTCTGTCACACGTTTATGCATAATAAAAACCGTTTGTTAGTTAGCAGCAACCTTTTTCTTCAAGAAGGACGAAAGAAATCGATCCAAATCATCTTCTAATAATGTGATTCTAATAATGTGCATTCAATTAGACTACGATATTTCACCGGAAATATACGTTTTGCCACTTCCTGAATAAAAAAGGAAACTTTTAGTAAAATATCCGTATCTGTGTGTGTGTGTGTGTGTGTGTGTGTGTGTGTGTGTGTGTGTGTGTGTGTGTGTGTGTGTGTGTGTGTGTGTGTGTGTGTGTGTGTGTGTGTGTTTGTCTGTATGCTGCGTAACTCAAAATGTTGTATGCATTTAATTTCAGCATCTTCCAAGGATGCAAGATGAAGCTTCTTACAAAATAGTGATCTCAAAGTACGAGTCTTATCTTCAAGGATTAGGCTAAAGCCTTTTCTAAGTCTTCTTGTAGCTCGATATTCTCTTGCTCTGTAATTCCAAATTTGCTTGGGAATTCTATCGGGTTGCATTCGTTGTATGTGGAGCTTCCATTTTTCTCTACACTGTAGTATTCTTTCTAGTATTGGTTCTACTTCCAATTCCCCTCTGATATCTGTATTTCTTAAATGGTCCTCTCTTGTACACCCCTTAATCCATCTCGGAAAGCTGATTTCAGCTGCTTATATTTTGTTGTAATCGGCAAGTGAATTGAAACGAATTAAACAAAGTAGACTGAACAGTTTCTTACTTTTTATTTTGTCAAAATGGTTTCAAAGATTTTTTAAAATATAAAGTATAAATGGTAACCCTTAAGGGATAGACAAAACTTACTATGAAAATCCAATATTACCATGTATTATGAACACAAAGAGGGGAAGAAAATTCCCGAAATAAACCTGTTCTAGATCATCTGTTATTAAACACCATTACAGGCTACCAGATAAGGTTTGTGCTGGGAGTTTTTCCTTATCTTGAAAAGATGGATGTCAGATAACTAAGCTCTACTAATCTCGGGCTCATTTTAGCCTCATCTACCCATTTCATTCGTTCATCATCTGAAATGACGTTATATCAAGACACTAAATTTAAACAAAAATAAGATAATCGATGCGCATTCGCGTTTGTGTCTAATTAAACCAATGAGCGATTTGTATATTTTGTTTTGCTCGTCAACAATAAAAAGACTTGCCTGATAACTATCCGCAGAATAAAATCCCATAGCTACCATGTCTTGCTATTATGATACGGGCAGCATTCTAGAGCAGATTAATTATCTAGAGAATTTGCAGAGGAACTTTATAAACACCTGGATACTTCTCCTTCTATTACTTGTAAGCAGTATCATTAAAAAGGAACAACGCAGGGAAAAGCAGATTTCTAAGGAAATCCAAAGCAAGCGGAAAGTATACCCATGTCATAAGTTATACAAAAAATCTGTTGTATTCTGAAATGAAAACTAAAATTGGGTGTATTATATAAAAATCTGATGTGTTGCACTCACATGACTTTCTCTACTCTCGTATTAACCGTTCATACAAACTCAAACTCTTACTCTTATACCATTCTTCGTATTAGTTGAGATAAATATTTGCAGAAATTATCTTATTTATCTTCTAGTAGGTACACGGATAATACAAGAATACAGTAAGCTTTGAGCGATAGTTACATCTTTTAAGGCTTTCAAATTCCATTCTCTTTGCACGATTAACATATACAAAATTAATAACGATGTTCCATTTGACAGAAGTATAAGTCTTCCGAAACTCACACAAATAATAAGGCATGTTTCCGAAATGGTTCATTCTACAAAAACAAGTATTTAGACATAAATTCTATATTTTAGCAAGATGTGCCTTTTTGTATTGTAAGATTTGATCTATCTCTTACGGTTTACCAGTTATGCAAAGTTCATCCAGAGTAAATACTACTAAGGGGCTCTAGCCAGAAAATTCAAGATATACATTTCATTTTTCATAAAAATATCTCAAACATGTCGCATTTTAATCAAAATCATTAGAGCCGTTTTCAAGAAAATAAAAATTTTCTGAAAAATTTGCCATGTAAAAGGGTAGTATACGGTGGGATTTTCTTCAAAATCTTTGTGTTGCATCCTTGAAAAAAAAATTAAACTTAAATAGCAACTTTGCTTTTTAACAGACTTTTCGCTTAGGAGTTATCCTGTCCAGACTGACACACTGACCTTTTCCTAAAACTTTTTTTTTTTTTTTCTTCAGGGGGCTTCCAAACATATATTTCCGGTGAAATCTCGACATTGAATTTTTGGATGGAATGCAATACTTTCTCTACTATATTATACGTAGTAGAGAAAGTAAAAATGGCAAGATTTTTAGCTTAATTATCTCTAAATATAGTAATCTGTTAATACGATACGAAAATACATTTACTATGTAACGGAATTAGAGTGAAAGTAAGCCTGGCTAATTCTATATTTGTGTATATACAATGTGTAAGAAAGGCTATATTTTTGTTATTATATTCTAAAATGCAACGGGAGTGAAGCATTTTCAGGTGAAAGAAAGATCGCTTATGTTGCACTGGAATGCAACAAGCCAGTATCAGGAGCGGATCGACAACACAACTGGTCACCAAGGACGGCCTTAAGGTAACATTCTTTCGTCTCACTGGCCGCAGCTTACGTCACAATAGGCCCCTTCAAACCAGAAATTATCCTCAGCTCATTTACTATTAAAAATACTTTAGGAGCTTGGATTTCACTCTAAATCATTACGGCACTGAATCATACGGTTTAGGTCACAGCTATCTTTATGGTTGTTCCATATTTAGTGTAGAAATCCTATAAACTCTTCTGATTTCAGAGGTCCTAAACGAAGTCCTATTCTTGTATTAATTTAAAATATAAAGGTCAGTAGCTAATTAATGATAAAATAAATAGCACTTGTTAAAAAACTTTGTTAACGACGCAAGAACATACCGGCGCCGCCCATATGCTGGAGTTTCATCTCGCAGGAGTTCTTTTACATGCCAGTAAATCTAGTGACATGGGGCTGTCACTTTTCAGCACACTTAAAAGCCGTCGTCTGAGCCGGCTTTGAACCCACGAGCTTGATAGCAGTAGACCAATGCTTTTCCAACTCAGTCACCCAGACCGACATAAAGTACCATAAATCATGAGGACTGAGCACACACACACATACGTGATATTAATTTAATAGGTTTATTTTATCTTTATACAATAGCAATGTCTACTTGTCAACTTGTCCTCTTTTGCAGCCCTCAGCAGCAGTTGTATTAAATATGTGCCTGAAGTATACGACAATTTTTTTCAGGCATTTTTAAATGTGGCGAATGGCTGGAAGTTGCGCATTGGTTTATGCTCCAGTTCACTTTTATATTTATAGGACCATATTGGTATCCAGTTAGTACCTCTCCGACTAAACATCACGCAACAGTGCTTAATTAAGTACAGTGCTCACTCACATGATCAGCAGTGTCTTGTTTATTTCAGGTGGGAAACAGAGACGTAGCGTCATGCCCACATCAATTTGCATGACGTCAGTGGCACAGATCCTGGCGAGGCCATTCGCCTTGTCTAAAAATACCTCTGTACTACGTATTGTATTGGACCACAAGCATTGTAATTTTAGTGAGTATAAGACAAATTCTTAAGCAGGGGAGTGTCTTACGAGTTGGATTCAAATGCCCTCAAGCCAGGTTCAGGGTACACAGCTGTGATAAATCTGAAAGTAAAGAAGACCGACTGTCGCCATGAAAGCCGCATCAGTGATACAGTTTTTACTGTCTTTTTATGAGTATTTTTGTATTTTAGTATACCTATCTGTTTTCTGTGTTTAAGTCTTGATCATTTTAACATCTATACTGATGATTTCTTTGTTTTTAAATCTTTATGACATTGTAGAAGCTTATGAGAGGCTTTTAAAACGTAACTAATTACCGAATTTGGTGACTAAGCTGAAAAAATACTTGCTGTTGCATGGTATGCATAAATGTTATTTACATTAGCCAAGCATTTCCGTCAATGCAACTTCGTCGAAATATAAACAAACGTAGTTCATATACTTTTATAGTTACGCACACTTAAGCTGAAATGCACTGCATATAAACACTGATATACACTTAATATGGATAATGCTGATTCCATATAAACTTTTAAGAGACCAGATAATTCCTGGGAATGTATGATCTTTTCTTTCGTGATTTTGCTTCTACTGTTCTGTGGCGTTAAAACCGCTCTCAAGTGCAAATCCGACTTATTCTAATGCTCTGGTTGTTTCAATTAATTTCGTAAACACGTTAACACTATTTCCTTGCCGCTTTTCAAGAGCTACTCTAATTTATGTTTTCACAACACAAGCGCCCGCTTTCACCATTATTTGTGAACAAAGCTGTGTTACTAATGAAGCCATATATAATGCCTAGCCCGTATATTACTGAATGCTTTTAAAAATATGTGTGTAGGATTTTCGTTTCTAAACCACGCCTATCTTTTTCTGCAGATATGAAAGGAAGGGAATAAAGTAGTATGGCAGAAGTTGGTATTTAATACTAGTTTTGAAATACGATATCAAGAATTTAACTATCCTGTTCTAGTATTATATATAAATTTGTTTTAAGTAAATAATATATATTTTCACAGAACTTTAAAACGAAGGATCTATCAACCATAACCTTTTCACTTTCTCTTACTGTTTCAAGCTATTTCTTTTAAATTTTAGTTGAATGTAAGTTAATTACGCGTTTGAATCCTTTCGTTAGAGTTCACGACAATGTTTATTCATTAGGTGTTATAAATTATAAATCTAAGACAAATATTACGAACGTCTTTAAGAGTCTTAATCAGGAGAAAATTGGGTCAACTTTTACAATTAATTACCTATGCCATTTTCTATCAATCTTGAAAGAAGTTAGTCATGGGATACTGCAATATGATTTTTAATTATTGAAGGATTGAGAAAATAATGATTAACCACATTTATTGGACTACTATTAATTCCTACATCTTTCTGATTAACTCCTCCCCGAAGAAAGTTCTCATTTAAAGCAAACCTGGTAAGGTATGTGAATAAAACCAATATCCCTATTAAATAAACTAACAAACTATACAGAATTCAGAACCTCCAATCATGGCTGACACAAAATTTAACGGCGGGTGACAGAAGCTGGCGAAAACAACATGCAGTCAGAGGCTTGTCACGTCTTGCAGTATTGTATTGTTAAACACGCTGTGAAATCACGCTGTAAAGCCGGCGATATAAATATCATTTGCACCCACAAAATTTATTTATATAATAGGAAAGAGAATAGTAGTGGTAAGCTATCAGCTGCCATTACATGTTGTGTCTGCCATAACTAATACTCGTGTGTTTTGATCAAGAAGATAGACATATGTTATGGTTATGACTGTTCACCTTGCGGTTTAATTATACTAAGTGTGTGGGTTGTACATATATGAATACCTCGGGGCAGTTGGGTTACGATGAACCGGAGAGAAAATGAAGTTTCATGGAAATAATCGGCAGAATAGCTCTGAATTAATGATAACGGATAGGGAAAGTTGTGTGACTGCAACATATTATACTTTTAATTATTTTAGTAACCCCTCCAGGTGTGGTGTTAGCAAATGCGCTCCCAGTATTATCTGTTCATGGCAATTCGGCGTACTAGATGGTCTGTTAATTAACTATGGTCTAAAATGTTTACTTCGTAGAATGCTTGCATAAGCTCATATGAATTCATTTCCTGTCTTTAGGCCAAATATGTTTTGCAGTGGTTCCTTTAATTCAAAATCAGATGCATTGAAAACGCTGTCAGATCGAGACTACCCAGGAATGCTGGATGAAACATTCCACGAACTAGACTTTGGTCCACTCTTCTGGGCCTTTGTGAAGTAATCCCAAAAGTAAATATTGTAGGAACAACTTGTACGTGATATAAGCAGAGACTGACAGAAGATTTGTAAAATAAAATACATATTGTTTGAAAAGAAAAACGGAAAGTTATTTAAAAACAACGATTACTTTTCCTAAGCTCTGGCAATCAAGAATTGTAATGAAAACGGTTAAAGTATAGTGTTTGACTTTCCTAAAAGTGCATTACGCGAAATAGAGCGAATCTGAGAAAAATATGTATTTGGTTTAAAGCAAATCTATGTGGCCATGGGGAGTCAGGATCCCATAAGAGTATTCCCAAAGAAAAAGAAAAGAAAAAAAAAAACATACATATATTCTAGCAACTTATTGTATTCATAATGGAATAGTTGGATACATTTGCAAGTGCGCCGTCTTAGATTCATTCGTTAGTCTCTGCACGTGAAAATTCAAAGAGGGTAAAAGAAATTTAGCACCAACATGCCATGAAAATAGGTTCATTTTTGTAACAATATGCAACTCATTGTTGACACTAATGGGCTTATTACAATATAAACGAGCAATAAAAAATAAATGTCATAATATAACATTCATAAACACTGGAATTGTATGTAAGAATACTGAAGCTCACCCGAATACTACTGATCCGAACACAACTTACTTACGTAACCATTACGGTTCAAGGCCGAACTATGTAAACAATGGAGCTGTTTAAGCACCAAACTGGTTATGTTTAATACTACCAAATAGTGAAGAGAACTCACAGCGCTCTATTTATAAATTACATCAACTGAGCAGTGAATACAACTTAAAAATCCCTCCCCCCCCCAAAAAAAAAAAAAAAAAAAAAAAAAAAACTGGGGTAATGGCACACCACGGAAAATACCAGTTAGAACAAAAAATTGTTTTGGAAATAATAGCCTGGAGCAAGTCGAAACATTAATTATTTGGGTTTCGATGTAGATAGAGATATTGAAAATAAGATAAATACGTTTCAACACATGTGGGACCATAACAAGAACTCTACAAAACAAAACAAAAGTTTTACAAGACCAGTTCGGTCCCTATGCTCATGTGTGACAGCGAATCGTGGTAATGGAAGAAAAGGACTAACGGAAAATCCAGACAGCGGAAATGATATTTTTAAGAAAAATTGAAGGATGCACTAGACTGGACTTCATAAAAAACGAAACAATTAGAGAACTGAATATTTATAAGTTAAACGACAAAATCAAAGAAAATAAACACAAATGGAAAGAGCACATAAACCGCATTATCAAGAGATGCAAACCAGTACGGAAAAGAGACATCGAATGCCCCAGAAAAAGATGAGTGTAGTAGAAGAGTGATGTGTAATGACAGTCAAGTGTTTTCTACATACCTATGTCTTACCATACTCAAGAGAAAATCATGAATTAATATGCATTACGGGTCATATTGACATGAGCAGGGGAACAGGGTTAAATCGTAAATAAATATTAACAAATAATAAGGTAGTAAAGGTGAATTTAAAGTTAAGAGAATTCACAATAGTTCCTGAACATATACGTGCAGTAAAATAGGCAAAACACGCAGTTATGGCAAACACAAAATTTAATGGCGGCTGATAGCTGACCATTACTCTTTACTGTTGTGCAAATAAATTTTCTGGGTGCAAATTATATTTACATCACCCACTTTTCAGTGTGCTTAACTGTACAACACCGCAATGCGAGATAAGTATCTGATTGAATGTTGCTTTGAACCACCCGCCATTAAATTGTGTATCAGCCGTAGTTTAGTTTACGGGAATTAAATACGGGAACATAACTCCACAGCATGAATGACAAACTGTCGTTGAAAACAATCTTGCCTAAGTACGATTTAAAAGAGCACCTGATCCTAATCTAATAATTAAATTACCTATTTTCGATACCTAAAACGTCATTTTTTGATGCTTCAAATTCTGGTGTCTAGTTATTATAAGCCAAATGACTTGTCTTTCACAGCATTATAAGGCATCTTTATGCATAAAAGATAGAATAAAATTTCGCTTTGATCAGCAACCTGATACTTCTATTAAGCAAAAAGTCGTACCTATTTAAAAGAAGCAACATAAAAGTTGTTAGCTGGTTAAGAGTGATTTTAACTGAAATATTTACAATTTCATTAGGATATAAAAGTAGTTTAGCTCAAAGCATTAGCAGAGCTTTAGCTCTGTCGACCTTTAGCTCCCAGCATGTTAATGTATTCATAAATTATCAACTTGTTTTGTCAGTTCGCCTGCAGCTCGTATCGCAGTGCCCATTATGCATTTGTAATTTGCAATGTGACAGCGCATTACGTTGCGCTAGAGTATAGTACATAAAATTAGGCTTTTACTGCAGCTTCTGCCACAACTTTCAAATTGGGCTATTTTTATTTTCTGACAAATTCCGGTGCGAAACAATGTGCGCCTATACTGAGTAAAACATGAATAGTGGATTATAAGTTAAAAGTTTTAGTTCTCAGGTGTTTTCAACATAATTTGCTTGCTATAAAATGTAGATGTTTAGAAAATAATATATAAATACGTGTAGAAACAAAATAAATTATGCTGCTACGCATTTTCTTTCAGCCGAGCAGATGGAAACCACAAAATATTTACTTGATATAAGACTAAGCGGAAAAACATAAGAAAATCAATACCACCGATTCATGGTTAACTGAGTTTTACTTTAACTCAATCATCCCTTCCTATATTGAGCATGAAAGAGCACTTAACTTTGCTCAGAGGCCTCTTTATCAGGTTTAAGGGTATTTCAAGTGCCTAAATCTACGACACGGGACCACCGACATTATTTCCTTCCGAAGGAAGCCATGATAAGGATTTTTACGCCAGAAAAACATCCATCGCTCAACTCCGGGTTTGAACCCAGGAACTTGGAAGCAAAGGTTAGCATATTGCTCCTAAACCACGAAGGATGATATTCATGCAGCAAGAATAAAAAGGCAAAAATAAATTATGGTTATCCAACTTGGAGGTAGTGTAACTGCCTCACAAGAAATAAGTTGGAGTTCAAATCCGGTTGGAAATATTTAGATAAGGTTTTCTTGCGAGATTTTTCCTCACTCTGAGAAGTCCATTGTTGGGTAACTAAATACTATGAACACCATGATTCAATGAATGACATGATTTGCTAGGTTAAAGGGACGTTGAACTTAGTATCTATCCAAAATGAATATTTTATGATTATTTTAGCCAATATTGCAGTTAGAGCTTATGTAAAACGAAATAAAGGAAAGAAATAATGTAATATGGCATAGTCGCACGACATTCTCTTCGCATTATCAATTCCCGAATATCCCTTATGTATAAATGATTTTTCTGTCCACTTTGCTACACGCGATGCAAACTTGCCTGGAAAAGGTTTCCAATTAGACAATACAGCCATGGATTGTATATTGTACAATTTTCCTGAAGCAATTTTTTTTTTTTTTTTTTTTTTTTTTTTTTTTTTTTTTTTTTTTTTTTTTTTTTTACTTCTTACACAAAATGCAATTAGAATGAAGAATTCACCAGCTATTCACAGAAAATTCAAAATCCACATTTTGTGTGTCGACCAAGCACTTCGAAATGATTTGATATTTTATCAGAATCGTAGAAGACATATTTTGTAACTTGAAATACAACAAAAATGTCTTCACTTAAAAGAGTTCGGTGATATATTTCACGAAAATATTCGTCTTAATGCCGAAGATTCCTCTTTTCGTTTTCAAGAGCTATTTGGGTGGGCCCATACACAATCTACATATAACATTAGTTAATTCAGGGAACGTCAAAACGATGAAATGTCGCTATCCACATTTTCTGTTGAATGGAATATTAATGGAAATATATATATTTTCTTTACCTACTCTAGCTAATGTAAAAAGTAGATCAAATAAAAGAAAATCTAATATGTGCACTTACATAACTTCCTCTAACCACTCTGGTAAATTGTAAAAACGCTTATTCTACTATTTATTTCATGTTAATCGAAATTGTTTAATTGCATATATCCTTATATACAATGTGAATAAGGAAATTTTCTAAGTAAGAACGAACAGTGACCATATCGGACCAAGGCCTGCCAACCTGACTGCAAGAATTACAAAATGCAAACGCATAACAAAGAATGTTTCGAAAATGTATATCTCCACAAAAATCACATTTGAAATAAATGGTGTGATTTAACTATATCTACATTCTCTGTGCAGTAAAATTTTGTACAGGGTTTACGAGTTATGCAAAAATCGTTTAGAATTAAAATCTCTTCAGAGGTTATTCCCAGAAAAGTCAAAGGTACATTTAATTTGGCATGAAAACATCTTCAAAATGAGGCATTTTTACCAAAAACGTTAGTCATTCCTTGAAAGTTAAACATTTTCAAACATTTTATCATGTAAAGGGTAATTTGAGCTAAGAGGAGTTTCTTGAAAATCCTCGTGTCGCAACCTAGAGGATGCTGAACTTAAATTCGAAATTTGGTATTTAACTGACTTTTCGATTTTGAGTTCTGCTGCTCACAGACACGCGCGCGTACACAATTCTTTTCCTCGGATTCAGTTTCTAGTGAAATTTCGGTATGAACTTTTGGATGGGATCCAATATCTTCTTTAAAGACATACTTGATAGAGCAAGTAAAAATAAGTATCTATGATAATTTCTAAACCTTCGTAGGTGATGTATTTACATTGGACCTTGATTCAAACTAGTCCCAAAGCAAAAAGACGCTATTACATGATAATATGGAGTGTGTTTATGGTAAAATCACATACCCGACGCTGGCATTATGAACATATAGTAAACTGTTAGTCCGCAGTCCTTTCATTGTTTGAAATTCCTTTTAATTTAACCATGTCATTCGTTTGCTGTGTTTTAATGAATGAATGAATGGATGAAAGAGTACTAGTAAACACTCGTTTCTTTGTCTAGCCATCTTACAACAACACAGCGTTGTTCTAACGCAGAACGCTGAAATTAGAACTCGTGCTCTAATAGTCCGTGTTAGATTTTGCAACACTCCAGTATCATATTCGTTCCTGTGCCCAGTGGAGAGTTGAAGTCTGTCTCAATACTTAGCCCAGAATGAGTTAGGAGAAACTGTTTTAGCAATTTATCGAAATAAGCCATTAATACCAACCACCTAACTTGCTTTACGTCGCTTTCAAAACTAGTTATTCCTTAAACAAGTACCTAGATTTTACTGCCAGTTTCCTTAGCTGTAATTAAAATTTGAGCAGCAATATTAACAGATTTATCCATTTTGTTCGACATAAATGAACTTTATTAAGCATGGAGTCACAGGTATGATTTCCTAGTATCGATTTACTTATAATTTATACCTTTTCTGGAAATTATTTATTAATTCACTAACAAATATGGCGTCGAATTCATCGCGAATAACAAATTATATGCCTTTAGACAATTTACAAGCTCTTGGGACGAAGGCCTGGGTTTGAATCCCCTTCGTTCTCAGCTATAATCGCCTTGGTACACAGATACTGCTGTTTTCAGCTGTTTTTCTCCAAGTTGTATCTGTTAGTTGTGTAATACAGGTCGTCCTTTGTTGGATCAAAAATCACAATCGAAGCGCGATTAATGTTGGTGCCATTCGTGCGCAACTTGGTGAAAAAGTTTATTATAAATTGTTGAGTAGCCAAGGCAATTTTTTGCGAATTAAAGCCTGAAGAAAACATTTTACGGAATAGGCCTGTAAACTAAATCACTTTTAACACAAATATCATACTACTCAATTCCGCAGCCAGAGCAAGCGATGTCATTTTTTATTGAACCCGTTGCCATATGTTCAATATGGCTATTCGGTTAATATTTTATACAAAGATGTGCACTGGCAAAACGCACCAAGAAGGGAGTTTGCAGTATTTTGTTTATTTTTGTACTGGACGAGACTGCTTTAGTACTCCAGAATTTCATGCTTGCCCCATTTCGGCCTTTACTTTATCTCTTTAAGGTGCAAGGCAATGTCAGTAATGCGTAGCAATTAAAAAATATAAGGAACAAAGAACAGTCTAGGAAAGTTCAAAATAAAAGCAGGGAGAACTCTTTTTCTGGGTGAAGTACGTATTTATAATACTCTCTGTTTGCTAAGAGTAGGAAGGAGGACTACATCAACAGATCCCAGTCTGTTTAAAATACTTTAATGTACACCAACCCTTCCACCGAGCTTCAAGTCGGGTATTCACTGTTTCCTTTCATTTTATGTGTCTACCTCGTCGGCTGGACTGGGTAATTTTCTTTGCAACCCATGTCAAAGGTCTAAATATCAAAGCTTTACGCTCCTGGGCAACTATGTACTGTTGAGTATATGCAGTTTAAAACTAATACCAAGATGCATTTAAACATCATCCCTATTGACTGAAAGGTAGTGAAACCGTGAATTCAGTTGAATGAACCTCATATAAAAATATATTAAACATAACTTAAGTATACTATTAATGTTTTAATTCTATAGTTATAAAACTCATTGTATCATATTCTCAATTGATGGGATTAGCAGATTCGCTCTTCGGTTATCAGAAACATACGAAAGACTAAACACACTCTGCATTATCGTTCCATTTCATAGGGACGCAAATAAGAGTTTTTAAATTACAAAAGAAGTAGACAACTTTGAAGTTTTATGAAACAAAAATTAAATGTGATATCAACATGAATTTTGTGGCGTTATATTGGAACACTCTGCAAGTTTGTATTAGTATGTAGTGTTTATCTGATAATCATGTTGCAGATGCAGAAATCGTTAATCTTGTGGAAAAAGCATGTTGTGTGCTAAAACAAATTCTATGACTGTTGTCCAACAACATTTGAGAGGCATTTTAGTCACAATAGCTTGAGTTTTCCCATGAATAGCATCTTCACTCAACGCAATTTTGAGAATTTTCTATAACCTGGAAACAATAAGGTAGACAACATATTTTAGAACTCGTTAAAACATGCAATTTGTGAAAATTAACTTTTTTCTGGTGTTGGCTATTTACGACAAAGTATTTCCTGCCATTTAATCTAACTTTAAAAATATTATGATCATTTTTTTGTTTCTCATCAGGCAAGGAGTATGAAACATCACGACTATCAGAGTGAATTCGTTCTTAAACATCCGACTGTCATCTGAGGGTTATATACGGCATGCCAAAACAAAATTTTTATCGATAATAGTTCAGAAAGTATTGCGATTAAAAGATGTACATAGAAAATTAGCTCCTTCACTTGTAATTTGCAGAATTTATAAGTAGATAAATCAATTATAGCAGGTACGAAAGTCATTGTAACATATGGATTCCTTTTGTATACGCGCTTTACTGTGAAAACGTCGCTTCGCTCTTTTATCCCAATGTACGTATGAAACAACACAGAAATACGTAAGAGGATTTAAAAACCATTGTACAAGTTACAAGAAAACTTGTCGATACATTTCAATTTAATAATTTTTAACTGAACAATTGTACGTATGGAATAGAAATCTGTAGAGTTTGGAGATGTCTACGCGTTTTAAATGGAAGTGAAGTCGTTAACGTAATTTGTAGGCGTTTACAGGGAAAGCCTTCAAAAGTCTTAGAAGTTTATGATCACATATTGAAATATGAGTAGATAGTACATTTTATCATCGCAGCTGTACTGTTTTCAGCACAAAACGAACGCATCTGAGTTACGTTATGTGTACAGCCATAGAAAAAAATGGAGAGAGCAGAATATTTCCAAGCCCCACGTCGTGTTACTGCATGTTTTACAGAAGTCCATATTTCCAACATACAACTGAGTTTAGTGACAGTCTCTGTTCCATGTTATCATCTGTCAGACACACAAATACCCTGTGTCTTCACTCGTATTTGTATTTGCGAGTATGTATACAAATGCGAGTGGTGATTCAAGACACAGGCTATTTGTGTATCCGACACACGGTAACATATGGAACAGAGACTATCAATAAACTCAGCTGCATGTTGGAAATATAGACCTGTGTAAACCGCACTGCAATACGGCGTGAGATTAGACATGTTCTGCTCTCCTAATGCGCTTAATCATTTCTTTCGTGGCTTTACACTGTTATCGTTTTTAGCACACCTAAATAATCATTGATTGTTTAATGATTAAAACTACTTAATGTGATACACGAACATTTGTCACGTAATATGCCATATTGAAGAAAAAATATTCACCCAAGAACACAACAACTGCATCTCAATTCTTTTAAGATTTGTATGAAATAAAATAGTACTTAGATAAGATATTTTATGCAATGTGCTGTATCACAGGAAGGAGCTACCATGCTTTGATTAGAGGTACTTCCTGTAAAATAATTCGTCTACTGTCATTTTCTGGAATGTTATTGTTAATAAGAGTACCAAATGAACGGCTGTCTTATACTAAAACGTGCTAATAATGATAAATGATGTGCAAGATTAAGCGAAACAAAAATTCCACGAACATTTTGCATCTTGATGCACTCTACCTGCAAATTTTAGTGAAACGCAGTCAATCTTTGAATGCCACTAAGTCAAATGCGGCAGGAATAATACAATAACGAGTAAACGCACAATCCAGCACTCATACAAATTGCCCTATATTAATATTTCTAATTATTACAGAACAACGCCATCAGAATGCTTCAAAAGTTTTAATGTTGTCATTATGTACATTTACTCAAGCATAGATATAAACCATAGTCAATAACAGGCCAAAACAGCAGCTGCTACACGCGGACAGAAGTGTCGAAATAGTGTAATAAAATGCAAGGGACATTCATTTTCCTCGAAATGGGGAAAGGTTAAAGTTCAATGAAGGCGGCACAGATAAAATAAATCGCAACCATTAATTAAACAATTTTGTGCTCTAAATAATCTTGATCGAATAAAAGATTGTTGTTGAAAAACGATGTAGCACATATAAAAGAAGCGATGATGATAAACAATAATTAATCTCTTTTTCAAACAGTTTATATGTTTTATTTTATTTACACTTTGAATGCAATAACTGGCATTACTAAAACATAGGTGTAAGAGTGTTTAAAGCAATTAATTTGGGAGAAATCATGAAAGTAAAGGTCTCAGAAAAAGTAAAATATTTTAACTGTGGAAGTATGTGATTTTGAAGTTAAATTTAAGATTTTTACATTGTTATTTTTAATTACTTTGATACCCTAGGTTGAAGGTGGAATTTCTTCTCTTTTTTTTAGCATACGGGAAATTCTATTGTAAGCTGCTTGTTTCCTTCTATTTTGAAGTGTACATTTGTAAAACTGTAAAAGAAAGGAATTGAAAGTTTGTCCTGTTCTGAAAATAAATGTCTTAAAGGTAGTGTTGTACGTTACGAACCATACATTTCAATGAGTTACCAATTTTTGGTACTATATGTTTGTCTACCTCTTATAGAACATTCTTTTTAAATATTATTTGCAGAAAATTCAAAATATCTAAGGGCTTTTTAGTCGTGTAAATATCTTAAAAGGAATTTTAATCCAAATCGCGAAAGCCGTTTTCGAGAGAATTAAAAATAACGAATGATTTCACGTAAAAATTGTAGTTTGAAAACCAAAAGTAGTTGGTTTCTTCTTAAACCTTTACCTACTTCGGCAGCTCATTTATGAAGTTCGGTATTCTAAAAATGTATTCTTCTGGGGTGGTAGGTTCCGGTAGACCTCAAGAGATATATTTCTTGCTATTATACTTTTAGGTGGAATCAACTTTGCCGATTATGGGGGAAGAATACGCAAATGCTATGAAAGGTTACAAGAGATAAATTCGCATATATTTTTATTTACACCTTAACGTTAAAATTGCAATGTTGTGTATGTCAGCTGTACGTACTTTCTCTCCAATTAAATTATGAAGAAAAATAACACGACTTGTCCTTGTGTGCGTTAAAAATACACCATTTTACTGACCTTAAAATGTTATCGTTGTATAGTTTCGTTATGAAACCAAAGCTTTTAGTATGAGTATGTTACAACCGTAAACGTTACTAAGAAACTGAAGACATTTTAAAAGATAAAATGTTAATATATCATACATAAATCACACATGAGAAAGAAAATGGCAAACGCGGTCTGAGATAATATGATTATGTGTAATTGAAAAACGTGAGGTTTTAGCGCATTTGAGCTTAGTATAGCAGTTTGAATCACATTTTGAGTATGTTAATATTTGTTCAAGTGGGCAATCTGGAGAAGATGGCCTTAGAATTCCCTCTCAGAATTTTACTGCAACAATTCGTATGGAAAATTCCACAAATGTTTATGAGAAACTGCAGTTCACAGCTTGTAATAACTTTCCAGGTCCATGAGAAATATTTTCAACATTTGTGCCCAAGTAGCTGACTTCACCGTAAAACTAACCATTTCAAGCTGATTATTTTGCTAATCAAAGAACCGCCGGAAGCCTCAACTGGCATTAAACACAAGTGCGTGATAACTGTCGACTTTATCAGAAACATGTGTGGCGACGCGAAACGCCGGACTTGTGAAAATGTCCCACGAATAACAAAGACAGCGTTGGCGAGAAGTGGGCATCATGCGGGGGCAAAACCCGTCCCGTCAGCGGGCTGCAAACTGTGCAAAACCTTGATCTGCCCGCCTACCCTCATGCATCGGAATATTTTTAAATTTGCTTCTTGTATCAAGTACAAGAAAGAAACGACTTACAAAGAAAACCGATGGTGTCCAGACATCGCGACCGCAGTTTCCTGTTTATACCGAAAAACAAAGATCTGCAGTTCACCGGTACGAACTAAATACTGATTAGATTGTCTGCAATGCTATGCTTCCTCCATTGTGAATGTTGCAACAACGCTAAAACAAAAGTGAACAGGAAGACACCTTAAAACGCCCACAATAGGATTCATCACAAAGATGAGTAATGCAAATGTCATAAAAACAAACAAGGAAACCAATTGTTCTTTCTGTCGCATTATTCAACACTACCTTCTGTAATTTTACGACTCGTTCTTGCGTGACAGTCTACACATAATTTTGACATTCCTTACCGACGATGAAATGTCATTAATAAAAAATATCTGCTGGTCTTATAGCCATTTATCGGTGTTAGCTGCTACTCTTGATTCGCAAGCGAAAATACAGCGAATAGGTTTCTGTTTGGCAATGCGGAATGGAGTAAATAATTCATACAAACCAAAACAAACGCTGCGCTTTTCCTAAACCATTATAATGTATGTATGAAAGCGGAATACATGATTGGGGAATACGTTGCCGAATAATTAACATGAGACGAGTAAGGCGGACGGCATGTAACGTTGATGTAATATTTATATGTATCTAAAATCTCAGGTTCGTCATAAAATATTTACTCTGTCAACAGCAGAGTAAGTTTCGATCTCGTATGCGCTGCTGTTTGTATGTGCCAAAGCGATACAACTTCTGTGCAAACAAGTGACAATAGCAAATAAGACAGTTTCCGCGGTTAATTTGTGTTTATAAAGATATCACAATAAACCGCATAGAATTTGGGTTTTCTTAGATCTTTATTGTAGGTTTTGTTGTAGTTTATGAAGATACAGAACCATTTGAGTAATTATCCAACTGAGAGAAGTGAAACTTCGTTACTTAAACCGCGTTTCTGAACAAATTTGTGCAAATCTGTAATTCTTGCAGCAACGTCATATCACTCCGATAGTATTTTTGTCACAAATGAATCCACTGTGATGAATTTATGCAACTTTCGTGAACCATCGCTTGCTGTTTGATCAAAATATAACACATTTAGCTTTTAGCAAGATCAAAACAAAAGAACAGAACTTAATTATGTTGAAACTCCTTACATAAATATTCGCAAGTATGCTGTCGTTTGTAAATAACACGGGCCAATCAAAAGTCCTAGCAACATTCACTGCAAATGTTTACAGTGAGTTCGCAAAGGCTGCCGAATAAACTAACAACTGATAAAACATGAAAAATATTTGTGGCAGCATTGAATTAACACGTTTTATACAAAAAGAACGCTTTGGACGAAGAGTCTATGGTTATACGTCAGAAAACGCGCCCCATTGAAGCTCGGAAACGTCAAAGATTTCATGCGCTCCTTCTTGCATCTGTTTGTCTGACAATCCAGAAGTAATCTAAGGTATCTTTGATGGTCTTACCTGTTGCCAATGATCCTCTAGTGACGGCTGTGCTGAGAAGTATCCCGTATCGTGGATGTCCTGCAGTTCCCGGAAGATGTTCCCGCTGGGTAAAATATCCATCTTGACTGTCACAAATAAAAACACGTGTTGAAGCGAAGAGAAACAAACTTTTTATACAACTACACAACTGTGCTTCGTTTGCAACGAAGACCTTATGCTGACACAACAACAAGCACACTGAGACCTTAGAGCCAGTTAAAGTGGGCGTAACGCGATGGAAGTTACTGTTCTTGTAGATCTTCTGTCAATTTCTTGATCGCTGACGGGAGATGTTTCACTTCACCTTTTTTTTCGAACCCCAAGGTCAGCAGCCGCCAAAGGAAGGGAGGTATAATAAAAAGAGTAGCTTCACAATTGCGGCAACGCAACCATGCGGCACTTCAAACACAACCGGTTTTGAAAAAAGACAACTACTTTTTTGCTTGGTTACAATTCACCTCACAATTAAATTGGGTGAAGGGTGTTACTGTTGACTTTTAGGACAAGTGTTATATCTATGTACACAATGGTTTTAATAAGAGATTTTTCCAAAAATTAGTTAATGTTTTTTTCCAGCTAGCGAGAACCAAATGGAATTAGCGTTTCCAAGGTTCAAACTCAATCAACTGAAGGCATGCGTTTAGTTGAAAGCAATACTTCAGTAATGTCTTCAGAAAGTTGAAGACAGAGGTGCTGGCAGAATACATTAATAAGAGCAAGAAGAAATGTTGTTTAGTTGTTTGTTTACTAGAACTTCAGCCACAGAATTTAGCAACGAGTGGGCGTATATTTGTCAATCACAACACAGCGGTGCACTAGGTGGCCATCGTTCCTTGCCGTCAGGGTCGAGGACGTCGAATGTAAACATTAACGTAAAGGTCAATCACCTTGCACTAGCACGCACACACTAACACAGTTGGACCACCCACCATGTGCTCGAACCTTGCCTGGTGTTTGATAGCAACGGATGCGGATGATTCCCGCGCAGTCACTGCTGCAGTTCAATCCTTTTGCGTTGGTGGAAGGAGGCTTGTGATGGCGGTGGTTGTTTCGTGGGCTGAAGAAGACAACGTAAACAAAACAAGAAACTAAAAAACAACACAGCACACACACACAAGCGGAGACAGGAGGAAATCACTAGACGCGAGACGAAATAACCCAACTTGTCTCAAGCTCGGCGGCGGCACGACTGACTGGCGCTTGCTTTCTGCTAGTCCAAGCCGCCCGCTCGTGCGCAGTCTGTCTGCCGGCCGGCTCGCTCGTTTTCCACTGCTGCCGCACGTTGGCAGCACCATGCTGTTGTAGCGACTCCGCTACATTAATTAGGTAGTAGTACGTTGAATGAGAGAGTGTATGCTCAGGGGGAAATATAAAATGAACTTTCCAAACTGGAATGCTTGAGAAGAAATATCAGAAAAACTACAAAGAGAGAAAGAAAAGGGGGTAGGCGTTCATTTCTGTGCTCTCCCTCCATCCAAAAAAGGGGTTACAAATCAGACCGTGATAAAAAAGAGGAAAACAAAAAGAGTATGAAGGAAGGGTAAGGAAAAAATAGCACATAGGGGCACCTAACAAATACTCAATGCACATTTGAATATGTTATATTACCATGACGCTTTGTAAATAAATGCATCAGCGGATGAGTGGATCTATATAATGCTGCCCTCCAAAGGTTGCCGATGAAACAATGTTTTTTTATTATTATTATTATTATTATTATTATTATTATTATTATTATTATTATTATTATTATTATTATTATTATTATTATTATTATTATTATTATTATTATTATTATTATTATTATTATTATTATTATTATTATTATTCCATTTATAATCCACCTTTTACTGCAATGCTCATATCGGTGGCATTTTACATTAGGAACTTATGGCCCGTCGGCAAGGTGTTAACTACTACACAATGGTTTTTCTTTGGCTTTTATACATTAAACCACACACACACACACACACACACACACACACACACACACACACACACACACACACACACACACACACACAACCTTCCAGAAACTGACTCGAAAAAATATTCTCACCACCATCCGGGAATTGAAACCGGGACACCTCGTACGACAGACAGATGATCTTCCGAGTTAGCTATGAGCACTTAATGTTTGCTGTGTAAATTCCAGAATAATTTTTTTTTGTTTCTTTTATTTAAATATTTTATTCTGTTTTTCTATTGACACTGAATTTGGCTGTTATTGTGACTCCAACACATTAATTAGCAGTAGTTGAATGAGAGAGTGTGTGCTCAGGACGAAGTATAAATGAAGTTCCCAAACTGAAATGCTTGAGAAGAAATAGCAAGGGGGGTAGGCAGTCATTTCTGTTCTCCGGCGACGCTGATGTGATCCTGGGAATTGACAGCGTCGTTAAACAGCAAAATAATTCAATTTAATTTCATGGTTACAAGAAGTAAACAGTTGAGCTGCAATATCAGGAAAGACTAGAGACTGTGCTCATTACAAATAGAGAACTGTGTATTTATGCAAAAGTGTAAAAGAGAATAAAGTGATAGAAAAGTAACCTGACGAGTGAGTGAGCCTGGCTTAAGGGCTGAACAGTTAGATCACTAGGGCACGTAACCGGACTGAACTTTGTCATTTAGTCAGAGTATGAATCTTCATCCAGCCAGTCATATCTTCAGGTATTGGAAAAGAAAGGTAATCGCTGGGAGCCATATACCAAGAATATGGATCTGGAAGCACTTTCATTTCATTTTTAATTTTGTTTCATCCTTGTGTTAGTAAACATCATGAAGTTTTGCAGCAATAATCTCAGGATATGTATAGGCCGTTGTAAAAGAAAACTTTAGCCTGAATAGCATCCTCCAAATGGTCCAGTAGTAAAGCATAAACTCCTGGGTTATGTTCTGTCATTCTGGAGGTAGTCTATGAGCACCAAGTTACAGAAATCCCAGTAATGTTGCTAGCTGCTCATCATGACGGTTGTGCTGTCTTTGGTGCACCTGGGTGTTGCTACCCAGAGTTTGGATTGCTCCTTCGTCTCTAATGTGTAGCGATGAATGCATATTCCGAAATCTACTGTGACGACACGTTGGAGAAACAGCTGAATTGCGTTTAAATAAATGTTCACCCAAATGCCTCCATTGATACAAAACAGCACCAAAGGAATGGAAAGCTTTCTATTATGCCACACTTGTAAAATGTAGTGGATACGGTTTACTGAGATCTCGACTCGCGTACCTCTGTAAGCGATTACTGAATACGAATCGTGAATTTTTGTCGGTTGTAGCTGTTTCGAGATGCCGCGAGCGCGCACACTTTGAGTGGATGTACGATTCCCTTAAATTTAATAGCCCGCTGGCCCACTTTTTAACCGGTGAAGAATAAGAGAAAAAATCCTTTAATATAGAATGTATCCTTTTGTATTTCTGATGGGATTAAACTCTTTAAAACCAAGTACTTTATTACTGCTCGTATTTCAGCTTTATCCACTTTGTAGAAACTTTAAAACTTGTTAAAACCCCTCGTACCTATGATAGAGTTTTAAGCGAATAAACGGAGAAAATAGCAGGTTTCTCAGGCACCTAATCGTGCTAATTCAGGACTTTACTAGCCATATTCTAGGCCATCTACGTATCGTGTCTCCACAGCTAAGGTAGGTCTGAGTGGCTCAGTTGGTTAGACGCTGGCCTACTGATCCCAAGGTCGCGGGTTCAAACCCGGCCCAGGCCGATCGTTTTTAAGTGTGCTTAAAAACGACAGCTTTATGTCAGTAGATTTACTGGCATGTAAAAGAACTCCTGCGGGACAAAATTCCGGCACACCGGCTACGCTGATGTGATCCTGGCAATTGACAGCGTCGTTAAACAACAAAATATTTTTTTTTTCCACAGCTAAGACGGTGTTCCGCTCGGCAAGAGGAACAACGGGTCAGGAGAGTAGTCTGCGGCGACAACTAATTCAGTCAAGGTCTCTTAACGCAGTCTCTAATGGCAAATAACATACTCAATTATTATTCTATTCTACGATGATTATAACTGTAGATAATCCCAGTCACGAGATTATTTGATATCTGTGAGTATTAGTTCTGGGGATCATTAAAAGATATGTAGTATAAAACGAATTCACATACTTTAGGTGAACCTAATCAAAACATCCGGCAAGTGATCAATTCAATTTCACAAAGAGAACTAATAAGCCAGAATGCCAAAGACGAATGCAAGTGGTTCCAGCATCTCCTGAAGTGACAAAAGTAAGTACGAGCTTTAAAATGCATACTAATTTATTAGGCAGTCACTATCTTTCTAAACAACAGGTGCTTGTATTAATCGGCAAGTGGTAGGGATAGTTTATCGTTTGAATGGGAGTAGATGAAATATATATCTTGAATTTTCTAGAAATATCCTCAGAAGCCCTGATCATACTGGGTGACTTGTAGAACTGATAAACTGTAAGAGATGGGCAAAATCTTTATACATGAGAAACGTATATCTCGTTAAAACACACAATTTAGGTCAAACCTTTTTGTGAAGTGAACCACTTCCAGATATTCATTAACAGTTTGGAATTTTCAAATACTTTAACTTCTCTCAAATAGGAATCGTTCGTGGCCATCAAAGAGACTGGAATGTGAAAACCATCACATAGCGACCAGCTCTTAGAAGAGTTGACTATCGGTTAAAGCTTCTGTATTCTCATTCCCATTGCATCTAAGAAGGCAGTATGCAACAAAATTACTTCTGCAAATGTTTATCTCAATAAACATGAAGTAGATAGAAAATAAGTTTAAGATAATGTGTACAAGAGTAGATAAAGTTCATTTGAGTGCAACGCAATAACTTTTTTTTTTTTTTTTCTGGTTAGTTGTCTATGTCCCTAGTATTGTGCACCCCGTTTCTGGAACTGCTGTTTCAGACAGTTCTAAACAAACTCATTAGTTGCAGCCTTCCCATGGTCACGATGTGAAATCAAACCTGTCGGGAGAGTGTACTTTGCACTTACTGTTACCAGTACAGGCGACCTTGAAGCTTTGTGTTGTCATAACAGATTTGTGCTCACATGCTCGATAAGTGGTGCATTGCAAGGCGATAAATAAGCAACAATCATATTGACCTGGTGTTATGACTGGTGGAAAAACGAGCATTCGTTACCACTTCGTCAATGGTGCGTCGACATAAGTGTGTTTTGGTTAACAATTTTACTTTCTCTACCACGTACAAACACTAAAGATAAACTTCAGTGAATTTTGTATCATTTCCTAGGATCTTTTGAGCCGTGTTCTTCACCATACCAGATTGCTGGGTTGATAACGCAGTAATAAGGGGAAAAGAGGGGAGGTTGATGTCTTTGCCTTTTCTGAAAACGATCCAGTGAGACATGTACAGATTACTCGTACATGTATCACACACGTCATATAAGCATGCTGGCCAGGAAAACTTGTATTCTATAAAGCTTAAAACTGCTAATTGGAACCAAATGGAAACACCAATATTAAGTAGAACTAGAGGAATATAATATATATGTATATAACGATTTATGATTTATGTGGTACATTTCTGAGAACAAATATCTCTATGATTAAATAAATTACTCTTGTTATAATTGACTAATCGTGTTTAGAAACTGGAAATAAATATATTTACGAGATGGATTATGTGAATATAACAATACATATTATGGTGATAAAATTATGTTACTATATATTTTTTACTTTCTCTACTGGTAAGTAGAAGGAAGAATTATATCTCAGCCAAAAATTCGATGTCGAGATTTCACCGGAAATATGTTTTGAGAACCCTGAATCCAAAAAAAAAAAAAAAAAAAAAAAAAAAAGCATTTTTAGAAAAAGATTCGCGCGCGCGCCTGTGTGTGTGTGTCTGTGTGTCAGTCTGTGGACAGCATAACTCAAAAACGAAAAGTCGGTTAAAAACCAAAGTTGGTATTTAAGTTTAATGTCATTCAAGGATGCGACACAAAGATTTTGAAGAGAATAGCCGCACTCTAAATTACCCTTTACATGGAAAATGTTTTAAAATGTTTATTTTCTTGAAAATGGCTCTAACGATTTTTATTAAAATGCCATATGTTTGACATATTTTTATGACAAATGAAATATATATCTTCAATTTTCTGGCTATAACCCCTGTAGTCGTATTTACTCTGGACGACTTTTGCATAACTGGTAAACCGTTAGAGATAGACAAAATCATACTATACAAAAATGTAGATCTTGCTAAAATACACAATTTATGTCCAAATAAATTTTCTTGTAGGGTAAACCATTACGGAGATATTCCTTGTTATGTGTGTGAGTTTCGGAAAACTTAAAACTTTCGTGAACTGGAACGTCGGTGTTCATTTTTTTATATGTTAAGTGTACAAAGAGAATGGAATCTCAAAGCTTTAAAATATTTGAGTATCGCATTCTAACATTCCCCTTGAACCTACAAGGAAATAAGCAATAAGATAATTTGTACAAATGTTTAGTGCAAGAGTAGAAAAAATCATGTGAGTGCAACACATCAGATTTTTTTTATAAAGTGCTGCCTTACTATGTATTTGATGAATAGCTTTAAAGCTTTAATTTGCATCCCCTGAATTTAATCAGGAAAAAAATTTTGCCTGGTGCCGGTACAGAGGGGCCCGGCTTACAGGCTAAAAATTTACATTAATTACAATTTATAATATTTACATGGGTACTCTTGTTTGCTTTTTCTTATCAAAAAATCCATACGGTGAGCAGCTTTAGCTCATCGAGAACAGTTTTTGGGCGTATTCTGAGTCCTTTGATTGTCCGTTTTTGATATATATATATATATATATATATATATATATATATATATATATATATATATATATATATATATATATTTTTTTATTTATATACATGGATACATACACTCACTCACTCACTCACTCCTGGGCATACCACACATATGTCCCATCACACACACACACACACACACGCGCGCGCGCGCACGCTCGTATATATATTTACACATACTGCACTATATATACTTCACTATTTACAGTTTTTCCGCGGTTTTCCTGTGCGGATCAGGTTGCAGCTCCTGTGGCGTTTCCGAGGCACAGACCTCTTCCGGAGTGTGTGGCCTAGGGCCTGGGTTGCATTGGTACGCATCAATCGGCGAGCCATGCAATGTCTAGAACATTTTAATTCTAGCATATTTACGATGCTTTGGCTCGCCCTTGCCAATATTGGCAATCACGTCATTTTGGTGATTTCTGATGCGCGTCCACGCGACAGTGGCTCTTTTTGTTATGGCCTCGGGAATGGTTGGGATCTGGGTTTCCTGGTGAAGGGTTTGGTTAGTGGTTAGGATGGGAGCAGAGAGGATTTTCCGGAGGGAGAGGTTTTGGAGGGTTTGGATAGTCTTCAGGGCGGTTTTTGAGGCGTTTGCCCAGGCCACACACGCGTAAAGAACCACTGACAGGATGAAAACTTTATACAGGACGAGTTTGGACTTCAATTGCAGCTGTTTGCTGCGGAAGATGGGGGCGCATAACTTTAGCCGCTGTCTGCCTTTGTTGGCGCTATTTTTTATGTGGGAGGACCAGCACATTGTGCGGTCCAAGGTAACCCCTAAGTATTTAACTTGCCGACGACAGTGCAATACCTGACCACCGACCGTTAGGTCCATTGCTAAAGTGTGGAAAATCTCACACATACACATATATTTTGCTAACCTGGGCGCTCATCAAGTTTTCCCCTTAGATTTTAATCCCCGCAAAGGCTTGTCCTACATTTAAGCTATGCGTGTAGCTACCAATCATGATAAAAGATCTACATAACAAACTGAATGCACTCACTATCTCTTTCTCTTTTGGCCAATGCGGTCGAACGCATAAATATGTATTTTGTTTCTATGCTATTTTGTACTCTTTGTTTTGGTTATTCGTTAAGGTTATTTAGTAAAAGATGTGGCACATCCTTGCACCACGGTCTAAAGTTACCAATTAAATAGTCAAGGCTTCATATAACGATAAAGGTGACGTAGACGCGAGGTGCAGTGAGGTTTTCTTAGGCGTTCCGTGTACTAGTAGCTAGAGAAGATATTAAATTTCACCAAATTTTGAAGCTGCCTATATAAAAAAGAATTACTGTGTGTGCGTGTGTGTGTTTGTGTTCTTTGCGTGACCACGAGAAAAACACGAATAGTGCTATTCGGCTGAGAAAAGTGAAAGTATTTCAAAGTTCTAACCAATAACAAAGAATATTTCGGATATGGTTAACTCTGCAAAAATGTATTTGTCATAACGTATGTGTTTTAATTACATTTATGCTTCTTATGCATTAATATGTTGTATATATCTTATCCTGCGGCGCTACAGCCCGGACACCAGTATGACAAATGACAAGTCCAGTCCATTTACTTCTCTCAGTTCATTTTCTTGCAAAACCGAATACAGTTCTCTTTTACTGGCGTTAAAACTGTCTACAGTTTTCTTGATATTACAATGCACAAGTGTTTTCTTCCCGTAACTTCAACTCACTCCTTTCTGTCTTTCTTCACTTTCTCTGTCTCTCAAACAACTGTCTTTGACAATACAATCTCTTGACACTACTAAAGCTACTGCATTGGCTTCACTTCGACACGACATACCTCTCTCACCCACTGTCATAAGCATGTGGCGACTCATGTTTGTAACAATCTACTACTATTACTACTCTTCTCTCGTCACCTAGCCTGCTTATATATAGCGAGAAAGATGTAACACGGACCTTTGTCGAAATTCACCTTTTCTGTAACTTCTGCAAATACGCCGGCCGCTGGCTGCCTCGCGAATAATCTCGAAAACCCTTTGTCGTGGCACGCTCGCTGTCACGTATTCACAAGCCTTGGCTGTTCTTTGATGTGCGCCGCGCAGTCGTCGTCACAGTATACGGACATGTAACTGATTGAGTAAATTAATGTATTTCGTGTATGTGAACCAGAAAAAATATGAGATATTAATGTGAAAATGTATCACCGAAAATCTTATAACTGAACTAAATATTAGTGTACATAGGCGACCAAAAATGTACGTATTTCTGCAAAAATCGTAGAAGTGTATAAGATATAAATGCGATTCAACTATATAAGCATACAGTAACCCCTCGGAGCAACAATACATTCTGCTATCAGTCCAGAGCTTGAACTTGTGGACACATGCTGTGTTTATGAAAATACTTTAATTATTGCTTATAAATACGTAAAAGCTATGGAAGGAATTTGCAATTTTTTACCTATTCTCGTCTCACTGACCGAGGAAAAGCAGCAGTACTGAACAAAAATTGTCGTCTGTGTCATGCTTAAACAGAACATCTGACAGTCCCCGTCTGCAAAGAAAGCAGCGTTGTCTTTCATATGACAGTGTCGCACACCACTCCAATAGAATTCAGAAGTTATTACTCGAGCGTAAAGCCCGATAGTTAACAAAAATGTTGGCAACAAGCTATAAGAAATGAAAACCGATGCCTCTAGCTTTGTCGTTAATCATCCAAAAAGAAAACATGTCTCTCATGTGACACACAAAGCTCACTCATTCTCAGCAACCCCAAGCAATCAGAGTGGAGCTCATCATCGCAGAGTGTGCAAGTTACAAAGTATGACTACACATGTCTCCATATCCATATCAATACAAAGAGGGTCTTCAGTGTATGAACAAGATGTTGCTCTGAGGAATGAAACCAACCTAAAGAGAATATTAATTTCGAAAATATCCGGCATCCCATGGATACATTTTTCTGTGTCGCCTACATACTCAGAGGAAGTATTGCATTCGACCCAAAAGTTCAATATTCCGATATTACTAGAAAAACATCCTTGAATCATTTTTAACTTCCACAAAACATTCCTATGCTCGCATGTATGAATAGACCAAATCAAGATCTACAGCAGACACAACATTTAATGGCGGATGGTAGGAGGAGCTGATCAACACAACATACAATTGGAGGCTTACCACACCTTCCGATGTATAGTTAAACGTGCTGTGAAATTATGCTATAAAGCCGATGATATAAATATCATTTGTGTTCACAAAATGTATTTGCACAACAGGAATGTGCCAATACTTCTTTGAACTTTTTGTGTATATCTTAAAACCAACTTCGTATACTGGTTTTCATCCTCCCAACCACATGTTTCCAGTTATTTTCATTTTGTTTAGCTCTTTATAGTAAGCTAAGATTCTTAATTCTTTACTTATGTCTTCTCTTCTTCTGTCTTTTAGTGTATATCCTGCTAAATATCTACATATCTCTGCTGCTTTTATCTTTCTTTCCATTTGTTTGCTCACAGTCCAGCATTCAGATCCATAAGTTAACACTGGAATAGTCATCACTTTGTAAAATTTTGTTTTTGTCTCTTTCCTTCTGGTTTTTAGTTTTCGCTTGATGGTACGACATATCTGGTTGAATTTATTAATTTTTATTTGAATTAATCAATTTAATTGGCAGATCTAAAAGAAGATGGACAGACCGTTTTCAATGATGAGACCGGAACAAGCCAAAGGCTTAAATCGTGAAAGATGGCAATGATGATAATGATGAAAGAGAATAGTATTGGTCAGCTATCAGCCGCCATTAAATGTTGTATCTACCATAAAAGTCAGGAACATTTAAAGATGCAAGGCAAAGATTTCCATCTAGAAACATATGGAAAATGTTTTGCTACCCAATATTCTCTAAAAATGTATCTAACCGTTGTAATTAACACGTTGAATTTAAATGCAGAACTCACATTTCACAAATGTTTCATTGTTATGTTCGAGTTTTTTTTTTCCAAGCAGGATTACACTAACAATATTGTACGTTATTTTCATATCACTTATTGAACGTTTAATTGAAAATAAAATTACTTTGGTTATTTAGTTTGCGTTATTGCACTTCAAATTATTAAGTAAGAATAGATTTTACTATCTCATCTCCCCGTGATTCAATAAGGAACCTAATTTTTCTATTTAATGTCAATAAATTACTGTATCTCTTTCCTTTCTACATCAAATATATAGACAGTAAACATTCAAATTAAATACATGTTTTGTATTGCTTAGTTTGAACTTAAATAAGGGTATTTCATTTTAATCGCAGTCTTTAAACATTGCGTTGAAAATATACGACAAAAGGATATTGGAAACACACCAGCAAAGTTGGTACTCGTATATGATTCCCGTATTGCAGTAACTTTGCATTGGCATCAGAAAAAGAAGGCATATTCTAGTCTGCGGACGGCCTGACCTCACTCATCAAGGGTAATCCCCTCCTCCCATTTGCGAGCGAAAGCGCACTGTTGCCAAACTATTGCACTCCAAAGCACGGTTTTGCAAATCTATGAAAGTATGAGACATATTATTCATATTTTTTTCAGGGTTAATCTAGATATAGCTCTGATTTAAGGGATGGTATGTATACGCCTTCACGTGGTATAATTCAAGGATGATTCCATAACTATGGGATAACGTTCGATAATGCGACGACAGGAGAAATCCGCATTGCAACGTGAAGTGAGTGTGGATCTCAGGGACAAAAGAAAATAGGGATAGAGGACAGGAGCTAACGGCACAGGTTGAAATGAAAAACACGTAATGGACCTATGTGTAAATTTATTGTGTACGAGCACTAATTGAAGGAATATCAATCAACTTCCATGGCACCGTTTCAATGCCCGGCTGTCCTTCAAAATATCTGCCCAAGGCATCCATTGCCATTGATAGGGAAGGCGCTGAATCCATGGACATTGCCATTTACGTGCGCCACTTATTGCTGGTATGTTTGCAAAGCATAGGCAATGCCATATTCCTTAAAGTTTTTCTAGGTCAGCATGACACAGTAGTACTTCAGCTATCGAGCACGGCAATTTTCAAGTATGATCGCTGTTCCAATCTATTGTAGCACGGCCAACCTCAAACCGAATGTTTTCGGTGCTCGTACCTAGCCACACTCACTTACCTCACCTGTCGGTTGAATTCGGTACTGGGTTTCGAATGTTTATATAGGCAGTATATGATGCCACGATTTCAAAAGCTATCACAGGTTGCCAAGACTTATGGAATGGCCCTCGTATGTATGCGATGAGAATTTTCAATCCAGGTTTTCTCCTTTCCTTTTTCAGTTTGAGAAGAATAAGAAACGTTGTTACACTTGAGAGGTTCTTTTTCTTATATTAGAAAGAATATGTTCTAGACGGTTTGTTGCATGGGTCATTTGCAATCAACCTCAAGCTATTCAGAACTTACTGGTATTTTGTTTCAAATTAGGCAACAAGGACGTTGTTACGCACAAACTATGAAAACAACGCTCAAAGGTTAGTTGTGGTTACGTATTATGAATTTGTGAAAGCGAACAGGCGAGACAACCGTGTGTGTGTGTGTGTGGAGGAGTCAGCAATTCGCTATTGTTGCGACGTCGTAACCAGCGTAATTTATTATTCATACAACACAAACTCTAAATTGTGGGGTACCAAGGGCTTAAGGAAGAAAGTGAAACTAGGCATTAGTTGTAGTTCTATCACATAACTTGTCTCATCATTCCGAATGTGAATTATAACGCGACGAATATTAAGGATTTCTGCTGAAATAATATTGTACACACTGATATAGTTTTGCTTGTCTGTGTACACAGTCACTTCCTAAGATGATTGTGTATATACCTATTACTTACGGTAAACAGACCGTGCTCCGTGTCACTGAGTACCGAAATAAAATGTTGGAAGTTGAACGGCACTAAATTGAAGGTTTGTATGCCAATAAAAGCAATTACAGGTTGGTGACGTCATTCGACGGGGCAAAGTATAGAGGTGGAAAAAAAATAATGAAAACAGAGCTTGTAATATATTTAATCGTTCAAGCACGATACATTTTATATTGAACAGGAAATGCGAAGAAAGTGCTCAGAATGTAGTGAAGCAATAACTTAAAATTCGGGGGGGGGGGGGGGGGGGGAGGGGGAGGGTGTTCTATATCAACGGCACTGTTAAAATCTGCCAGTGAGAGAATTACTCGTAGCAGACAACCATTATGTCCTAACACCCATTGCGGCCAAAAGAATTCTGTGCATTTAATATTCCTATTCAACCGCTTCTCAGTCTTCATGGCCCTCTAAACTAGAATGCTTAAAGCTTGTTTCTTGTCTCTCTGGACTCTGCTTCTTGTTATCTTAAAGCGTATTTTTCCTGTGTTTTGTTTAAGAATGAAGCACTTGGTTATGTATTTGCAGTATATACTGCTTCCGAAACTACTCATTCCAATTTGTACAGAGGACAGAAAACATCAAAACAAGTAAGTATTTCAATAAGGAACATATGGTCTCTAAAGTCAACCTGTAATATTGAGGAATAGTTTGTGAATGGTGCTGATGTAAGAGGTGTCGGTTCCATAATGCGCATGCTTGGGAACACATGAACCACAAAGTACTCCACCTCGTGGTCATCAACGGCAATTCAGTGTTAATGTGCGGCCCGATATTCTTAATGATAGGTTGATTGGAACATACATTCTTCCATTCCACCTCAACCTACGAAGCTATCGCATCTTCGTGGAAGATGTATTGCCAGAACTGCTGGACGATGTACCTCTGAATGTTAGACAAGCTATGTGCTTTCAGTGCTATGGGGTGCCAGCCCATTTCAACATTGCTTTGTGGAATCTTCTGAGAGACATTTTCCGAAATAGATGACTTGGCCACCCAGGTCACCTTTCCTATGTGTCTGGATTAATTTCTCTGGGGGCGTATGAAGCACCTGGTGTATGACACCGATGTGTAAAGAGAAGAAGACCTCGTCGCTGCTTGTACCATTGCGGGCATACCAGGAGTCGTCGACCGGAAATAAACAATGGTCCGACGAGTACTGCGATCATACAGGCCAACGGTCCTGCGTCTGAGCAGTTCCTCTGAATTCCACTCATTAGCATGCTCAACTACCTCCTGTGTAAATATCATCAGAAATTGCCATAAGGGACCATATGTACCAAAATAAATTGTATTTATTTTGATGTTCCCTACCTCCTGTATTAATTTAAACGAATTGTTACGGAACATCGTATACTTTTGTTCCAGCGCACAACTTGAATATTTATGTGGATTAATGCTGACTCCTAACATATGAACCTTTTGTCTTTTATTGTACTAAGCAAACATCAAGTATACTTCCAATTAATACCACACATGGTGACCATATTGTTTACGCATTTTTCAAATCGTTAGAGCAAATCAAATCAAATCAAAACTGGAATTTGGGTTTGGTAGAACCAAAACCCAGGCAGTTTAGGCTTTTTCCCTCTTCAGCCTAGTATTTTAAATTTTTTGTCTTGTTACGTGAGGAGAAATCTTTCAGCGTGTACGTATGGCAGATTATTGTAGTTATTAAGATGTGTAAATATGCATCTTGTTGTTTATTTAATGTATATATACTTATATTTTTTTGTTTATATATTTTTATTATTTTTTATTTTTATTATTATTATTATTATTATTATTATTATTATTATTATTATTATTATTATTATTATTATTATTATTATTATTATTATTATTATTATTATTATTATTATTATTATTATTATTATTATTATTATTATTTTTTTTTTTTTTTTTTTTTTTTTTTTTTGTGTGTGTTTGTATTTTGCATATTTACACATTTACAATGTTAAGTGTGTTTGTTAAGGCCCGGGTCCCACAACATACCGCCGTCTCTGCTTCTGCCCTCAGACGTTTTGTTTGGTGCATGTTTTTTGATTATTTGTTAGCTCAGCCTTGCAATTTTTAAATTATTTGTGGTTTTTGTTCTCTTGTTTCGGGGGGGGGGGGTGATGAATATTAGATGTTTACTAATGCTTGAAGATATTGTTCTATTTGTTGTTTCTGTTGCTCTTGGTGTTAGTCGTAAATTTCGATTAAGGTTAGTAGTGGTGGATTTTCTTCTTGTTGTTCAGGAGGGAGTTTTCTCATGGTTTGGGCTGTTCTTATTAATATTCTTCTGTAGGGTCTGGTATGGGCATTGTGTATATAATTCAGCATCAGATTTGCAATGTGCTTGTCTATTGGCATTGTCCTTGCGTACTCGTGGATTAATGTGTTTTTGTAATTAGGGAAGAGTTTGTTGGCAGTTCGTAGACATCTACGCTCAAACACTTGAATCCTCGCCATAGTTGTTTTTGATATAAGTGGCATCAGGGCCACTACTCCATATGTTAGACAGGGACGTATTAGCGCTTTGTATAATCGCGTCAGTATATGTGTACTAAGTCCTGTTTTGTTGAGCCTGGCGAGGAACGTGAGCGTGGAATGTATTGCTCTTGTTTTATTAAGGAGGGTTTTGTAATGTGGTCCTACTGTAACTTTTGTGTTGATTTCTATGCCGAGATATTTGATTGATTTTGCACATGGAATTATGGATTTATTTAATTTTAAGGTGAGGTTGTTGTGCAGGAATTTTCTCTTCTTTCTGATGATTATGGCTTGTGTCTTCTCTGTATTTATCGATATGCGCCATTTTTTGGTCCAATCAAGGTATTTTTTAAGCTGTAGTTCTAGTTGATGTTTGGCCTGGAGTGTACGGGGGCTTGTGCACCAGTACGCGGTGTCATCAGCGTACTGGGCAAGTTGGATGCTGGGGTGAATTGGCTGTGGTGTGTCTGCTGTGTATATGATATACAGGAGACCTGATATGGCGCTCCCTTGAGGTGTTCCTGCTTGCAGCGTAATGGATCTGGATAGGTTGTTTTCGATCTTTATGTTGGCTGTTCTGTCTGACAAAAAGCTGGCAATCCATCTTGTTATTCTTGGATGTATTTTGTAATCTGTAAGTTTATATAAGAGACCATTGATCCAGCATTTGTCAAAGGCTGATTTGACATCCAGAAACGCTGCAACTGTTGCAAATCCTATATTGTAGCTGTTTTTGAATTCCGACATCACTCGAACAAGTTGGTCTTGGATGGTAATTTCGCTGCGATATCCGGCTTGTGTTCTTGGAATGAGATGTTTTTCATTGCATATTTTTGTTAGCCGTTTAACCATGACCCTCTCAAATATTTTGGAGGGGGTTGATGTTAGCGATATTGGCCTATAATTCCGATGTTAGAGCACTATTTAATGTTTATTTATATATTTATACTGTAGTTAACATGACAACCAATCAGAAAGGTGGAATCAAGCTTTGTAGTGGGAGGAAACGAAACTAGGGGAGAGCCAGTTTACACAAACTGTTAGAGAGTCGTTCATAGTATTGAGTTATGATGTGCTTAAATGTAAAATAAACATGAAAAGGAATTCTATCTATATTTCTGCTAACCTCCAAATTGAAATCAAATTTGTCTAGATTTGATTACTTTGGCAGGGTAGGCCATGGTTTATTTTTACAGATCACATTCTCACAAAAACGTTTCATATGGAGAGAAGCAATATAATATGTCTCATTCCATTTTCCAGTTAGCGTCCTCGCACCATTACGTCGTAACGTGGTTTATTTGCTTCTCAACTGCAGAAAGCTCGCACATGGTTCAGTCACATGCGCTTGTTCTGACTGACATAGCACCATTCTCCCATCACTACATGCATTAGTTGCTCTAAATGGTTTTCTTTCATTGACACCCATTTGCGCTGACGGTCTTGGCACAGTATTAGTCTATATATCTTTAAACAGGGTGAGACTGCTAATAATGACTTTTCCAAGAATTTCCCTAGTTCGCCATTAATTTTCTGAGAGGAACGTCTGCACACAGGAATTCTCTTAATTAAAGCTAAATGATGTGATGAAGACATACTACCGACTGCGTGAAGTTTTTACGTCTGGAAGACATCGAAGGCTTCTGGTGTATTTTCCCTTAGTTTATACACCGTTACCAAGTCAGGCGAAGTGATTCACTTCCGGAGTGTTGTGCCAATACAGCGTGGTAAAGAGCGCTATCGTTAGTGATTATGTGTGTTGTGTGTTGTGTGTTGTGTGTTGGGTGTTGGGTGTTGGGTGTCCCCCCCCCCCCGCGAAAAAAAAAACACCGAAAACGCTTAGCATGTTGTACGAGATGGCCTACTGATTCAAATAGGAACCCCTCTCCGGAAATGCATGTTTTGGACACTGTAGCGCATCGAAGTTTGAGAACGGTTGTAACAATTTAACATTAGTTTTGATATCTCATTACGTAAGATATGCGACCCTTTAGCCATCTGCTTACTGCACATGAACGACCTGAACATAATAACATTCCTGCATATCCGCTAATTTCCTCCATAGAACCCTAGGTGCACATCTTACTGCGTTACTTGGGTAGTTTCCAGTGCAGTTTTTAACAGCAGCGTAGCACGTACCAGTACACAGCTGCTGAAATGACCAACTTGAGCTCAGCACACTTTGATGTAAATGTGCGGAATCACTTCGTCGCACATATATATATATATATATAAAGGTGGACCATTTCCATGACCAACACGGTCGCCAGGTCTGACACCTCTCGACTACCCTCTGTGGAGTTTTATGAAGAGTGGTGTATGGCACTCCAGACGTTCCAAATTATTACATTAACCAATATAATTGTATTTCTTGTTATTTCTCAAATAATGGTTTGATCAGTGCTTCACGGCTGATCACCCGTGAAGCTCTGATCAATAAAGTTCGCCGTGAAAGCTTCAAATCTTACATACAAATAATAGTTTATCAATTGTACCTAATACTTGCTAGCTGAACATTAGCTCTACTTATTGTTTCACTATGAACAATAAATATCAGTATTACATATTTCTTCCCTAGATATAAAATCTCTTTTACCCATTGTTTCCCTAGTGACAAAATCTCAAGAAATCCCGGATTTTTATACACACTTTCATGTCTAAATCAAATGTGATTATTTCAACATTATGCCACTTACTCGTGGCAAAATGTTGAATAATAATTCTGTATTATTATTTATTATTTAGCCTTCAAGATATTCTACATAATCATGCCCGGGTTTAAGTATTATTTACAGTATGGTTAGCAAAATGTAAATCAATGCAAAGTTTGCCACTCTAAGCAGAGGTCTAATTTCGTATGGAGCTTATTTCTCACAAATATTGCCTTTTTAACTAACAGTACCTTTACCTCTGGCAAAATTAAACTTTAACACTTTTCATGAATTTTTTCTGCATCTTGAATCTTTTGCACTGTTATACACGTCTACTTCGTATAAAGTTTTATGATTTCCCTGAAAAGCTATGCACTTCGCCCACAAAAAAATTGTTGCATGAACTATTTGAACCACAAAAGTGAATATAAAAATACAATTGGAGTCGTGGAATATTAAGTAACAAAGGACCCCATATAGAGGACCGATTTCCAAGGACTATCTCATCCCTCCAATTGAAACCAGAGTGGCTTTCAAAGAACAATGGTAAGTGATAATGACTACAAGAGAGGGTAGTTCAAGAAAGTAGGCAAGAGATGAATGGGAGGAGCAAGTTGATGATCAATAAATATTTTTTAATTTTTCGCAACGAAGCTAAGTATTTACCTAAGTGCATACCAAAACAGGTTTGAGACAAATCGGCCACCGAGTGCTAAAGTAAACAATTCCCATGTTAGTTTCTCTACTATGTATAGTGTGAGAATGGGAAAAGAATAAATTCGATATCGATCTTTCATCGGGAATACATGTTTTGATTCCCCCTGAATTCCAATAAAGTATATTTAGAAGAAGGTCTCTGTGTTTATGCCTGTGTTATGTGTCTGACTGTGAAGAGCATAGCTTGAAAACGAAAGTTGATATTCAGTCGACTTACTATATCTTTAATAATGTTTCATGAATGATTTCAGAACGTCCCTCCTCCAGCTAAACTAACCTTTACAAGTAAAACATTTCGAAAATTCTGATTTTCTCAAAAATGTCTAACGATTTTGATTACAATACCGTATATTTAAGATATTTTCATGAAAAATGAAGTGTATATTTTGAATTCTCTTGGAATGTCCTCAGAAGTTAACTTCCTTCTGACGGACTTGCGTAAACCGTAAGAGATAGACAAACACTTAGCATAGAGAACCGAGATCTCGTTAAAGAACACTTGTTTTGAATAACTTTTTTCGAGATATTCCTTGTTATTGGTTTGGATTTTCAAATTCTTATACCTTTCCTAAATAGGAAGTCATCATTCGTTTTTTTTTATGCTCTAGCCATGTAACAAGAATGGAATGTTATATCGAAATTATTGACGAGTAAGATTAACAATTTTATAAAAAAATAATGGGGAAATAGATTATATCGCATTAAATAATTTCCATGTGTTAAAGTAAATGTATAATATAAGAGCCATGAGCTAGTCATTAGCTAGGCAGCTTAAGGGAACAAGGTAGTCTGAACATAGATTATACCTTGGCGAGTTAAACTATTTGAATTACCACAATTCTTAAAATTCTCAATGGTTTTTCCTGAAATGTTTATGAATTATTCTTTAAATCACAACAATTGATAGCTTATTTGTTGAGTCTACAAAAATTATTTAATCCATCAGAAAAATAAAATAAAAATAATAAAAGTTACTCTTAAAATATGTGAATTCATGTACCTTTTACTCAGAAAGTATGAGAGGTGGAGAGCTGAAATTTTCAGTACAGTATACAGTATAATACACCTAGTTGAACTTCCTGAACCACAATAATAATTTTATTATAGATTTTCACTTTTTTGTCTTTGCAAATAATTTTATTTTTGAAATTTTCAGTAAGTTGAAATAAATAATTGTATAATTGATGTCCTGAAGTTAGCTAATTATGCTTGGAACAAACATGCAAAAGTGTGATTCTGTATTACAAGTAGTTTCAGAGATAAAGTTACATTAATTCACATGTTCTAAGAGTACATTTTATTATTTTTCTCCTGAAATAATTTTTATAGACTTAACCACATAAGCTATCTTTGTAAGTAAACATATAAAACATGTTTTTATAATATATAGAATAATGCATAAAAATTTGAGGGAAAATCATTGAGAACCTTAATTGAAGTGGTAATTTAATTTCCAAAGGTGTAATTTCGTTGTATTCAGACTATCTTGTCCCCTTAAGGGTAGAGGGAAAGAGCAACTAATCTAAGTCAGTGTAGCTAAGGCAATTAAGGTTCCAGTGAGAGCACAAAGCAGATGTCTCTTAGCCTAACATTCGGGTAACCAAGAAGTTTCAAGTCGGTCTGGGTGGCTTAGTAGGTTAGACGCTGGCCTACTAATCCCAAGGTCGCGGGTTCAAATCCGGCCCAGATCGATGGATTTTAAGTGTAAAAGAACTCCTGCGGGGCAAAATTCCAGCACACCGACGGCGCTGATGTGATTCTGGCAATTGACTGCGTCGTTCAACAATAAAAAGAAAAAGAAGTTTCAAGTGCACAAAATGAGAAACAGAACGAAATTTTTAGAATTTTGTAAGTCAAGAGTAATTGCACATGAGAGGCTTAAAATTTGGCAACCCTTCCAGGCTTTTCTAATTAGGTTACCCGAACTAACACGCGGTGTTTCCTATACTACTATTTCCGGCCCGATTTTAACCCTCTAACTTTAGTGTTATTATTTGGCAATAAAAACGTTTGGTCAACGTTTAAGCATATTTTAACACCGTTTTGACTACTGTCATGTAATCCCGGCATTTAAAAATTAAAAGTATTTGTGTACATTTTATATCCTAAGTGTATTACTTTATTTCAGTGTTATTGTGGTGCCTTTCAACACAAAGTAAAATATATGCAAATGCTGTCAGATATAACCATCGTTCACGCATGTCACCACACCAATTATTTTACGTGGCCCTCCCCATTCTTTGTTACAGGAACATTTGACTGCAGTTGTTGGGATTCGAATTCATAGCGTTCGCCTTTGACTGGATGGCCAGTCTATTAAGGTACCCATAACAGGGATAACTAAACCAATTTAGGAATAGGAAGAGTATAACGATAATTCGAATTCTTTCTATTAAGGTGCTTGTGAGAGGCTCCTTAATCGGTTTAGGAATTTGACGAGTAGTGGCATTTATAGCAACATAAATCATGCAATAGAGGGTTAAGGATGTTTCGAGAGAATATTTATATGAGAAACAAATGAAGCAGCTCAAGGAAAAAGTAATAAAGCAAAAACGATCACACAGCAAGCACGTTAGTCGTTAAAGAGAAACAAGAAGTACCAGAAGAGAAAGAAGCAAAAGAAGAAAGAAGAACGGTGAAAGATGGAAAAGAAGAAAGTAAGGGAGATTTAGACGGGGTCCATAGCTAAGCGGAAGAGCGTGTACTCAACTTGGTGACTAACTTGTTCAACATTTTTCTGCATTTATCTCTCCGACATTTTTCTGAGATTGCTACGAGTCCGCCTCCCTCGAAAGTAATCTACGCAAGGAAGCTGGGAAACTTTCTGTAAAGTTTTTTTCGGTCCCACGCGGACTGTCATAAGTCTTCAGAACCAAAGCTAAGAAACTGAGCAACGAAATGAGACTTATTTATTGAAACTTGGTTTTGGAACAGTTACTAAAATCGCGTTCACAATACTATACCTTTTTAGGTGTATGTCAAAGTGATTTTATTATACCCACTTGATTTATCTCTTTATGCTGCTGAAAGTGAGTGACTTTATCTCCAGATAAGCTGCTTCTTGGGAAGGTGCTTATGATGTATTGCTTTTTGTGTAATGAGCTTATCTGAAAATGTCATTTTGTGTGTAATATATCGCTCAAAATATGGACTTGTGCAACGGTATGGAAAAAAACCAAACCCAAACAAACATGGTTTTGTCGTCCACTATTGGTGGCTGCAGTTGCGGATTTCTCTCTCATCATGTTTTGACCACAGTATCGGTGACGGGGCTATTCATGGTAATAATAACTACATAGCTTTGGCCTAAAACCCCAAATAATAAACAATTGAAACCGGGATAAATCGATTAATGAATTATAATATTTCGCCAAATAGCGGTATGAAAAAGGTTAACTCACACTGAACTGTTCATACCACAGGTTATAACATCGAGATACCGCACTCTTTTTAAGGCACCGAAAACCTTAAGAAGCACGTCTACAACAGGTAAAGGAAAAACGTTGGTTAGTCCTTATTTTCTCAAAAAGGCTTCTAATGAGTTTGACTAAATGTGTCTCTAACATGTTATTAAGAATAAAATGCATATACGCTGAAGTCATGCACTCTCAGTCTCAGTAGCTACTTAATATGCCCCCAAAAATAATTAAAGGGAGGGATTTATAACCATAATTTTGTTTTTGCTCTCATTTTGTGCATTTCATATTATTACACCCTTACATATTGATACAATCTGAAGCCTATTCGCCAGTCGTCAATACAAAAAATTTGAAGCCGAATTAGCGTTTTAAATGCAGGTATCACCAGCTAGATGCGCAGTAGACTTCTGTACTAGTGACGTCAGCTGGTGTAGAAGTCGCTAGCGGGCTAGTCGCTTGCTCTAATTGAAATGACCGTGTTTATGATAGTATAGCTCTCGGAATCGTCTTAGAACACTGAAATATTTAAATGAAAGTTACCTACGTTCAGTAACAGTACATCCTTTGGAATCAAAATGTAATCAAGACGTGACTGACAGTTTTTCTCAAGTCGGGGCTCTAGATAGATTCCATGATCATCCCTTACCAACTACTGTGAATCATAGAATAAAACCCTAGCTTCTTGGATGCAATTGTTCCGAAGTAAGTCAGAGAATTATGCACAGGATATTACCGTTACATTAAGTGCAACTATGATCATTGAAATTGAAAGTGACGATGAAGAGGCAGAAGAAGTAAGGGATGAAGAAAGGAATTTGGATAAGAGACCAGCAGGAATACGTGGCTTATGAATTCTTTTCCTGTATTAATCATCTTATTGAGCAACTACATCACATGCAAGAAACAAACAGTAACACAGACGTAACTTCCCAAAAGTGTAACTTTTAGAAATGTTGGCAGGCTAAGTAGTTATAGATAAAGAAAATCAAAACCAGATGAAATTGCTTCACTGTATGGGACATATAGGTACAGGCAATTTTCCTGCAGCTAAATCGTGGCTTTCGATGCCTTCAAGGGGAAGACTGATTAAACGAACTGAACAGTGGTTTCACTCCTTCATTAATCTAGAGTAAGATTTCATTGACTTTCATGGAAGTAGCTTGAATAAATGTCCAAAAGTAATGAAGATCCTCATTGATAAATTAACGTCTAAATATAGAAGAATATAAAACAATATGCCGTAAAGTGTCTTGTTCGAATGCACACATTTATTAGGCTGAAGTAGATGAACTAGCTAAAATCAGAGAAATGCCCGGAAACAAATGCAGTGAGCTGGCAAGAAATAAATAAAATAAAATGAGGAAAGTGTGCTACAACTAAATAAACAAACCCATACGTGACGCAGAAAACATAGATCACGAACAATATTTTATTGTATACTCTATTTTGTTTTCGCAAGACTTGTGTTATTTAATATTTATAATTAATATCATAAACAAGTGCTACTTTACCTTCAATAATTACAGTTACAGTTGAGCAAAGTAATCTGTTTTATTAAAGATTACACATACACTGCATGACGTCACGGAGAGTGTGTACTACAGAGAAACCTGCTCGTGATACCTACCGTATTATTCAACATACCGTGTGTATAAGATATATGGCTCCGGGCTCATTTTAGCATCATTTTACCCATTTCATTAATTAATCGTACGATATGATGTTCAAATATTGAATTATAAACGCTTAGTCTATTTTGGGAAATCCGCTAATTATAATTCAGTTTACTAAACTGAAGAGTATAATCGCGTTCCATTACTGGAGAATATTGTAGGTTTCCGAAAACCTTCTTAAGTATCTTAGCATTACAAATTTTCATGTTATTGTGTTGTTCTGCCTGAGTGGCCAAGACAATAGAAAACAAATGATATGAGAAAAAAAAAAAGAAAAAACAAACAAACAAAAAACGAATTGATGTATTAATCAGGAAATGTTCTTTCAAAAAATAAGTACACAAATATAACAGTTATATGAAACGCCAAAGAGGGAATCGAACCTAAAATGATTTAACACTGCTTTTAAGCTTCTCCCCCCAAACACCAATATTGTCTTGCTTCAATTAAATTAATATTAACTATGCCGGTATTTAGACTAAAATATTTGTATGAAAGCTGTTTTATTAAGTATCTCTGTAAAAATATAGGTAAATTGTAACCAGATGTGATAAACGATATATAAGTATGAAATGGGTATAAATTAATAATTTAGTTATGACTTTTGACAGTGACGAGTTCTGTATGGTAGTATTTAATATATAAATGTATTTTGTTTATATATTTGAATTTACATTTGCATTATAATATTGTTCTGTAGGAGACAAACCTCTGTAATGAGGAAATTTCTCACAAAGTAAAAAAAGTTCGATTTTAGCAATTAATAGTTAAGTTTAATTTGTAGGATATTGTAAATATACAAGTTAGTGACGAGGTGGTAGTGTGTAGAGACATAAGAAATAGCAAGTCTCAAGTTAGGACAATGCAATTAACGGGGTAAATCTATATAGGCAGACCTTCGCTAGTAGAAAATGTAACCCCATAAATTCAGTTTTAAATAAATGCCCTGATTGGATTTTCTCATACGACTAATTTAGAAACGCAAAGAGATAAATTCAATGGATTAAATTTCAATCTATCTCTAAAATTATAATCACTTCCCCGAGAGGAGGAATTAAGCAGCGACTTAAAGAGCGACCAGATTCGGACGAAAGCGTGCTAGCAAGGTATGGGTACCTAATGATGCCGGAATTAAGCGAATTCTGACAACGGTGATCCTAACTTAGCCTTCAGCAACATGGAGGTTCCGTAATGAAAACAGTTGCTCCTAGGAAGTATGCCCAACCGGACAGCCAAGCGCCAGGAAGAAAAATTTACATAGCGCGAATTCCACCGGACCGCCACAACGCACCACCGCCGTCACCTGGCCCTACTACCCTGACAAATATGAATTGATGGAGACATCAAATGGACAGGAAAAAGAGGAACCAAATTCTCAATTTTAATTTTATTTTCCGTAGTATTACGTGTGATTGTAATACACAAAAACGTTTTGTATTGTTTAGCAGCTGATATGCGATTAATCCTGCACTTATGTATTCTCTTCTTCAAGGCGAGAACCAAAGTCTAATAAGCTACAGTCACATTATGAACAAATATTGTGGATCATTTGTGCAATTGTAGTAACATAATAGGATAAGTAAGCTAATACGAACCATGTAATACAGCTATATGCTATGGAACATGGTGATTGGATGAAAAAGGTATATTCCCTACCTCTCAATATCTAAGTTAGAGGAACTATTCCCAGTCCTATATCCAATTCGTTTTTAAAGAGGTTTATGTGCTGCAGTGAGAATAATAGTAAATCATTTGCTGCAGCACCAACAGAACGATAACTGCCTCGACAGAGCTCGCCTAAAGGTTAAGAATGTACAGCTGAAGTTGGCTCACTGTTTCACTTCAACACGCTTATTATTCTACATGTTAAGAAATGTTGGGCGTCAAATGAGAACTGTAACTCCGGCAAGAACGCGTTGTATTTTCACAGAAAGCAGACAAAGAGCAGGCCTGTGCAAACAAATGATAAGGTTCTTCGTAGCGCCTTGGAACGTCACGGTGCCAATGACTGCGGCAGTTATTTCTAGAAACACCGTGGTAGCAGTGAGTGTGCACGGAACTTGTATTAGTAACGTCTGAAACTGATATTTCCTTCATTACTCTACAGATGCAATTCCTGTTTTCATTTGGTGGTACAGAAGTCCTACTCATTTTTGACCTCAACAATTTTACCATAACTGGACGATATCCATATATTTGCAAGACTTAATGTGTATTTTCTTCGTGGTTCACGTGGCAGACTATTAGTGACTCAACATTGTAGTGAGTGGGGTGGGTGAAGAATAAGTTCCCTGCAGCGTTGAAAGAACACAAAGACGAAACTCTGATTTCCGAGGTATACTGACTTGAATCTAAATGTAAAATAATGGCTTTCATTTGGATTATTGCCGACAAGAGGAGGTCTGGTCCGGGGTGCACTCAGCCTCGTGATACCAATTGAGAGTTATTCTAATGGAAAGGTAGCGTCCCTAGGAATAGGAATAAGATGGATACGGAGGCGGTTCGGCACTGAAGATAAGCTTATTGTACCTACGCCCCCAAAGCCCCATCCCCGGGAAGGAGGGATGAGGTGAGAGGAAACACCGGGCGGCCAGATCCAAACTAGAGCACACACATTCACAGAGGCCCCTAAGGTTTACCAAGCCTGACGACACCTCGGGTTCTTTAGGTCTTCTGGAGACTTCCAGGCGGGACTCCGATGCCCTCATATAACGCCCCCTAACCGGATCGCACGGAAAACGAGGGACGGAAAAAGTTCCTCATGGCTGCCAACCTACACCTAATGCCTTCGCTGACATGTGTGACCCTGAAAGAATCAACGTGATGAACGATGAATACCATGATTAACGAAGGAAATGGAAGGACAGGAATTCGGGGGATGTAATTTGCGAAATTTTCTACTGGGAGAATTTAGAACGTATCATATTTTGCACAACTGTTCATTTAAATTTGTGTATTTTTGCGACATTGTTGTATTTTATAGGCCAAACCCTGGTCCACGTACATATATTACATAATTTCATTTTATAAAACTTTGCTTATATAGAAAATACCATTCAATATAAAAATATGACACACACGCGTGATTAATGATTCTCAGTTACAACATTTAAAGGACTCTTGGACTGAAAAACGGCTAAAAATTATCAGATGGGCGATATTTAAGTTTATGGTAATGTTCCCCAAACCTTCAGACATCACTTGGCAGTGAACATTTTTATATTCTGCCATTTTTAAGGATCTAGCGTAGGCTTTAAATGTCATGTGCGTTACATTTAAGAGTCCCTTTTCTGCTTAAATGGACCACCCCCGTAGCGCAGTAAGTAGCGGGCTTGCCTCTGGCGCGGAGGACTCGGGTTCGAACCGCGGTACCAGCATGGTTATTTTATCCCCCCTGGGAAGTCTGGCACGGGGGCACTCAGCCTCGTTAGGTCCCGGAGGGACCAATTGAGGAGCTACTTGATAGAAAATTAGCGGCCCCAGGTGGTGAAGACCGCATAACTGGCCGGGAGGGATCGGGTCGCTGACCACGTACCACACTGCAATACTGCATCCCACCAATGACGCCCGTAGTGGGTCGAGGTGGGGGAAGCAGCGGCTGGGCGGTAAGACTTGGCTCTTCATGGACTGTACTGCCGGGACTTAAGTTTTTTTTTTTTTTTGCTCAAATTTTCAAAAAAGTATGGGCCAAAAAAAGGTCTCAAAATCCACCAATTTCAGCGGAAAGAGGTGGTTAAGCTATGAATCTGAGGAGAGAGACTACTAGACAAAAGAGGGAAGGTGTGAAAAACAGGTAATATGACTCATGATAATAATGTATGTGTCTAAAAATGTTTTTTTTTTTTTCGACTTTACATTTTTAACACTATTTGCTCCTTGTATATAATATGTTATGAATGTTTCCATCATGTGCTCCATTTATGAGACTTCAAGTGCAGTCTTTGGTTTTAAAATCTGAAAACTTGTTTAGCTTTAAAGAAATTAAATGAACAAAAAAGCTTCAAAAAGTATTTTCAATCTATCAAAGTAAAGAAATTAATTACCTTAAGATTAATTATTTTTCTATCTGCCAGATATTGGGGGTGTTTGTTGGGTAATTATAATAAAATTTATAAAATAACAAAACTATTGTGATGTTAGTTTTTATGCACATGGACTATTTCGAATATTGAGGTATTTTCATATTGTGAATAAGTTGAATAATTAATTCATTAAAGGCATTAAAAGAGATTGTGTTAGGACTTAGTGTGGTAGTTTATAACAAACACTCTGAAGCGTACAAAGTATTGATTTCACACTTATAAAAATAAAGGAAGTTAAAATTTCAATCCCAGGGTTCCTTAAGATCATGGCGACATGTTGCTATGGTGGCTCAGTGGTTAGAGCAATCTGGCGGTAAACCGAAGATCTGTTGTACAAATCCCGACTATGGTATTGAATTCTTCAGGTTGATCTTACTTTTCCAGTTCTGCTCCTACACATGCCCAGTGTGAAATTGCCAGTGATTATTTTAATTTATCAACCAATAGCTTTCATTTTGCGCTAGTGTATTTTAAAGGTGCGAGTGAGTGCAAGAATATTCATTGCAGATACAGACAAAAACCCATGATTTTAAAACTTATCGGTGTGAAAGTAAATAATGGATTCTCATTTTAGCAGCAGCTCTTAAGCCCTTTATCCTTCATTGTATAAGTACTAATGAAGAAGCTTAGGAAGAGCTGGCAACTTCCAATGTGAGAAACGTTTATCTAGACGCATTCTTTCATGCAGCACGTCAAGACCAGAGATAAATGGTGCTCTTGTGTTTTCCTTTTGATAAATTTCTTTTCCTTTTCGCTTTGTTTGAACAAGCTGTAACATCTCTCTTCTGTATGATCAGCAAACACAAGATCCCGAGGGCAAGTGCTAGAAATTCATCCGTTCTGAAGAAAGATCAACACACCTGCGCTGCTTCGTGCTTCAGTTGGGGTACAAATCCAAGATAGTTATCACAGTTAGGGATCTCCCAGAATTAGAGCTCATGGAAAACAATACTCATGAAAACAAAGAGACAACTTTGAACGCCATAGTGAAAAAAATAGTATATTCTACGACAAGAGCATAATGGCAGCAATATATGTGTATAAAACATACTAGGCGTTCCCAAAAAACACCAACAACGCTTAGTATGTTGTGCGGGATGGCAAACTGACAGGTTTTCAAATAGGAACTCCTCTCCGTCCGTAGGGGTGTAATCCTACACAATGGGAGGGTAATCACGTAAAGATAAAAAAGAATAGGAGAGATATGCAGGGGATTCTGCGCTGAAGCTTATTGTTCCTGTGCCTCCAAGGGGTACCCCAGGAGGAAGGATGAGGTGAGAAGAGACACCGGGCGGCCAGATCCAGACTAACGGCACAAACATTGACAGAGGGCCCTAAGTACCAAGTTTGACGACTCCTCGAGGTTTTAGGTCTTACGGATTCGCCCAGGGGACCCCAGTGGTGTCCAAAACCTCCGGATCTCACAGACGTAGAGAGTTCCTGTGCTCATATAATCCCTGCCAAGGTGCATCTAAAGCCTTTGCTGACACTTGACCATGAATGAATCAATGGTCTGAAGGATGAATGAAATTATTAATGAAGTGAGTGGTATGTAATTATCCTCCCCAGCATTTGTCTGGCGTCCCGTGAGAGCCCCCGAAAGAAACCCGTGGTATCACCATATCCTGTCTTTAAATTGTTAAACCCAACCTAAAAGCTCTGTCAGATTGTGCAAACTATTATTATTGTTTGTTTTTCTACTTTAATTTGGCAACCTACAAATATGGGAAGTTGTTAATTTGGTTCAATAATGTACTACAAATTTTCCTATGTGTCATTTTCCTTCATAATCTCATCATATTGCTTCTAGGTTACAGGACCAGGCAAAGAGGGTAGGAGCACTGCGGTGGGGCGGTGGAATTTGATCTATGGAAGGGATTTCATCCATGCACTCAGCTATTCGGACAGCCTGTTGTGTCCTCTTCAGGAGGTGCCCTTTCATGTAAAGCTAGCCTTGATATGTATAAAAAAAAGTGTAACGTAAACCTTTTTCTTACAGCCTTGCCACACTATATTATTCCATGGTGCGTTTCCTTCTCCTTCACCCTGATTGGCTACTGTATACCTTCGAATGGTGACAAATAGGCTCAGTGCAATGCACGGACTCGTAGTTAGTAGCAGGTAGCAGGTAGCAGCAGTTCCAGAGCGGAAGGCACACAGAGCAAGCCCGACTAACCTACCCTATCTGAACTACCCTCATTACACTCCCAAACCTTCAATCCTTAACAACACCCTTCCTTGTAGCCAGATCGGTGTCTCACTGGGTATTTTACCTTGCAAAAGGACTTTGTCCTGTAAGTTCATTGGAACTTGCACTAAAGCGGCTTAGGCTGTGAGACAAATTCGATCGCGCAAATCGCAGCTACTCCCACACAAGCATAAACATGACCAAATACCCCACCCACGACTCCCGTGCTCCATCCTCTTCGAGGAAGAAAGACAAACCGGAACACAGCCCCCAACATGACAAAAACAACTACGACAGTGCAAGTGACGATGACATTGCCCACTCCGGCACATCTCACTCAACGAACCCATCGAGCTACACCACTAGAAGAACTGACCTTGACCCCCATGGCACTCATCCGCTATACGTACTGAACTGCGAAGAAGATTATAGAAACCCTTTTTATATCAAAAAACTGCTGATTCAACACGGACTTGATCCAAACATAATAGTCTCAAAAACCAGGATCAACAATCCACCTCAAACATACAAACTACTTTTTTCCAATGCACAAAACGTAGCTATTTTCAAGCAAGCAATGAATAACAAATTTGGTCCAGGAGCGAAATTCGTGACTGTGCTACCTCAACAAACCCACGACAGAGGTAACACCACTACTACAAAACAGGCGTTCACAGCAATCGTAAAAGGCGTCCCCACATCCATTAATGACGAAGAAATACTTGAAAGTCTCCACATACACTACCCAAACATAACAAAAGCCTCCAGAATCATAAGTAACAACAGACATACCACCCTAGTGAGACTCTTCACACAAGACATACATACACACGAAAAACTGCTCAGCGAAGGGACACTCATGGAAGGCCAACGATTCTTCACTGAACCTTCGAGACTTAGCATTAAACATGCACCATGCAAAAAATGTCAGCGATATCAGCACAATATGGAAGAGTGCCCTCGTGACCCCCGCTGTTTCTACTGTGGTGCAGCGAGACTTACCTGGAAATGCGACCACCGTGAGAACAAATCACTCCAACCCTACTGTACAACATGCGACTCCCCCGGTCACTATACGGGTCAAGTCCGATGCCCCAGGTACCCCCGCGAACCCCCGACATCAGCCAGTCACGTAAACGACACGAAGATCTTCCCCCACAACAACCCGCCAGCACCAACGCTCGACTTAACTAACTGGCCGGACTTTCGCATGAGCAAAATTGCCGATGAAAAAAAGAAATTTTCAATTGAAGAAGCCACCCAAAAAATCAGGGAAATAAACGACATTACCGCAGCAAACTTCCTGATAGTTAACCATCAAGTCAACAGAATGCAACGTGAGATGACTGAACACATTACCAAAGTCACCGACAACATCGTAGACAAACTTCTAAAAGTTATCACATTTGCAATACACGAGATAACCCCACCACCACAACGCAGAAAAATCCTCATGCAAATTTCTGAAACAACAAAAACAATCCTCAAAAAAAACCTAAATGCTACCACTCTAGGAGGGCAACTTGCTGTCACCACATGCAACACAACACACAGGGTACCAGAAGGAACAGCTGTTCCCCCTACAGCATAAAGAAAACATGACGCATCACACCACAACCAGGCACAACAACAATGGCAAACGTCATCAATGTAACTCACAACAACCTCAAGATACTGTATATCAACATTAACGGACTAGGCACAAAAAGACCGGAATTACAACAAATAATTAAAGAAGACAAACCGGACATCATCGCTCTGAATGAGACTAGACTGAGACCACATAAAAAATACGAAATCCAACAGTACACATGCTACAGGAAAGATAGACAAGACGCACCCGGTGGTGGCGTAGCCATCCTGGCAAGACCGGAACTTAAACCCATACACATCAGCCTGCCACAAAATTTTGCCCACGAAGAAGCAATAATTATACAAATTACAATACAGAAAATCAAGCATCACATAGCCACCATTTATACTAAAGAACAGTTGCAACTAGATCTCATCAAATACCTCAACCAGCAATTCAAAAATTTAATTATCATCGGTGACCTTAATGCCAATCACAAGGACCTCCTAGACGAGATAACAAACCGAAACGGAAAACTATTGAAAACCATTCTTAATGACACATCACTAAGACTTCTCTACCTTCCTGGACCCACAAGAATTGGATGGCGAGGCGATCAACCCACATCTCCCGACAAAGTGCTTGTTACCCCTACACTGATGAACAGGATCCAGGACGTAGAAATAAAGCCACCAATCACATCAGACCACCTACCCATAATAGTTACCATAGCAACCAAGACATGGAGCACTGAAAAAATGCAACCTATTAAAATCTTTGACTACACTAACGCCGACTGGAAGCTTTTCACAAATCACATCGAGAATAATATGAACAGCCTAGTACCAATCAACATAACATCAATACAACAATTAGATGATCTCACAACAGAAATAACAAACGAATTAGTGCAAGCCAGAAACGCCGTCATTCCGCAGAAAACAAAAATATTTTCCAGCTACAATAAACCATTACCTAAGGAAATAATACTACTAATAAAAAAGAAACGCCACGCATATAGACAGTACATCAAGACACACGACGAGCACGACAAACTAATATTAAATCACTTCCGCAATCGAATCAAAGAAGAAATTAAAAAACATAATGAATCTACATGGAAAAACACAATCGACACAATTACAAAAGCTAGGACCACTGAACCACGAAAATTTTGGCAATTCATCAAACTGACAAGGAAAAAAACACAATTCACATACCCCCTGCAAATAAATAAGAAAAATATCAGCTCCACAGAAGAAAAACTACAGATCTTCCACAGACATTACTCCAACGTTTTTACCACACCGAACGCACCAAACTTCCATAAAACACACTTCAACAGCGTCAACAAGCACATCAAGGACAATCCAGATTTATACCAACCCCAAATAAACACTGATGACCTAAACCCCGATGACGACCTAGAAAGACCCATCACAATAAATGACTTCAGAACCACCACAAGACGCCAAGGAAACACCGCCCCAGGAGCCGACACAATAACCTATCAAATGCTTAAAAACCTTCCCCTAAAAATGATTGAAAAGATAGTTCACCTATACAACCTTCTCCTAAAACACGGCTACCACCCATTATCCTGGAAACATGCACACATGATTTTACTTGAAAAGCCAGGAAAACCTAACACCAACCACGAGAACTATCGCCCCATCTCTTTAACTGCAACACTATCTAAAATTCTAGAAAAAATACTAGTCAGAAGACTTCAGAGCTACATCGAAGACCAAAACATTATACCGCCCACCCAAGCAGGCTACAGATCCACCATCACCATTCAAGACCAGCAAATCCGAGTAATTTCAGAAATCCAAAACAACATCAACAGAGGATTCACAACCATAGGAATTTTCCTAGATATTCAAGCTGCCTTCGACCGCTGTTGGACCGATGGACTTCTCTACAAAATGACCACTTTAGGAATACCTTCTAAAATAACACGCTGGACTGCAAGCTTTCTTCACGACAGAACCGCAAAAATAAAAATCAATAACACACTATCGCAAACTATAACACTTCAAGCTGGAACCCCACAAGGTAGTGCCATCTCTGGGCTACTATACAATATATACACCTCCGACACTCCTCAACCAATATACCCAAATATTAGACTCGAACAATACGCTGACGACACTGCCTACCTTAGCACCGCACCCAGACTAAGCATCGCACGACCAAGACTCGAAAAACAACTTAAAATATTCACCAAGTGGGCAGACAAATGGCGACTTACAGTTAATCCAAGCAAAACTCAAGCCATCATATTCCGACGTAAGCTAAAACTCATGCACCGAAAAGCCAAGATCAAATTCAAAAATCACCACATACCCACCAAAACTACAGTTAAGTACCTGGGCATCACACTTCACAGCAAACTCCAGATGAAAACTCACTTCAATCAGAAAATCTCACAAGCCAAAAACGCCATCTCCACCCTACATTACTTATCCAAAATCGGAAATATCGGACTATCAACATCCATCCTTAACCAGCTTTATAAAACCATCGTCCGCCCCAACTTCACATACGCCGCCATCGCCACCTACCCACTAGCGACACCAACCATCTTAAACCGTCTTCAAGGGATTGAGAGAAAGTGTCTAAGAATCGCTAACAGACTCCCCCCATGGCACAGGACATCCACCCTATACGACGATTGCAGAGCAACTCCACTACATGAACACATCAAAAAGCAGGCAATCAAGTACATAGACAACGCAGACGTCAGACCACACAGACAACAACTAATCCACAACGCCAGCAACTACAAAAAAACCTCAAGCCAAGCACCACCCATCATCACGCTAATGGAAACACATAGAAAAGCCAAAGAAGAAGAAGAACAAAGAACACAGGACCATCTAAATAACCTCAACGAGCTCATAAGCCAAGTTTCTTCAAGACAACAACGCGAATAAATGTGCAATCCAAGAACAACCACAGCACAATTTTTCACCAACTTCACAAACTGCAACATAAGAACCATCACCACATTTAAGTTTAAGCCTTGTATTAGTTTGTAAGTTAGTATTTAGTTTTTATTGCATTGTATAAATTGTTCATTCCACTGTATTGTAACCTAAAATTAATAAATGTCCAAAAAAAAAAAAAAAAACTAACCCGCGGCTGAAGAGGGTACACCCCTGAAACAGCCATAGGTTTAATTTTGCCCTGGGTGAGATAAACCCGGGGTAACATTAACCCTTAAATACCCCTAAAAAAAAAAAAAAAAAAAAAAAAAAAAAAGCACGGACTCAAACACAAAAAATGAACACTATACAAGAAAGACAAAAAGACAAAAATCCTCCCCTCATTACACTTATACACGTATATGACAAATACCAACAACAAGAACAGAAAAAACCTGAAGAATACTTACAATACTTTCAAAACATTTAAATACACAAAATACAAACACACACACACCTAACATACAAAATTATTCATAAATTTAGAATAATAGCAGATGAAGTGCAGGAGCAAGAATAAAAACGACACCAAAATGCAAAATCAATGAACTTGGGTAGAAGCCTGCCTATGGAGCGATGGATGTGAAACATGGAGATCTGAAACACTAACACAAAATCACAACACACAACACTACACAACCCGGCCACCTCATTTGCGCCACAATGTATTGCTGTGTATGGACAATACGTTTGCGCCAATAATTCGAAACTAAAGTGTATTTTTGTTCTTAGGTTGGCACAACGCTAACATGATGAGACATATTTTACGACTGAAAGAATTAATATTTTAGACGAAGCAATTTTCCGTCCCACTTGCAGACTGTGGACTGATGCGCGCATAATGCACGTGGTGTGGTTAAAAATTGTCAAACAATTTAAAAATTAAAATAATTAAATATACACACCTGAAGCTATTAACAGTGAAGTAAATTGATCCACAAATAACACAAGTAATTAGAGACTCCCACTTCACTATAATAAATTGAGGTACAGTCAATATTTTTCACAACGCACGTTTCAACATCCAATACGTGTCATCATCAGGTAACCTCGCCTTATGCAATAGGTACAGACAAGCCGTTACAAGTTCGCGATGACGTCACGTATATGTCACCCGCCATGACATCCTATGATGACATTCCTCCCCTTCTCCCAATACGAATTTTGTAACAACTTCAGTAAAAGGTATTTCAAAATTCATAACCCGGTCCCTATTTTTCAAAATAAATATTCTTTCCCAAACCATCAATTCGATGGGCCCGCTTAATTGCTTTAATAATTTACTAAATTTATTTCATGATTAAGTGACCAAAAATGATCTGCCACCGCTGACTTTTCTAAATGTTTGTATTTAATGTTTCTAAAATGTTCCTTCTTTCTAGTTTCCAAATGTCGTTTTGTCTTACCAATGTAAACCTTATCGCAGTCTCGACAGTCAAATTGATAAATGCCAGACTTTTTACAATTTGGAATTTTGTCCTTTTTAGAAAAATTGAGCATATTTTTATATTATATTTATTTTGCGGAGCCAATATTATGCCATGTTCTTTAAAAATGTTGTTACATTTTTTATTAACCCAAGGGTGGTAAGTACACTTTTTAAATTTGCCGTTATCTTTTATTTTTAAGAGTGAAAGCTTCATTTATGGCCTTTTGAAATTTAAATTTTTCTATCTTTTTATGTATAAGAGTGTACTAAAACCATTAAATAACGCAGTGTTAATAATGTGTTCATATTCTCTATTAAATTCATCCTTATTAACGGGTTTGTTTACCAACCTATAAATTAAACTGTTAAAAACGGCCAATTTATGTGCAGGAGGGTTAAAGCTTTTGTTTTTATATAATTATCCGTGTGTGTTAGCTTTCTATGAATGCCAAAATTCAATTCATTATTCTTTCTTACGATCTTCAAATCAAGGAATGGAAGACAGCCTTTGTTTTCAATTTCTAACGTGAATTTTATGGCATTTTCTTGTGAATTCAAAAACTTTAATGCATCACTGATCGAATCCTCAGGCACAATAGCAAAAATGTCATCTACATATCTGTACCAAGTTTTGAAAACTAAGGGGAATGCTTTAGTAACGTATACCTCGAAGAAACTCGTGAAAAGATTGGCAAGAAAAGGTGATAAGGGACTACCCATAGCTAAGTTAGAAGTTTATTGAAAGAAATTGTAATTCAACCTTAAAATAATTTTGATCTAAACAAAGAGTTGTAAGCTTCAGAAGATCCGTTATTAATTTTTCGTTTAGTTCAATGGAACGTAACCATTTCTTCAAATTTGACAAAAGTTTTTCTCTCGGTATGCTAGGGAATAAAGCATTTGCATCGAATGAAACAAGTTTATCCTTAGCTGACACAACTATGTTCTGGATCTTTTTGACTAATTCAATGGAGGTTTTTATATTTAAGCTTTCGAATTGTTCAAAAGTGCAGAATTTTTTATTTAACCATTTTGCTAAGTTATAAGTGGGTGAATTTACGCAATTTATAATGGGCCTCATATTCTTCCCTGGTTTATGAATTTTTGGGAGAGCATACATTCTGGGTAAAACTGGATTACTGAGTCTTAACATACCTTTATCTGTATCGGATAAAACTTTCACTTGCTTAAGAACTTTATCAAAAGATGTAATGCAAGACTTTAAAGGATCCTTGTTAACTCTAATGTAATCATCCCCTTGAAGCAAAAGTTCTACTCTATTAATATAGTCAGCTTCATCCAACAAATAATACTATTTCTTTATCGGCGTTAGTGTAAATTGTCTCTTTTTCTTTCAAAGATCTTATAATCTGATTATTATGATAGTATTACCCAATTTACTTGTCAATTTTAAATGTAATTGATACAATTCTAACCCAATATGGTTCAAACGACTAAAATGGATACCACGTTCCATTTCAATTACTTTTCTTTCCACTGCCTTTTGATGAGCACTATTATTGTCCAATTTAGCTATTTTTCTGACAAAAGCTGGAGTTACTTTTCGTTGTAAAAAAAGATTCAAAAACCGAATATCCGCGAGGGTAGGTCTTTTCTACTCTTGTAATTTTATAAGTCGTTTTATATCAGGTTTTTGTCCATAAAGATTTTGATTAAACAGATCGTTATTACATACGGGCCAAACCATCATGAACTGCAAATTACGTCGCAGCTACAAGGTCAAATGCTTCAAAACTAAATATGCTTAAATACATACACCTGAAGCTATTAACAGTGAAGTAAATTGATCCACAAATAACACAAGTAATTAGAGACTCACACTTCATTATAACAAATTGAGTAGCACTCAATATTTTTCACAACGTACGTTTCAACATCCAATACGTGTCATCATCAGGTAACCTCACCTTATGCAATAGGTACAGACAAGCCGTTACAAGTTCGCGATGACGTCACAGTGACGTCACGTATAGGTCACCCATCATGACATCCTATAATGACGTCATTGATGTGAAAATTTTATCCGATAAAGATAAACATATGCTAAAAGTCAGTAATCCAATTTAACCCAGAATTTGCCACATAAGCGAAATAAAACCGCTGCATTGCACGTACGAAATTTGCTTATAAATAAAAAACGAGGCTTGAACACCAAATAAACTTTCAAAAACATAATCAGCAATAAAAGCTGCATCCATTGCACAATGTTTCATTCGTTTTCTCGAGCGGCCGATTTTGTAAACATTTACCATATTGTCAAAAATCCATGACTAAAATTTCTGCTTTCAGATTGTCATGTGGGGTGAGTACATTCAAATGGGAAATGTATTTTACATAACCGATACTTCTCACATGCGTTTGTAGCATGAGCTGCTTCAGACGATAGCTAGGCAAATAGTGTGGGATTAAACATGGCCTCCTAAGATGTATGATAATCAACAAAGTAGTCACTAAATTGTTTTATCTTCTGGCATAACGGCTTTTTATCAGTCATATCAAATACAAAACAGCCACCTACTTGACGTAAATAAAATAAACCAAAACAATGTTCACGCCACTTACCGGCTTCAGACGAATGTCTTGGAACACACTTGCTAGTCCAATGCTTTGTAGTTTACGCCACCATGTCTGGCCGAGATGAAACCTCCAACCCAATAGTTGAGCTGTGCCGCTCCGTGTTGACTTAATTGCTTCATGTATAGCAACCTCGGAACCTGCTACTATTTGTTAGGTTGACGTTTCAACCCTAAACACTCACACTTTTCAGCTATGGAATGAAGCACCAAGGAATACATGTCTTTGTTTTTATTTGGCAGTAAACAAAAAACTGCTGGAATGTGATGTCCATTGTGAAGGAAATGCAATGTAAATAACTGCGTAAAAAGTTTTGCCGTACATCTGAAAGTTCCATCTACGTAAAACGTTTCTACTTCACACAAATACTGCAAACTACTTTCACATCCAAAAATAAACACACTTTTTTCGTGATCATTGAGTAGCACTAAATGTTGGTTAATAGAGGACATTGGTTGCACTTTGGTTACAGCTTCGTGAACGTCAAGTATGTTTTTAGGTAGTTTCGACATATGATGACGTCATTCTCTGTAGATTGCTTCGCGTAATAGTTTAACATCACTGAAATGTAAGACACTAGCACAAGTCTGGAGTTCCATTCAATGTTGTACTTACTATAATGCCTGGTTTTTCACTTAAGTCACTAGCCACTTTCCTTTTACACGACACACGTACTTTTTGCCATACGACATCTCTTTCGTTACAGTGCTGATTATGGCGGCTTACAGTTTTCGTGTTCATGTTTAACGTTATTATTCTTCACTCTGCAACGCCAACGTATACGTCCATCTACATTTGTGTACGCCTTACGAAACTTGAACTTATCATATACAAGTAATTATGCAGCCCCTTTCGACTGCTTCCATGACAACCTTTGCTGTTCACTAGTCTATCTCACAATTGTTATGTTCTCCCTCTCACTGTGCCTACTACTGAAACCAAACACGGCAACTAAGTACTAGTCGATTTATTGTGCTACCAACTTAAGAAAAATAAAAGTTCTTAGCCAAACATACCGTTGGCGCAAACCCCTTAAGAATAAACGTACTTCCTATATTGGGGCATATCCACTGACACCCCTACACAACGTCAACAAAAACACAAAAATAAAAACAATAAATACGCACTAATGCCGTAAAGATTCCTCATACAACAAATAAAAAAACCTCATATAAGGCTGAAGAGGGATCTCCCTAAACATGCCCAAATAATATTTTTCACTTTTTCTAAAAGTGATATAAACGCTTTCATTAGTCATGCACATGCATCCTGGTGCGAATAGATTCATCTATTTACTGTTAAGAACTTACATGCATTCCAAAAGCATGTTAAATAACACATTTGATACATAGGTTATGATTGTATAAATTTTAGAAACTTTCTTTAAATATATTAAGTTAATGATAATGTTAAATGAACTACTTTGTATCACATAACAATCTATTCCACTACAGCAGCTAATGATAGTTAACTAGAACATGCGACAGTTAAGAGATTGGAGAAGTTACGTGAAACAGCTCTTAGAGACGTTAGGAATCCTGCCTTCACTTGCCTACCTGGCTGGTCGCTCCTATAACTCACTTGTCTGTAGCCCACACGCGTGCTCTATGCTGCATTGATTGGAGTTCGCCTTCGTGAGATTGCTATTCCTATAGCACACTTAATTATTGTATCAAGCACAAATACAAGACCGTGTATCAGTGTGTCATCTGAGTATGAAGTTTAACCTTATTGGATAAAAGCGAAAAGTGTCAAGAAATGCTTACTCTCTCAGTATCGATGGCTCCGCGATAACATGTGAGGCTCCCATATGGGAGGTCGTAGGTTCGATTCCCACGGCCAACATTCCTGACCTATGGTTTTTCTCGGTTTTTTTTCAGGGTCATCAGGAAATGCAAGAAACAATATTTCCACGTGCCTCGAGTTTCCCTTCATTTCCCTTCCTCTTCCCTTCCCTTTCCCTTTCCCATTTCCTTCCCTTTCCTCTCCTTTCTTTTCTTCCCATTCCTTCCCTCTCCTGTCCTCTCCTGGTCTTTTTTTTTCATTCCTTTCCTTTCTTTTCTTTCCTCTCCCTTCCTTTTCCTACCCTGTCGTCTCCCTTTCTTTTCCTACCCTGTCCTCTCCCTTCCCTTCCCTCTCCCTTCCCTTCCCTCTCCCTTCCCCTTTGTTTCCCTCTCCTTCCCTCCCTTTCCATCCCCACCCCTCTCCGCTCCTTTCCTTTACTCTCCTTTCGTAACAAGGACAGATCGCCTTTTGCATTATTAATAATAATGTTTAAAATATGCATAGTTGGGACGTTCTTTGAGTTTCCAGTTCGACTTCGTTGATTCTAGCTTTGCGGTAGCTTGACACATAAATAAAGCGGTCGCTTTGCAAGGAACTGAAAAGCCGACTTTCAACCGAACTGTATGACTGTTGCATGTTAGTTGTCTTTCTTTGCAGAAGATCGTTGGTATAGTTTATGATAAGAACATTATACGATGTTTTCGTATGTTTTAACTAAGTCTCTATTGCTACATTTGATATAATTTCGTAGTTATACGAAATGAAATGCTTTTTATACGAATTATACCAGGTGTCTCAAAAATGTGCTAACACTTTCAGTGACTACAAAATCATTACTTATGAACACAGAGACAAGTATAAAAGTTAAAATTGCAGAAGAAAAATGTAATTAAAGGATGACTACTCATAACGACCACAAACTATCACGCATTTTTTGTTCTTCAGGTGTAACTAATGTAACAACATGGTATAATTGTACTTATTAGGTACCTGTAAATCCTCACGTTACCATGGAACACCATTTACACTTACCAGTGTGTTGTGGAATATCAGTATTGAGCATCATAGGGCTATACTTTTAACGGAACTGTCAGTGATGACTAGTACCTAACCCTGTTGGAGGAGTACGTCAGTCCGCATATTGAAGAAATGTTTGGCGATGACGAGATTAACTTTCAGCAAGATGCAGCGCCTCCCCACTACCATGGGATGTAAGAGCTCACATCGATGCAGCTTATCCAAACACATGGATTGGATGAAGGGTAGCACTGAATACCCTGCGCGTTCCCCAAACCTCACGCCAATGGGCTTTCAATTTGAACATTTGCGAATATAATCCTTTAGTTACATTTTCTTGTTTAACTTAAGCCTTTCAACTTGTCTCTATGGTCATAAACAGTGATTTTAAGGACATTCAATATTAGCACATTTTTGAGACACGCTGTATATAATCTTTAGATCTGTTTCCTGAAAGCCGAATTTCCATGTATGATATCCCAGTTATGACATGATATATTTTCACTATGATTTTACCTTTCCAACCTTAACCTGCTCATGTCATGTATGAAAGAACAATTAATACTCAAATATGTAGAGAGTTAGAATGTTTGTGGGAGACCAACCTTTAGGGAATCTTAGGAGTAGGTGTAGGAATAGGACCGACGACTTAGAGATGTTAGTGCCCGTGTCCCGAAGGGGCGCTCCCGGGAGGGAGGGATAAGGTGAGAGGAGACAGAGGGCGGCCAAACCAAAGGAGCGCAGGCACAGCAGAGGGTAGGCTCCCTTCATTTTTCCAGGTGCAAACTTCCCAAAAGTAGCCAGTATTCCGGTCTCCGACCGGTTAGCAGGGAACGTCGTCTATAGGAAGCCCTCCTGTCTGGGGGTCCGTAGTGGATACAAGACTCGGATCCCGGCTTCCATGGGTCTGCACCTGGCAGCGGAGCAGTTAGGACGTACCTGAGAGCTCGTCAAAACCGGTTCTTCGCCATGCCCAAGAAGAAACCTCGCAGCACAGCACCGGTTCCTGCCGGGCAAGGTTCCAGCATCTACAGCCGATACCAGCGCCTCAAGCACACAGACCGGCCAATCAACAGAGATCTCAACAGCAACTCCTGACGCATCTAGCAGCAGTACTGTGGAAGCGCTGGTGGCAGCGCCGCTCCCGGTCTGTGCTACGGATTCACCGCCGATCACTTCCAGGCTACCGGACAACTCCGGCATCTCGCCTACTTACAGTAGCAATGCTTCGACCACCTTACCATCGCGGTCAGCGCCCCCTGTGGCCCAATCGGGCCTCAGTGTGGTAATCTATGGAGTTCCCAGAGACCTCCCAGCGCGTTACATTCTCGCCGCCGCACAGCACGAGTGGAACTCAGCAATGAGGGCCACGCGTATCATCACTCGCAGAGGACCATCAAGCCTCATGCGGCTAGTTTTCGCCGATCCACGCGACCGCGAAGCTGCCTTACTCACGGGCCTGCCCCTGTTAGGGCGGTGCTTGCGCGCTGAGGCGAGCCGAGCGGAACGCCAAGTACCCTGCCGCCGCTGCTGTGCCTATGGACACGAAGACACCCACTGCACCGCCCCTCCTCGGTGCCACTACTGTGGCGCCCAGAACCTCACCAGCGACTGCGCATCACACGATCTACGCAGACGACGCCGGTACTGTGCCTCCTGCAGTGGCTTTGGCCATTTCACGGGACAAGCACAGTGCCCACTATATCCCCGGCACGGAAACACACACACACCAGCACATCCAAACGCAGCTTCACGGCCTGCACAAATGACAGCACCTTACACCACAGCTCCACGGCCGTACACACGTGCGACCCCAACCACTACAGGAACACTGCCAGTCGCCGCAGTCACAGTCAGATCGCCACAGACCGTAGCAGTCCCAACACCCGTCGTCGCCGATAGCATCCTTCGAGACGCGGTTCAAGGTCTCCATTCAGAGGTTCTGAACATTGGCTCTCGGCTGGAAGCTATCACAGAACACAACAAGACGCCGGCAAACAACACCAACGTCACTGAGCTCCTACAGCGCCATGACCACGCCGCAACCAACGCCCTAGCAGCAATCCAGACACACCTCACGGAGCTCATACAGATCCTCACCAAAACAAGCGAAGAACTCGCCCGACTACGCCTACATACAGTGACCATCTACCGCAACACACAGAAGATCAAAGACACCACAGCACTAGAGACCAGAGTCAATCAGATTTTCGACATCATCACACTCCCCAGATTTCCCATTGGTCCCCCAATGCCACACACAAACGCCCCAAGAGGCAGGTCTATGTCAGGGCATCCGCCCTGATATTAGACCTGCCTCCACCCACCATTATCATTATATGCAACCCACAATCATCCGGTTTGCTTCGGCGCTACCGGACTTCATGTCACCCCTTGTTCAAAAATAAATTGTATCACCACAGAATAACTTTAGTATAGGAAATAAAGAAAAGCCTCATAAAAAAAATTCCATGACAGGGGACGGAGTAACTCAAAGCATCCTTTTTCTCCACCTGAAAATCGGCTGACGATTTCTATCCTGAAATAAACCGAGCATATGAAAGGATAAGAAATCATGAGTGAAGTTAAATAGCAGGAGAGGTAATTCGGGGGATGAAAGTAATCTACTCAGCACTCACTGGCGACCCGAGGGAACCCATCGATTAGGTAGGTCGGCCGCGGAAACAGCTATCGCCTGCACCATCTCGCAGGTAACAAATATTAAAGTTAAATATCCTTCATAAGAAGAAGTGTTCACATACAAAATAAAGCATGGATACTATTAATTAGAAAAACTCACAACATTTATTTTCAAAAGTAACCGGAAAGTTCAAGGTCATATTATACTTCCCTGAGGGAGTTGCTTGTTCTGTTATTTTTGCTTATGGTAAACGTTCGTGGGCGGCCTAACAATTCGTCTTCTAAACGGGTTGAAACTAAGTTCGTTCATACCTGTTTTACCAGGAAGCCAGAATGAAATATCAAAACCTAAGGGATGGAGAAATATTAAAATGGAAGCTGGAATGGTTGGGAGCATAACCTGGAATTTGCTGAAGTTAATGTGTGGCATGTTTTTCCATCCCCCTCCCCCCACTCACTCTTACTGTGCTTCACATTTGTCAAGAGCCACAGGTCACCCTTCATTCTTTTTTACTCTGAATGTAAAAATTCTAGTTCTTTTAAATCAGTGGTAGATGCCGTAATTTTCGTTTATATATTACCTGACGCATTTATGGGTTTTTCCCCATACCACTAACATTCTCGAATTCACGGTAAAATTAGTGAGATTTATGTCCTCTAGATCCTTGAAGTATGCGAAACCATCCTTTGATTATTTTGTAGAATTGTTTCCCATGTATTCCTAAGAGTAGTGAGAATACATACTTCTTTTGATTGAAGGGGATGGTGATTTATTACAAATACCACATAGCACAAAATGTTAACAATATCTTTGAAGTTTTACTGTGTTTAGAAGATATACTAAAATACGAAGCTGGTTGTAATACAAAAAACATACTAAAATGCGATAAAAATGCGAAATATAGATTTTTTTTCAAATAAAATCCTTTTATCTCTTTCTTTGTTCTAGAAACTTCAATTGCGAAGTTTGTGCATGCTTTGAATGTTTATGATGCACTTGGTTGCCATCTTGGAGGGCGAGATGGTAAGTGAAAAAGGGAACAATGTCCTTTATTTGATGAATGAGCATAGTAAATACATTTGCTTATTTCCATTATATTTAACATAAACCGTTTCGAATATGAATTCCTGGGCGAAAGGAAAACAATCCCAGCTGTGATCCTATACCAATCCAATTATTTTTAAATATAGTGGCAGGCTAAATTTGTGTCTCAGACATCAGCCACAGTTTGGAGGGCTCTATCTTACCATTTGCCCATACGCTGTGAGTTGAATTGCTAACTTAACGCATGGTGTTAAAAAGTGCTGTGGAGGATGAGGTATAATTTTTACGTAGGCGGTTTCACACTGAGACGAAGTGGGCTATTGTATATCAGACACCGAGAGGAAGGAATGGAATGAGAGGGTACGGACGTGTTGGCGAGCAGCAAACCAACGTGAGGATCCCAAACGTGTGCTGGAGACTGCATCTCGACACCAGGATTCGTCAAGCAGCCACCAGCCACAAGGGTTTTGGCAGCGCCCCCCTCCCTGCCAGACCTGGTCATACAAGGTCACTAATCTTTCGAGAACAACAGCTACAGTGCGGATATCCCTCACACGGCAGCACTAACTCGTTCATCGCCAACACTTCCGACCCTGAAAGACTGAATTGAAAGGACAGTGATATAAAAATGGAGGAGCGATAAATTTGGGGGATATAATTATCTTTCCTGGCATTAACCTGGTGACTCCCCAAAAAACTCCATGTGTCTGTAAGGTCGGCCGCGAGAATCCAACCCACTAATTCCCAAATGCGAATTTCTAAGACTTTCACTGAAATATAGTTTGCAGAGGCATTTGATGTAATTTCTTGATGCTCTTAACATCATCCTCGCTACAGGGCGGAAGGTAATCAACACTGCGTGAGATATGATTTATATCTCTAATATTGGCGAACAATAAAAACTTTTGCATTAAGATAGGATATATTTAACATTTTTGCCTCAATTTGTCGATAAAACACGTATTTGAATAATTAGTGCGAGTTCGGAGTATACTGTAGATAAGCCAATCATTAAATCAACCAGGGTAAATTTACTAGATATGTTGGTACAAATATAATCATAGTGCTTTCAAGGAATGTAAATAGCGAACATAAGACAATATTTGTGGAAATTCAGTGATTTAGGATAACCATACGACTAAATATTTCAATTATTGAAACAAACACTACCCACTGTCTTCTTGCACAAACTAAACAGAACGGGTCGGATAAAATTTAAATTTTATAAACCCATGTGTGCACGAAGACATTGATTTGAGTGTATATCCCCATAATTTTAGCATTTATAACCTTAAAGACAGAATTTTTAAAATTTCTCTGTCTCTTTTACTATTGCCAATAAACTTGAATGAAAAATTTTACTATTGCCAATAAACTTGAATGAAAAAATCTATGGTTTTAGTATTGATAATCATTGTTCCGATGAACTGTAAACGAATTACACATTCAGGTCACAACTACTTTAAGTTGTAGTACCCACCTCAACAAGGGAAAAATAAGGACAGGGAGAACCAGTACACAAAACGTTTAAATTGAATTTGCACAATGTGCATGCATACTCGACATGTTCAACTGTTTTCGGAGGGGGGCAATGTAAAATAAGAACGAACTCCAAGAATTGAAATGAGGTTCTGGTCCTGAATTTTTTACTAGCATATCTATTATTATGGTTCTAACTTTTTCCTTTGTTTTACAGATAACTTAGGTACACTGAAGTTAACTTAGACGGCCGTGCACTTTATCAAGTGAGTCAGCCGCTCCATCAAACGCCATGTGCACTTTAGTCCAGTTTTGCGTTTACTAAAACGTATTGCTTGACGTTCTTAGACAGAAGAATACGCACAATTTAGAGGAACAGCGGTTTAAGGGACAGAACGTACTCGCTAAAGTACACCTCAAAAACAGAGGACTCGTTTATTGAGAGCGAATTCCGGGTATCGAACCGATTTTACAAACTTTTTATTACAGTATTCATGGCAGCACAATTCAGTAAACGTCTTTGGAAAAAAAACGAACCTATCATATGAGTATATTAACATCAGGTAAAAGGAAAACGGCGGATTGCTGTAGGTTAAAAAAGAATTATAGACACGCCTTATCCACCATGAACCCGTACAGTCAGAACGCACAAATTATTAAATACCGGCTTATTTAAATTTTGGTGTAAACTACGCGTCGTACAACTCAAATGACATAATAGCTTTTGCCATTTAAGTAATGGGATTAAAACGCCCAGAAAAGGTTTAAAACTGTCTTAAAGGGCTAAATTACGCTCGAAAATTCGCGAGGTGGCAATAGCGTAGCACTTGGCATACTGGCTCTAGGATTTGAACTCGAAGTGTGCTTACAGTCAAGCCTCATGACATAATTATGACCGTATTCTGTGAGCTAACCCGCGGGACACGGGTTAGCTTCTCGACATTGTACAATTTTTTTTTTCTGTTCATCAAAACTTGGAAACCGAATGCACAATAATCTAATTTTAAAGTCTCCGAGGGTTTAGGATATAATTTAAAACGCTTTTGGCTGTCCATATTTTGTAATACAATAAGTATAATGACTTCTGTCCCATTGGACTGGCATTTTGTGTGCCGACTCCCTTCATTCTCCACGTGTATGCTGTCGCACGATATTTTGTGCCATTCCTTCATCATGTATTCGACAGACAAGTACGTTGATATGCCTTTGATCTACGGAGAACCAACAGTCAAAGTGCAAGCAACTTAAAATCTACACCGGGAGAGATATCCTCATACGCAACAATACCATAAAGTGAAATAAAACAATTTTATTACGAATTCAAACAATAACAGCAGGGGATTCGAACTACCTTTACAGCACATGGATTACTTACGAATCGTGCTCTTGTTCCAACTGAGCTACCTAAGACAAATACATCCATGTTGAGTATTTGGGTTGAACCTAGCATCAGAGCAAATGTTTTCATGTTAGAGTATAAAATGCGGATTGCATAAATCTGGAAAATAAAGAGCAGCTGACTTACCTGGTATAAGAAGCACTTCGATACATAGTGCTAAGCATTGCTCAACACAATGGTCAGCTGTGCTTCTTAAAATATTAGTAAATGGTTAATACTCAACTTTTATTACAAGAAAATTGCATGTTTTAATAAATATGAATTGCTCCTGCTCTTCTAATGTCAATAGTATAATATGCAAGGAGAACAAAATGACAGCAATTAAGATACGAATTTCATAATATTCATACAAGTACCATGATTGACATTACACTCACGTTTCACGCAACTATTTATGCTCGACCATGTGTCTAAATTTAACCCTTTCAGTCCCGGTGTCCATTATAATGGACATAGGCATTTTTTGCCTACTTGTAATACTTTTAACGGTTTTTTCTGCTATATTCTTGTTATACTGTTCGTCACCAATTAAACCTATGTAAAAACAATTGCAAAATCCATGCAACCGCAGTCAAATGATACCCCGTCATCATCCACGCGTGCCATCACACCGATTATTTTACGTGGGCCCTCCCCGTCCTTTATCACAGGCACATTTGACAGCGGTTGCCGAGACTCGAACTCACGACCTCAGGCTTTGAGTGCATGGCCAGTGCACTACGTTTTGCCTTAACGATCATGGCTATCAAAGCCAGCAAGCTGAAGGTGTCCCAGACCGCCTAATCTAAACCGGTTTCGAATTAGAGGAAGAACGGCGTAAGTAGCAAAATAATTCGGGTCTGAAAGGGTTAAAACATTTACAACCTGTTTTAATATTCTACACTACATGTTTTGATCACTGGTGTCCGACGTTTTATTCTCATAGTTGTTATTCGCTTGTACATATGAGAATCGATAGTTGCTCCTTCACCCACCAGCAATACCTCTCTGAAAATTATGCTATGCATTTTAATTTTCTCCAATCCATGAACTGTGCTTAGTTTTTGTCATATACCTTTCTTGACTTTTGTAGCAATAAGTTATTCGTGACATTGCAAGGCTTTGAGAAAATTTCTGGTGGTGTAAATTGCATGCCTTTTTCACTTGTGTCCGTCATTTTTAGCTTTTTCCCCCTAGAATTAGTTGTTATGCGACTGAACATACAATCGGTATGTTCGCTTTCAGCTGCGTGGAAATGTGCGCAGACGGTAAAATATTGCTTGCTACCCGTTGATTTTTTGATTGGTGGTTAGCAGTGTTGTTATGAACGAGTGCACCTTTGATTGGTGACTAGCAGTATGGATACGAAGATGTGAATATACTGAGCAATTACAGTGGCGTATAAGCACTATATTATGACACGGTTGAGCTAAAATCATTTTATATACTTCAACATATAAATTTCATTATGTTAGCACTTCAGATGTGTAATGAACTAAACTTAGGCCTAGCGCAGCAGCCCATGATGGGCCAAGGCTTGCCACCCAGCCGCTGCGTCCCTCTCCTTTGCCTATTACAGGCATTACTGGTGGGGTGCAGTACTGGAAGGTGGGACGTGGTCAGCGCCCCGAGCCCTCCCGGCCAGTTATACGGCCTTCTCGACCTGCGGCCGCTACTTCTCCATCAAGTAGCTCCTCAGTTGGTCCCCCGGGACATAACGAGGCTGAGTGCAGCCCGTGCCAGACCTCCCAGAGGGGATAAAATTCCCATGCTGATACTGGGGATCGAACATAGGTCCTCCGTGACAGAGGCAAGCACGCTACCAACTGCGCTACGGAGGTGGTCTCAGATGTATAATACGTTAATAAAAAGAGTAGTACAACTTTTATACTTATTCTTTATGTTTTTGAGAAATTGCTATCACTCACTCACTCACTCACTCACTCACTCACTCACTCACTCACTCACTCACTCACTCACTCACTCACTCACTCAATATCACTCTCTCTTTCTCTCTCTCTCACACATCTTATAAACCGCATTAGGTGCGTTTTTGGTGAAATTGCAATTTCATCTTAATATATTGAATCAAATTTTACCTGTGTCTAATTTAACAATGCGGTATTTGGAATCCAATATTTGGTGAATAGCATTCGCAAGATTTCCTCTAGGGGGCAGTGGATTTGCGCCAGATTTAATATATAGGAAGTACGTTTATTCTTAAGAGACATGGATTTGCGCCAACGGTATGTTTGGCTAAGAACTTTTATTTTTCTTAAGTTGGTAGCACAATAAATCGACTAGTGCTTAGTTGCCGTGTTTGGTTTCAGTAGTAGGCACAGTGAGAGGGAGAACATAACAATTGTGAAATAGACTAGTGAACAGCAAAGGTTGTCATGGAAGTAGTCGAAAGGGACTGCATAATTACTTGTAGATGATAAGTTCAAGTTTCGTAAGGCGTACACATATACAGATGGACGTTTTCGTTGGCGTTGCAGAGTGAAGAATTGTCCTGCCAAAATAACGTTAAACATGGATACGAAAACTGTGAGCCGCCATAATCACCACTGTAACGAAAGAGATGCACAGCAAAGAGTATGTGTCTCGTGTAAAAGGAAAGCGGCTAGTGACTTAAGTGAAAAACCAGGCATTATAGTAAGTACAACATTGAATGGAACTCCAGACTTGTGCTAGTGTCTTACATTTCAGTGATGTTAAAATATTACGAGAAGCAATCTACAGAGAATGACGTCATCATATGCCGAAACTATCTAAAAACATACTTGACGTTCACGAAGCTGTAACTAAAGTGCAACCAATGTCCTCTATTAACAAACATTTTGTGCTACTCAGTGATCACGAAAAAAATCGGATTATTTTTGGATGTGAAAGTAGTTTGCAGTATTTGTGTGAAGCAGAAACGTTTTACGTAGATGGAACTTTCAGATGTACGGCAAAACGTTTTACGCAGTTATTTACATTGCATTTCCTCAACAATGGACATTACATTGCAGCAGTTTTTTGTTTACTGCCAAATAAAAAGAGAGGCGGTGCTTCATTCCATAGCTGAAAAGTGTGAGTGTTTAGGGTTGAAACGTCAACCTAACAAATAGTAGCAGGTTCCGAGGTTGCTATACATGAAGCAATTAAGTCAACACGGAGCGGCACAGCTCAACTATTGGGTTGGAGGTTTCATCTCGGCCAGACATGGTGGCGCAAACTACAAAGCATTGGACTAGCAAGTGTGTTCCAAGACATTCGTCTGAAGCCGGTAAGTTGCGCGAACATTGTTTTGGTTTATTTTATTTACGTGAAGTAGGTGATTGTTTTGTATTTGATATGACTGATAAAAAGCCATTATGCCAGAAGATAAAACAATTCAGGACTGCTTTGTTGATTGTCATACATCTTAGGAGGCCATGTTTAATCCCACACTATGGGCCGAGCTATCGTCTGAAGCAGCTCATAATACAAACGTATGTGAGAAGTATCGGTTATGTAAAATACAGTTCCCATTTGAATGTACTCACCCCACATGACAATCTGAAAGCAGAAATTTTAATCAAGGAGTTTTGACAATTTGGTAAATGTTTACAAAATCGGCCGCTCGAGAAATCGAATCAAACATAGTGCAATGAATGCATTAATTTTTAAAATGTTATGATAGTTGTTAACAACACGCGCATTTTTAAATTGTTATGGCAATTTTTAACCCCACCACGCGCATTATACGCACGTCAGTCCACAGTCTGCAAGTGGGACGGAAAATTGCTTTCTTTAATATTTTAAGTCTTTCAGCTGTAAAATATCTCACCATGTTAACGTGGTGCCCACCTAAGAACAAAAATACACATATTAGTTTCGAATTATTGGTGTTAACGTATTATCCATACACAGCAATACATTGTGGCGCAAATGAGGTGACCTGTTCCTCTACTCATTTACATGTTACCGTGCAACAGCGGTTAGAGATATCCAATTCATATGAAATATCTTTTTCGATCATACTCACGGTAATCACAATAAAGGTTTCTTCAGAAGTGATTTCACTTCAAGGAGTTCCGTGAAATTTGATTAAATTTGGCTGGTTACTGGGTTTTAACTCTAATTCTATTTATATGCACGTCTCAGCGTCAGCTGAGCCTTTCATTGAGAAAGAAACGTGTTGGATTGATTAATTTCTTAGAACACTATGATAAAATATCCTTTCAAACGTGTAGTGCACAGGTGATTGACATGAGAGTCAGATGCTTTTAGAAATAAAAAGACCGAAGCTTGTAATTTAAAAGCTGGGGCCCAAAATGCGATTACATTGGAAGTTGAACTGAGAATGTAGGTTTCATCAATGTTGAATAATACGAACAAGTTTAGCTTAGATACATTGATGTGTTCTATCGATATTTTCTTTGAAGCAAGCTTTCGTGCCTGACTTATGGCTTCGCAGTTAAGTAAAATCAAGAAGCATGAAGTGCACACAATTTGACATAAATATTTTATTTGCAATATTACAGCCTCAAACATGTATTTTAGTCTGTGATCAGAATGAAACGGATATAAAGATGAATGTCGTTACACGTTCTAACCTTTCGTCGTGTAGTTTGGTTTGACATCTATGGCATCACAAAAAAGTTGACGCCAAAACTGAATCTTGATACCGAAATTATGGGTTCAAAAAATAAACCACCAAAATATAAAATTGAACTAGTAAAGGAAGTAATTATAATAATAAGTAATTATCGATAAAGAATTGATTAATATCAGAGGAATATACTATATAAAGTTAGAATGTGCAAAGTTTGTCAGACAGGAGTAAGTGAGTGAGTGCGTGAGTGAGTGGCGCATTTCAGCCATTTTGATTTTCCCAAAATATAATAATCATAAATATTTATACTCACCCTTTGCTTTATCTTACTAGTTCTTAACTTTGATTTGATCAACACAATGACTTTAAGTTAAACATTTGAAAGCGTAAATGTTGAAAAGCTGGACCCAGGCTCATTTAAGCAGTCATTTACTTTGAATTCACCCATCGTCCCTAAAGGTGTGAGATGTAACGAAAGTTAACTCTGCCCCCCCCCCCTCCACCCTCCCTCCCAAATGGAGACTTTCTCGACTAGGAATATCGTAGTTTAGGAGATAATGTGCACCAAAAGAAGTTCTTTTCCCCTTTAAAAATTGAAATGTATGTATTTATTACTATTTAAGTTTTATTTATGTTACAAACATAATAGTATAAAATATGGTGGTGTTTTTCAGAATTTAAACCCCGAAGTTACTCGCATCCAAAGGCTAATAAAACAAACATTTTCCCAAATTGGAAAGTCACGGGTTATGTACGGTAAAAGAAAAAGAAAATAGCACCCATTCCGCCGAACGCTGGCAAAAAATCAGAACAGACTACCCCAAAATATTTGTGTATTGTTTAAATAATTTGTGATGTTTTTTGCATCACATATAAGGAAATTAATGTACCAACCCCTTTGAATTTTACTCTCCAGGAACAACATAAGTTCTCTAAATAGCTCAATTAACCAGAATAATGTTCAAAATGTTCATAAAAACATTATTAGGCTTTAATGAAATCTAAATAATTTTGTACCTTATAATATTTAAGAAACTGCAAAACGATGTTATTGATATTTCACTCTAGGTCCCCTAAATTAAAAAAAAAAAAACAAAAAACCCACAGAAACGCATGAGAGAGAGAGAGAGAGAGAGAGAGAGAGAGAGAGAGAGAGAGAGAGAGAGAGAGAGAGAGGGAGGGAGGGAGGGAAGAAGAGAGACAATATAACTGAAAAACCGAATATTTACCAATTTACATAATGAGGTTATTTCAGAAAATTCCTCTCACCTCATACAACATGGCAAAATACGAATATGTGAATTAAAATTTAAAATCCTCTTCACTATTGTTCAGTTTTGCATTGTGGTGTCTTAGGAGATACTACGAACTTAGGAAATTTATTATTATTATTATTATTATTATTATTATTATTATTATTATTATTATTATTATTATTATTATTATTATTATTATTATCATTATCATTATCATTATCATTATCATTATCATTATCATTATCATTATCATTATCATTATCATTATCATTATCATTATCATTATCATTATCATTATCATTATCATTATCATTATCATTATCATTATCATTATCATTATCATTATCATTATCATTATCATTATCATTATCATTATCATTATCATTATCATTATCATTATCATTATCATTATCATTATCATTATCATTATCATTATCATTATCATTATCATTATCATTATCATTATCATTATCATTATCATTATCATTATCATTATCATTATCATTATCATTATCATTATCATTATCATTATCATTATCATTATCATTATCATTATCATTATCATTATCATTATCATTATCATTATCATTATCATTATCATTATCATTATTATTATTATTATTATTATTACTATTATTTATATGGGCTTAGAATCAGAACTATTTGATGAATGTTTAGTTTTCACAAGTAGAAGTTTGAAACGCCATATGCATTAAACATTTGCTAACGTGCAAGTTATCTCTTCGCATACGTGAGCTTGTTAACATACCAACCATTGTCATTTCTTAAATTTAACCCTGACCGTGTATCTTACACTTAATGCATCTTTAGGCAAACATTTAAAGCTACTGATGCATAGGAATAGAGAAATGCCAATATCAAAGCATTGGTATAATGGTCACGAAAAGCGGTGTGACTGCTTGGTTTCGGATTACTTTTTCGATCACTCTGAACTATGAGAGGCGGTCGATATAAAGAGCGATTCTGCGTTTGCGTTCTGAAATGAAATGAATATGATGACTCCAAGGTAACATCAAAGAGACGTTCGAGGCAAAGCTACCTCACACCACTGCTTTTAAATACGCGGCCCAACGACAATGGAGAGGTCAAAACACAAAAGACTATGAGCGTGGCAGAACAAAGTGTTTCGAGACAGTTCGAGAAACTGTTCACATCCCGGGCTTGTTCACGAAATGTTGGATTTTGAGAAAAATCCGTGCTACCTCATTCTCGCTAGATAGGCGAATATAAAGTTGAGAGAAGCGAGTCTTTAAGTATTGAACGAGACAGTTATTAGTAGTTCTAGTTAAGTCGAGCGAGTGTGTATGTATCGTCGGGAGTAGTTTGTGAGACACAAAGAGTAGAACTGAAAGACAGTGAAGTACGTGTCTAGGTTACGAGAGGACAGAACAACTGTGAGTTGCAAGGTCACAAGAAATTGTAGATCGTGTTAATAATAAAAAGAGGACTATTTCTTTGGGGTTCAATTTTAAGGCAAGTAAAGTGACAGAAAAACTCACTGAACTTGTCATTGGTGTCAGAATTGGGACTTGTCACATTGACAGTTGTCACATATTGTTAAAACCTGCTTCTTGGATGCCCAAACAGCATCTATGTCACCCCTAAGATTGTGTTTGCTCAGTCACGCCGTCCACAACATCTTAAATTATTCATACGCTGATCATCAATTCACTATATATTTAAGCTTCATATTGAGCTTGATATATATTTTTCGCAGAAAAAATGTCGAGAAAGAAGAAACAGGGAAGCAACTGTTCGTTTCCGTTCTTATAGAGAAGGTTAAAGCTCCCATAAGCTATGAAGCATCGCGACCATATGGGCAGTTCTCTTTATGTGGAATTCACTTTCTGAATATATAGAGAGGGGGAGAGCAAGAGGGTGGGGAGGAAGGACCTCACTACTCTGAAGTTTATTCCATCTGCAGTTTGAATTGAAAGATTTTTTGGGAGGATGGGGGTTAGAGGCGCGTGTTGCTCGCTTCTTCATTCTTCACTTCTTCTCCATGCTTCCTCGTTCCATTTCTGGGCTTATTCCATTTTTGTTGTTGTTCTTCTATCGCGGGCTGCTCTCTGCCAAATCTACATGTAAACAACTTCCAAGACGTCGGAAAGGTTGGGCGAGGACGTGTCACTCCACACTCACACACAGACAGTTGAGTCCCACAAGAAGCGTGCTTCCACTTTTCTAGCCCTCTTTCCTCCTACATGTCTATTTTTCATCAAAACTGCAAACTAAGTTTCTGCGTATCTCTGCATCTTCGTCGTTTTGAATAATCAAAAGAAAAACTTACATTCCGAACGTTCTGGATTCGGCCTTCGCTTTGTAAGCATTTTGTGCTCCCACAACTACCACGGAGCTTTCACACCATGACTGGAAGGAACAATAATGGTGTGAACTATGGTTTATTTCGTATAACTCTATCACGTGACTCATTGCCTGCTGTCGTGGTAGAAGTTGTCCTGCGATGCAAAATAATTTCTTATTTAATATTAGGGTTCCAAGGTTTTGTTTACGAAAAAAAGGAATATTTTTTACCGGCACAACTAAACGACAAAATAGAATCTCTGAGACTCATTTTGGCCATGGGAACTTCTATTCTTGGTATTTATTTTCATATTTTGCTTTTTAAAAACGATTTTGTATCACATTTTGCAATTTCAAAAAAGTTGCATGAATATGGAAAGCTTACAATCACCTGTAAACAGATTAAAGCCTCTATTTCTCACATCAGTGAAAATGTATTCACTTCGCAAATTAAATGACTGAAATGAAAATTGAAATATAAAATTAACCTGGTTTGATAAAATAATGTAGTCGTAATACTTTAGTACCCATTATAACACTTCTATTCTAAACAAATACTTATTATCTTAAACTTACATGTATAAAAAATGCAGTTTTGTTCTTCAGTTAAGGGTTTGCTTAGTTCTAAGCTATAAACAAACACGTTCATCTTCCAGATGTATGAAACAAATACAAGGACGAGAACGTACCAATGGCGCATGCGTTCTCGCGATACAGAATGGCTAACTATTTGACTGATGTTACCAACGTTCTCGAAATAAGCATATGGTTACATAGCGTGCAATCTGTCAGAACATTGCTACTTGCATTTTTCGGTCCCAAATTGATTAGCGTATAGCTTTTATTTAAAACGCTAAAGAAGGAACGTCGAATTTCGTGGGATTCTGTCTTAGTTACAATCGAGGCAGGAAGAGGATTTTCCAGGAGATAAATTTCTCCACTCGTGTATTCATGTTTGCGTTGACTGTGCCAGTTCCTCTAACCGTCTAACGGTTACGGTCCTCACTTCCATTTCTGTTCTTGCAGTTAGCACATCCCACGTAAAGTGAAGCGTTTAGCACAGATTAACGGCCAACAGCTAACAAGGAAATTCAGAAAGATTTCCCCACTAAGAGATTTCAGCACTCTTAGCAGGTACATATTTGGGTCGCTTCTTTGGTTTGAATCAGATATAACGCGGATATAAGATAACACGGTGAACGATTTCAGTCTATGTGAAAAGGAAAATTTATAATGCTTAAATACTGAATTTCAATAAACCGAAAGGATCCAGTACCAGAACAGAAGCGAAAATTTGTGAGGTGGAGCCAGAACATGTAATAGTGTCTTAAGCTGCTCGTTGGAAAAGACTTTGTTGTTATTTTGAACTATTTTTATGTAAGTTCCTTTAGGCTTAACTTATCTTTAAGAAGATTTATGTTAGCTTACGTGGTGAATGACAAGGACGGGGCTTACTGCTTGAATAACCAGAATATTGGGTCTCTTTTCCCAATAAAATTCAAATTTACCTTTTAATGAACATTTCTTTGTAATAATCAGAACAATTGTATGTAATATGACATGCTTTTATGATATTATTTTGTTTACATTATTTTGTTTACATTTATATACATGCATTGAAGCATGTCTTCTTATTTACAACTTTTGTTGCGCCACAAGTTGAGAATATCGTATTGTGACGTTGGTCGTGAACCGTCACCAAAGAGACGCTCAAGGTCAAGTTACCTCACACAATTGCTTGTAAATACGCGGCCCGACGACAACGGTGCGGCAGAACAAAGCGATTCCAGACTGTTCGCAACCGTGTTTATTTACGAAAAGGTGGATTTCAAGGACAAAGTGCTAGAAACAGATGTGAAAATCATAGGGGAATAAGTAGTTTAAATAAAGGATATAAAATACATGCAAGGATATTAAGAAAAGATTACAAGCCATATCAGACGTTCTATTATTAGAATAACAAAATGGTTTTAGAAAAGGACGATCCTGTACGGATGCTAATTGCACAGTTAAGCAGAGAATAGGAAAAAGAAGGGAGTTTAACCTTGTAACACACATAGCTTTTATCGATTATGAAAAAGCTTTGGACCGGGGAAAAACCATGGGAAATTACGTCTCGAAAAGGATGTCCAAATCATTTAATTAAAGCACTAATGAGTATATACAAAGGCACAACAATCAGTGTACATATTGGAAATGGGAGGTAGCAATGGGAGGTATATGTAAATCAAGGTGCAAGCCAGGTTGCAGTTTATCTATCTCCTATGTTGTTTATCGTTTATATAGATGACCTGATGTTTAAAATTAACGGGGGCTTTCATATTGCATCAAATTTTATGCTTATTTGCAGATGACCAGATAATTTTGAGTAAAACTGAAGACGAGCTGCAAAGAGCAGTGTACATTTTACAGAAGTTACGTGACAATATTTTGAAATTTCGACAAACAAAACAAAAGCAATGGTTTTCTAAGGTAAATATACCGTTAGAAGCAAAATTGTAATTAATGATATTATATTGGAGCAAGTCACGGGTTTTAAATATTTAGGAACATATGTCAGCTCTAAGTCTGAAAATGATTTTAAAAATAAATTCTATCTTTTTCTGTTATAACTCTCACATCCACAGGCTAATTTTGGAGCAGCCATCACTTTATCAAGCTTCAGCATTGTTGCTTTATTACAGTTTGAAAAAGTTATTTTATTACACCACATATTATCTGGAATTGATTTAATTTATTTTGTAGATATCATAACATCGGCAGCAGCAATAAAATAAAGGACGGCCGGGGCCGGGCTGCCCCATCGCACTGGTGCAGCACGTAACAAAGGCTTGGGCGCTTTTGTCAAACTTTCCCACACCAGTCACGCGAGCAAACACGTGACTAACAACAATCGACCAGCAACACAAAGGGCTTTCCAAAGTATTTGAGAAGTGTCCGACAGCCGACGTGTTTGTAGAAGTTCGAAAAAGGTCCGCGTAACGCCATCTTCGCTATATAAGGGGACGAGACAAGGAGCTAGGGAAGTTACGGTTACAGACATGAGTCGGTCAGTGTGTGAGTGACTGCGAGACAGCTGTGTGTGTGGTACTATCGTCATGAAAGATACGTTGCGTCGAAGTGAAGAAGTTTTAATGGTTGTTAAGTTGGTGTATGAGAGACAGAGCAAGTGAAGAAAGACAGTGAAAGGACTGAGCCAAGGTTACGAACAGAAGTCAGTTGTGTGTTGTAATATCACTAAAGACTGTAGACGGTGCTAACGTCAGTAAAAGAGAATTGTGTATTTGTGCAAAAATTTTGGAAGAAAATTATGTGATAAAAGATAACTGGTCCGGATTTTGTAGTTTTAGTCAAAATATGTCTCTGTTATTAATAAATGATACAATATAACCAAGATAGTTAAAATCACTTTGCTGTTGGATAGTTTGATTGTACATTCAGATTTTTGCTCTCCTGTTTCAATTTGTTTTCCCATATGAAATATGGAGATTATATTATAGATATTATATAAGGCAGGTAGAGAACGCTGGAGATTGTCTCCCGAGTTTGCAATTAAATCCGTCATAAACAAATAGCAAAATATCAATATCTATTAGAGAGAAAGTTATGTGAACTTAACGCAACATTTTTTTCTATCTGAGAGACGGCCAGAGGTAAAAGTTTGAGAGAATCAAGTTCACTTGCAGCATTTAACCAGTTTCAATTTCGCAGTGCTTCAACTCCCCCATTATCATTATCGTCGCACCTGGTGCTGGAATTGCGCGGTTCTTGCGCGGAAGGTGTCGGGCAAAAACACTTGACTGTGGCAGAACGTGATACAGTTCTCCACCTGGCTCTCTGTTTGGTCGTCCGAGTGGGAAGGCAGCACGGCATGCAAAAGAGAAAAGCTAATGGGATTAGCAGGACTGGACGCCTGTTTGTTACATTAGCCTTCCCGTCTCCGGTGACAAATGCTTCCTTTACACGGCTCAACCTCTTCCCAGCACGCCTTGTAAACGTACGTTTTACAGCGCAAAAAAGCGCGAGTTAGTTACCGGGTATAGCTTGTCCGCTTGCTCTCAAAGAGTTTGCTTGCTCTTTACGCAGATAAGGTTGACCCCCCTCCTTTGGCGAAAATAACTGTTTTCACTGGCAGGGATTAAATTACAGTCCGAGCAGAAATCAACGTTATCCCAAGAAGGGAATTTCAGAATTACCACGGTTTCACTGTAAACAAAATAAATTTGCATCTTGATATATATTTTAAACCAATTTGATTACAGCCTAAAATTATTTTTACTCTGTTAAATGTTTTTATTCATAAAACTTGTTTATTTATTCACCAAAATGCTTCATAAAACCCTATTTTATGGTTGACACAAAATTTAATGGTGGCGTTAGCTGGCCACTACTACAGTACCTACCAAAAGTTTAAGGACAACTGCATATTTATCTAAAATACACTCTGTCCTTAAACTACTTTGTGCAGTAGCCTCAAGTTTCGTCAAAATAGTTCTCTTATTAAAAGTTACACTTTAAAAATAATTATGTAAACATCGTTATTTTTAGATAATTTTTCAGTTTTAGAAAACCCGAAAAAAATACCATTTTAAAATCTTTGTGGAGATGTCGCCATGAAAATATATGGGATAACAATTTTATTTTTCTCTGAAGGGAAATGAACATATGTAAGGAACATTTATAAATATGACATTGTTATTATAATGTTTATCAGCAACTTATATAAATTTTACAATTTTAAAACAAATTGGAGAAAAAGAATTTAAGTTAGCCCTATTTGGCAATGGGTTCAATTCCATGATAAAAGAGCCAGTGTTGGTCTATAGCTCCCATTTTGCTCCATTGTGAGAAGAGATTGTTAAGCAAAATTGGGTGAAAGAAAAACCTGAATAAATATATTAAATGGCAATTGATTGGTATGCAGCAAGGTATACAGAGATATTGCAATTCAACTGGGGATAAGTAAAACGTATTTGGTACAGACAATAGCAAAGTATAGAAAAATCAGCAAATTTTCAAGCCTGGAGTGAGGTGCTAGGCCAAGGGTTGCATCGCCCCGGTAGGAGTTACATCCATATGACACCGAAAGGTAGAGGAGTAGCTGCTCTCAAGCCGAAAAACCGCCGAGAAATTCGAGGGATATCTGAATCTTCGAATAATGCTACGGTACAAGAGTGTAGGAATCTTGTGAGCAGCATGCCCAAAAGAGTGAAACTGTGTTTGAAAACCATAGAAGGGCCAACAAAGTATAAAATCATCTGCAATATGGTGTAAATTTATAGTGTAGTTTACAGTTGTGTGCTCTTCGAAGAGAAGATTTCAAAATATGGTCCTGAAACTTTTGGCAGAATCGGTATTCTCTTTCCCAGCTATGTCCAACCTTGTCCTTTTGGAGACGCTCATGTAATCGGTTGCTATTCCGCACCTCCTCTGTCAGTTGGACGGTGAATCAGCCGGTTCCTGTGGCGTGTAGACTCAGTAGTCAGTGTCCAGTGCAATCCAATGCGAGTATCGAATATGACTTGCGTTTGGGAGGCCATGGGTTTGATCCCTGCCGATTGTAAGAGCTCCTAGCGGGAAATCTTATTCTGAACATGCAGAAACCCTACCCTATGCTGTCGTGTCTCCCACTTCAGGCCACCCTCTGCCTCCTTTCACCTCATCTCTCACTGCCGGGGGTACTTTGTCAGAGATTTAGGCACAAAATCTCTTAAGTCGAGGTGTTAAGTTAACCCTCCGAACCTTGTCATACCTCATATGTAAGAGCGTTTTAGCTTAATCGCGCACATAATATGCATTATATTCAGTTTAAATGCATGATTTAATGGTTTTAAGTGACACCTAAAGTTTCTATTTTTTATATCATTTACCTTCAGAGATCAGGGACTGGGAATTAAAAATACTTCTACTGTACGGAAATTCAGTTTTACAACATTACCCCCTAGAGATGTCATAGAGATTGATTTATTACTTCGATATTCTGCGGATAGTATGGAAGAAATATGTCCGGAGTGCACTCAGCCTCGTTAGGTCCCTGAGGTCCCAATAAAGAATCTACTAGATTAATAAGTATGGAGATGGCCCAAAGACTGTTCAACCGATTGCATAGTTACTAATTGGTCGAACGTAATGGCCTACACATCTGTTACCCTTTATAATTCCGAAACTTGTAGCATCGAACACCGACAATTGCCTCTCTGTGCCATACGTTTGAGTTCAGAATGCTTCGCTGTTTTCAAGTCCCCACGTTTTACACCTGCGAGGCATACCGAAGTTTCTGTTTGCTATGACTACAGCTGGGCAGAACAGATGACTCCGGTCCAGCTATTCTGTAGGCAGCTCTTTCCCATGAGACTGTTCCACAAGATATTATGTCTTCGACATGTTAACATTATCATGATCATGACTCTGATCATCATCCATGTAGAGTTGCCTGTTCTGCCTTTCTGACTCAAGCTCCCTTTTTTCTCGGGCAAATTTGCTTCTGTAGATATCTGCGCAGTTGTTTATGCCATAGATGAGTCATCATTTTATTGCGTACTTATTATGCGAATATGGAAATGCATTAAAATGTTATTGCTTGAGCTAGCAGTTAAATAACCTGAGCCACTGCATGAGGAATCGTAAAGAATGCTTCTCGTAGTTTCTGTCATTCTGTTATCTGCGGTATTTTAATTTGCCAAGGTCGAAGGTTATCAAATAGTTGTTTTACGCAGTAACTGCCATCATTAAATGCGTCTGCTACTGCATAGCACCTGTCTTCGCTTTGTCCTTTTCCCAACCCTCCAACATATGCATGAGGTGGGAGAAAATTGGCCGCATCTACGGTGACAGCATTTCATATACAGAATGGAAGATACTACTTCGGCCATGTTAACCAGGGATTCCACATGAGTGTAGCAAATATGTGCAATACAATTTTTGTGAATAAAGAACTATTTTCCCCCCAAAACTCGGTCAAACATTTGGAGCCATCTAGCTTCTTGAGGAATGGGAATAAATGGCTTATTATTCCACTAACTGTCGCGCAAATATAGTTTAAACAGTGCAGTAATAAATGTCTACCTTAATTCAAATGAATTTAGTCACAATTTAATATTAAAATGTGATACAAAATTTAATTTCTAAGATAGATTTGGCAACGTCACGTTAATATTAAATTATGATTAAACTCATTGAAATTGAAATTAAAATCGTTGCAGCATTATTCACACAGTTGGTGAAATACTAAACCATTTCTACCCATTCGTCAAGAAGCTAGATGGCTCCAAATATTCCAAATGTTTTACACAATTTTTTTTTTTTTTTTTTTTTTTTTTTTTTTTTTTTTTTTTTTTGGCGAAATGGTTCTTTATTGACAATACTTGTATAGGACGTATTTGGTACAGTCATCATGTAGAATCCCTGCTTAACGTATGGCCGAAGTAGTATCTTCCATCCGGTGTACAAGCTGTAATAGGAAGTTTTCCATATGATTTTATAATTTTTGTATTATACATCGAACCACTTATAATTTACAGTTATCACCTTTATTTTTACCTTAATTACCCGTAGCTTTAATGAATATATGAAGTGTTAAATTCCATTCAAAAATTGAATCCATAGATCACCGAAAATAGACCTGTTGAAGTTCATTGAATCCCTGAACCCTGTGTGTGTGGGGAAGGGGATAAGGGGGGGGGGCATGAGTGTGTGTGAGTAGTTAAGCTCCAAAACGACATGTCGGTCAATACCAGATTTGGTATTCAATCTCCAGGGATGCGAAAAGAAACAACTCCTACAGAGAAACTGTTCAGTTATTTTTATTTCATCAAAAACTGCTCTAAGTATTTTGTTTAAAATACCGTAAGTTTAAAATATTTACATGACAAATAAAACGAGGGTATGACTTCGAATTCTTCTTCCGTCTAAAGAGCTTTTAATTTATTTTTTATCATTTATATGCCATGATACTGCAAAACGTACTTTACAGCAAATGTACAGCTATTTTTGAGAGAGCCCCTATTTTCGAAAAATATCCATGTACATAAATGGTAACTTGGGGTAGTGAAATTTTCGTGAAGCTCTTCATTCATTTTGGAAGATACTGAATATATATACTGACTTTTGATTTTTACTTTCTCTATTACGTATAGTAAGTAGAGGAAGTATTGTATTCCACCCAAAAATTCAATTCAATGTCGAGATTTCACAAGAAATGTTTTGAGACCCCCTAAATAAAAAAAAAACATTTTTAGAAAAAGGTCTGTGTGTGTGTGTGTGTGTGTGTGTGTGTGTGTGTGTGTGTGTGTGTGTGTGTGTGTGTGTGTGTGTGTGTGTGTCTGTGTCTGTGTGTGGACAGCATAACTCAAAAACGAAAAGTCGGTTAAAAACTAAAGTTGGTATTTAAGTTTACTATCTTTCAAGGATGCGACACAAAGATTTCGAAGAAAATAGCCCCACCTTAACTACACTTTACATGGAAAATTTTTCGAAAATTTTGATTTTCTTGAAAATGGTTCTAACGATTTTGATTAAAATGTCATATGTTTAAGATATTTGTATGACAAATGAAATGTATACTTTGAAGTTTTTTGGCTATAGCCTATGTAGTACTGTTTACTATGGATGACTTTTGAATAACTTGTAAAAGAGATAGACAAAATCTTACTGCACCTAAAATGTAGATCTTGCTAAACTACACAGTTTGTCTGTTTTTTTAGTGAACGTTTTCGGAGATATCCTTATTATTTGTGTCCGTTTTGGAAAATATAAAACCTTCGTGAAATGGAATATCGTTGTTCATTTTTATATGTTAAGAGTGCAAAGAGAACGGGATCTCAAAGCTCCAAAAGACTTTACTATCGTTCAAAGCCTACTGCATTACCATATTCCCGTTGCACTTCCAAAACTCATACAAATGACAAGGCATATCTCCGAAATAGTTCAGTCTAAAAAAAATTTATTCATTCATAAAAAGTGTATTTTAGAAAGGTCTACATTTTTTTGTATAGTAAGATTTGGTCTATCTCTTACGCTTTACCAGTTATGCGAAGGTCATCCAGAGTAACTGCAACTACATGGGCTGTATCCAGAAAACTCAAGGTATACATTTCATTTGTCATAAAAATATGTCAAACATGTGGCATTTTAGTCCAAGTCGTTAGAGACATTTTCAAGTAATTCAAAATTTTCGAAAAACATTCCACGTAAAGGGTAGTTTGGGGTGAAACAATTTCCTTCCAAATCTTAATGTCGTATTCTTGAAAGACATTAACCTTAAATACCAACTTTGGTTTTTAACCGACTTTTTGTTTTTGATTTATGCTGTCCACAGACTGACGCGCGCGCGCACACACAGACACACACACACATATACACACATACACACACACCCAAACATACACACATACACACACACACCCACGGTCCTTTTTCTAAAAATGTTTTTCTGGAATCAGAGGGCCTCAAAACATATATTTCCGATGAAATCTCGACATCGAATTTTTGGGTGGAATACAATACTTCCTGTACTTTAGGTGGTAGAGAAAGTAAAAATACATGAGGGAGTTAAGGAGGATGTAGACGGAACAAAAGTGTGTCCAACCTTGAACTAAAGAAAAGGAAAAGAATAGTAAAGGAGAATACATTCTCTATGCTGTAAGACAGACCTGGACACTCGTCTTTCTAAAAGAAAATTGTTTATTGCAAACAGCAGCAAAATGTGATAATAGTGCTTGGAGAACCTTAATGCACAAGACAATTCAGTGACACCAGTTTTAAAGCAGGAATTTTCTGAAGATTGAGTTAATTTGGCATAATACTCGCCAAAATGTAAATTAAGCTGTTGTCTTAACACATATACATAAAATGAAAGCCGAAAGCTTCCGTGAGTTTGAAATTAGTGTTTTGTTTTCCTTGCTTAGATACGCCATTCAACTTGTTTGCCATTATGTTTATCCTGTGCACAACGGCTGTCTGGAGCTAAATTTAACGTATAAACAAATCAACATAATTTCTGCTCGAATTAGAGCAGAAATGCATAACTTCTTAATACTGCAGTGTTGTTTCACTTCTTCAAGAAGTTCTGCAACAGGAAAGGACTCAGTGTTCTAGAGCTGCCTGTTTCGACCAGCCAGCAACAAGGAAAGTTTGAGTGTAAGGTCAGTCACACAAGTTTTGTATTGTTTTTTAATACAATAGTTATCAGAATACGCAGAACAATTATGTAGTAGTACTGTATGTAGTAGTGGGAACTGTAGTGCTGAAATTCTGAAGCTCTATCTCTTGCAAATCATAATGTAAGACTTAAAAAATACACAATAGTGGTGGAGTTTACGACAGAAAGGCAGGATGTCTTTGAAAGCAACAACCAGTAAACAAGATACGGAAACAATATGATTATATTCGTTAAAAGTTCTCGACATGTCTTACTATCATTTTACACTTGCAGATGGCGCTTTCTCCCTCAAGGTGTTTGGCATATGTAAAGGTTATACTGCCAACTTATGAACTCAGTAAGAAAGACCCAAGCAAGGCAGGCGTCGCTAATACCAGTAACACGAAACACAGAACAATTGGGAGGCGATGCTAGGGTTTCATTTGCTTAGGTTAGCTCTATAAAAAGAGGTTTTATTTATTGTAATCGCTAATACCAACAATTTTAGTTGTATACACAGAGCAATCAGCGATAAGGGAATAGTAATAATAAGAAATAAATCAAAACATTCCCAATCCAGCGCTTTTTGCTTCCTCATTTAGGTTAGCAGTACCCTCTGCGCATGCTCTTTTGCGGTAATAATATTTTGTTGTTTAACGACGCTGTCAATTGCCAGAATCACATCAGCGTCGCCGGTGACCCGGAATTTTGTCCGGTAAGAGTTATTTTACATATCAGTAAATCTACTGACATGGAGTTGTCATTTTTAGGCATATTAAAAACCATCGGTCTGGGCCTATCAGTAGGCCAGCGTCTAACCGAGTCACACAGACCAACGCTCTGTTGTGGGAAGATCACCACATTAGTGGGAAGATGGCCATGTTTATGACATTACGCGATCACCTTTGTTATAAATGAAAACCCCCTTAAAAGAGTGATTGGGTAGTTTCAAGGCTATTGAAGAGACAATCAACTCTATAAAACACTCCTAAGGTAAACAGATCCTGGATTATTTCTCACCTTCCTTAGATCTGGAAGTATGACTGGTCAACGTTCCCGTTACTATAATTTTATTAATATGCGCTTTAATAAACTCAATTTCAAAGCGTAAGACAAAGATAAATATTGGACCAGACGTTTATCTTGCAGTACATTTGTTGGTGACATTGCGGAAAATTGATTGCAGGCGTGTATTCAGTGGCAGACTGTTGTCTATCTTTACTTGTCGACTACAAAGTCTCCATTCAGTGTTCCCGTGTTTCTGTGTATATTTCAGTGTAGAGTTGAGTCATGCGAGGAATATTCCCACGACAAAGCATACGGTGCTTTGTATGAGTTCTACCCTTTGTTAACATAGCCTTCCTGGATGGACCGCGGCAGAATTGTGCAACGTAACTTGGTAAGCTGCTTTCTAGCAGCCGAAACTACTATTGCGTATTACCATTTCTGAATGGTTGAGAAAAATAATACTGCAGACATAAGAATTCGTATTTCCTTGTAAACTTGCGGTAAGCCAACTTTAATATCAGTTTTAGTTTCATGCAATGTGTTTGGGTCATTCATACATATATGAAAGGAAGTACCTGTCCATATTGAAATGCTTGACTATTTTCATCCAAACTTCTCTTCTGTTGCTTATTCTTTTTCTCCACTTCAAGACTTAGACAATTTGTCCGTTCCGACTTCATAAAACTAACTCCATTCTTTTTCTCGGAAGTTAAAATTTCTCAAAACCGCAATTATCCGTTACATATTGAGAGGGACCCTAGAGAGTTTTAAAAATTCTTCAGTTAGTCCAACTTTACCGTGTTTTAAGAGTTTGTTAGAGTGATCAAAATTAAGATGTGTTCCGAATTTGAAGTTATTCTGATGCACAGTTTTAATAATTTTAGAAAATAAATTTAGCTATATTTGTCTTTCGCATTAAAATATTTAAATAATTTAATACACACCTTATGAGTGCATAAACAAAAGTGGCTGTGAGTAATATTTTATATACAATTTCAATTATATAAACATTTTGCAATTTTAAGAAGTTCGACGTATTTCAGTTTTAGACTTTGACAAACATTTTTTAAGTAATGCATGTATTTTATGCCGATAGAAAATTTTATGCAATATAGATGTTAACATATACACAGCGTTTCAGCAAGATCTAGGTATATCAAATTGCGACACGTGGAACATTTTTAATGGAAAAATGTTTTGAGATACAGCAAAATTTACGTAAAATCTAATATTTACGAAGTTTTACCTGCATTAGAATTTGCCAATAGCATACACACATACAACCTATTGGATGTCAGTGTATTTTCCTTAATGAGCACATTCAAACGTAAAAATGAGTTGTATTGCTTCTCTGACTTGGGTGGGTGGAAGTAACCCATTGCCATGCAGCGCTCTGTATGTAACATTTTAAAATGGCTGCGTATGAAAAATAAATATATCACCAAATGGGGGGGGAGGGGGGTGGAGGGGGAGGATTAGCTTATGATCTTACGACAGAAACCAAATTTCGAAGTTTTGAGCATTTTTGGTTAGGAACTCAGCAGGGTCTCGCCTCAAGTTTGCAAGGGAGATAAGTGTGAAATAATATTTATAAATCCCGGAGTATATGCCATGCATGGACTAATTTACAAAAATTAATAAAACAATAATACCTATTGTCATTCACAACTAAGACTCTTCAAGTAAAATCCGTTGTCTTGAGCAAACTGCCTAAAATGCACACAAGAGTTTATTTTAAAACAATAAATAATAAAATGCTTCTTTTATAAGTGATAAACAGTAATTTATGCTACATAGTACTTTATTGTGTTTGGGGACTTTTTAAAGGTTTGCCGATTAAACATATATACCAAATGAGGAGCGAAAAACCACAATGAATGCAGATTTATACGGATCACAATATTGATACATTATATGAAAACTCGGAATCATTTATATTGGTAAATATTAAATATGGACGAAGAGTTTCATGACTTATTTCATCTTCTGTAATCGTCCTAAAATTACTCAACCCTTCCGATAATTCTTTCAATGTGAAAAAATTAATGGGTCAACTGTTGCACTTGAGGAAGTCGTTTCAGTGTTGCCGTATACAGGCTTAGGGACCGCGTAACGCAGGGGGCCAGCGCATGAGAAATGAAAGTAGCCAGCAGTTGGGATTTGTAGTTGGCTATGCGTATCACATCAGAATGAGGATAACTTCCGGCAATAGATGGTCAATAACGCGGGGAACTATTCTTGTTCAAAATGGCAAATTTGGGCAACTTGCTTATGTGCCATTTCATATTAGGGTGAAACAAATTAATTCATAAGTCACATAACCTAAAATAACCAAGAAATCATAAGCTCATGCAGTTGTGTAGTAGTTGGATAACCTTAAATGGGAATATATTTCCTAAATATACGTTTATAAAAGAAATGTAAAGTTGCTTTTAGAGGCACTAATCGTATAACCTGAAAATAACTGAAATCATAAGCTCATGCATTTTTGCAGTACATAAATAACCTTAAATGGGGATGTATTTCATTATGTACGTTCATGAAACAAATGCATAGTTTTACAAGTCACATAAATTAACAAACGGAATGATTTAAACATTACATTTTACTGCAAATAATTGTCCCAAATTACTGGCGATTTCAATGTTATTTAAAATACAGATTTCCGTTGATGATAGCAGCCATAAGGAACGAGGAAAAAGGAAATCTTCGTAACACGTTCTGCTACTATTACATCTCCTTTGCTTACATTTTTCCACTACTTAGCACTTTTATTCCATTGTTGTACCGGTGCTCCTCTCTGATTCAAAGCTGCCAACCTCTTTGTCCAGCAGTGCACTTCTTCATGTTAAGTTGGCATGGTTTTGCGACATTGTGCATCAAGAAGCCCGTATACGGTAGCATTACCCGTTTTATTTCACAGGAATAAATGGCATAAGGACAACAAACATGGCCATTTTGCCTCTACTAGTGCACATGCGCGACGGGGTTTGCCAATCTAAATGAGAAGCGAAATATCGAGTTAGGCCATGAGTTCATTTATTTTTGTTCTTCTTTTTGAAAGATTGAATCATAAACGTATTAAGAATGCTTTGGTATACCCATTGGTTGCTAGTTAACCTAAGCTTTATATATAAACAAACTAGCCGTAATCTAGTATCTCGGAATCAGTAACTTAAGTCATAAATGATTAATCATAAGCATAATAAGATAGTAGTTACTAATTAAGTTAGGAGGCCATGTCTAGAAGTAACAAAAATGGTTCTCAATCTGTGTCGGGTTTAGGTCCCTTAAACTCTCGGCTACGTTTTATGGTTTATGATCCTCGATCTCTCGTTTACGCTAAACCAACCGCTCGCGAGTTTGTTAGTCTTATGTTGGCACCTCCAAATCTGTCAGCGGTACTTGTTAATCATATGTTCTCAGCTCTGCATTTCCATTTGCAAAACGCATGAACAGCTGTAGGGAAAAGCCAGAAGGATTTTGAGGCCGTAGTATAATAGCTGATCCAAAATAATTACAAATTATATAACATTTTCAGAACTTGGAAGATTTTCGGGAGGAGAGGAAGGCTAGGGAAATTAAATATATGTCTTCCACCAATATTTCATACCTTTTGCGAAAATATCGGGCTACACTAGGCCTATCACAGGGACTTCAATGAATTTTCTAAGGAGCGAAATGGAGGATAAGCAGTTTATATCTTTAGATATTGTAGAATAATTTCAAGGAATGTCAGGCGTAAATGAAATTAATTAACCCTGCAGTAACCTAGTAGACTCTTGTTTGATTTTCGAGAGCATAAGTGACATTGTTATTCTTTCCCTTTCTTAAGGACACTTGATAAAGACAATTTTCATACTGAATCCCAATTAATTTACCTTAAGGTTGCTTGAAAACTCTGCAAGCGACCCTAATAAAACTTTTGCCACCTATTAAACTTCTTCTAATTCAGAAACCACACTAAAATCATAACTTGGATTAATAATTGCCAACTTGTTGATTTTTCAATAAATAAAATTTGCAAAACTTTTAACATATTTTGTTCTTCAGGTACATTTTTCTCCTACACAATTAAAGTGAGAAAGTCCCGATTTTGTAGTCACTTTATAAACATATTATTTGGCATAGCTGGTGGAAGATTAAGATACTTAACCAAAAATAACAGTTTTAAAAATATATAGTCATGTAAATTAAGGAAATTGAAGCTATTAACAGTGAAGCAACACAAATGCCAAAGATAAAAAAATGGATTACACTACTTTCCAACCCAGATATAATCCCCCAGAGACCAAGGAAAACAGCTGTTGCAGCCTTCCGACTATTGACAAATCACGACTGCTTAGCAAGTCATCTCTACAGAATAGGTATCTCATCCTCACCAATATGTGGCCTGTGTAACGATCCAGCAGAAATGAACGAAGACCACTTGAAGAGCTGTGAAGCATTAAGATCAGAAGAAACTACAGTTCAAAAGTGTTGGAAAGCACGAATGCTAATGGCTTCATTGCCAGATGCAAGGCACTAGAAAACAACAACAACAACAGTGAAGCAACAAGATTCTAAAGTAAGAACAAAATTGCTTTTTAGTTTCTAAGTTTTTTCTTGCTTTAGTCATGTAAACTTTATTTTTAAAATTGTTTTAGGTATTTCTAACATAAAAGCTTTCGCCGGGTGTTTACAGTAGTATATTTTGCATATGAACAAAAGAATCAAAGCAATATTATAGTTTTTTTTTTTTTTTTGTTTTTTTTGTTTTTTTATAGAAAAGTGCAGCTAAAGTTACAAAAAAGCAAGTTTCGGTAAATGGCAAGATACCCAAAGATGCTGGCAGCCATATTAAAATTGTTATTAAAATCCCCATTTAAATGGCCTTAAATGGCGAAAACACACAAAAACCTTATATGAGCATAATATACAAACTACGTGGATTCATATTATGTACAAAATAAAAAAATCAATTTTTTGAGTCATCTGTCTACCAAGTGTCCTTAGGACGCGAGAATAAGTATGAATGTTACAGCAAATATAGTTTAAGTTTCTCAAGGATGTTCCTCTCAAGAGAACTTTGTGTATATCGAATTCTTAAGCGGGTAATTGTGACAATGCTGAAATGTGCTATATTTGGGGTTTTATCATCTTCCAGGCCATCCTAGACAGTAATTCTGTTCATGATTTATGGTGTTTACTCGATATTCATTTATAACATATGCAAAATGCTTTAATTACTTAATTGCGCATATAGTCAGTATATTATAGATAATGCCGCTCTTGAGTCTATGAGTGTATAAGAAACCTAATGGTGGGAAAATTGTTATACCTTCAGAAATTAGAGAAAAAATTGTGTTAAACCCAAAAATTCGATTACAAATTTCGCTGGAGATACATGTTATGAAGTCTCCTGTTTAATAAAATGGAAGCTTTTTTTTTAAAGAAGTTCCAAACACATTCGTGCACGTGTCTGAGAATATAACTCAAAAACAAAATCTCGGTGAGCCAGTCGGTAGAGCACCTGAACCTTGGGCCACGGCTGGAGGTTGGGAATCTTTCTCTGTATTCCATATCCTCTCCATAATCTAGAAGTATGAATATCTGTGATATAGATAGATACTTTATTTCACTGTTTAGGGCATTGACCGGTGGCAGCGCTGTCAATATAATACAATATAAATATAATACAATGTAATTTGTCAATATAATATTCAATGTAATACAGTGTAATTATAATTTTAGTCTCTCTTTGAAATTATTAACACTTTGAGGCAAAGTCTCCAGTAACTCTGCTGTCAAATTGTTCCAGTCATCAAATGTTATATTTGTAAATGAAAAGTTACCTACATCGGTTTTCTGTTCTCTATTTCTTATTTTTTTGAGTGATCATTTCTCCCTCTGTATGATGGGGTTAACAACCGCTTTGTTATATAATGTATAAAACCCAAAGAAGTCCAATGACACACTGTACCATTTGTTAAAAAATGTCTTTTTGCGCTCGGGGGCCTCAGAACGTTTATTTCTGGTGAAATATCGAAATATCGACATGGAATTTTTAGGTGGAACACAATCAACAACCAATTCATGGTCCCATCTCAAGCTATCTTGTACATGTTTGTAAATTTGGAATGGAAATACCTGTATATGACGGTAAGTTTTCGTATGTACATATAATTAAAGAATGCGTTTTGACTCACAGTATACTAAATATTGGTGTATTTTATCTGCAAATGTTTTCTAATATTTCATTTATTGTGTATGTTATCTTTCAGGGATGTTTAAATGATAAATTGATTTTGAAGCAATTATATTTACTACACAATTGCGTGGTGAATTATTTATACTTAATGCAATTATTGAATGAGTTATTTATGTATTAATCCACGGATTAACATTTATTTTCAATGTTGTCGTCTTTCCTCTTCAATCGCTAAACCTAAAACACTTTTGTACTTATTTCACAATATATTCGTCAAATCTTCTCTTCTATCATGTACGTTCATTTTAAGTTAGCAAGTGAAGTGATACCTTGTTTCTTCACAGAAATGACTTACCTCTGTTATGCATTATTAATGAGATATCCAGAATGTTTTTAATTACATAATTTTCGACATATGATTTCGCAATAATCTTACAATACTTGAGTTAAAATTATTGCTTGGGTATTGTGCGTCCAAAAATATTTTGTAGTAACATTGTTTTCGGTATGCTAACTCTTCCTTTGAATGTCAATTATTTACTTTTCTCTGAATCTTGTCAATATATATTAATTATTCTTATGCTCGATCATGCCATGATGTACGCCTATAGCCTCTGTAATGGAGCTTATTACACCCACCTCTTCATAACGATAGTGTTATCCACCAATCAAAGGCGCATCCGTTTATAGCGACACTGCTGGCCACCAATCAAAAGATCCCCATGTAGCAACCAATATTTTGCCGTCTGCGCACATTCCCATGCAGCTAAAAGCCTTCTGGTTTGTGAAAGCACTTGTTTTAAAGGCCATGGCTTGCTTTAATAGTTAAGGTTTTATAAATGTTTTAAACTTAGACACGTGGTAGTGAATAAATAGCGTATGAAACTGGAGTATATGAGAATTAAGATCCTGTATGAATATTATGAAATTCGCTACTGTTCGTTTCATAAAATATATTCTCATGTTAATTGCTGCCGTTATCCTCTCATCACATAATACATATATTATGACTATTTCATTTAGCACTGTAAAATATTGTTTAAATTTCCAAGTAAGAATTTCCGTTCTAACATTTTCGAGTGGCGACTGAGTTGCACTCATATTCCCACAGAAATTTCTGTAGCATATTAGAACCCGCACATGCAGGAGGTCATAAACTCTGTTGAGAGATGCTGGTAGTTCGTCTGCAAGTAGACGCCAGCAATAACTGCACATTAAACTGACATAAAGGAACAACCATATACGACGGATGAGTCGATGGTATTTTAATCCAGGCGTCGTCAAGTCCAATCGATATTACAGATTACCTGGTATTAGGGCATTACATCTTTTCTTTTTGCTTCTTCATTCCGATAACAATTTTCCTTGAACCGAGACAAATTATCTGCACTCAGCTAGGATAATTGATTCGATTATAGAAGAAAGTCGTAAAAGTGACGCAATTATTCTTAGTCGGCACCATAGCCAAAGAGGAAATTGCTCTTCTGCAAATCGGGTTCGAATCTCAGCTAGCGAAGTGCTTAAAAGTTACAGTTGTAACTGACGTGGAGTTGGCAGTTCTCAAGAACTCAAAGGGACCGACTTTATACAAAACTAAGGTGCTGCCAATCTTCCAGTGAGAATTACTAGTTTCAAGTGAGTCAGTAAATCTAATTTTGTTTTTAAATAACACAAGTTGATTATGACAGACACAAACTTTAATGGTTGCCGATATCTGTCCACTACTATTGTCTTTCCTATGGGTGCAATTATATTTGTTACCAGCATTACAATGTGATGTCACAGCGTGTTTAACTGTACAACACCGCAAGGCGTGACAAGCCTTTAATTGAGTTGTGTTGAGCCAACCGCCATTATATTTTATTCCAGCCATAAATTACCTCTTACTTCATATTACATTGCATTGTAATGTTCTATTGACGTGAACTGAGCAAACAGAATATCACGAAAGGTAATCAGATAATACTATAAAGGGGGGGGGGGGAGGGGGTTGCCACAATTAGGGTATAGCGGGGCTATTTCGCTCATTTAAAGTTTGAACAAAAATTAGACAATAAAGGAAACAAAATTCTGTAACATTAAAAGCTCAACTTATGAATGTTATTAAGTATATTTCGATAATTAAATCACACTTTCGCAGAAATAACCCACAGAAAAACATTGCATTCAAACGTGCACAATGAAGGGGGGAGGAGAGAAGAAGACGCTCGCTAAAGGGCCTATTTCGTTCAAAGCTTCTTGTGATAAAAATCAGACACACAGAAGGCTGTGGATTGCATATGGAGTGTAACTAAAAATTTATCTTATAATTCTGAGTAGTACTTTCCTCGTGTCCAGGTTGTATCGGGGTATTTCACTACAAAGGGAAGTAGTTCTCAACCCAACGTAGCTCTGAAGTAAAGGTAGCTATTGCCTTTCAATATTTGACTTGTTAAGTGTAAATTTATTGACTTATAATTATGGCATAACAAAGAAAAAGCTGCTCATTGTCGATGCTGCGATGTACGATATCACAGCAGTCAGCTGTTTTAGCAGCAGCATGGTCAACATCAGTCTATAAAACCAGGTTTACCACCTATCTTTTGAAAATAGCATCACAATAAACAAAAGCAACGCTGCAGCCACACGCAGTTACTCTGCAATTGCTCAATCTGTGCCAAATAAAGAACAAGCTTTAGTAATTGAAGCACATGATAGTTTACCAATGAAAGAATATGTACTAGCTCTAGGTAAATTAGTAAATCCACTAAGTATTAGATTCGTATCACGTATTTCTAACAACAGAGTTTGTATCTACCTGGTGGAAGACATAACCTCAAGATTTTCAAAGACCAAAATTAATGACTTATCATTGGAAATCGTACCCCTCCTAACTGAAAGGGTTATAATATCTAATGCGTATCTAATGTGTGCCCAGTGGTACCAACAATGTACTTCAGGAAAATTGTTGGAATAAAGGTATTGAAACAGCTTCTGCAATTTCCTACATCAGAACAGGGATATCTATACCAGGGTATACCCACGTAATGAGCTTCCGCCAGAAGTTTTTGTAAAACCCGAGGATTTTGATAAATTGCCTGAATCAATTTGAAGGTACCACATACTGGATTTACTTTTCATCAGATGCCCCAACCTGCTTCCTTTGCAAAATGGAAGGCTATTTTGCGATGCAATTCAAATCGTCCTTGGAACCTGCTACTGACCAAGAAATTGCGGGAAACACTAGCAATGTAGATTCTAAAAAAATCCGAGTAGTATCGATTCACAGGACACTCTAACGCCAGAACCAAGCGGTCAAGATTCTGATAGTCAATTAGCTGAAGAGAATAAGGAAATTCCAACGATGGAATGCACAACAATATCAGGATTGGAAATCTCAAAAAGTCCAACTCCTAGGGAGGCAGCTTAGAGTACTGCAATAAAGAAAATGGAATTCTAAGATGTTCCTCTTTAAAGACCTATTTCTACTTCAAGCCAGCACACAGAAAATTAGTAACAGTACCCCTCAGACTCATCGTCAGCAAGCAACGAAGCGTAACCAAGCAATGTAATGCAAAAGAAGATCCAACTTATACATAAAAAAACTAAAACAGACAGTACAGTGACATTTGACGATCGGCTCATTCCTGCTAGGACATTAATGGAAGTAAGCCTAGAAAATTACATTTTGGACTTCCAACAGCTCAAGAATTTCGTAGAAAACACAAAAGGAACGTCAGATAGTGCCCACAGCTCTCAAATATACAGACAACCTGGAAAGTCTGTTGGACACTATAAAAAAATCCCACCCTTAATTGACAAATAAAGGAATTTAAAATCGATTCACTCGTATTGAAAAGAAGCTCGGTCTAGAAATTCACAAATTCAGAACACCAGAAGTTCTCTGGGCTCCATCTAATTCTATCTAGCGTGCTTTTTGTCTTCATGTTTGTTTATCTTTTAATACATCTCACAAAAATGGGCTGTGCCATATTACAATGGAACCTTCGAGTTTTCTGAGCACAACATGAGTATTTTAATATTTTGATTAAAAATCATCGGCCAAATGCCATTTTTTTACAGGGAACAAACTATAGCGACCAATTTATATTAAATATACCTGGATATTCAACTTACGCTAAGAACAGAGAAGCAGCATTCGACGCCAGTAGTGGAGTAGCAACCTCCATTAAAGATAACAATTCATCAAGAAATACCATTAATAACTCCCCTTGAAGCAGTAGCAATAAAAGTAATATGCCAACTCCTGTCTGTATATGTAAAGTCTACTTACCTTGCAGCTGTAAGCTTAAACTTGAAGACCTTCAAACTATAATTAATCAATTACCCAATCCTTTAATGGTCCTGGGTGGCTTTAATAGTTACCATATATTATGGGACTGTAATAAAACTGACCAAAGTGGGAAACTTTTAGTATCTATATTACTAGAACAAAACTTAACATAACTTAATTCCTTCCAAGCTATGCATTTCGATCTTGCCCATGAGACCTTTAGTAGCATTGACTTGAAAATAATCTCCCCGCAATGCATACCTATTTAGCTGGTCACTTTATAGTGTGCCTTATGGCAGCGATCATTTTCAAATCATTATAAACACGGGCAATGAAACTTCTGAATACACACAATGGCCAAAGTGAATAATTAGTAAAGCAGATTGGCTAACATTTAAAACCCTTACTAGCCAAGCAGTGTCATCTTTACCATTGATACAAAACCACTCAAATATTAACAATATTCTAAAGTAAGAACAAATTAGAAACTAAAAACTTCACTTATCTTAGTAATATTGCAAGTTCTTGGTGCAAAGCTGACTAAAGTTTCAAGCTGACTCCAACTCATTCTCAAAGCTATACAAACAAATTTGTTACCAAAGCTACGGATGTTCATTTTAATCACTAATCTCTGAAAACAAAAAACATAGATACTGATGCTCATTTTAATTACCAATCTCTGAAAACAAAAATCTATAAATACAATCTATAGGAGGTGTTTCGAAGCTCATAACACAGTTCCTGTTTTTTAAAATAAATATTTCTTCCCAAACCATTAAATCAATAGGTCCACTTAATTGCACTACTGCACTAACTGCAGCTGGTCAGGTGACTACAATGCCACCCATCTTCAGAGAGCAGCAGTTACAGTTCACAAAGCCCCACACAGCAGCGTCAAACTCGCCCATTGCCAACGCTTCCGACCCTGAAAGACCGGATTGAAACGAAATGGAGGGACGAGAAAATCGGGAGATGTGTTTTGTTCCCAGAATTTGCCTGGTGACCTGGGAAACCCCCGAAAAAAAAACAAAAAAAAAAAAAAACAATGTTTCAGGGAGGGGGACACGTTATCGCAGAGCCATCTCGTTCAGTTAGTATAGGTAAGCAGCAGAGAAAATAAAAAGCTTCTCGTTGAGTAGATGGACTTACAATTCCCACGAATAGGCCATTGCAGCAGTGCAAGGGAATAGAATGGACGTAAATGAATTCAGTAACATAGTTTGTTGTACATATGGAGATTTTAAAAGTAGGATAGGTTCCGTAATTAGGCTGAAATCATAATCGTTTTAACTGGTCCGTGTGACAAAATATACTATGTGAATGTGAAGAAGCAAGCACCGATTGGGTAGTTCGTTCTCTACCTCTAAGCTCACTTTGCAGGCTAACAAAACAGGTTGGCTATGCAATGTCCAGTGCATATGAATTATTATTAGCTGGGAACTAGAGCATCACATCGTAGCGGAGAGGAAAAGCTTACCATAATTTTGTATCGCCCAGAGAGAAGAGGGCGATAGCCTACCTCACGTACCTTGGGACGCCTGTTCGTAACTCGGAAGTTCATTTGGCGCAAGCCACGTTGTGCAACCATCCCTTTTATCTCTATGATGCATCGCGATGATGTGAATGTCCAATGTGGTTGAAAAGGTAGCAACATTGGTTGTGAAATCTCCTTTTAGGCAGTAGCACTGATATTTTCATTAGGTTTTTCTCCATTTTACATCAAATAATAGCGGATTTCAGGTCTTCAGTTGTCCCCCCTCCCCCCCCCCCCCCCAAATAATCTCTTTATCCATGCAGTTGTTTCCTTCTGGTGACAGAAATGTTGTACTAGCAGCAAAAGGTCCATTATATTAATTATCCGATTATTTGTTTGCCTATTCCACTTATTTCTTTCAGTGCTTCTCTGGTTTCTGCAGGGTCTGATAAAACGCTGCTTAATAACTTAACCTTACATTTTCTGGGAGCCATCAAAACAAAACTAATTCATTACAAAACATTTATACTGCCCATCTGTCTATAAATAAGCATACTGGATGTTCCAAGAAAAACATCGACAACGCTTAGTATGTTGTGCTGGATGGAAATTGATTGGTTTTCAAATAGGAATCCCGTCCGGATATGCAGGTTTGGACCCTGCAGAGCGTCGAAGCTTGAGAACGAACGGTTGAGATAATTTGGTAGCATTCGTTTTGGTATCTCAATACGGAAGGTATGAACCCTTATGTCATGGGATAAACGACCTGAGCAAAATAACACTTCTGCGTATGCGCTAAATTCCTTCATAATGTCCTTGGTGTGCATCCTACTGCGTTACTTGTGTAGTCTCCAGTACAGTAACGTTTTAACAGCAGTGCGACACGTACCAGTACACAGATGTTGTAATAGCCGACTTGAGCACCAGCACACTTTTAAGTAAATGTGCGGAATCACCTCAACGTCCCATATTCAAATCGATGGATTGGTAGAGGTGGACCAGTTCCATGGCCAGCACGATCGCCAGAACTCACACCTCTCAACTATTTTCTGTGGAACCGTGTGAAGAGTATGGTGTATGGCCCTCCTGTAACATCGGTGGAGGACCTTTTGGCTCGAGTACATGGAGCGATTGAAAATCTTTAAAGGCAATCGGACGTATTGGCTCATATGCATAAGGCTCAGCACCGCTGCAATGACGTAAGAAGTACACAGTTCGAAGCCCGTTTGTAATGTAGACATTTTTTTTAATTAACGTCCTCCAACATTGTGTCATGTCGGACGAAATAGTGTTGACAGCTCGATGCTGGGTTTATTAACGAAATGTGAACGTATACCCATCTCACAGTTCGTGGCGCTACAGCGTCCAAACCGTGCATTTCCGGATAGGAGTTCCTATTTAAAAACCGATCAGTTTGCCATCCCACATAACATATTAAGCGTTGTCGGTGTTTTATACATATACCTGTGTGTGTGTGTGTGTGTGTGTGTGTGTGTGTGTGTGTGTGTGTGTGTGGGTGGGTGGGTGGGTGTGTGAGAGAGAGTTTCAAAACTCAATAAATGAAGCATCTTAAGTTCTATTTGCGGTCTTGTAATTTTCCATTCTTGGGGAAAAGGCATACCTCATGCTAACTGTATACATTTCATAATTACAACTTGTAATTGTAATTGTAAGGCCGGCCTGCCACATGCCAATTGTGTGGCCCCAAGTAATATGTTATGCATATGACATTTGACAATTGCGCAGTGATGTATTACTGATTGCAGTGCTGCTAACAATGGTCATCCCTTCCTGACTGAAATTCTATGCCTTTTAACCCCGTCCCCATATCCAATACTCAAGCACAAGAAAGGATGGGCGGGGCTTAGTGAAAACTCCTCGTTGTACGATATGATTTTCCAGGCACATTTTTAAAGTTTCTTTAAGAAAATGCGTCCAGTTATAGGAATGCCATTAATACCGTTAATTCATCAGAGAATGAGATTAGCTTATGCGTGTTGTGCGAGATAAGTGGTTTCATAAAAGCCGCATTATATTTTTTGACATATACAATAATTGCGAGTGCAAATGAAGGAATGCCCAAAATACGACTCAAATATCTATATGAATGTCAATGAAAAGTTACAAACAGTTCACCTTTTTTCTAAACCACAAATGTAATTTCATTTATAATTTAGAATATCGGCGAAGTTTTAAATACTTAATTTAAGCATATATGTGGCGTTTCCCCCAGTTTCTGTTCAGTAATAAATAACCATTGAAGGTATTATGCAACCTAAGCTAGAGTTAAAACGTGCATTTTTTTTTTTTTTTTTTTTTTTTTTTTTTTTTTTTTTTTTTAAATTAACGTCCTCCAACATTGCGTCATATCGGACGGTGAGTGAATGAAACGGGTGAAATGATGCTCAAATGAGCCCGAGGTCCATGGAGCTTTAAGTTATCCGACATTCGTCTTCTCAGGATAAGGGAAAACCTCGGAAAAAACCTTACCCGGATAACTTACCCTAAGCGAGATTCGAACTCGCGACCTCTTGAACGTGAGGCAGACACGCTAACCATCACGCTATCGAGGCGGGCTAAAACGTGCATCCGTAGTAGAATACGTAGAATACTACGGATGCAAATATTTACTGCATGTTGATAAAAAGTTTCAGGCAAACAAAAAGGGGTCTCGGCCCATGTTAATCTAATTTTAAAAAAAATATTATGTATTTTAATAAGCTTAACTTTCTTCGGTTTGCCCTTTCTACATCTTTACGAGCACTTCACAAGCTACTGATAAAATTTCAAGATCTGCATTTTATTTGTCAAGCAACGTGCAATGAAAATAATATATTTTAATGCAAACCGCCCGGACTATTTTTAAGAAAACAAGGTTTTTGGGACTGAATTTTTAATACCTTTGTCTAAATGGTAAGCATATGAAACAAAGATTACACAAAACATGTAGATCTCATTAACACGCAATTTCTGTAGACTGTTTTGTAGTATTAACCATTTAGGAGATATTTACCGTTATTTGTTTAAATTCCCATAAACCTTATATTTTTAGGTGCTGAGTCATTCGTTTGTTATTGTAGTAATGTAAAGTATAAAACTTCAACACCCACATATAGCTACCCCCGTAACCCCCTAACGTAATATCCTTTCGCGGACCAAGGCTTACCGCAGGGTCGCTGCGTCCCCCATCTCTACCCACTACAGGCATCATGAGTAGAGTGAGTGTTGAAGGATGGGACATGGTCAGCGCCCCTAGACATATAGCTACCCACACTTTAAAAATGTACAAACTTTTTCAACTCTCACTTCAGCCTCCTGTTTCCTTCATACTTACAACAAAATATGTAATGAAATCATTGGTGTGTTTATCTCGAATAATACGATTAGATAGACACATACTGTGACGGCGGTTGCCCGCCCATCAAACATACGCTCAAGGTCAAGCTACCTCACACCACTCGCGGCAAGTAAACGAGGTGACAATGGAGCGGATCGGAACAAAGACGATTTTTCCAGACTATTCGAGAAAACTGCTTGTGCGCCGGGCTTGATTATCAAAAGGTGGATTTTGAGAAAAATTTGTGCTACGTCATTCTCGGCTGTATAAGTGAATACGGTGTAGAGAAAAACAGCGGGTCATTAAGTGTAGAACGAGACAGCTGTTACCAATTACTTGGTTTTAGGTGTGTGTGTGTGTGTGTGTGTGTGTGTGTGTGTGTGTGTGTGTGTGTGTGTGTGTGTGTGTGTGTGTGTGTGTGTGTGTGTGTGTGTACAGTCAGTGTTGAGAGAGAGAGACAAAAAGAGTGAGAGAGAGTTTGAATATCATCAGAGAGAATTGTAGACTTCAAATCGTGACGCCGGAGTTGTTTGTTTTGTGAAACAGTTTTTAGGCAAGCCTGTTAGAGTGAATGTAAGTGTATCGAAGCGGTTTGTGTGTGAGAGAGAGAGAGTAGAATTGTTGAGAGACAGTGAAGTACGAGTTAAAGTTATGATGGGACAGAACAGCTGAGTTACAAGGTCTCGACGAGTTGTGGACTGTATTAACGATAAAAAAGATGAGTAGGTTTTTATGATTCAATTTAGAAGACAGATAAAGTGACAGAAAAAGTAACTGAAGATGTCATTTGTCTCAGTGGTGTCAGGAGCGGGGTTTGTCGCATTGTCATTGTTACACTGGTGTAAGGAGTGGAATTTGGCACATAGTCATTTTGTCACAAATGTTTAAAATATGGTTAGTAGAAGAGGCGGTAGAGAAAAGCATGTAATGTAATACATCAGATTCCCCTACCCCGTACAATGCATGCAACCAGAAAGCATATTTTTATGTTGAATGAAGTTATATGGATTTTTTATATTTGTGTGTGTTAAACATTTACAAAAGTTGCAGCCTCAAAAGGAACTTCAGTACGAAATATACACAATATCTCTACACCACAAACACCACAATTAGTACTCATCTCAACAGGCATATATAAAAACAAATGAAACAGTAGCGCACCATGCAGAGGTAAATCACGAATTACATTGGTTTACATTAAGTCAACCGTTAGCGAATATCTGGACATGACATTACCACATGCAAAATGGAAACAGAAGAAGCACCAAACACTTTAACAACGCAATATCGTGACAGCAGATAACCTGTGCCATTGACATTTCGAAGTATCGAGCGTAGATTACAGGTCACGCCTTTGAACACCGAGAGCAAACCGAGTCCAATTCTGCTAGATTAACGGGAACAAAACTGATACAGGCAGGAATTACAATATAACCTCAGCATTGTCAAAGCGAAGCGATTCAAATAATATAAAAAGGGAAATCCTAAAGGGAATATTCTTATGTAATTGAAACTGTTAAATTAGATTATTAACCTTACACTCAAATTATCTTGTATGCAACCCTAGCATTAAAATGGCTTATTATGATGGCATAAATCGTGCCAAATTACTCTCTTTCTGGCACCATGCCAGAAAATGAATGACAATTACCATGGCAACAAGACAGCATTGACATCATCAGAACCACAGCATAATTTTCTCCAATATACCTGTAAGAAAACCATCACTATCACAAACTAACGCATTTTTTGTTTCCTCATCCGAGAACTTCTCATATTGTTTTTCGTAAACTACTTCTGATTTTTCTGGAATTAATAAATCCTCAGCACTCTTGGCTTCGTTCAAAATGTTTACATATTTTAATTAATTTTATAATGCTCTTTCATAATTTTATTAGTTATTTTTACGAATTTTAGTGCTAGAATTGCATAAAACGGTGCATCTAACACGTGTATAATATTTTCATATTGACATGCGCATATAGTATCACAATCAGATTATACACAAGTTACATAAATAATTATGTAAATACCTGGGTGATCGAGCTTCCCTCGGCATTTTCCCCCTTTTTTGTGAAATCTTACTTTTTGGGGGAGAAGATACTTATTTAGATGAACCTGAAAAGCAAAACATTAACTGAAAATAATTTTTTATCGCAATTGTTAAGAGTCGTTTCCAAGATACAAGAAATATAGAGAAATATATAAATAGTTCATAAGCATGACCATTTAAGTCGTAAAATGTCCAGTTATTGGGTGCTGCGGTCGACTCTATCTTCCAGGGCGTTAACATGTTGGTCAAGGTCCTTCATCTTTCCGTCGAGTTCTTCCATGTCTTCCTTAACCCTGGTCAGTCTCTCGTTAGTATTATCCGATAGCTCTATCTCCATGTCTTACAGTCTTGTTTTCATCTTTTCCATTTCGGAGTTTACACTTTTCAATTCGCTTCCATTTTTTCCGTTTTTGTTTCTATTTTTTCCATTTTTGTTCCATATTTTCCATTCCGAAGTTTGCATTTTTCAATTCGGCTTTTCATATTTGTTTCTATCTGCCGCATTCCGGAATTCATTTCATCTCTCATTATGTCCATCTTGGCTAACATTTGTTTCATCAACTGTTCCATTTCGTGCTTTTCGTCGCACTCCTGACACCAATTGTGACAACTTTAATTTTTTAAATATTTCTTTGTTTTTGATTAAAACACCGGAATGACACTAAGCAAAAACACTATTGAACAATAACAAATACTGCAGGAAGAAAAGCTAGTTGATAAACCCATGTGGATGTAATGCGCATTTCTGTATCAATCATATAAAAAAAATGTATGAATTGTTCGTCGATGAGAGAGTGATGAAAGAAATGTGATTGTGTTTAGTAAAAGAAAAATAAGTATAAAAACCGTGTGAACGTTATACGTTGCACTTATATTTCAAATGTATGGAAAAATGTATGAATTGTTTGTAGAAGAGGGAATAGTATGTTATGTGAAAGAAAAGGGACTATAGAAAACCATAATATTCCCTAACCATGTTAATGTAGTACGTTGCATGGTAAAATGCATTGCATAAAAGCCTTCTCCAAGAAAAAATACTTACATATGCAAATTTTCATGGCCATTGGTCAACCGGCTTTGAAGTTTACTCACTCTTCAACATACAATATGTATAGGCCTTAGTTTGTAAAGTTGAATATGTGAGTTGTTACGTAAAACAAAAGTGTGTAGAGAAAATAGCATGAATGTAATGCGTTGCATTTCTGTTTCAAACATACAGCACATTGTATGAATTGTATGTTGAAGAGCATTAGCGAAAGAAGAGTGATTGTGTCTCGTAAAGAGAGAATTAGAAGAGGAAATCGTGTGAATGTAATACGTTGCATTTATATTTCAGTTATAGAAAATTGTATGAATTGTTATAGAGCTAACAGAGGATACATGAATGTGCTACGTAAAAGAAAAGCGAGAAAAAACCATTTGAAAGTAATATATTGTGTAGTAAAATGATACTAAAGACACTTTCTCAGTGAAAAATACATAAACGTGCCGAATTTCACGGTGATCGGTTAAGCGGTTTTCGAGATTAACAGCCATGTACATATATAAACCATCCATTTCGTATATATAGACGATATGAATTGTTTTTAGAAGAGTGAGTAGAGAAAGAGATGTGAATGTGTTACCTAAACATGAGTATAGAAAACACTGTGAATGTAATATGTAGCATTTCTATTTCAAGCATACAGAAAATTGTATGACTTATGTAGAAGAGTGAGTAGAGAAAGAGATGTGAATATGTTACCTAAAAGTGAGTAGAGAAAACAGCGTGAATATAATCTGTAGTATTTCTATTTCAAACATACAGAAAATTGTATGACTTATTTGTAGAAGAGTGAGTAGAGAAAGAGACGTGAATGCGTTACCTAAAATTGAGTGAAGAAAACAGTGTGAATGTAATAGTATTTTTATTTAAAACATACAGAACATGGTATGACTTATTTACAGAAGAGTGAGTAGAGAAAGAGATGTGAATGTGTTACCTAAAAGTGAGTAACTAGAGAAACAGCATGAATATAATCTGTAGCATTTCTATTTCAAAACATACAGAACATGGTATGACTTACTTGTAGAAGTGTGAGTAGAGATGCAAACTTAGAACTTTCGTGAAATGGAACATCGTTGTTCATTTTTTATATGTTAAGCCTGCAAAGAGAACGGAATCTCAAAGTTTTAAACGATTTGACTCGATCAAAGCCTACTGTATTCTAATATTCCCTTTGCACCTACAAGAAAATAAGCAATATATATCGACTAACACGAAGAAGATATAGGGATAAGAATTTTTAAGAATGCTTAGTACACGAGTAGAGAAAGTCATGTGAGTGCAACACATCAGATTTTTATAAATAAGTCTTTTGAGTTCAGGGCACTTTAAGACATATTTCAGTGAAATCTCGACATTAAATTTTTGGGCTGACTGCAATACCTTCTCTGACTACCATATTACTGTGGCAAAGAAAGTAACAATAGGTGTTTGTTGTTTACTCCCCCTTTAAGCAATTCTTCTCCACTACTTGACTACTTCGACTCGTCTAGAATGTCCCGATCAAAATAATGCAGTGCTTGAAAACCATTATATTCAAATTTATCATCATGTACGACAAGAATAGTCTAAAACGCAAATGAAAAATAAATCTCGAGGTTATTGGAAGGGGATTCAAGTGCTCTGCATCGGCCCCCACTGCATGGGGAGGAAAAGAACAAACAAGTAGATAATATTGCCAACCCATATGTTTCGTTGTGGGGTTGGTAGCCACGCGTACTCCCATCATTGTCCATTCATCTGTCGTGTTCCATAAACAGGCATCGTTCCGGACCCTCCATGACAAATGATTTTCTTCCCCATCTCTTGCAAGACAATTATACCCCTCTTCGTTAGTCATTCTTGTGCATTTTCCAGCCTCCTCATGTATACCCAGCTGTGCACTGCATTACTATCAGGTCTTTCATCTCTTGTCGTTAGCAAACGGGAAATTCTCATTACGTGTTTGAGGCCACGTTAGGTATGGTAAATGATTCGGAGGTCTATCTCCAAGGGTTGCTTCCTAAAGGTGCGTATGAATACTGTAGAGAAAAGGTAAAGAATGCTACAGAAAAGCAGAAAAAGTTTTTAAAAAAGTGCAAATCGTCTACAATACTTCATATTAATTGTGATCAGTGAAAGCAAGAGTTAAAATTCCTGACTGTTCTTTGCTACCACTCATCATTTTGATTTGATCACTTCTCTAGCCTTTAGCTTAAAATGTTTTTCAGAGACATTGGAATGGTAAACGCTAGTCTATAGTTCTCACTCACGTCCTCTGACTCAAGTAAGAATAAGAGCTATACCTAAATTAATTAATATTACTTCCTTCGGACAAAGATCTAAAGCTCTGAGTTCAGAAGTCACAATTTTCACCTTTGCACTACTGGAATCACTCATGAACTATATTTCATTAGTAGATATGTTTGTACATTCCTTTTCATATGCATACTTTACATGATTTACATATTCATTTTCTGCATAAATATAGGTACAAATAAGAGCCTTTAACATTTATTTTCCTTTGACTTATTTATTAGCAGGTGCCCTGACCTTCCGGCTTCTCAAGATGTCTCCTAACCTCGCAGCTCCTTCATCTCCTTTTACTTTCTCTACTACATATAGTAAGGAAGTGTTGCACTCGACCTAAAATTTCGATGTCGAGATTTCACCGGAGATATATATTTTGACGCTCCCTGAATAATAAAAAAAGCATTTTTAGAAAAAGATCCGCGCGCGCGCGCGTGTGTGTGTGTGTGTTTGTGTCTGTGGGCAGCATAACTCAAAAATTAAAAGTCGGTTAAAACCCTTAGTTGGTGTTTAGGTTTAATATCTTTCCAGGACGCAACATGAAGATTCTGAAGAAAATTCCTTCACCTTAAGCTAGCCTTTATATAGAACATTTTTCGAACCGTTTGATATTCTCAAAACTAGCTCTAACGATTTTAACTATAACGGCATATGTTTAAGATATTTTTATGGCAAATGAAATGTATACTGTTTACTTTGGATGACTTTTGCATAACTGATAAACCGTAAGAGATGGATCAAATCTTACTCTACAAATATGTAGATCTCGTTAAATCACACAATTTATGTCTGAATCCATTTTTATACAGTGAACCATTTCAGATATATTCCTTGTTATTTTTGTGAACTTCACAATACTTATACTTTTCTCAAATGGATGGTGTTATTCAATTTTTTATCTCTTTGGCCGTACAAAGAGAACGGAATTCTATAGCTCTAAAAGATATGATAATCGCTCAAAGCCTACTGTATTCCCATATTTCACTTGCACCTACATACAAGGTAATACGCAATGCGGTAATTTCTGCAAATTTTTATCTTAACTAACATGAAACATATACAGGAATAAGAATTTATAGGAATGGTTAGTACAAGAGTAGAGGAAGTCATGTAAGTGCAGCACATCAGATTTTGTCCTTCTTTCCCTTTCCTGTTTACTTTTTCAATCCATTCTGCTTTTCTTAGGAAATTTCTTATACGTTTATTTTTCTTTTCCTTATTTCCTGTCAGCATTTCTTTGGTACCAGCTTTTATTAATGTTATCCATTTTCTTTCCCATATTTCTTTCCTCCATTTCTCGAAATCTTGTTCAGTACTTTCTTCTTTTCAGCATAATTCACGCATCTCTTTTAGTTCATTAGCAAGTATGTTATTTTACTACTGCAACCGACTTTTTTCCTCAAGAAGACACAATACAACTGAATTTGTTTCTTGAATCGTATTGACCAATATTGCCATGAAAGTAGTAGATGATGATAATAGTAATAGTAATAATAATAATAATAATAATAATAATAATAATAATAATAATAATAATAATAATAATAATAATAATAATAATAATAATAATAATAATAATAATAATAATAATAATAATAATAATAATAATACTAATAATAATACTAATAATAATAATAATAATAATAATAATAATAATAATAATAATAATAATAATAATAATAATAATAATAATAATAATAATAATAATAATAATAATAATAATAATAATAATATCAAATTCCATAATCCGAAACTCAAACTCAAATATTATTTTCCTTGCGGATAATTTACCTCTGACCTACCGAGATTTCATCAGATCTACAGATTTTGACGCCTCCTGAATCCAAATAGCGCATCTTAAGAAAAAGCTTCGTGTGCGTACTGTGTCGGTGAACAGCATAGCTGGTATCAAACCTGGTATTTAAGTTCCAATGATGCGATACAAAGCTCTTGATCCCACCCTAAAATGCTCTTTACATGGAAAAATGTTCATTACTCTTGATTTTCTCAAAAGTGTCTCTAATGGTTTTGATTAAATCCCATTTTAGATATTTTCAGACAAATAAAATTTTCTTGAATTTACTGGAAATATTTTCACAAGTCCTCTTCATTCTAGATGGATTTTTCATAACTGGTAAACAGTATGAGATAGACAGTATCTCATTTCACAAAAAGTGTTGATCTCGTCAAAGCATACAATTTATGCCAAGTGATCTTTTTGTAGAGTCAACCATTTCCAAGATATTCGCTGTTATTGTTTTGGGTTTTCAATCACTTTTTTCATTTGGGTAATGTTTTTCTTCTTATTATGCAAAAGGAACGGAATTTCAAAGCCAGCATGTAGCCTCCAGCCTCGTAGCCTTAAGCATACTGCATTCATCTGCTCCCACTGCATCAGCAAGCAAACATGTAATAAAGAGGTTCCTACAAATTCTTACCACGATTAATGTCAAATACATGGAAGAATAACCTTTTGAAAGTATGGTTTCCAGAAGAATGTGTGGAAAATGTCAGATGAACGTAACACATCAGACTTTTTCCTCATGGTTGTACCGAGATGATGACTATCCTATAGCATCAACTTTTAAAGGTGTGGCTTTAGTTTACTGTTTCTTCCTTGTAACTACTTTGAAATGCGTAAATGTGTGATGAAGATTTATCTCTGTTATCGAGAAGATTCGGGTATCTAGGGTCTCTCTTGTAAAGAGCTTGCTACTGTGGGGATAGAAGGTTACAAGAAGCATTTCCAACACCCTAACAAGACACTCTTGTAAATATCGTGTTAGAGTACTGAAGATATTGTGACATTTGGACGAATCCCACTCCTGAAACCAGTGTGACAAGGCGGCAAAATCCCAGTCCAGTTACTTTTCTGTCACTATTTTTCTTCTAAACCTTTTGACAAAAGCCCAGTTCTCTTCTACCTACATTACGCAGTTACAGTCTTTCGTGATATAACTCACAACTGTTTCTGCTCGTAGCCATGACTCAGTCCTTTCACTGTCCTTCAATTTCTCTGTCTCTATACGCTAACTCTGTGGATGCAATCACTCATTGCTGATTAAAACTTCTTTACTTCGACGCGAAGCATCTTTAATGACGATAGCATCACACACACACGCAGCTATCTCGCGTTCACTGACACACTGACCGAATCGTGTCTGTGACCGTAACTCCTCTAACTCGTTACCTCGTCTCCTTATGAAACGAGGATGACGTCACATGCTACTTTCTGGAACTTCTACAAACACCGGATGCCTCTCGAAGATTCTAGCAATTCTTTGTTAAGCGCCGCGCTCATTGTTGTTAGTCACGCACACACAAGTAGTCGCACGAGGCAGCCTGACCTTGAGCGCCTATGGTTGCTCGCCGGCCTGGTATGTGGTGTGAAGTAACTTATCCCGACCGTCCTTTGTTGTACGCCGCGCCCGGCGTCATACTATTAACCCTACCTTGCATGTATATGTTCTAGATCTGAACTTTCTTTGTATGCAATAGGGCCGCATTTATAACAAATAATGAAATTCATTATATATATACGCTATACAGGTGATCCAGTCCCCCTTATTTTTTTGAAAGTTAGGCCACCCATCAAACGGAATGTGCACTTTAGTCCAGTGTTGTGCTTACTAAAACGTATTGCTCGACGTTCTTAGATAGAGAAATGCGCAAAGTTGAAAGAACAGCTGTTTAAGGGACAGGACGTGCTCCTTGCTAAAGTACACTCAAAAACACACGACTCGTTTTCTGAGAGCGAATTCCGATTTCCAGCCAATTTTACAAACTTTTTAATAGAGTATAACTACTTAGCAACGTAATTCAGTAAACGCCTCAGGAAGGAAAAAAAAAAAAAAAAAAAAAAAAAAAAGGACGCATGAGTACACTTACACCAAATAAAAATAAAATTGAGGATTATTGCACTTATAGCCAGAGTTGGCTGCAAAAAATTAGGAGACGTCTCATTCACCATAAACGCGTACAGTCAAAACGCACTTAATATTAAATAACGGTCTATTTACATTTTTGCGTAAACTACAATCGCATATCTCAAACAACATGCAGAATAGCTTTTTTTCATTTAAGCAATAATATTAAAACACTCAGCATAGGATTAAACCTGTCTTAAAGGGCTCAATTACGCACGAAAGCTCGCGAAGTGGCAATGACATAGCGCCTGGCATACAAGTCGTACTACTGAACTGGGAATGTACCTTCAGTAAAATCTCGAAATAGCTGAACAGGATTATAACTATGTCCTGTGTGCTAGCCCGTGGAGCATGGGTTCGCGTCTCGACATTGTGCAATTTTTTATGCTCATCAAACCTTGAAAACCGAATTCACAATAACCTAATTATAAAGTTCCTAAGGGTTTAGGACATAACATATAGTGTTTGATTGTCTTTATTTTATGATGGAACAGGTTTGATGGCTTTTGCCCCATTGGACTGGCATATTGTAATGTGCTATTATGAATGCCGACTTCATTCTTCTCACGTAAGCTGTTGCATGGAATTTTGTGCCATTCCTTCACCATGCATTCGAAAGACGAGTACATTGATATGCTTTTGATCTATGGAGAAGGAAGAGTCAATGTACAAAGCAAGTCAGCATCTATACCGGGAGAAATATTCCTAATAGACAACAGTACCATAAAATGGAAATAAAACAATTACAGATTACAACAACAACAGATTTTAACATAATAATTGCTCTGTCAATGTTATTTGTGAATATTACACGGTAAAAAAGTAGCACATGGAGGGGAGTCGTACCACCTCTACACCAGTTGGATAACGTAGAATCGTACGCTCGTTCCAATTGAGCTACCTAGTTACTTGACAGATGAACATTCAGTTTAATATGCAATATTTGCTGGTCCCAGTGAACAGATTACAGTGATGCAAACGTCAGCTGCCTAATTACGAGTATATTAAAAGGCGATGCTCAAACGTCTATATTACTACCTACTAATTTCATCGAGTGTGTGACCAAATACATCAATGTTAAATACCTGGGTAGAACCAAGCATAGGAGCCGATGTTTTCATTTTAGAGTATAAAATGTAGATTGCATAAAACTGGAAAATAAGGGGTAACTGATTCGCCTGGTATAAAAGGGCAACATTCATCAATCCAGTGCAAAACTTTCTTTCTTCCACAAAGGCATATATTATGAAACCATAAAAATGTTTATTGCTGTTCCTCTTTAAGGAAACAATTGACAATTTTAATCATTTTAAAATTGTTGCTAGAGAATGCCTAAGCTCAATACCATTTTATTCTGAACAACATTATCTAAAGGACAAAGTATCCTGATAACATTTATGTAGTTCTGTGAGCAATATCTGGCTGTATTTAATAAAAGATCATTACCGAGTACATTTAATGCCTACTCGAAAGCTATTTAAGTCCATGGGTACTGATGTACCATAGATGCTATTCGTTGCAAATCAAATATAACTGAGTTATGAGTCGTTCATGCTGTAAAATCCTACTGAAGGTTTTAAACAATCAAGTATTGCAATTTATATACAGCCAGATTGTATTTCTGTATATACACCTTATGTTAGTCTTAAAACTTCTGGGAAGTATATTTTGTTTCTTACATAATTTATGCCCTCTCTGTTTTCATATTGCCTATATATGTTTTCTTATTCTTCGGCATTCAAGTCTAATATTTATGACATGTGCAACCAAACTGTACCTTCCTTTGACATCTTCACAGACCTTTAAGGCTGCTAGTGGACTCAGTGACGCAAATCAGTCAAATTCAGGCAAATGCTATGCCATACACCTCGTATTTGTGCTGTTGTGTGGGCGGGATGGCCATCTTGTTGAAAGAATATAGCCCAAATGTCTAGTGGCACATCCTATAACAAAGGAACCAAATATTATGCAATAACATTTGGAAACCTTTGACTGGAAGTATCATGTTTGTCTTCCATTATGTAAATGCTCTCCGAAAGCTAACATATCTCTAATTCGTTGTTTCCGTATTGTATCCGCTACACGATAACACGTGGGAAGAACTAATCACAAGGGATCGTGAGCCATATACGAGTACTTACCAAGTTTGAACATGTGCCCGCATGTGCAGCAGCACAGTAATAGCCATTTGCGAGGACATAGGCCCCTTCACAAGTAGTCCACTCAGCGTACTGCTCACTATCTCTCCGAGGCATCAGTGCGCCATGCCCCTGATCTGTTTATTCCTGTGGATATAAATTTGCTAACCTGAAGCACATAAAGTTGAACTACCAGCTTAAACCTCAAGGCTATTTACCTTAGGAAAATGACTGTACACATTGAAATCCTGTACATCAAGTGCTTTTGGACATGCCTTTATAGACTGCTATGCTCGATTGCTTATTAGTTGAGAATAAACAATAATAGGTACGGTGATTACAAAAGCCATTCGTCCCCACACTAACAAAACTGTAATCTGCAAATCAACTAAGTGGAACTATCTACAGTAATACCACGAGAGGGTTTCATATGATGAAACCTCAAATGGTATTTACTTAGGGTATTTCAAAAATAATTAATAATTCAATTATTAATGCTACTTAGTGTTAATAGTGATTTAAAAGCAAGACAATTTACAATAATATTCATACATTTTAATTAAGATTTATCTTTATAATTCACACAACTAATCCAGTAGGCTACGAGATCAACAATAATTTGTGTTAAATTTTTGCAGTTAGATTCCACATGGTTTTTACAGTGAATTCCTAGGCTTCGGTCACGGTTGCAAACGACGTTAGGTTGAGAGCTACTTTACTGTACCCGTTTCTACTTGTACTATTTGTTGACAGTAGAGGTGATAGACAGAGGGGTTGACACACCGCTACAGTAACCTGTTTGTAAAGCGACGCTATTGCACCCTCCGTACCCAACCAACCCCGTTAGGTAGGGCGGTAGAAAACCTCCCTGCAAGCATAAATGCCAACATGGAACCTGCACCAAAGCCTTGCTATCACAATTTGACATCTTCATGTTTGCAGCCCAACCTCCCATGGAATTAGCTATCCGTTCAATAGATGCTTCCGCGGTAAGTTCATAACCTCTTTCTGATGCAAAACATCTGAAACTGATTTCATATACAAGATCCGCTGTTTTCTGTGGGTTTTTTTTTTTTTTTTTTTTTTTTTTTTTTTTTTTTTTTTTTTTTTTTTTTTTTTTTTTGCTTCATCTCCACAGTTAAAATATCAATATCCTCACAAATGTTTTGTCTACCTTTTTTTGAATGGCCTGTAGAATTGCTTTTACTGCTCATGGATACTTGGATGTTCAGAAACGTAATAAAATGTTTAGGTTGGCGGCACCGCAAGGAGATGATATAACCAAAGTGATGATAAACATGACTAAGAGGTGATATCCGGCATGAGTGGAATAGTTATTTTAATGCCTACTGTATCTATATATTCTAGTGCTTTTCCAAACGTTTATTGAAGAGCACACAGTTTTCATCTTTTCTATGGGTGAAAAATTATTTATATGAACTTAATAGAGATATTTTTGTATAACACCTGTCATCGAATCACATTTAAACTAACCGAAAAATATATTTGTGAGGCAAAAGCTGAAGCGTTAATGAAAAGGCTCATTAGAAACATTAATAATTTGTGACTTTGAAAAGCAATTCAACGTGCATCTACGCCGCAAACGCTTCGCTTATTTAAAGCACATGGTTATATGGAAATTGATATAAAATAGATGCCTTATCTTAAATGTAATCTACATTCCATATAATGTTATACAGAACGACATAAAATCAATGTAAAATGTTTTACAAAATACCGGTACTAATACGTATGATTCTGTTTTATTGCAATCCTCTGTATTTAATGCAAGTTCTTTTCTGAAATAATGTAACTAATGTAGAATTTTATATGTGCTTGATAGCAAACAACTGTATTCACTGTAAATTTTTCTCCAAAATAATGTTATCAATATGTATTTATACGTTTGACTGTAAATCTATATGTCCCATGTAAACTGTGTTCTAAAATATTGGTAGTAAAGTGAATGTATAATTTTGTATTTGTTAAATATATATACTGATCACGTTATGACCTCGAAGTTAAAGTGACCTAAAATAAATTTTAAAAAATCTGACTTTCACAAGCAACATTCACGAAAATTTGAGGCACTAATTAAACCAATATTTACTAAATGCATGTAATGTAGCTTTTAAACACAAAAAGTTCAAAATCGGTTCATTTTTAAATATAAATATAACAATTTAAAAATCTTGAGATGAATTTAATATTCTTTATACTTTCTGCACAATAAAATTAGAATTTTCGGAAGTTTTTGGACGTGGAAACAAATACTTTCTGGATTTAATGCACCTATACATTTCCATGTACGCTCTTCATGACATTAGGTCCATTAAATCTTTAATATAACTTTCAAAAGCTGCTCCTACCTAGTCGTATATGTTTCATCCATATCTAGAGCCATTAATGGTAGCAGCAATGGTTATCTAGTGGCGGAATCGTGTTCGATCTCCGGTCGGGACAAGTTCATTGGATTTTTTTACTGTTGAGTAAATGTTAATGCAGAAATCAATTCGCCTTCTAGGACAGGAGTCGTCCGCTCCCTGAAACTGGTAAACAGCTACTCTATCCACATTGCCAGGGTTTTCATTGGAAATCAAATTAAATAACTGTGGAAATTTAAGAAGCTGCTAAGCTTTCTTTTGATCATATGTTATAAACTTTTAACCGTGCTTTTAAATGTGAATTTCAAATGCAAAATTAGATATTGTTTGTTATTGTAAAAGTTATGTAGACTGCTTTCAAAGTATAAATAACGGTCTGTACATGGAGTACAGATATCAAATATTGCCAGAAAAGTAACATAGATGGTTTTCCAGCACTAATTGTTTTTATCAGTGATGTTTTTCCTTCTCCTCAAATTCGGGAGGCCTGGGTCGGATTCCCGTGGCCAACCTTCCTGACCCATGGGTTTGTTCAGCGGTTTCCTTGGGTCACCAGACGAATGCTGGGAAGGATAATTACACCGCCGAATTTCCTGTCCTTCACCTTCGTTTTCTTAATCATTTTATTCATCCTACATCCCCTTGGTTCTTTCAGGTTCGTAGGGGTCAGCGAAGGTGTTAAGTGCAGCTTGGTAGGGATGAAATCCGACCCTCGTAGTCAATGGGATCCGGGTGGAAATGAGCAGTATCAGGGGGCGTTGGACCCTGCGCCGAGATATCCCGGATTTAGCCCAGGAAGACCTAAAGACTTCGAGGTGCCATCAAACTTGGGAAACCTTAGGGACCTCTGTCAATACCTGTGCCGATAGTCTGGATCTGGGCGCCCGGTGCCTCCTCTCCTCCCATCCCTTCTTCCGGGGGTGCTGCTTTAGGAGCATAGGTACAAAAAGCCTGCCTTCAGTGTCGAATCCCCTCCCTATCTCTCCTATTCCTATTTCATAGATTATACAATGTACCTAACAGCAAGAGTAAACGTAATCGTCTCCTTAGCGCGGTGGTAGTGCTGCTGTTTACCAAACGGAAGACCCAGGTTCAATTCGCGGTGAATCTCGATTTTCAGATCCGTGGAAATTACATCGCATGGTCCGGGATGCTCTCGCACTCAACCTCCTTAGGTCCCTGAAGGTCCACTGGTGCCACTGATTATGAAGTAGCTGCCCTTAGTTGCGAAGATCGCATACACAGGGCGGAGGGATCGGGCGCTGACCTCGTCCCACCTGCAGTATTGCACTCCACTCATGACGCCTGTGGTGCGCAGTGACGCAATGGCCTTGGCCTTGGGAGCGCCGTTGCACCGCTGAGTTAGTTAAGAGTAAACGTTATATTCTTACTTAAATATGAGTGTCCTTATTTCTAATCAAATTATTCTTAATGTTTTATTTTAAGGAGTGCTGTGCTGTTATATACTGCACTGAATAGAGCTTCGAAACAAAAGTCTTACAACTGTTTCTCACGATACTCAAACTCACTGACTGTAAACACAGAGACTCAAAACTAACTGCTTAGCGCTGTCTCGTTTACACTTAACGTCTCACTTCTCTGAATATATCGCATTTGCTTAGATGGCCGAAAATAACGTAGTACGGATTTTTACTCGGGTTAAGGGAAGTAAGCCTGCCGTAATTAGCCCATGTTAATTTTGTATTCTTCTGAACTTTTTGCAAAGGTTCAGATATTAACCTCACAATTTCACTATGTTTAATCAACATCTTGGTTCATAACAAGAGGAATGAGCTTTATGACATTTGATATCATTGTATAACAACATGTGTCTTCAAAAACATTTTAATGAAATAGCTGCATTTTGAAACCTATGTGCTTGGAAACAATTCACTTCTTAATTTTGTAACTGTTTACCATGGGAACATAGAAATTATATTTGGCTATTTGTGTGGGAATAACAGGCACCACAAGGAGTAAAATTGTCGAAATTAGAAAAGTGACTTTAAAGTTTATCATTGGCCAGTTACGAAGTTCATGGAAGACTAAATATCACTAAATTTATTGTACTAAATGTTATAATTTACCCTCATTCTTCACAATTCATTTTTATACATAAGATTAGAAATACAAAACCAATAAAAATATTAGTTTCGTTATTTTGACCCAATTACAAATGGCTTGCTCTCATTAAGAGATTTGTCCTGCCCACTGAAAATATTTTGATGCTCCGCAACCTTTAAATTGATTATCACTATTTTTGTTTTTCTCAGTTGTATTGTTTCTATTTTATTTAACGCAACAAATTACTATGCATATTTTAATAAATATATCTCTAACTTTCATCACAACATTAACAAAAACTTTGCTTTTAAGTATTTCTGAACCGATAACTTATATGTTTAGAGTTTAGGACCATTAAGATGATAAACAACTTAAGATTAAGTGAGATGCTTGCTGTCAGCTTCAATAGGAAACTGTGACAATGGATGCTTGGAATACCATGTAAAATAAGGCTCAATTGATTTTGTATTGTACATTTCACAAATCCGCTAAAGTTGGTCGTAAACCTTTAAAAGAAATGGAGTAAAACGTAATTGCTGCAAAGAAAAACGAGAGATGAAACGAGTTTAATCCAATGGCATTTATCTATGTGCGCATACAGATATCAACTTCACTATAGCTAATAGAACTTAATATGCATGGATTCGTATTTATAAGCGCTTTAATCACTGCCCAGAAATAGCAAAATCAAACTAAAACATCACCTCTTTAACACTTAAGCAATGTATTAATAAAATATATTAGAATTAAATTTATAAAGAATTAACCTTATCAAGCTACAGTGTGTAAATTAAATGAAACTGAACTTAAAAGCTACTACAAATGAAATTCGTTGGAAACATTTAAGTGAGGCAGGGAGAAACAAAGTGAAATAAATCAATTAGAGAGGAATTAAAATCTTCCACTTTATATGCAAAGACATAACTTCAATTGCAAGCCTTCTAGAGGCAAGGGATCTTGGTGGATTTTCAAGCACAGAATGTACATAAGGACAAGGACGAAAAGAAAAAGTCAGAGATTTTCCTTTCGTTATTATTTCCTTAATACAAAATTAATCAGTTAATTTTGTTTTACCTGCTATGACCTGCTATTTACCTGGTATGTGTGTGTATGTGTGTGTATGTGTCTATAAGTGCAAATATAAGCACAAAATAAAAGGAAAAACTGAAACTTCATATGGAAAATGATGCATAACAACAATAAATTCTACATTTTGTTACAAAAACGATGCGTTATTCAACATTGGATTTAATCAGAAAGCACCCCAGGAAGCAATCTTTTCTTTGCCTGAGATCAGCAGACAAACTGCCTTTTGCAGTCGGCTTTCGGAGTTGTTTGTTGTGTGAAGCAGTTGTTAGACAGAGAGAGTAAAATAATTGTGAGCAATAAAGCGAATGTGAAGGTTACGAGAGAACAGTACAGCGTGAGTTGCAAGATCGCGACGAAATGTAAATTGCAGTAACGTTAACAAATTGTGACTTTGTCATTCAATTTTAGGGGAAATAAAGTGACAGAAAAGGTAACTGGACTTGTTGTTTGTCACACAGCTGTCACATTGTCATTTTGTCACAATATAAAAAAATTGGCAATCAATGTACAAGGTGGTTTGAGTGCTACATATTTATAACAGTAGTTTAAAAGTTAATTGAAAACTGACTAATAAAATATGTTGCGCTGTATTTTCATTACAAAAATATGGTCTACAAAGCTCCGAAAAGACAAACGAAGTGGAGTCTGAAACAACTACTCTTCCCTTAAATAGGGAAGGAAAATAACAGTAGGATCGTCTTTTTTACCCCCATAGTTCCTTTCTGTATTCCCCACAGGATCTAAAACTAATCTGAGGGAAGGTAAACTTTGATCTTCCGGGAAAATAAGAAAAATAATGTAATGTTTTGGCAATTAACGTCACTTATGTTCAAGCCACACCAGCTCTCTTAGAGCGTTTTTAATTCCAGTGCTTCATAATCATCCCCTTCCTTAGGGCAGCAGTTTATTTCATGTTGCCCTTTTCCTTACAAATCCTTGCACGTCTCCCCCATCACTGTAGATTGCTGAAATACGCCCCCGCCCGTTTTTGATATAGTGCTCTTCGTCTGCCCCTACATAAACCTTTATGCCGGAACATATAACATATTATATTCCTCCCTAACCCTACGCTCAAGATGGATTTAGACTTCTTTTGTCCCTGACATGTTTCCAGCTGCACAGTGTTTCTTTTGTCAAAGAACATCCCCAAGGGATGAGCAAGCCCATGTATGTAAAGTACACAACAAACGTTCCTATCCCCCGAGAGGCCATTGTTGATACAGGATGAAACTGCAACAGGTTCAGACGGCAATCCTTTTATGACATTGCGCCGGTAGTATACCGTTCTCACAATGGCTTTACTTAAACAATGATACGTAATTGGAGTACATCTGTTAATTGAGGTTAAAGTGTCTTCAACGTAAAAAGGTATCTTTCAAAAACAACCCCTTCAAGTTGCACTACAGTTTCATGTTATTAATGCGACATTTAACTAAGATTTTCTTGAAAAACAGCCATGAATAATTGAAAATAAAAATCTTATGTGTTTCACTCACATGATCTTCTCTACTCTTGTACTAACCATTCTTAGAAACTCTTATTCCTATATCTTCTTCGTGTTAGTTGACATGAACATTTGTAGAAATTATCATCTATTTCCTTGTTGGTGCAAGGGGAATACGGGAATACAGTAGGCTTTAAGCGATAGTCAAATCTTTTAAACCTTTCAAATTCCGTTCTCGTTGCACGATTAACATGTAAAAAATGACCATTTGACAGAAGTATACGTTCTCCAAAATTCACACAAATAACAAGGAATGGTTCTCTCTTCAAAAAATTTGATACGGACATAAATTGTGTGTTTTAGCAATATACATTTTTGTATAGTAAAATTTAGGGTTTACCAGTTATGCAAATGTCATCCAGAGCAAGTAGGATAGCACGGGCTATAGCCAGAAAATTCAAAATATACATTTCATTTGCCATAAAAATATCTCAAACATGTCACTTTAATCAAATTTTAGAGCCTTTTTCAAGAAAATCAAAATGTTCGAAAAATGTTCCATGTAAAGGTTAGTTTAGGGTAGAGGAATTTTCTTCAAAATCTTCGTGTCGCATCCTGGAAAGATATTAATCTTAAATACCAACTCTGGTTTTTAACCGACTGTACGTTTTTTACTTATGATTTCCACAGACTAACATACAGGCAGACATACACACATGGACCTTTTTAAAAAAAATGCTTTTTTTATTCAGGGGCCTCAAAACATATTTCCGGTGAAATCTCGACATCGCATTTTCGGGTGGAATATAATACTTCTACTTACTATACGTAGTAATGAAAGTAAAAATGAAGAACAATTCAGTACTCGAATCTTCCATCTGCTATTTATCCTATTCCATATTAAGATAGGTTACCACCTCCTATGGAGTGGAGGCTTTTCATAGATTCCTCCAAGCTAAGTTTGAAAGCTTTATTTCAGAACGGCAGCCATCTTCCTTCCATTCCTGTTGGTCATGCAGTTTACATGAAGAAGACATGTGCAAACATAAAAGCCATCCTCAACTCAATCAAATACGATGAACAACAAACGAAAAATGGGACCGAAACTCACAAGAGGAAAACCAAAAAACAACGACCTTATGAAGCCACCACATAATTCTCTTCAAACCCAATCACCAGCCAGAGTTTCTTTCATCAATTTAGGGCTCTTGGAATGTAATGTTCATTAAAAAAAATAAATCGGACTCTCGTTGTTGACATATTAAAATGTATATTCTTCACTTAATTTGCTAAAATAGCATATTTCCACCTATTGTGAATCACAACAGAAGCTACAGTTTTCTTTGTCATATTAGTTTTTTCAGCCCAAAATTAGTAAGATTTGACTCATGAAGTGAAGGATACATTCAAAGATATTTTTAGCCAGTGTTATTAGACAAATTTTACTTGTTTTATTATATGCATGGATCAGGGTGTAAAACGATCTTATGGCGAAATAAACTCATCTGTTACGGTGCTACATTGCTGTTTCACAGAGGGAAATGTTTATGGTTACGTTTAGTACTCCCTATATAAACGGCGAATTCAAAATTACCTCATTTGCAAAATGTGCATCATGTAATGTGGCTAATGTGTAGGGAAATAGTTGCGGATCAATTGTGAAAGAGTATGTTTGGTATTTGCTCTTGGTGTTAGCCTCATCGATTGGAATGTTCACATTCTGCATTCGTTTGGTATTTGTTCTCTGTATTTACAGTTTTATAGCTCACATTAAAGTGATGTAATACACAGTTCGTTAACCTTACATTCTTCTGTCAACATTCGTTTTTAATTTTCCTGAGCCTATTCTTAAACCTGCAGAAACAATTGATCATCGATAAAGCAACGAGAACAGCATTTTAACTCTAGATGGACCAAGGACTATTATAGCATAGAGTATGTTTTATGTGGTTGAAATACTAATTATATCACTAAATTTCGAAGTGCTCACAAAATAGTTCTTCCTTTTTCCAAATTGTAACAATTTTTTATTGGAAGCTATAAACACATGTTACAACAATGGGTCTTATTTTCTGGAGCTGCAAACACTTGTTATAACAATGGACTTATTTGGAAAGCAACATTATATTGTATTGCTGGCATTGCTGCATGAATTGAAAACTCATTTCATAATCAGTGTTATTTTGTCTCTGATCACAGCATGATTCAGTAAACAAGCAGTTATATAACATGGAAAGAGAATCGAACACAGTTTTAGAACATCAAGAGGGAGAAAGGTATATTTTTTATAAGTGTGTTAGTGAAATTGAAGATGAAGTTCATCAGATTGAAGGCAAGGACTGCCATTATGATAATGGTGATAATGATATGACCCTGAAACCAGTTTTACTGTATGCACTTCAAGTGACTGTGAAACTGTTATAAATATTAGTGATAACAACAATAGTAGAAGTGTAAGAATTGTGGGGTATGTGACTAAAAGTGGAGGGGCTTATGTAGCTAATACACCTCGTGCCAGACGAAGAACTGCTGCAAATATAATACCTGGAAAGCTGGACTGCAACACACTGATCAAGTAACCATAATACAAGAATCTTTTGGAAAGTTCTTTATTGATGATGTTGTGTTCTTATTATATAATATTTATTACTTTATTAACTTAATGGGACCAATTGAGGAGCTACTTGATGGAGAAGTAGCGGCCCCAGGTCGAGAAGACCGCATAACTGGCCGGGAGGGCTCGGGGCGCTGACCACGTCCCACCCTCCAGTACTGCACCTCACCAATGACGCCTGTAGTGGGCAGAGGTGGGGGACGCAGCGGCTGGGCGGTAGGCCTTGGCCCTTCGTGGGCTGTCGCGCGGTGTTTACCTTATTAACTTAATAAAGAACTAATACTTAAGAAAAACATTTAAATACAAACATAAGGGTAAAATAAAATGATGGACGTACACTCCAGCAACTATTATGTGATAGGGTATTATTGATCAAACTCTTGCATTTGGCGGGTGTTAGTGCAACAAGTGAAATGGCTTAGGCGTAGCCTCTGAGGCTCGCATTCGGGAAGGTCCCGAGTTTATTTGAACTGGACACACTGATATTTTCGTGGTTTTCGCAAGTCCGTGGACGAAACATGGAATGAATTATCACGAATGATTCCTATGGCTCATTTCCTCTTGATACGTTTCCTTTTATTTACAAGTAGCAGGTTCAGACGCAGTGGTTATTTTTGGTCCTGTCCGTGAGAAAACGGTTCATTTGATAGCCGGGAACGTTCGATCGAAAAACGTTAAAAATCCCGCTAGGCTGCAACCTCCGTCATCAGATCTAACTGCTCTTCGTACATTCTGTCGCCACACCGCTCGGAGGTCTGGTAGCTGCAACAGGGCTAGCCTGTAACATATTGCTCACACCCGTTTCTAGTTCATGTGCTTTCCGGACCAAGAATAAGCTATGGTCTAGGTATCACAATGGGCTACTTGGCATCTCGTGAACCTATGAAAGAGCTTCCTCTCTTTCCTCAAGTGTTCACTTTGGAAGCTCGAGAAACTCTCACCATTAATTCCTACTTTTATATCAACCACGTGTTATCATTTATCACCAGCGTGTTGTGTAAAAGAAATAGTTGCCTCTAAACTTCATAAACACATAAAGTGTATGGATGTACTAATTAAAGAGTGGACGAAGAAATGTTATGAAATATATCTTGTTGCGGAAAGCGCCTTTGGTATCGTAGAAGCCTCATATAACAAAAAGCTATATATGTGCTATGAAGCATATGATACTTCTCACACTTCAGGTCGATTCATTTTTACTTTCTCTTCTGGTAAGTAGGGGAAGTATTGTATTCCACCCAAAAATTCGGTGTCGAGATTTCACCGGAAATATATGTTTTGAGGCCCCCTGAATCCAAAAAAAGCATTTTTAGTAAAAGGTCCGTGTGTGTGTGTGTGTGTGTGTGTGTGTGTGTGTGTGTGTGTGTGTGTGTGTGTGTGTGTGTGTGTGTGTGTGTGTGTCAGTCTGTCGGTCTATGGACAGCATAACTCAAAAACGAAAAGTCGGTTAAAAACCAAAGTTGGTATTTGAGTTTAATGTAATTCAAGGATGTGACACGAAGATTTTGAAGAAAATAGCCCCACCCTAAACTACCCTTTACATGGAAAATGTTTCGAAAATTTTGATTTTCTTGAAAATGGCTCTAACGATTTTGATTAAAATGTCATATGTTTGAGATATTTTGATGACAAATGAAATATATATCTTGAATTTTCTGGCTATAGCCCCTGTAGTCGTATTTACTCTGGACGACTTTTGCATAACTGGTAAACCGTTAGAGATAGACCAAATCATACTGTACAAAAAATGTAGATCTTGCTAAAGTACACAATTTATGTCTCAATACATTTTCTTGTAGGGTGAACCATTTCGGAGATATTCCTTGTTATGTGTGTGAGTTTCGCAAAACTTAGAACTTTCGTGAAATGGGTTAGGTATTGAATTAGTACAATGAGTTTGGGGAGGTTTTGCAGTTGATAATGCAACATTAAATCGATTTTTCACATTTCATTTTGTTCATTTTTTTATATGTTAAGTGTGCAAAAACAACAGAATCTCAAAGCTTTAAAACATTTAACTACCGCACAAAGCCTACTGTATTCCCCCTTGTACCTACAAGGAAATTAGCAATTAGATAAGTTGTACAAATGTTTATCTTAAATAATACGAAGAAGATATAGGAATAAGAGTTTGGAAGAATGGTTAGTACAAGAGTAGAGAAAGTCATGTGAGTGCAACACATCAGATTTTTTTCGGAGTTTTTCCAATTCTTACCTCCCTCACTTCCTTCCTTGTATTGGAGCCATTCAAAATATACCAGTTGCTTCCAATATTAATGTAATAACTTCCATAATAGCAATGTAGCAAAACGCTCCTAAACAAATTGACAAAACTATGTTTTTATATTAGTTTGATCATTTAAAGAACTTTGCTACTTTTATGTTTAATTTTGCTGTTTTAAACTGCAACATTACGGCCATGATCGCGACATAAGCAATAGTGCATTAGCACGACCGTTGCTTCGCTCCAGTAAACAACGCGGGGATACCGTTGCGTGCATAGTTATTATAAGCAACAAGAGCTGTTTAAATGAAAGGATTATTAAAATTATTTTTCGTATTTTAAATTGAAATGCAAGAAAGGCGAAACACACAACCCTGCAGAATAAAGCAGGTGACTCAGGCATTAACTTAGGGACGCGCATTCGGGAGACCCGCGGTTCGACCTCGGTGACCTATCAATCCGACCAAAGCTTTTTTCTGCCGTTTTCCTTGATCACTAGGCGAGTGCTAGGTAGGTAACTTTCCTTTCCGCAACTTTCCTGTAAAAAGTGAAAATCATCCCCCCAAATTAAAGTGGCCTTGAGCAGCTCTACCAACATTTTTCATATGACATATCCTGGGACAAACTGTGAACAAAGCAACGTTTGAACGTGCTTTCTCCGAATTTTCCGGTTTCCCTCGCAATTCGTTCCACGAAATGCTCTATAATCGTATCTCCTTTTATTCGTTTCACCAACATTCCATATAACCTCCTTCATTCATACTTATCGACTGTATGGGCTACTCCTCGAGAGGTATCTGACCACAGGCACTAATTAGAAGTTCTGCGGGATAGGTATACATATAGAAAGGGGGGGGGGGGAAGGATACCCGGACAACTGAGAAACTTTTTCGTCAATTTTCTCAAAAATTGGCTGCAACGACTTTGATTAATATAACATAGGTTTAAGATATTTAATGAAAAATTAAGTATATATCTTGAGTCTTCTGGGAATACCCTCAGAACTCCTTTTAATTTGGATGACTATTGCACAACTGGCAAACCGTAAGTGACAGACATAATCTTGCTGCACAAAAATGTAAATCTCGTTAAAACACCCAATTGATGTCAATCCAATTTCCTCTAGAGCGAACGATTTACAACATATTTGTTGTTGTACAGAATGTTAGGGTTATATGTGCTGATATTTTGATAATGGATACCATAATTTGTATCCGCTTCGGTTCGTTAGTTGTTTTTTCTGTTCATCATATGGTTTTCTCACAAAGTAATCACAAAGTTTACTGGAGAATGGAATATCAAAGCCATCACATGGTGACCAGAAAAGCAACCTACAAGTAAGTAGCAATAAAATAGCATCTGCAAATGTTTATCTGATTAACGTGAAGTAACCGAGTGAGGTGTCACATGTGACTTGCATTCCGGAGCCGTGGGTTGAATCCTCGTGGGTGGTTGGGTTTATTCGGGGTTTTACCGAGTCGCCAGGCGAATATTGGGTAGGGTGCTTACATTCTCCAAACTCCTTTTCAGTCCATTTCACTTCACTAATCATTTTATGCATCCTTTTATCTGTTTAGTCAATTTCAGGGTAAAAAGCTTCAGCGGAGTTCGGTATAGCATTGTGGGGCGGGGGGAGATGATTCACTCCGTCCCCTGTCACGAAAGCCGGGCTCCCAGCCGTATCCCCAATGATGAGGACCTTGAGTCTCTGAGGAGCCCCTGCAGTCGGCGTTCTACACGAACGGTCGGGAGATCGATGTAATGGCTAGTGTCGGGTGGTTTACACTGGGAAAATGTGGGGACCCTGCCCTCTGCTGTGCCTGCGATCCTAAGGTCTGATCACCCCCTCCCCTCTGTCTCTTCTCACCTCATCCCTCCCGGCAGAACCCCTTCGGAGCACAGGTACAAAAGATCTCTAAGGTCGAAGTGCCGAAATCCCCCCTCCGCGCTTGTCCTACTGCAATAAGCAGGAAGAGGAATAAGAATGGTTTGTACAAGAAGAGGGAAAGTCATGTGAGTGTAGGGTTGCCACGTCTTATGTTTTTCCCGTAAGTTGTACGTTTTTTGGGTTAATCTTACATTTTACGCTTTTTTTCCCCGCTCCCGTAAGACGGTTTCTTCTGTTTTTTCTACATTTCGGGGAGGTAAATAAATGTTTACCACAAAATTCAATTAGCAATGTTCTGACAGATTGCACTGCTGTGGAACCATATGTTTATTTGTAGAACGTAGGTAACAGCAATAAAATACATTTGACTTTTCTGTACCGCGAGAACGCATATGCAGCATCGTGGTTCATTGTTAGGTTCTCGTCCTTGTATTCGTTTGTTTTATTAGTACCTCGAAGATGGACGTGTTTATTTATAGCGTAGACTTTAGAAGCAACCAAACCCTTAACTGAAACACAAAACTGCATTTCTCATATATGCAAGGTTAAGGTAATAAGTATTTACTTAGAATAGAAGTATGATAATGGGTACTGAAGTTATTAAACGTTTACGAATACATCATTTTATCAAACTGGGTAATTTTATACTTCGATTGTCATTTCAGTCGTTTATTTTTCCGAATGACTGCATTTTCACTGATGTAATAAATAGATGCACTAAGGAATTGATTGAATCTTAATAACACGTGGTTGTAAACTTTCCATATTCATGCAAACAATGTTTTTGAAATTGCAAAATGTGAAACGAAATTGTTAAAAACAAACAAAATCTGAAAATAAATACGAACAATAAAAGTGCTCATGACCAAAATGAGTCCCACAAATTCTATTTTGGTGGTTTAGTTGTACCGGTAAAAAAACTTTTTCCCCCTAAAAACCAAAACCTGGCAACCCTATGTGAGTACAACACATAGGTTCATTAAAATAAAATGGAAAGATTTTAGGATTTAGTAAAACACAATGGTTTGTAGCAATTTTGGTTTGTTCCTGTATCTCAAATTTGAAAAAGAAAATTTATTGCATCACTTTTTACACATTAGGATTACACTAGGGTAACACAGAAACTGTAGTAAAAGCAGCAGTACTCTACATATGGAAAAACAGTTTGTCTATACGTGGTTCGCTAACTACGCGAACTTATTAAAATGTTGATGGAGAAAGTTCAAATGAAAAAAATATATGATGCACCCTCAACTAACAAACCAGAAACCTCATTTCATTAAAAGGATACAGGTGTGAATAGTGCATGCACTTTATAACAACTAATATTATCACACTGCATACACCATCACTGTTATACATACAGATCGTAGGCATAGAACGTTATTAAAATAAACATAACCTATAATCTAGATATTATATGGTGTACATTTACAGCAATAATTGTGAGGTTGCAATTGTGCGGTTGCAAAAATAGCTGATACGCCCATTAATTAAAAATTCAAGTATAGCTGTACTTTATTTCACTAAATTATATATACTAATCATAAGAGGCAAGCCTATTTCTGTGATGCGAGGGTTCAGTGTCTACCTTACATATCAGAGTGCCAAGGCTTACCGCTCGGCCGCTGCGTTCCCCATCTCTGCCCATTACAAGCGTCATGAGTGGGTTGTGAGGCTTAAGGGTAGGACGTAGTCAGCGACCCGTGCCCTCCCGGATGGTTATACTGCCTTAGCAACCTGGGGTCACTACTTCGTTAAAGTAGCTCAATTGGCCCCTCAGTGGCCTAACGAGGCTGAGTGCATCCCATGCCAGACCTCCCAGCGGGGGAAGCATTAACAAGTCGTTTATATTCATTACGTAGTCTAAAACAAGGTGCTCGAATCTATTAGTTACGTCCTCATACACGCATATACCTGTTCAAAGAAGGAATATGAAGCTTTTGTTAATAAAAAGAGGATTCATAATGTTCCATAGACTACAATGAACTGTAGAGAAATACTTATTTCTTGTAGCACAGTAAAGAGGCACACGTTCCTGTACTAATAAAAGTTCTACTTAGTTTTAATTTTTATTAAGGTTCCAAAAATAAACAATTTCATTGCCAGTTTACAAAACATTACCTCTAAGTTCACAAAGAGAGAGAGAGAGAGAGAGAGAGAGAGAGAGAGAGGGGGGGTGCCGGTGATGAGAGGAAGAGAGATTGGAGAGGCATGAAAGGGAGGGATGGAGGAGAAAAAGAGGGACAGATCGGCAAAGGAGGAAGATACAAACGGAAAAACTGAATGAAAATAACGCAAGAAGAGTTAGAGAGACCAATCTTAATTTAACACAATTGAATTTTACCCTAGAAAGATTACTGAGCACTGAATATTAAACTCAAACGAGAATCTATATGTATCCTTTTTGTATATTCAATTTTGAAATTATGCTTCGTGGCAGGTATATATGTGATAAGAGGCTTCTTATATTTCTAAGGCAGAATCTGAATTCCGTACCTTTTTTCCTGCTTATTGTGCCCAGTTCTAGCTCAATCGTGTTTGCAAGAAACTTTTCTACAGCGTTGGCGAGGGAAAAGCTAGACTTACCTTGTAAGTAACAAGATATAATCCTCATATACCTCTGACCTTTTTATGTTTTATATTTATTTATAACACTCTTAGAATGCAGATGCACTTGATTAACTAGAAGTTATTTTTCTCATTCCTAGACTTCAAATACATTACATTTCTTTTACCAAGGGTTGCTATTTGTTTCACCCAAAATATAACACGATCGGCTTCTATATCTCATATTTTAATGAGGGCTTAGATAGAAATCGTTTCAGAATTTTTACCAAGTACTTTAAGAATTATTACCAGAAAGTTATTACTGAATACGATGGTATTTCATTTCAATTTTCTTGCCGAAAAACTAATTCGGGTGAAGTAATCCTTTCGTATGGTAATCTTTGTCATTTTAGGGTCTGTGACGAGGCTGAAAGAATCACTTTCGTGGAACTTGTATCGCCATTATCACTCCTACGCATTTTTCTCCATTTCCCCCTATTCAGTGCCAAATACTTGACATTCCTTCTTCTTCGTCCCCATCTCATCTCAATTGACGGCTTTCAATTTCTCCTCTATTCCTTCGAGCTTGGCAGTGAATAGTCTCTTAGAAGCTATCTGATTGATTTTTCCCCCTCGTTCAGTTAAAGAAGGAATGCTCATTTCTTCATACGCTAGAAGTTTAGGTCTTAATGCTCTTCTGTACGAGATGTTATAGTAAGGCAAACCATTATACGTGCATAATAATTTCTAATGTAATTGCTTTTGTAGTTCTTTTCGTAATCACTAGGGATCGGAAAAATAAGTAACTTCATATTCTAAATCAGTGATGTCCAAACGCAGAGCAGATCTTTGATACTTCCCGCATGACATGTATTTGAAAGAAAGGAAAGGAACAAATCGACCTTTGCACTGTCATGGCGCGGATTCTACTCCCGTTGCGGGTTGGAGACGTTCCTACTAAGATCTGGAAGACCAGGTCGCCAGGAGATCTCCTACCCACTGTTTGGTGTCACAGTACCCAGCTAGCTCCAGCATGAGTGTGCGTGAGTGTTGGCAGGAATGAAAATAAACGAGGGATTTGCAAACATGTGACTTTATTTGCAAATTTAAAGCTTTTCGTAGAGAACTGCCGACAATATGTGATTAGAAATATTAATTTCTAACATCTAGTGCAGGGGAAGACAACTTCGGGCCGTGTGACGTATTTAAACGAAGAGCCAGCTTGTACGTTCGTGTGACGTCAGGCGAGAGCAGTGTATTGCTAGGCTGCCTAGATCAGCAGCGCATGTGTTCAGTTCTCCGTGTTTCACACTAGTTTGAGACTAGGCTTCAAGATGTAGAAACATTGTCAACTACGTTTCAGATCTTTGAGACCCCGTATTCATTGGATGTTAACAATGTTTCTAGCAGGTTGCAAATTGAATTGATAAACTTACAGAGCGACGATTGCTGAAGGACAAATATAAACACAAGGAAGACTTGGCTGATTGTTATAAGAATGTTCCTCAAACCAGATTTCTGAGGTTGTACGCCCTTGTTGCACGGATATTATGTATGTTTGGTTCCACGTATGTGTGCGAACAATTCTTTTCTGTTATGAACCTTTCTAAGTCAGAATCCCGAAGCATACTGTCAGATCACAATCTAACATGCAGTCTTCGGTTACAAATGTGCCGTACATTACCCCTAACATTGACAAACTAGTTAAAGAAAAGCGAAACGGCAAATGTCGGAAAATGCCCACCTAATTGTTCTGTATAGCTCTCCTCTTGCTCAGGCAACATAGTTATAATTTCTGTTCTATTTGCATTATAACATGACTGTTCACATAAACTAGAATTATATGGCATAAAGCCGAAAAGTAATTATTTATAATCTGTGACTATTCCGTAATTGAAACAGCATTAAGATTACGATGTCCCGTATCCCATTTCCTCTTGCCCGCTGTGACGTCACACGTTCAACTGGCTTGCTCTGGGAGCAAGTGTGCTGAGTGGGCTGACGTCACAGCAGCGTTACCTGTCTTCCCCTGATCTAGTGAAATGTTATAACACTGTAACTTTGACACTCTTTAGTGACCGATGAGTAATGTGTACGCGCCAAGCTTGCGTACAAAGTGTAGAGCGACACAGGCACAGGACAGAAGTCAATGCGTGTAGATTGATTGCGCGACTTATTTGTAGTCTCGCTTTTAGCTAGTCGGTAAGCCTAAATTATCCAGAATTCATAGCCAAAGTAGTGAAGGTCGTTCATACGTGATCGCATGGGCAATGTGAAGGAAATGATTTTTCTGGTCAATTTTAAGCAAGACATGGCAAGATAAAAATCAACCCGCCAAGCTTCATCTAAACTTGCTCACATAGCAATTGTAATGTTATCACTTACCTAATCTGCCCGGCCTTTCATTCTTGAGCCTACAATATGCATTCAGCTTTACTTTTAATGTTTCTCCCCTTGAATATTAATTCCAATCTCCTTTTGGTTTTTCTGTAATTAAATATTTATCTTCGGATTATAATTTCGGCTTCAGTCAAGTGCTGTTATCTGTAGCTACGGCTAAACATTATGCATTGGAAGGGCCTACTATGCATTCAAAAGCCCAAAGAAATTTAAGACTGGTTTATGTAGTAAACGACAATCTTTAATAAACACTAAATGAAGCTTCCCTAAACTAACTGACGCGATGTGTGCAAACATTGTGGAGGAGCATCGAGGAAGAATTTTGAGTATATGGGAAGCCAATTTGCAATTTATAGAAATTGCTCGAAGTTACATTTTCATATATGAATAATCTAGTACTGTGCACGTAAAACCCGATGCCATTGCGTGCGGGAAAAGGTAAACAAATACACACAGCTCCTCCTTGCTATACATACGCTACCTGTGAGTGTCATGACAATGCCTCTCAAAGTTCTCTGGGGTCGACATAAATGGAAGTGAGTAATAATATGAATAGTAATATGAGTGCAACACATCAGATTTTTACATTGGTGAGAAACTGTTTGACCAACGATATCCTCTTGAGAAGCATAATTGTCCAAGTAATTGAATTGGGAACTACAATTATTCATTGTTCCATTTATACTGTGGTAAACGCATTCCAAGTTCGAGATTTATTGCTATTCCGTAAAACTTGTTCATGTGGTTCTATGTGAGGAGCATATCGTCAAAAACGAACTGTGGTAACTGGATAATTGCAGTTTGACCAACTGATGGAATTTGCTGATGCTTTCTGCATCATCCACAAAGCTTCAGAAGCTCAACTTGACTATGCAGAGCTCTAGAAAAGACGGAGATAAATGACTGGTAGATTTAACGTGGTGGGATGAGACAGAGGGGTGCTGTAGGGGAAAGTCACTGTGATTGATGGCTTTCTATCGCCGCACAACGAGGCATCCTAAGCAACTCTACTGCATACTGATAAAAATATGCCTCCGGTGCTTATTTACGATTTGACACTCCAATCCTTTTCTGCTAACATCAATACCCAGTCCAATAGCTAAAAGTCTAGACACCCTTCTTGCTATACTTCTGTTCTTGTTCTTCTCCTTCTCCTTCCTCCTCTTTCTTCTGTTTCTTCTGCTCATTCTCCAGCTCTTCTGCCTCGTCCATGTTCTTCCCGTTACTCTTTATTCTTGTTGTTTCTTCGTCTTCCTGAACCCATTGTTTTTATTCTACATATATTCCGTATTCTTCTTCTCTCTCTGTTTCTCCTTGTGCTTCTTCTGCTAATTCTCCTGCTCCTGTTTCCTAGTCCTTGTTCTTCCTCTTACTCTTTAGTCCTGTTCGTTTTGTTTGTCCTCCTGAGCCCATTCTTTTTATTCTGTATTCCATCTTTGTCTTCGTCCACTTCTTCTATTTCTCCTTCTGCTTCTTCTGCTCATTCTCATGTTTCTCTTCATCATCCTCCTTTACTCTTTATTCTTGCTCCCTTTCTTAGTACTCCTGCGCTCATTCTTTTTGTTCTATACTCCTGCTCCCTCTGTGAACTTTTGCACTCAGTTCCAAACTTTAGAGTGTGAAGTTGTAAGGCATCCTTTATGTGTCGAGAAGTATATACTAGCTACAAAACAAGAATGAACATGGGCCTAGACATTACAGTGATGTTGCTCTCTCGGCGTTGCCAATTTTATGCGCAAGACGGTTTCGGTGTGACAGGGACAGTCAAATCTTCCATCCTTGTCCCTGAGCAACTAGCAACGCCCAACTGGCTAAACCCATGTTCATTCTTGTTTTATAGCTACTATAATTTAGTTAATTTATTTACTCTACTTCCTTCTTTCCTATGAGGGGTTGCTTTTAATGGTGATTGGAGGATTGTGGATTGTTTTAACTGAGACAGTTAGATTTTCGACTAATATAATTTTAAGGGGCTACGGTTATTTCAAAATAACAAACCATTAATGAAAAAGTCAACAAAGATTACTGTACAGCCCAGTTATAAACATTTCTTTGTTAGTAGATTTTGTAAATTTTACAAGGTCACACTTATTTTACTACACTTTAACTGCAAGATGATGGTAACGTATGGATGCATTTTTAGCGTCTAGTATTAAATTGCAACCAAAAGATGGTATTAAATCCCTAACGCATTATAACAGATGACCCATTTCTTCTCACTTTCATATGGTAGTTGTGCAAATCCAGACGCAGCCAGCGACAAACTGCCACGGTTGCCCTCATTTGGGAGCAATTTTCACGCATCAGTTGATAATTGTTTTAAATATTACTTATTTATTTTCAAACTGTCGATGACTGCAACGGCTCCTTCCATCTGATGCTCTAGGTATCCATGTGGCAGTGGTTGTTAAGGCTTTTGCCTAGGTTAGGTGTTTAATTCAACGCGCTGTTTCCTGTAGTGAGTTTTTCTACACACGCTTACCGAATGTTTAGAACTTTGCCTTTCGCCAAGGCGGCGCCATATGTGGGATTTGTGATGGACAAAGCGGCGTCTGGAAGGATCTTCTCTGGGTTCTCCAGTTTCCCTCGCAGCTACTCCATAATCACCTTTGCTTTCATCCATTTTCCCATCGTTTTATATCTCATCCGCTCTCATACTGGTCATCGGACTAATCATTAGGCTAGGACATCTATAAAATGTCCTTATATTTAAGAAAAAAATTCATTAAAGTTTTAAATATCAGAGAACTGGTTAAGTAGATTATACGACGTATCTTAAACCTGCCCAGGATTGCACAGGTTGTTTGAATCAAAACTCACAGAAACATCAGTTCCACGACTTCAAAAGTGCATTTTAGCAGATAAGGGATACACCCACTCTCCAGGAAAGGTTATTTTGGTGATGTAACTAATGAAGAACGAAATTGTCTAAAAAATTTCAAAATATGTTGTCACCCTGGAGAAAGCCCAGGAGTCACTATAGCCGAAAGCTTGGTGGTGGTCTTGTTAGCTGTTACTCAGCCATTGCTGACCACCCATAAAGCGATTATCAGACTCAATGTTGACATACTTCGTTCATCAAAAGACTAGCCGAGTGTAAGACGGAAGTAATAAATCTACAGTTAACACAACATATGAACTATATGTAAAGCCAGTATGAAAATACTTCTGTAGCACATTCATTGCTGCTGCAGAACACCACGTTGTGAACTTTGATTAAGTTCAGAGGCAAACTGTGTTGTCATTTAAGCTGACAAGAAACGTATGACTTTCTTTGATTTGTATCCCTTGTCATGACAGTAATTCCTATACTGACACACTTTCGTTGTGTCTCCTTTGTTTTCAGATTTATGGCACAACTCTTGTTTTACACATAGTGAGATCATTTTGCAAACTATTAGGACCCTTAATACCGGCATAGAAAATGCACTCCACTTAGTAAAAACACATGTTACGTACAATATTTGTCAATATAAAGCGTTCATATTTAGTTCAAATACACCGATTTTATTAATAGCCTGAAAGTGAAATCTTTATAATTTTTGGCACTCTTTAAGTTTGTCATCAGAATAGCTGTTGCTTAATACGTCATATGACTAGCACTTGATAACAACTACAAGAAGATCGAGGAATCACGGTATCCGCTCAACAATAGAAACAATAGACAAACGGTATCGAAATCGAATGGCTTCAGAATAGAATTTGGTGTTGCATTTCCGATTACACAAGAAGCAAAGTAGTCGCAGAGTTCAGGATGACAACAATCCGCCGCCGTCTAGCAAGGGTACCTTCACCCAAATGAGGTCTACAACAGGCCATTCTGCAACCTCTTCGGTCAGAAATAGAACACCTGAAAACCTGAAAACTTGAATACCAGAATGACAAGTTTACTTGAAAATAGAGGCAGCCTTTGAGCCAGTCTTTAATGTTATTACTTTAGATTTGACTGCTTATTCTCCTATCGTCCATGCACTTTAGAAGAATAGTTGATCTAGACAAATTTTATTTCTTTTGTTATAATCAATTGCCTGCTGTTTTAAATAAAAAACTGACACATGATAGAGGAGGCTGACTACGCGCTTGACGTGACAAGTCAAACAAATACTCACACAGGTACATACAGACAGTGCTTGGATACATACAGTTCTTTTGATGTCAGAAATCAAACGTCATTCTAGGGACATTTTGGTAATGATTGATTACACTTGATTAAAAATAAATATTAGTTTGCTAAAGATGCTGTCGATTGCCAGAACCATATCAGCGTCACCGGTGTGCCGAAATTTGGTCCCGCAGTAGTTCTTTTACAAGCCAGTAAATCTTAGGCTGTCTTTTTTAAGAACACATAAAAACCTTCGGTCTAGATCGCATTTGAACTGTGACCTTTGGATCAGTACGCCAGCGCCTAACCTTTTGAGCCACCCACGCCGAGAATACCACTAGATGGCATACGCATGTCGGAAAGTCTAACGGAGAGATCTGCAAGTAATTAGAGGCATAACCTTTATTGGAAATTTGAGCACTAGAGCACCCATTAGCAGTTTTATCTTCTATTTGCTGATATCCAAATTGAAAGCTCGGTACAGTAGATATCAGTGCAGTAAGTCGTGAGTAAAATTTGGTAAAGTTGAAGCCGATGGGCTGGTTGACTTTCATTAATGCCAGCGCATAGCGTAGAGGCTATGTTCAACAGTTCTACTCCTAGAGTCAAGAAATAAGGAAATACATAAACTCTATTACAAATGCTAGTTTGTGCATTATTTCTTACATAACTAATAAAAAAGGGCAGGGGAAGAAGTAATGGTGTTCGCTATGTGAATTGCATATTGGAGAACATTTACTGAGTAATTTGGAACTTGTAAAACATGTTCATTTGTATTAAAATTCCAAGGTGGCATTGTAAACACAGCAATCAAATCAGGACCACAAGGAATGCAGCTCCTCCATTTTTGTCTTGTCTTGATAAAGATTATGCCTAAATAAAGTGTATTAATGCTTCACCTCATCTGAGATCCGAAGTCGGATACTCCAGAATATGAAACAAACGAGGGCGGAGACTGCACCAGTAATTTTGAAAAGGACACTGTATTTCAATATTTATAAGAACCTTGAAGTAATTCTTATTTTTATATTTTATTTTTGACTGTTCCACTTCTACGTGAGTTAGTTGAAATCAACCAATCATGTGCATAATACTTTCAAATTTCAATCAATGACAGCCTTCCTTCACGAAAAAATAACATTTTCATTATCACTTTCTCTGAATTTCATTATCACCTCCTCTGCTTTTCTTATGTTATCATCAGGTTATATAATCTAGCTATGTACATTATGCTAACAAATGCACAAAGTAATTTTACGCAATAGAGTCGCTATTCAAATGTCAAATATGGCTGATCGTCGCTTCGGTGATGCATTTAATCCTATGTAATCCTATGTTTGGAAACAGATTGACAAATTTTGTAATGGACGAAATTATAAATTAGCAGCAGATACTCCAACTTCTGACATTGCCAACATCTGAACAAATTGGAGCATCAATATGAGAACCAAGTAAGCCTTGGCAATGGACCCTGGTGTATGTATACCTGCTTCATGTTCCTTTTAAGAGGTTGGTAATTACAATACACCCTTTAAATAATATTTCATGGGTTATATCATCCCTTAATTCGTGAAATAGTCTTAATAAATGCTACTCGTCATAGTCCAATTATTTAGATAAACTGACAATCACTAGTGACATTATTTATGATAATCTTATATGTTTAAACGAGCAATTATTGTATATATGTATACATGTTCCGCTTATCTTTGTATTCATACAAGGTTTTGCTTCTTAAGTTTAACTATATAGGCGTCTTTTCTGAAAAAACGCGATTTTCCTTAAAAACATTTTTTATTCCCTCTCCTTAAAACAATTTATAGTTTCCTGAATTTCTGAAATATAAATGATATTTATTAATTTCACACAGTTTTCTCTACTCACTTTGAGAGAACACATTCACATCTCTTTATCTAATCACTCTTCTACGAACAATTTTCTTGAAAAGACGTAATTTTGCACCAAAAAATTTATTCCCTCTTCTACCAAAGTCATAACCTTCATTGAAATATTAATGCTACGTATTAAATTCATACTGTTTTCTCTATTAACTTTTAGGGAACACATGCACATCTCTTTCTCTACTCACTCTTCTACAAACAATTTTCCTGAAAAAAAAACGCGATTTTAGCATACACACAAAAAAAATTATTCCCTCTTCTAAAATGTCAAAATTCTATTACATTCACACTGTTTTCTCTACTCACTTTTAGGTAACACATTCACATCTCTTTTTCCACTCACTCTTCTACAAACATTTCGTATTATCTATATATACAAAATGTATGTTTCTACATAATATGTGTCGCCTGCTGTGCCGTAGTGGTAAAAGCGGGCGTTAAACATTACAAAAAAGTACATAATATGTAACCATAATCTCGAAAACCACTTGACCAATCACCGTGAAATTCGACACATGTGTATTTATTCAAGGAGAAGGTTTTTATGCTATTAATTTTAGTATACAATATATTACCTCCACATGGCCTTGTCTACTCACTTTTTTACGTAACACATTCATATATCCTCTGCTGACCCTTTATATACAATTCATACAATTTTCTGTGATTAAAATAAAAATGCAATGTATTACATTCAAACGATTTTCTCCACCCATTACGAGACATAATCACACTTCTTTCTCTACTCGCACTTCAAAAAACAATTCATACAATTTGCTAATCTTCTCCCAAAAACAGGATATAACAAAAAAGAAAAACAGAACGCCAAGCGAAGCTCGGTCACCCAGGTAGTATGCATTAAAAGAAAAACCTTCTCCCCTAATGATCATCATTGAAGTGTATTTTACGTTTTGTTGAACCTGTATTTTGTTTTGAAAGCATGTTTTGTATTTTGTTAGAATATAAAGAATAGCATTTGTTGTCTAGTAGCTACGAAGTAAAGGATGTTATAGTAGTAGATAAAAGAATTTAGCGATGCGACTATTTTAAATACAAGGAAAAGATCGAAGGACTTTCTGCTCTTCCGTTAGCTCTTGGTGGCCGCTCTCCCTACCTCCGTCGTGGAATACGAATTCCAGCATCACCATCCCATTTTGGGATCTCGATGGAATCCCTGAGGAATTTTATTATCTACCTCCCTACTCCCTTTTGTGGAAAAGACGGACCGATAAAGAACTTATCGAAAATATTTATGAGGGAAGGAATTCCTGTAATTTTGTCCCTCTCGCCTTTTCTACACAAGATATCGGCAGTCGTGGCAGAAAGTCTTCGACAGCAAGTTGCACGGAATACATTGAAACTCCTTAGTTCTCCTTTTTCTGACAGGAAAATAAAATCTGTTCCAACACGTGCAGCATGGGAAAACCCACGTGCGGGAAGGACAGAAAGAAAAAGTTCCTCTGAAAAGGGTGCATTTGACATCGATAGCCTATCTTTCTCTCAGTTCAACTGACAGAAAGTGTTTAACGAAACATTTTATTCTAGTAGTTCGCTTTTAAATACGTGCAGTGCTCACAAAAAACATTCTGATGTGTTGCAATCACATAGCTTTTCCGAACTTCAATAAACATGATTCTACAAACGTTTATCCTTCTGTCTACCTCATATTAATGGAGATATACTTTTGTAGAAATTGTTTTGTTACATATTTCCTTGTAGGTATCGAGGGAATAGAGGAATACTGGAGACTTAAAGCGATAATCAACCCATTTCATATACTATTATATAATGCAAATCCATAATACAGAATAACTCGGAAACGGTTAATTGTATAAAATGTATTTGATATTAACGCATTCCCAAAGAACCAAAATGTACTTTATTTGACATGAAAAGATCTTGAACATATGGTATTTTAATCAAAATCGTTAAAATAATTTTTGGGAAAATAAAAATTTTCGAAAAATGTTCTATGTTAAGGATAGTTTGGGATTGGGAGTTTTTGTTTTTTCTTACTTTTTTAATGCTTCGTGTTACTTTCTTCGAAGACAATAAATGTAAATGCCTATTTTGATGTTTAACCAATTTTCCTTCTTAAACTTTAGTTGATCTCTAAAGCTTTATAATACTCTCTTAAAGGAACTGATCGGTAAAAATTACTCAAAACTTATCAAAAACTAACACAAACTAACTTTAACTTATGTTCCGTTCTCTAGAAAATGTCCGTATTATCGTAGTAAACATGAGAGAACTGCCTCATTATTTAATAACTTCAAGTGGAAAGCGCAGTTCCTCATTTGAGGATTTCTCTGATAACTCTCACATTTTTTTCAATTGTGTAAAAGAACTGTACATGTGTATTTTAAAATTTAACGTTCTTTAACGTGATATCGTTATATGGGACGCTGAATGAAATAGGTGAATGGCTTCATAGAGCTTATAGTTACCCGAAATTTGTCTCCTAAGGACAAGAGCAAATCCTGGAAAAAACCTTACTCACCTTGACCAAGATTCGAACTCGTCACCTCTTGAACGTGAGGCAGCTATCCAAAAACCACAGGGGTGGGCTCCACATATGTTTATTGCTATCTAAATTATGTATTTGAAGTAAAACTGTATTTAAGTATTTAATGAAAGATACACAAGTAGAATTTCAGAACGCTGTTTATGACAGTTTTATATATTATGGTGTCTTTTTCTCGTGTGTAATATTTTGGAAATGTTTCAAAACTTAAAATGCTTCTTAAAATATAATTTTTAAGTTATCAGGGTGAAACTTCGGATACGGTTTCAATAACATGTTTCCATTTTTCCCAGTCTTCTGGAATTAGGTAGGTATGTATAATTGTTATTTAAATGAAAACTTAGACGTACAATTATTGTATGCCATATGCGTGGAGAGGTTGCTGGTATTACTCTTAAGCATCATTTCACCCGTCCGATATGACATTACGTTGGAGGACGTTAATTAAAAAAAAATCTTCTGTTCAACGGAAATCAGCGGCTATGTTTTCAAGAGTTAGTATCTTCAAATTCCTTCTTAACATACAAAAGAACCATATTGGACGTTCAGTTTGTTCAGAGAAATAATCCATCTTAGAGGTGACAATTTTGTGTTGTACTCCCAAAACAGATAATTTTCTTGCACTTAAAACAGAGTACAGAATGTCGTGCTTTTGATTACAAAATTCCAAATATGAAACTATGGACTGAATTTCTTGGATTTTGAAAATTTTGCTCGAATGCTATGAAGGCCTTGATATCTGTAAAATTGTTTAAATTTCTGTTTTAAAATGCATAATCTAGGAACGTTTCACCATACTTCTTTGCGGACACATGAGTAAAAAAGTCTTCTTACAAATGCAGATTAACATTTACATTATCGATATAATCTGGTTTTGTGGAAGCAAGATAATTGTTGCATACTACCTCCGTGTATGTAATCCAGATTACTGCGTGTTAGCGGCTAGGACAGAAAATCAAGCCAGTTTATTTTTTCATTCTACATAATAGCAGTTTACTATTATGTGATATTGCAGATGTCTCTAATGGAATGTTTGCTTGAAAAGTTTTAGTACTAAAGGTAGAATGTCACATCTCTTGATAATCCAGAATAGCACACTACAGAAGCAATTTGGAGGAAAAAAAAAAAAAAAAAAAAAAAAAAAAAAAAAAAAAGAAGCTGCCTTTACTTCATGGAGGTAGCATGAGTGTAGCGGGAGTAGGTCCTGATTTCGAGTCTCGGTTAGGGTGAGATATCCGGAAAAGGGGTTTCCCGATATTTTCCCTTATCCTGAGAAGACGAATGTCAGATAACTATAAGTTCAATGGACCCCGGGCTCATTTAAGCGCCATCTCACTAATTTCATTAATTCATCGTCCGATATGACATATCAGTTGGAGGAGGTTAAACTTAATAACAAAATCTGATGTGTTGCACCCACATGACTTTCTGTACTCTTGTACTAACCATTCTTACAAACTCTTATTCCTGTATCTTCTTCGTGTTAGTTGAGATAAACATTGGTAAAAATTATCTTATTGTTTATTTTCTTGTATGGTGCAAGGGGAATATGGAAATAAAGTAGACCCTGAGCGACAGTCAAATCTGTTAAAGCTTTGAGATTATGTTCTCTTGGCATTTGACGAAAGTTTGTTTTCCGAAACTGACACAAATAACAAGGAATATCACCGAAATGGCTCACTCTACAAGAAAATTTATTTGGACATAGATTGTGTGTTTCAGCGAGATCTACATTTTTCTTATAGTAAGATTTAGTCTATCTCACGGTTTAGGAGTTATTCAAAAGTCATAGAGTAAATAGGCTCACATGAGCTATAGCCAGAAAATCAAAATATACATTTCATTTATCATAAAAATATCTTGAACATATGTAATTTTAATGAACATCGTTAGAGCCATTTTCTTGAAAAACAAAATTTCAGAAACATTACATCTTTACAACTGTAAAGAGTAGTTTAGGGTGGGGCTATTTTCTTCAAAATCTTAAATGATTCTTTTTTTTACTCAGGGGCCCTCTAAACATTTCCGCTGAAATTTCGACATCGAATTTTTGGGTGGAATACAATACTTCCTCTACTTGCGTAGTAGATAATGCAAAAAAGCGAGCAGTCGTGGAATATGTGCGAGGAAGGGTGTAGTGTTATGTGGGATCGGGATTTCGCTTCATTTATCTATGAAAAGAAGAAATAAATAATCGAAAATTATTGGGAAATAGCAGCATTAGACAATTTAAGAACAGAAATCCGACATTCTAATAAATACAATTATGGTATAGTAATTATGGTTTGCAAGTGGACTCAAATTACTTTGTAGACTATATCTACACTTAACTATTTCTTCATACCATAGTTTACAATTACACGTCAGTGTTATTTAGCTTAGCTGTAATTTTGCCTCTTCCAATTTGATTCCTCGGATACTACTAGTTGACAGTTACTATCTAATACACGCTATGCAAGAACGGTTAAATTCCAACAGAGTGAGAACGCTTGTAGACAGATGTCGCTGTGGAGATTGCGAGAGATGGGTTTGCATGAGAAGGAACATTTTTCACGTGTTTGATGGTTTGTTCTTGAGATGATGAAGTTCCCAGGTGTGAGGCGTACCAAGCTCAGCATGCCTTATCGTGTAGTTATGCCTAAGTCAGCTCTCCCTGGCGATTAGTTGCAGCGTCGTGGGTCACGTACTTCGACTCAAGTCAGGTGTGAACAAGGCGTGAGGTTATTGTCTTCAAAGTCGTCATGCTTCCATCGCGTATGTGCGTGTGGAACTCCTACCACATGCTTTCTCTCATGGTAGCAGCAAGTGAGAGAAATTGAAGGGTAGGTATCGGAAAGGGAGACATAACTGCAATATGTTAGCAAAGCAAATGTCAAAAACTTTATTTCAAATTACACAACCCCGAGTTTAATAATATGTTAAAAAGGACTCGTGTTATCACTTTCATTGGTTTACTTTCTCTGCTACTTACCTAGTAAGTAGAGGAAGTATAGCATTCCATGCAGAAATTCCATATGGAAGTTGCTTCGTGAATCGCCTTCCCCCCTAAAAATATTAATGATTGTTGTGCAGCTCTCTTGTGGTTAGCCGATTACACAAAAGCTACTCAGAATAAGGACTTCAGAAGCTATTCATAGAAAGTTGAAAACATACACTTTATTTGCTATAAATGCATACATTTGTACATTGTATATAATACATACCTTAGACCGGGATTCTACATGGTGAGTGTAACAAATATGTTCAATACAATTACTGTCAATAAAGATCCATTTCGCCGAAAAAAAATAATTTGTGTCAAATATATATATATCTGTGTATGTACACATATGACCACCTCCGTAGCGTAGTTGGTAGCGCGCTTACCTGTGGCGCGGAGGGCCCGAGTTCGATCCCCGGTACCAGCATGGGAACTTTATCCCCTCTGGGAGGTCTGGCACAGGGTGTACTCAGTCTTGTTAGGTCCCGGGGGTACCAATTGAGAAGCTACCTAATGGAGAAGTAGTCGGAAGGGCTCGGGGCGCTGACCATGTCGCACCCACCAGTACTGCTCCACACCAATAACGCCTGTAGTGGGCAGAGGTGGGGGACGCAGCGGCTGGGCGGTAGCCTTCATGGGCTGTTGCGCCGGGGTTTAGTTTTTTTTTATGTACACATATAGGAAGATTTTCTTGAACCAGACGCATGCATAGTCACACAGGCGCACACACTCCCACGCGTACAAACATACTGAACTTTTTTCTAATTATTTTTATTTAGGGTTGTCTCAAAACGTACATTTACGTTAAAATCTTGGCATCGAATATTTTGGTGAAATAGAATGCCTAGAATTATACGGAGTATAATAAAAGTAAAGAGTACTTTTAGAAAACGATCCTTGTGTGTGTGTGTGTGTATGTCTGTGTATGTGTGTGTGTGTGTGTGTGTGTGTGTGTGTGTGTGTGTGTGTGTGCGCGCGCGCGCGCGTAAGTATCGTACAAGGTTTTTATCGCTTCATTAAATGTTTTGATTCGTATCTAAATGTTTGGAATAGAATATTACTTTATGCGCGACCATGCCGTAATGTAGCGCTTGTATACCACTGTAATGGACCTCATTATTTCCACCTCTTCATAACGATACTGCTATTAACCATTCAAAGGTGCACCAGTTCATAACCACACTAGAATCCTCCAATCAAGGGATCCGCATGTTGCAATCAATACTTTCCCGTCTGCGCACATTCCCACACAGCTGAAAGCGAAACTGTTGAATTTTGCATCTTCAATGAAATAACTTATATACGAAATAGTCATTTTATTTAATAACGAGTGTTAATATTTAAATATCGCTCTAATAAATTCAATTTGTCTTCTCGTTTATGAAAGTATACTTTTGTAAAGGTTATAGCATATATACGAACACCTACTCTCTATCATCTTGTCAAGGCCAACATAACAATAAAATTAATAATTTCGCAGTTGAAGGCGCAACTATTGATTCCCTCGTGTACAGTGATTAAACTATCGGACACCAGTAACATGCAACGTAAAATATAAAAAATATTTTATAAATGTTTTACACTTGATTCATGGTCGAGCATAAATAGTCGTATGAAACTTAAGTACAATGGCAATTAGGATGCTCGCATGTTAATTACTGCCATTATGCTCTCGTTGCATAGTGTACTGCAAAACATAAAGATCGTTCTTTGAATTTGGAAGTCAGCAGCATTTAAAAATTGTATGGTTTATGAGACCGTCCAGCATCCAGAGCATGAAGCACTCAATTTTGGTTTATGTTATAATATGAATTATACAATTCTGCCAAACAGTACAAGAAGTTAGTAAGGACTCTAATGTCAAAGACGGTGTATTCAAGTCCCCATTTCGGCCGTAGGTATTATGTCGGAGTTTGAGAGTAAACACGTATTTTAAATGTCACAATATATTAATTTCATCCGTTTCTGAATGGAACTGCAGTCGCCATTAAATTCAACGCAAGAGATTGATAGGAACTCTTGAAGTTCCCATGTCTACGACCGGGAATATGTCCCTCTTTGGTACTAGACGCCTCAGTTACGAAAACCTCGTAAGTTTATATTTCCATCCTTATGTTATGGCTAAGCCTAACTTCTAACGTGGTCAACAAAATGTCTTTCTCGACATTACTCCACCGGGAGAGATTTCATTTTTAATCTTATCTCAACGCCAGGTGAGACGTCACTCTCACAACAAATCACCCTGTCCTCGTGTCACGAAATTCGCTCATTTACTAGGGACACTCAGAGAAGTGCGTGTCTCGATGGCTTTTAACGACACACTTTTCCAGAGTGAGTCACCATATAACAAGTTAGGGTTGATTACATAGCAAGGAAACAAAAATAGGGGCTCACGGTAGGTCAGTGACAACTCGCTTGTTTACGAAAAGTTAATCGCATTTACAGGTATGTTGTTTAATTGATAATCGCGAAATCTACCAAAAGCATTCGCGTACACACTTTTCTTTTCTATCTATTTATTTCACTTGCTTTAATTAGTGGCCATTGAGATGGAGCTGTTAGGCCTGCAGCTCGATGAGTGGGGGACAGTTAGCCTTCTAGGATTCATCCCTTTAGCATGTCATCTTGTCACCATATGTTCATTATGAAATAGGTGTTGCGTAAGCTTGCTTCTATGATTGCAGAATTAAGAGTACTGTTCACGAGAATAAATTTTTTAGAAGTATAACAAATACATCTCTTGCAGTTTCCACGTAAACATGCGAAAGGTACGTTCGATGGGGAATGCGAAAATACTGTACAACTTATTTACTTTGTTATTCCTAGGTTGGCAGTTTCGTTTCAACAGATTCTTGATTGCACAGAATTTGGCATATCCATGATTTTTATGTACAACTGCAACGGGGTAGGATCCACTCTCTAATGTAAACAATACTGCTGTGGTCTAGAACATCTTAACTTGAAATAATCCATCATTCATCTGTGTCCAAGTTTGGTTGCCTGGTTATAAGCATTTGGCAAAAATAATTTGCAGAAAGTGGTTATTAGAGAGTGATATTTTTGTTGTGCCTTTAGTGTAATGACGGGGGCGAAATCTGTGTTACTGTTGCATGGCAGATTTTCATTTTGTGCACTATAATCAAATCTGTCTCCGAAAAGTAGCCTGAACATTTCTGTTGTGACGTGAGTACATATTTAACTTAATTTGTTATTTCATTGCCAATGACCTACTACTTAGCTTCCTTGTCTTCTAACTTGCTACGTTTCTTTTCTTGCCCATTTTATTACCTGTCAGGTAATATCCGACGCTGAATGATCATATAAAGGGCTCAAAGTGATGTCAATTTTCATTTCTAAAATTAAATAAAATCCTGAAAAACGGTTAATATACATAGCTTTAAATGTCTGCGATTATTGCTTGAGTTTCCTGTATACCCCTTGAATCTAGAACGAGACGTACAGTGAAAGAATGTCTGCAGGTTTATCTTGATTAATATGAAGTAGTGCAGATTAGAAACATTCTACGTGTTGTATCATGGACTTGGTGGGTTACTCCTCCAAGTCTACTTCTAATAACGTATCGGGCACTTATCCGCTCACGTGTTGATATGGAAGCTTCTTTTATGGTAACAGCAAAGCCGATATTGCTCCAAACTAGACAGATTGCAATTTCTTGCATTCGCAAATGTCTCGAACGTACGTGATCAAGTCCCAATAATTTTTAATAGCAGTAATATATTTTCCGTAGCAAAAAATCTCTTTCCAAATACCTCTAAATATAGCACGTAAACTTTGTACGGATGCCACGTATATTCTTACAAAATAATAGTAAACAACAACAACAACAATAATAATAAACGTAAATAAAATAATCATAATATCAAAATAATCACAATAGCAATAATAATCTTGATCATAAGTATAATAATGATAAACACTAATAAAATTTTTAAATAATAATAATAAAATTAATGATAATATATATAGTTATATAAAAATATAACAGTAATAATATCAATAATAATAAAATACAACAATAAATTAATAGGAAACGAATAAATGCCAATGAAACATTACGTACCCTCATGCTTGCACTATATTTACAATCTGTAATTCGTAATGTTAGACAAAAGCACTATATACAGCAGTGAGTGGAAAATAAAGATGCTGTTAGTAAAGTGAGACCTTTTCGGTTGTTTATACTGTTATTGTCTATTATCACGGACTAAACACGCTAGTTCAACTGCCTCTCATCTCACGTCTTCGCTGAGAGGTAGAACACGTCACTGGCTTCTCTATGGCTAGAATTGTCCCATGGTGTTCTGCAACTCTTTTAACGCACGAAAGGATATATACTCGTATTTACGGCGACGTCGGGTGAAGTAGGCCACCTGGTATATTGGTAATCAAAGTTGCGAGTTTGATGGAGGCAATAAGATAAGTGAGAAAGAAGAAATACAGCTATTGTCACAGAAACCTACCGTTCCACTTCAGAACTCATTCCTAAACTTCAACGATAGCATGTATTGCTGCTATATCTCCTTCTAATGCCAAGTTTGCCAGGAGCAACAGTACCGAGTAATGTTTAACCTAATTAGAATTTCTAACCAGTTGTAGCGAATGGATAGACATTTGAAGAAAACCACCTTGCAGTCACTGTGCCTTTATCTGAACTTCAACTAAAGAAACTCGTCCGTTCTCCCCGTCCCCCTCCCCCGTTTATCTTCAGAGCTGAGGTCTACACGATATGGAAGACAGTATTATTCAGCAGAAAATTAAATGCTAACATTACACGTATCACTGTGTAAAATGGAAAAAAAGGATAAATTATAGTCCCTCATAATAATAAATGTTACCTTGTTCCATAATGCTTTCAGTGATTGCAACATCGATATTGTGACCTTTCCTTTAGTTATTATCACGCATAGGCTTTCCTTAATTAACTAGCTGTTTTCCTGCTGTTTTCCTTTAGTTACACAATAGAGTCTTATATGAATCCTTAAATTATTCTCAGGTATTATACAGAGTAAACAATTTCGACCTATATGATTCCTCAATTAGGGGCATTCATATACATGCAGACTAAAGTGATTTCTGGAAAAAAATTCTGATGTGCAGCACTCACATGACTTTCTCTACTCTTGTACTAACCCCCAAATGACATAGCTGTCAGCCCTTAAACTCCATCCATCCATCCATCTTTGTACTAACCATTCTTACAAACTCGTATTCCTTATTCCTATCTTCTTCTGTTAGATGAGATAAACATTTGCAGAAATTATTTTATTGTTTATTTCCTTGTAGGTACAAGAAGAATATGGAAATACAGTAGGTTTTGTGCGATAGTCAAATCCTTTAAAGCCTTCAAATTTCGTTATCTTTGTACGGTTAACATAAAAAATGAATAACGATGTTCCATTTGACAGAAGGAAAGTTCTCTAGAACTCACACAGCAGTTTTACTGAAGCCAATGTTCAGTTGTTTTCGTTCCTGTGCATACCAATTTATGAGTTTTATGTAATAATTGAGTGCTGCTGATGATTGTGCAGTTTTCCACAATACCTCGAAATGATTAGCCACACCTCAAACCCTTTTATATTTGTTATACATGTGATAACACTGTTTAGAGAAGTTAGAAGGTGATTTGAGTCACAGCTTCCCAGTTTATCTCAAATAGAACAACATTGAGAAGACATCCGGTAGCTTTAACCACTGAGCACCATGGCAATTGCCGGCTCGACATTAAATTCTCCAACTGACTTTGTTTTTCTCGGTAAACCACAAGGATATCTCTAGCTCGTATGAGATAACATACTTTGATGGCAAGTTAAAATGTTTAAGTACTTTAAGTCCTCTCTTCATGAAATTGTCTTAGAAAATGCCATTCTTAGTTTCCAAATATTCTAGAAATTTCTCGACTTAGAAAGCGACATGGCACTACAGAAATAGCTATTGTGATACCGGCCGCGGAGCATAACAAGGGACAGTCGGCGTCAAGCTACCTCACATCACTTAGCAGGCCGGGCGCATATCAAAGGCGTTCAAGATCAGGCTGCCTCTTGTAAACACCTACAATGAGCGCAGCGCTACAAAGGCTTTAGAGACTATTCAAGAGGCAGCCGGCGTATTTGCAGAAGTTCTAGAAAAAGTGAAGTTCCAGAAAGGTCCGTATTACGTCATCTTGGCTATAAAGCAGGCTAGGTGTCGAAAGGAGTTAGTAATTATAAACATGAGTTGTTGCAGCAGTCAGTTTTTAGCTTTATTGTGTGTGCCAGCTGCGCGTGAATGGTCGCGCCGAAAGGAAGATAGCGAAGCAGTTAATGAAAGACTGTATCGTAAAAATCAGCTATTTGAGAGACAGCGAAAGTGCAGAATGATAGAAAGGAGTGAGTCAGTGTTACGAGAAGAAAGCAGTTGTTAGTAGTAATATCAGGAATGATGCTAGACAGTGATAACGTCAGTGAAAGAGAACTGTGTTGTTGTGCATTCAGTTAAAAGAAAAAGCGAGAAAACGATAGCTAGACTGGACTCTTGTCATTTTGTCACACTATATAGGAAAACTCGAGCACGTCGGCAACGTTTATTTACGCGTGCTTACATAAGCAAGTCAGACTCTGAACTGTTAATAATTCTTCATGTAGTTAAGTAGCTGTGTATGCTTTATTTACATGCATTAGCAATTCTGAGGTAAACGGAAATATATTATTTACTTGTACTAATTGAAAAATAACGAAACAAGAGATAAAATTGAATCTTTTTATCTCTCGCATGCTAGAATGTAATTTACCCCTAAAGCATTTGTTGCAATGAGAATCCCTCATAGATTTCAGCCACTCTGAAGGCTTAAATGTAAACATGTAAAGCATTACAATAAATATTGTATCACAGTGCATACCGTGACAGAAAAAGCATTTATTTGTACCTGTTTTCATCAAAAACAAATACCAGAGAAATACGGAATATACGCTGTGTTCTTTCCAGGTTGCTTGCAAATTTACTCAACAGATATTCGCCGAGTAAAAGCAAAAAGTATTATTTACATGTTGCCGTAACGTAGGAATATAAATCAACTCATATACCGGGCCGTGATTAACGAAGTGATATAGTGGCTCCCTCCCCAAACCCCGTTCCCATCGGGCTGTGAGAGAGTGTACGTATATAAATAACGCCTGCAGGTTTGCCGGCAGTACACCAAATTAATTTGTGCCGGTGGTCAATATTTACCATGGCTACAGGAGCTCGTCTTGTGCAACAAAAACCTGCATACAGGTCCAGAGATTAGAGGCGGATAATCTGCGATGGTAGATCGAATAAATAAAAGATCTTATAACTCTCCGTTCTGTTGGGTGCCCCTAAACAGTATGTTGTGATACAAGTGTGTAAGTGTGCAACTGAAGAACGAAAAAGAGTTTGAGAATACGAGACAAGGTCGAATTTGAGGATAAAACGTAATGTACAACTTAAGTCCAAACCAATAGTATAAATGAAAAATAGACGGTAATAGTAAATGCTGTGTCATCTATCCACAGATAATATAAGGAGATAGACTGGATCCCACACTAATGCCATTTGCTGAGGCAGAAGTACACAGAGCAGAAGACATCGAATTTCTGGTGGTCCGTAGGGGCATTTACAGGGCTTCTCTTTTGACAGAGGGTATAAGTAGACTAGTGATTGACAATCTGTCATAGAAATAGCTATTATAAAAATCTAAAATCAGAAAATCGGGGGAAGATTGACAGAGGACAATTAGGCCAATGCCAGTTCGTCACTGAGCATTATGTTATTCTTCGTTTCTCACCCTTAATATCGCTACAAATCTTAACATGAGCAGGAAAAGCTATCATTCTTAATTTATTGCTGCTGAAATGCTGATCTTGGTGTTGAATTTGTCAACAATTAAAGGTACTGTGCTCTTGAAGACCATTATTGTCGTATCTTTAGGCTTAATCTTGCTCCAAGTTCATACCCCACTCGTGATATATGCAGCCTCCGACTTTATCAGTACATTTGCTGGAGGTCCCACTTCAGTGTTACACTCTATTTGATTGAATGTGCTACATAATACCTAAAAGTGTTCCGAAAACCAAATTAATTGACTTTAAACATATTGTCCTTGTGATTAACTGTTCTTCTACACAACAGTAGGGTGTAGGACAAGGTACATATTGTCCTGTTTTGAATCAAAGCAGTATATCATTTTCAGAAAAGGATGAAAGACGTGGAAGAAAAAAAGGCATAGCAAAAGATAAATGCTAAAGTGAAGTGAGTGACCTGTCTCTCAATTTGTATAAGAGTTCCAGCTAACCAGAAGCAATTAGAGTTTATAACCACAAGTACATAGTGTTACCAACGTGTAACAATTTAAAGCTAAGTGCAACTTTCCCACCGTGTACTGCATTTGACAATGACATAAGCAACGCTTTGTCTGGGAACTGAACTACAAGCTCCAAGTTACGAAACCACGCTCACCACAAGCCTTCATGTCAAAGTTACACGTTATTTGTTACTGTGGTTTTAAGTGCACATCTACTATTTTATTCATGTCATTCCATTAATAACAACGGGAAGTCACACACACACACACACACACACACACACACACACACACACACACACACACACACACACACACACACACACACACTTAAGTTTTCATGCAAAATGTTCTGCAGTCTTACCACAGTTTAATACACACACTTTCCTTGCAACAGAAAATCTACGTCACAATAATTTAGAATAATTTACAAATGAGACATCTGTTGAGTAAGATGAGTATGCGAGGACACTCAATCACACTTTTGTTATAATTAAACAAAATTTCAAGTGCATATGTACATCGTCTACGCGACAAAACCAATTATAATATTATAGCATAAAACCAATTAATATGTTAAAATAATGCTACAATGCGAATTTGGCACATACATATTTTATTCATACAAAGTGTCCCACAATATGTTTATACTCTTTAAAATAAAACCAATTAATATATTAAAAGAATGCTACAATACGAATTTGGTACAATTTGGTAATATTTTATTATAAGTGTCCCACAAAGTACTCTGTGCTCTTTGAACTCAAATACTTTTTAATATTTTATTTAAAGTCACAAAGTAGTTCAAAACATTGATGTTAGTTTCTCTGGTTAACAGCCAGGTCACATTTGGATAACTGCACAAGCTTTCAGTGACTATCTCTGCCGTCATCCTCAGGGGAACTGAAGTTAGGCTATAATGTGGCTCGAGAAACTATAAATAATCAATAACCAATGCCAGGAAAGCTTCAAACCATTAGTTCAAAACATGTTGATGTTCCAATGAGGAAGATTTTTCAAAATGTCTTCCATTGACAGCAATACGTCATCTAGAACGCTATAGAATTAAAGTTATTAATGTTCAAACAGCGCAAACTCCTTGAGTTCGTTCTATATCTGAGCTTAGAAATAAAGGCTTTCCGTTTAACACAGAAAGTGACATTTTTTCATTTTGAAATATATCTACAAAACATTGAAGAAATATAACGATATGAAATGAAAATAATTGGTAAAAAAAATAAAATAAAATTTATTTAGTATTAATTTATATTAAAAAATCTTGCTGTAAACTCTGATTTTATTTTTGAGTCACTTTAAATCCTATGTTTACCATATAAATTTCTTCGAATGATAGCCATGGAAATACTCGTACATTTAGTATATTTAATGACATTTATTTATTGCGGAAGTGATATGTTTAGAGAAAAATCTGGTGTTACACTCACATGACTTTCCGAACTCTTATACTAATCATTCTTACAAACCCTTATTCCTATATCTCCTTCGTGTTAGTTGAGTTAAATATTTGCAGAAATTATCTTATTGCGTATTTCCTTGTAGGTGCAAGAGGAATATGGGAATACAGTAGGCTTTGAACGATAGTAAAATCTTTTAAATATAGCTAGGAGTTATTTCCGGGCTGTTATGCAATGGCCTGCTGGAGTTTAAGACCCAGACGTTTCGTCCACAACTGCGGCAGACATCTTCAGAGGCGCGGTCGTAGTCTCCTCGGAGAAGTTAACGTGGCGTCTGAGGTGTGGACTGTCTGAGCTGCTGTAACAGCTGAGACTTCTGAAGATATCCGCCGCAGTTGTGGACGAAACGTCTGGGTACTTAAACTCCAGCAGACCACGGCATAACAGCCCGGAAATAATTCCTATGATCTTAGCAAAAGTTAAAGGCATATGGAGGCGGACCGTACTGCAGACTCCAGCGAATCCTAAGCTTGCCCCTCCTACCAGTGCTGCCGAATGTGGTACATGCATCTCACGGACTCGTATGTACAGAAACTGCCGGTACACGCACTACGCTTGTCAACAGCGCTCCGCTTGAGCATTGGCCAGCGTTCACATGCCTTTAACTTTTGCGTGCGGTATAGTTATATTGACTCCGGCCGTGAAAGTCTACACTCTCGCAAATCTTTTAAAGCGTAAAATCCCGTTCTCTTTGCACGGTTAACATATAAAAAATGAATAACAATGTTCCATTCGGCGGAAGCATACGTTTTTGAAAACTCACACAAATAACAAGGAATATCTCCGAAATGGTTCACTCTTCAAAACAGAAAATTATTGTTTAGACATAAATTGTATGTTTTAGCAATATCTACATTTTTATATAGTAAGATTTGGTGTATGTTACGGTTTACGAATTATTCAAAAGTCATTCAGAGTAAACAGAACTACGTGAGCTATAGCCAGAACATTTAAGATACACATCTCATTTGTCATAAAAACATGTCAAACATATGGCGTTTTAATCAAAATCGTTACAGCGATTTTCGAGAAAATCAAAATTTTCGAAAAATTTTCCATCTGAAGGTTAGTTTAGGGTGAAGGAATTTTCTTCGGTCTTCGTTTCCAATCCTTTTAAAGACATTAAACTTAAATCCCAACTTTAGCTTTTAACCAAGTTTTCGTTCTTGAGTTATGCTGTACACACACACACACACACACACACACACACACACACACACACACACACACACACACACACACACACACACACACACACACACACACACACACACACACACAACACACACACACACAAACACTCACGAACCTTTTACTAAAATGCTTTTTTTTCGGATTCAGGTGGCCTCAAAGCATACGAGTATTTCCGGTGAAATATCGACATCGAATTTTTGGGGGGAATACAATACTTCATCTACTTTACGTAGCAGAGAAAGTAAAAATCGTCTCCAATAAACTTTAACGTCACGTTCGAATTTTTCCCCTAGCTGAGGGGGGTTGATGGAACACAGCATGCCTTAGGTTTGTGATTCTTTCTTCTGATGAAGAAAAAAGAACGACACAAGACATTCACTTTTGTATCTTATAGGTAACCAATTCCGTATCATCTAATTTCAAATAGTTCCTGTGTAAACGCTTAAGGTAAACCGCATAGCAGATTTGGTTGTGCTAATCGTATGGCATAACAATTTGAGTTGATAATGAATAGAAAGTCATACGAACGACAATAAGGTTTATTTTTTCATCGCATTACAATTAAAGGTAGCAACCGTTAAAATATGCAGGACTATGCAAGACTTCTTTCCACGTCTATTTCAATAGGATGAAAATGCTTTTGAAAAGTTTGCGAAGCTAAAAATACTTCTATCATCCTTAAATCTGGGATTATAAATACCTAGAATATTTATTTTTGCCACAGCTAGTTGGATGGCTTACCTTAAACTCTTTATAAAGGACTTCTATGACGATATATCCAGTTCACTGAGAATGAGAAGCGATGCTAAAGCAGAGACCTACGAGCCAGTTACTATGTCCCCCACCTCTGCCCCGAGGCTGAGTGCACCCCGGTCCAGTATCCCAACGGAAGAAAATCCTCACAGTGGTACCGGGAAACATACCCGGGTCTCCCACTTGGTAAGCAGCTGTGCTACCACCGAGCTAAGGAGATGATCTAAAATTCTTCTATTATCTCTAAATGCAGAATGGTGAGACATTCTAACTAAACTATTGTGATGCCGGGCTCGGCGCACAACAAAGGAGGGTGGACCAATATTTTTCACTCCACATGCCGGTTCGGCATGTTAACAAAGCCACAAGATCAAACCCCCTTGCATCTCTCACGCCAGCGAACGCGCAACTAACAACAATTACAGCGGGATTTCACAGGGTGTTTAACTATAAACACCGCAAACCTCTGATTGGATATTGTGTTGACCAGCTCCTCCTGGCACGCCATTAAATTTTGTCTGCTATAATAATGTTTGTAACAATGTTCATAACTGATTAATTTGTTGTTAATGAAAACAATCAGCGTGTGGACTAGGACTTTATACTGCATCCTAAGCTTCTAGGACTTGTCGAATGGCGTCAATTAGTTTCCGGCAGAGATGAGAATGCCGTCCTAATTCTTGGACCTTAGATGCCACATAATTCAAAGGACTTGCTTTAATCAAAAGGAGAAAATCATATCTTGGTTATTTTTTCTTGTGAGGCTTCACTATGACCCAGTTTAAGATTATCGTAATAGTGTCTAACGAAGCAGCAGAGATGATAGAGTAAGACCAAGTGACACAACAAGCCTTAGGGAGTTGTAGCCCTGCGTTTCACTGGGAACACCCAGCTGCCAGACTCAGTCTCCTTCGGGCTTGTGAGGTGACATAGGGAACGACTGGCGTTTATCTAAATATACATGCTGGTTGTTTTAATGTAGACATAGCTTATTTGACTGAACGCATACGCTGTTAGGAATTTCTACAAACCCTGTATTCATGGTTAATTATACATATATACCGATCATCCGAAATTCGGCACATATGTGTTTTTTCATGAAGAATAAATGCTATTCATTTTACCATGCAACATATTGCATTCACGTAGTTTTCTCTGCTCGCTTTTCTTTTACATGGTACATTCACATATCCTTCTCTACGCACCCTTCAACTTACAATTCATACAATGTTCTTGGTTTGAAATAGAAATACAACGTCTTACATTCACACACCTTTCTCTACTTGCTTTTCTTCCTGTGGTATTTGGGGTTGTTAAACAATGCTTTTGCATAGTGTCTTTCTAGTGTTCCTATTTATTAATTTATTTTATGTTCTTCATAGTATCCCAAGAGTTTTAATTAACCCTTTTTTTAGGCATATAAAGTAATCTTTTCTAAATGTTTCCAAAGAAAGACAAGCTTAGTGTGAAAGTTGTAGAGATAAAATCATCAAACCAAGGGCATCGCCGGGTATTTCTGCTTGTTCTTATTGAAAATGTTTCCTTGTTTGATTTAAATGTTTGTTGGGAATGGGTTTGATAAATGCACAAAATGCAAGTTTCTGTTAGGGACACTAGGAGTGAAAGTTTGGTCAAAATTATCATAAAGTCGATTTTTTTTTACATTAAAATGTTCCTGGAACTCCTGTGCATCTGGATCAGCTAACATTTTTCAAATCCCCCACTCTATGTGGTCATTACGGCCCTTTCAAATAGTGCCCCTTAACGTACACAGCATGCTCCTACATAAAAGCCTGTTTTTCTCAAAAGTACATTTCTGCATAATCAAAATGTAGGTCGCGCCTGAGGTTTGCTTTAAACTCAATGGAAATTTCCAAAAGTATTCATAAATAACAGCTAAACAATTCTATAGTTCAATATTGATGTTATCGTTAACATGAATTTCAAAAACATTTTTCTATGAAAAAATCAATAAATTTTAAGACTAAATTTTCTTTGTTATTTAAAAAAATATGTGCAGCATAATCAGCAAAGGAATTTGAAATATCCCTTCACACAATTTTTCCACGAGTTTTAGAGTACCAGTTCTGCCAATATAAACCAGTTTTAAAAAAAGTACATGCGTGTCACATTTTGAAAACGTGCCTATTAAATTCATAAAGTATATAAAATAATTTATATATCATAAACGAATTATCCAATTTTAATGAAATTTGGCGTATATCCTATTCTCATATAAATACAAACACAGTAAAAGTTTCAAAAAAAAAAATCTATCAAGAGATGTGGAACTTTAAAATTCAGCTCCCAGTGTTCATTAAATAATATTGACGCTGAAGGTATCTTTCTATGAAAACTAATTAAATATTCTGGTATTACAATCGTGCATTTTGACATAGTTTTGTTTAGCTTAGCGCACTTTGGTAACATAACATAAATTAATTCTGCTAAAATCAAGTTTCTTTTTTTAATTTTCATATCTAACTGAGTAAATCATATAGGAAACTTAATAAATTGAAGGGATGAGATAATTCTGAAATGAGCCGGGGGTCCATAGGTCTAGAGTTAGTTAACTGAGTTACGTGAAGTTAGTCTTCTTGGGATAAGCTCCAGGGAGACATTCTTATCTTGGAACTCATCCACCAGGATGTGATATCTGGACCTGCGGAAATGAGCAGTGGGAATAGTTCTTCTTGTATCTTTGGAACTAAAGCTGGTTTTATAAAGTTCTCCAACTTATAGTAACTTAAATTTAGTAATAGTTTAGCTACATGTTTATTTAAATTTAGTTTTTCCTTCGAATTTTAATTAGCAGCTATTATGAACGACCTTTGTACCTACGTATGATTATTTTGGCTTTCTTTACTGCGTATAGTAAGTAGCGGAAGTATTGTATTCAACCGAAACTTTCGATGTCAAGATTTCACCCAAAATGCATGTTTTGAGGCCCCTGAATAAAAAGTAGTTTTAGAAAATGATCAGAGTGTGTGTGTGTGTGCGCGCGCGCGTGTCTGTGTGTGTGTGTGTGTGTTTGTGTCTGTGTGTGTGTCTTTGAACAGCATAACTCAGAAACAAAAATTCGGTTAAAAACCAAAGTTGCTATTTAAATTTAATATGCGACACGAAGATTTTGAAGAAAATTTCTTCACCCTAAACTACGCTTGACATGGAAAATGTTTCCATTTTATTTTATTTTCTCAAAAATAGATCTAACGATTTTAATTAAAATGCCACATGTTTAAGATACTTTTATGGCAAATTAAATGTATATTTTGAATTTTCTGGCTATGGCCGGTGTAGTCCTGTTTACTCTTGATGACTTGCATGACTGGTAAACAGTAAGAGATAGACCAAATCTTACTCTACAAAAAATGTAGATCTCGTTAAAACACACAAGTTATGTGTATATGTATTTTTTGTGAAGTGAACCATGTTGGAGATATTCCTTGTTATTTGTGTGAGTTTTGTGATACTTTCTCAAATAGAAAGTCGTTCTGTTTGGCCGTGCAAACAGAAAGGAATTTCAAAGCTTTAAAAGATTTGACTACCTCTCAAAGCCTACTGTATTCCCATTGCATTTATAAGAAAATCAGCAGTAAGATAATTTCTACATGCGTTTATCTCGACTAACATGAAGAAGAACGAACAGAAAAATTAACATAAGAGTAGAGAATGTTATACGAGTGCAACACATTAAATTTTTTATAAAGTTATCTATCCTATAGTAACTGAAATGTATTAATAGTTTAGCTTTATGTTTATTTAAATTAAAGTCTTTGTTGAACTTGAATTAACAGCTATTATGAATAAATTTTGTATTGTGATTATTTTTATGTATTCAAGTTTAGAATTGTTAAAATTAGTTGCTGTTTTACTGCTAGGTTTGAAACAACGCATCTATTCTGCACTATTTTCAAATTTAAATATTTCCGAGGAATATGTTTGTGGTAGAGGGGTATGAGAATAACAGGGTTTACAGATATGAATACCGTTTGGGAAAGTTGGCAACCATTGCTCTGGCAACTTATTAAAATCAGTTGTTTACGTCAACGGATGCAATTCGTGTCAGTGAATGATGGGACATGACTACTAATTTATGCTAGTCGCAGAGTAGGCAATATGATGTGCTAATGGATGTCACTGTGGAATTATTCACGTATCTGTTTGATATAATATACAGAAACATCTCTCTCTTGTATCCGCAACTCCTGATTCCGATAATTGAAAATCCGTGGAGTTTAATTTTCTTTTTTACTCTGAATTTCTTAAACCAAACCTGAAATAAAATGCTGGATAAAGGAGAAATATTATTGGATATGAAATGACTAGATTTTAAACAGTACTGGAGAGTAAATACTTGAGAAGTTCATACAGAATTGAGATAAGAGAATAAGGCTCTTACTTCGATTTCCAGCTCGCATCCTTGTGTAACTAAACCGCCATCTCTTTTTTTATTATTATTTTTATTTTATTTGGAGGCCTTGAAATTAACAAAGACAAAAGGGCTTTTGCTTTTTTTGCTCCTATATCCTTCTAAATTCTACATTATCTTCCAAGAATATGAAGAACAGAGTTAGATTTTTATGATGGTGTTATATTTGAAATATCCAAGCCTTGAATGGATCTGTTCGATGTTGGAGTATTTTCCATCTCTCACCTCGTAAAAATTGTAATTGAGGCAACATACTGAAGCAAACACGACAGAAGTGCAGTCCACTTATTTTTGCTTTCTCTACTGGTAAGTAGGGGAAATATTGTATTCCACCCAAAAATTCTATGTCGAGATTTCACCGGAAATATATGTTTTGAGACCCCCTGAATCCAAAAAAAGTATTTTTAGAAAAAGGTGTGTGTGTGTGTGTGTGTGTGTGTGTCAGTCTGTCTGTCAGTCTGTCAGTCTGTCAGTCTGTCAGTCTGTCAGTCTGTCAGTCTGTCAGTCTGTCAGTCTGTCAGTCAGTCTGTCAGTCTGTGGACAGCATAGTTCAAAAACGAAAAGTCGGTTAAAAACCAAAGTTGGTATTTAAGTTTAATGTCTTTCAAGGATGTGACACGAAGATTTTGAAGAAAATAGCCCCACCCTAAACTACCCTTTACATGGAAAATTTTGATTTTCTTGAAAATGGCTCTAACGATTTTGATTAAAATGTCATATGTTTGAGATATTTTGATGTCAAATGAAATGTATATCTTGAATTTTCTGGCTATAGCCCCTGTAGTCGTATTTACTCCGGACGACTTTTGCATAACTGGTAAACCGTTACAGATAGACCAAATTATACTGTACAAAAAATGTAGATTTTGCTAAAATACACAATTTATGTCTCAATAAATTTTCTTGTAGGGTGAACCATTTCGGAGATATTCCTTGTTATGTGTGTGAGTTTCGGAAAACTTAGAACTTTCGTGAAATGGGACATCGTTGTTCATTTTGTTATATGTTAAGTGTGCAAAGACAACAGAATCTCAAACATTTGACTATCGCACAAAGCCTACTGTATTCTAACATTCCCCTTGCACCTACAAGGAAATAAGCAATAAGTTGTACAAACGTTTATCTTAACTAACACGAAGAAGATATAGGAATAAGAGTTTGTAAGAATGGTTAGTACAAGAGTAGAGAAAGTTATGTGAGTGCAACACATCAGATTTTTTCTGACTATTTTCTTCTAAAACTTTTGCACAACACAGTTCTCTTTTACTGGCGTCAATCTCAGTTTTAGGTCATTTTGTAGTTTCTCTGCGACGCACATAGTAGTTGGAGACAATATTTCACACAATCCAAAAATTCTTGATGGAGACTCGAAATGCACATGAGACTCGCTGAATCCAAAAATGCGTTTTTAGAAAAACGGATGGCCTTAGATCGCACATGGATGTATCTGTGAGCAGCATCACTAGAAAACGAATACTCAACTAAATACGAAAGTGATAATTAGGCTCAGCACCTTACCAGGATGCGACACAAAGATTCACAAGAAAATGCCCATCCCCCACAAACTATCGTTCAAATATTAACTTCTCCGAAAATTGCAATTTTATAAAAATGCTTGTAGCGATTCCTTTAACATGCCATACACCTAGTTAAGATATTTTTATAACGAATTAAATGTACATCATTAATTTTCTGTAAACAGCCTGTAAAATTCTGGTCATTGTGGACGAATTTTCCGCAACTGGCAAACTCTAAGAAGTGAACAGAATATTGCTATACTAATAGTGTTGACCTTGTTAAAGGTCACGATTTGTGTAAAACACGTTTTTTTGTGGAGCCATTTCCGAAATATATCGTGTTATTGGCTTAAATTTTCAAATATTTATTATTTGTTATTGTAGTTGTTTTTATCTCTTGGCTATACAAAGAATAAGGTATTTCAAAGCTATCTCAGAGCGATTTACGATTTGAGTATCGCTTAAGGCTATTGTGCTTCTCTATTCCCGTGGTAACTGTCAGTCTGGGTGGCTCAGTTGGTTAGACGCTGGGCTACTGATACCAAGGTTGCAGGTTCAAATCTGGCGCAGACCGATGGTTTTTATGTGTGCTTAAAAACGACAGCTCCTGCGGGACGAAATTCCGGCATACCGGCGACGCTGATGTGATCCTAGCCATTGACAGCGTCGTTAAACAACAAAATAATTTTTAACCCATGGTATCTACAAGGAAAAGTGTAGTAAAATCATTTCTACAAATGTTTATCTTACTGAACATGAAGTAGATGGGAGATTGCGATTCTTTAAGAATAGTTTGTTGAAGAGTGGGTAGGGAAAATCATGTGAATGTGACAAATCGATTTTAAGAAGCTTTAGGTATTCAAAATCCGGACCCTGATATTAAGCATGTAGTCACATCAAGCGAGAGAAGTTACAACTGGAAGCAAATGCCCACTAGAAATCTTCCGGCCAATCAGATTTAATTATGCTATTGAGCTCTTGGGATACACATGCGAAAGGCAATTAACTCTGATGCAGTTTTGGAACACGTAAACATTAACGTCACGGGTTCAACGATGATGTCGATGGACTGAATTCCTGTAACGTCAGTTAAGTGAGCTATTAAGTATTCAGACGTAACCATGCAATGTTTTGTTAATAGTACGTTACAGCATACCGGGTATGGTTGACTGTAGACCGGGAAGTGGGAGAAAGGTCGGAAGTATCGTGTACCATTATTCGTAATAGAACGAGCAATGACGACTTGGTGCGAATGAACACGAGTCAGGAGAGTAACACAACAGCACCAAGAATATTTTACTGTTATGGTTCGTGTAAATTTTCTTGGCGTATTTAGCCCTTATTTGGAACGGTTGTTTGTGATATAGTATTGTACTATATATAGTTCTGTTACTTTTCTAACACTTTATTTTCCTCTAAATTTTTCTACAAATCCACAATTTCCTTCTGGTTGCTAACACAGTTTATAGTCTTCTCTGTTATTACAATTCACAATTGTTGTTTTTCTGATTGTCTTTCTTCACTTCCACTGTCTCTTATTTCTTGACTATTACAATACAATCACTCGATGAAACATACGCACTCGCTGACAGACTAGCCGACTCACTTCTGTAACTTAACACAACTAAACAATAACTCAACTCAAAGCTGAACTGCTACTCTAACTCTAAACAAACTGAAATGGACTGCTACTGACTGTGAATGTCCTAGTTATATTGGAGCCGGCGTCATGTGACCAAGAATACTCCATGCAACGAAGACTCAGCGCAATTAACTAGAAGCTTCTCGACACTAAGTTATCGCGCTGTTCGATCACATACACACTAGTGACTAGTTGCCCTGTAGTCTCGGTCCTTTCTTTTACCGCCATTATTACGGTCACGTACACAAACAGCCGCTCCCTGTATCCACGTTCTCCTGATCCCCTCTCGTCCGTATATTGTTGAACGACCCAAAGTCACAGTATTATACAGCATTATTTTAGAAGTGTTTAACACTTTTTCTTGCCTGTACTTCACTTACTTTCTAACTACTCCTCCTTTGAAGTTTAGGGTATTGTGACCAGTGTTGCCAACCGTAGCGGAATTCCCCCATGCCTAGAGAAATTTGGGCCTTCGGAAGACATTACGACAAAAACGATAAAGTGGGAAAACGTAGCGAGTGTTGTCAATTTTTATTTAAAAAATATATTTTGTGATTATACATCTTTATTTTAGAAATAAAGTTTCAATTACTGTTCTATAAAATTAATTTAGCCATTGCAAATTTTGAAGCTCAAATATATCAAAATTGGCTAAACTGTTTCTTGTGTTGCCTTCAATTGGTTTAAAAACAGCAATTGAGGAGGTAGAAAATACTGTAACGTATAGTTAATTATAGTAAAACAAAAATTGGGAAAAACGAATTTAAGTCTCCAAGCGAGTTAGTGAGATTGCTGTGACGCTGCTTCAGGACATTGGAGATTTATGTTCGACTCTTCAGTGCATGAACCGTCCGGAAGAAGAGACTACGTCGTGCATATTTCATTACTCTACTACGTCACGAAGAAAGTGCAGTGAAATGACAGTGAAAAGTTGAATTAGAACACAATAACGGAGTGTCAGTGAGAACTTAGTAAAGTGGAGGTTAAAAAGAGGTGGACAATATACATGTGTTCAATATACATATTAAAATTCATGTAGTAAATAACATTTGTGCAAAATATGAAAATATTTATGACATTAGCAAGCAGCTCTATTGCACGTATTGAGTTATTAAAATATATTGTAACGTATTCGCGTGCTCGCTCCACTGCGCGAGAGAACGGGGAATTGCCGGGGAAATTGTGCAAGCAGCGTCGCACTAAAATTCCTACTTCTCAAAGGTAGTATATCTCTTATTGTATCATTAAACAAAATCGATCATATTGTTCTTCTAGCGCTTATCTGACACCACACTCCTATTTCCGGGAAATAGTGAGGCGTTTCAGGGAGTAGCACCGTTTTCTGAAACCCAATATCGCTATGTTCATTTTAATTTACTAAGCCTTCTGTCACGGGGGATCCCGACACGCCAGACGATGGCTTATAGTGCGTCACACATCGAGGGAAGGATGAGATGAAAATGCCCTACAGGTGGCTAGAACGTATTACAGACGGAAATACAACTACGGCGGGTCCCTAATAGGCGCAGTAAAGTTCTTCAGACTTATGAAGTTCCAGGTCACCTCAGAGAGCACGCCACCAGCCAGGTCCGGCCCCCTGGGGGCCAACCGACCACAGTGACTTCTCTCTGCCGAGCACCGTATTTCCTGAGTGCAAGCATCACCGCAGTGCAACCCACCGGCGATACCGCAGACCCTTATAACCTGGAAATACTGGATATAGAGAATGAAATGAAACGGGGAATGCAAGTTAAATATCCTTCCCAGCATTCGCCTTAGTGATCCGGGAAAAGCCCCTAAAAACCAAGGTCAGGAAGGTCGAATGCGGGAATCCAACCCGCGACCTCCCGCATGGGAGACACACACGTTACCACCTGTGCCATCCCGCTCCCTAATTTACTAAGCTAGTTTGATTAGTGATTTTCGAAGCGATCGCTCTAAACTTCCACCGATTTCATCTTCATCTAGAGCCTTTCTTCTCTTACACCGAAACCCTACATTCAAATGTATCAGCGATCGCACGAAACGATAATGAAACAATCAAACAATAATAAATACACTGCCTGTTTGAGAGCTTAGATATTAGTGCACTTCCGCGTTCACAATTTCCCCGGCGACTGTCGATTCTTTCGCGTAGTGATGACCCTATATATGAAAGGTTGAAGTGCAAATCCCTTTAGGGGGTTTACTTTCTGTTTACTGTTTGTACAAATAAAGTAATACATAAAAGGAGGAGAGCCAGCGAAATAAAGAAAACGAAGCGAGGAAGCAAAAACAAGGAAATGAATGAATAATAAAGAGAAGGTTGAACGCAAACCACAGTGTTGCAAACTGTGTTGGTGATAACACAATGAAGCAAAAACCCTGTTTATGCAATCATATCAGTTGTACTGGTTGTTCCTTGGTGTTAGTTGTTTGCAATTGCGCATAATTTCCAACAAAATCCATTACACTTTTATTTTTACCTCGGAAAAGTGAATCATAACGGAAGAGAGGGATGAGCTAAAAGCAAATATGTTCTTTAGATAACGTGAGTGTTGAGTCAATATTCCTGTGCAGATATCTGTTATCTTCGTTAGCATATAAACTAATAGGTATGCGTACCGCCAAAAATAACCTATCATCAAACAACACTTGCCGAAATTAAATGTTTTGTTTGTGAGATGGGATGACTGCTGTAATTAAAGTGCCGTATTGCTTCCTTCGTTCCTGTGAATGAAACATCAAAATTAACACTTCATTACCAGGAACTCCAAAATAAATCTCATTTTTACTTTTAATTTGTTGCCTACTATGTACGCGCCACAGAAAGTAAAAAGGGACTTATAGAGAATTTTGTGTGAGTTCTAGGGCCGTGAAGGTCGTCTCCTTAGCACGTTGGTAGCGTCGCTGCTTACCAAGCGAGAGACCCGAGTTCGATTTGCGGTACCGGCGTGGAGATTTTCTTCTGCTGGGAGACCTGGTCCACGATTCCTCACTGAGGGGCCAATTAAGAAACTACTTATTAAGAAGTAGCGGCCCCTGGTCGCGAAGACCGCATAACCGGACGAGAGCCCTCTATTTTATTGTTAATACGATTTACAAGTGATCTTGCATCTCTCATCTATTTGATCACAACCTTGATACAGCTACTGATCACAGTTCAATTACTCTCTTTATCTAACAAACAACTGCTCTGACTATACATTCACTAAAACTACTTCACATAATAGACAACTCCGACGCGGCGATTGAATGTCCAAAACTGTCCCTGACCACACACACACACACACACACACACACACACACACACACACACACACACACTCAAACTCTCTTAACACTGAATGTACACAACTAACTCCTCCATAACGAGTGCCGGCGAATTCTATGTAAAATACATCTTTTCTAGAATTTCTTGTAAATAAGCCGGTAGTCGAAAGTTTCTTGATTAGTCTAAAATCGCTTTGTTCTGCCGCGCTTATGGTCGTCTTTTTTCTGACATCTCCATTGTAGTCGGGCCTTGAATTTACAAGCAGTAGTGTGAGGTAGCTAACACAAAGTTTTTTTTTTTTTTTTTTTTTTTTTTTTTTTTTTTTTTTGAGCGGCGACGGCGGCGGCAGCCGGCCTGCTCCATTACACTGTTTGCATGAACTTTAAAACATTCCGTGTGTACTCTCACTTTAATTATCGCTTCTGCTGAGAGATCATGCACTTATCCCAAACCTACTAGCACTTACTGATAATCTGCATATGAAATAAAACAATAGCAGTAATTATGATGGTTATTGTTACATTTGGGATAATTCATATATGACAATAGGTAAGATGATAACGGTGTAACCGGGAGAAGTGAGATAAAGTGAAGGGACCGCAGGAGGTAGGCCACAGAGACGTTCGGAATACCCGTCCCACTGCTGGAGCTACCTAAACAGGGTGTCATCGACCCATAGACCAAGCAGCCCTCGGGGAGTACTCTCTCCTTTGGGCAAGTGTCTGCACCATTTATCCGGCACCGACATGTGCCACAAAAACTAGAAGCGTACCTGAAAGATGGCACGAGAACGAAAAAAAAAAAAAAAAAGGGAAGTGACTGGAAGATCAGAAAGCATCAGAATATGCACCTATCGTCCCGGGAAAACCATAAAAAGACCAAGGTCAGATGGGGCGGTCGATGGGAGTCGAACACAGGACTTCCGAAATGCCAGGCCCAAATGTTGCTGCGGAGCCATCTCGTTCGGTGACAGAGTAAATATTTTTCGTACTGAATACATTAACGGTAACGAAGCTGCGTGTTCCGTCAGGAAGCTTATAATATTCACTCTACCGGGAGAGCGGGAAGGCTCCGAATAGATCCACGGAATGAGCGGTGTTCTGCCTGTTCGCCTTCCTGGAGCTCGTTTGCCGTCTGCCACCACATCTTACAAGGGCTTTCTTTACTTATCAACTTTATAAAAGGAGGTACTGAAACTGGCCACCGTTCTTGTCGATACATTTTTGGCACTCGTTTTGTGAACTGTGTTTTCATCATTCCCCGTAGTTCACTTTGAGAAATGCTGCTAATTTCTTGACGGATTTTTTGTGTTAATTCATCCAGGGTATGTGAGCTTGTCTTGTTCACTTTGTGTCTTAAGTTACCCCAGAGATAGAAATCGCAGGGGTTAGGTCGGGGTACCGAGGGGGCCACAAATATCTACTAATAATTCTGTCCTGAAGCACACTTTCACATCGAAAAATTGGCCATATGAGCTGTTGCAGTGTCTTGTTGGGGGAAAAAAAAAAAAAGGCAAAATCACACTGTCAGTTAATTCTCTAAATTCTCTAAATAATATTGACGTATGTACTGGCGTCAGCAGTTGACTCTAAAAACAATGGGCCTGCAACTCTTTTCTCCACTAATAGCGCCCCATACACTAATTTTTTGGTCATGAAATCGTACTTAATGAACAAAATTAGGTTTCACGGAGCTCCAATAAGGATTGATTTGTGTGCACACATCCATGAAAATAGAAACAAGCCTCGTCCGTGAAAAATATTAAATGTTGGTCTATTGCGCCGTTGTATACACTGTAGAGAGTTCACTCGCAAAATGTGTCCCTAATTAGAAGGTGAACTAGTTGTAGAGCATGTGCCACAATTATTTTATGTGGTCTCAACTTCAGAAATTTAATAACTCATCGCACAAAGCCATAATAATAAACTAACTGTTGTGAAAGACGCCTAAGCGATTTTTGGAGGAAATTCTCCAAATGATGACCGATGTCCTCTAATGTTTCTTCACCATCTTTAAGATTTCTTAACCTAAATGGTTCCTGTGTCCTGAAATTTATTGTAAAGTTCATGCATTGCTGTACAGTCTGGAACTTTTACACTTGGAAATATTTTTGCAAATCTTACTTTCACTTGGCGAACTGACGAATCATAAATAAATCACGCTGTACAGTAGAAAACATATGCTGAGCCATAATACACTTTGTGGCTGAGTACAGGACAAAATAATAAATCTCTAGTAATAACTGAACCACATCACAACACCGTGAACTTCACACTTCTGCGCTGCAGAGCTAAACCGCATTAGAAGCGTGACCTTATTTACAGCAGCAGTATGTTATCATGTTTCCACACGCCCAGTGAAAAAACACCGCGCACCCGGGTCAGAGGTTTCTTGCTCTTCTGATAGTTTATGTACTATTTCAGCACAGAAACAGGGTAACGCACACAATATCTGGCTGCCATTCCTGCATCTGTATGCCAGCGCTCCCATAAAGAAGAGTGACTCGCATCTATCCTCTCATCTAAAAGTTTTATTCCTCAGGATCTAAGGTGCAACCTGTAATTTATAATTTCTCTTTACTCCATTCTGCTTCATAATGTGCTTGTTACAATCACCGTTTTGTGCTTGTTATATAAGAGGCATCAGAGCATAGGCCCAGAACGTTGTCACATCACCCTATACATTAGTGGTAAAGGAATGCAAACTCTAAACTGTCATTCAGTGTCTAAAATGGGGAGTAACTCGTTTGCTTGAAAAACCTCTGATCAGATTCCAAGGATCCTTATATATATCCTATCACGACAGTCGATCATTACTCACGACTTTAAGGTATCTGGGAAATATCCGCAGTTCATGAAGTATTGTTCACTCAATCACAAACCAGAGATCGCAAGCATGAAGCTTTCACCGTCAGACCAAAACAGTGTTAATAGCAGAGTTTGCTGCGCAGGTTTGCAAAATAGAACATTGGTAAGTTAGAATTAAATGAAGGTCTTTACAAGTAGGGTAAATTTTCTGGAGAGACAATATTGAAATATTTGGTAGCAAACGTACTAGTTTATAGCTAAGGATATTGTAATAACTGGCGTATATAATGGGGAAAAAGTAACGTACTTAATGTCTGCTATAAACACATTTTCTAAGTTATTTTCAATTATTATGGTTACTATTGTTGCACCATCCGTGTACTTCAGATAGTGATTAATAAAATCATTTATTACTTCCTCCACTACCTAGAGTAAGTAGGGGGAGTTTTGTGTTCCACCCAAATTTCCATGTCGAGATTTCACCGAAAATATAAGTTTTGAGGGCCCCAGAATCCAAAAAAGAGCATTTTTGGAAAAATGCCTCTGGGTGTGTATGTCTGTGAACAGCATAACACAAAAACAAAAATTGGGTTAGAAACCAAAGTTGGTATTTAAGTTTAATACCTTTGAAGGATGCGACACAAAAATTTTGAAGAAAATTCCTGCACCGTCGAAAGCTTTGTTTTTCTCAAATATGGTTCTAATGAATTTGATTAAAATGCCATATGTTTAGGATATTTTAATGGCATATGAAATGTATATTTTGAATTTTATAGCTACAGCCCTTGTAATCCTGTTTACTCTTGATGACTTTTGCATAACTGGTAAGCCTCAAGAGATAGACCAAATCTTACTAGTTGCAGACCTCGTTAAAACACACAATTTATGTCCAAATGCATTTTTTGTGGAGTGAACATTTTGGAGATGTTCTTTTTTATTTGTGTGAGTTTTGTAATACTTATACTTTTCTCAAACAAAAGGTCGTTATTCACTTATTTATCTTTTGGCCGTGCAAGAGAACGGAATTTCATATAGCGACTATCACCAAAAGCATACTGTATTCTCACATTTCTCTTGCAGCTATAAGAAAGTTTGCATTTCTGCTGTTTATCTCGACTCGTGTGAAGAAGATAAAAGAATAAGAGCTTGTAAGAATAGTTATTACAAGAGTAGAGAAGGTCATGTGAGTGCAACACGTAAGATAAGATTTTTTAAAGTAATTCTTATTTGATTTTCTAAAATTTATCAGAGACACTCTCGTTAATGCTCTTTTTTACCTATGTCATTAGCAATTTTCTGACCAAGTTCGTTTCCCTTTGGAAGTTTTCACTGCCTCAATGCATATGAGTCTATGCGTTTATGGATTGTTTGTTACATAGTTGAGCATCTGTTGGAAACAACATAACGACAGTAATGCTAAACAGATGTAGAAGTCTTCAAGTATGACATGGGCATATTACAGCTCATGCGTCATGTGTGATGATGGTACACACTACATATGCAGAGATTACAGCACCATTCACTCCCACATTAACTCATGCAAATCGCGTTCTTCCGGTGCTAGCTCACCAACGTAATTCTTGATTAAGAATGTTTAGGGTAACAGCACCAATGAATGAATATTCCTCCGCTTGGTTATGTTATTAATTGCAGACATTTCTCTTTCGCTTAATTATTCTCTCCCTCTATCTTTTGTGCTCTCCTCATCCTCATGTCTCTTTCTGATCCTGCTAATAATTGTGATAATTATGAAGCCTCCGACGGCGGCTAAGGGCCTGGAAGACCCCTACGTTTATTTAAACGTTTTAGTTTACGAGCGAACGCACCTAAGCAAGCTTCTGACTAGGACATACACTAGGACTGTGTGCTGCAGCAGCGACCGTATCTGTTTATTTCTTTAGATCCAAGAATGAGTTACTTTGTATTCTCTCAAGCTTCCACGGCCATCGTTTAAAATATCTTGGCTATCCGGTTGTTGCCGCGTCAAATTATAAAATGCCGACGTTTCGACCATCTTGTCGTGGTCGTTATCACAGGCAAACTGCGCCGCTATGTAGCAGCTAGTCAACTTATATACTGGCAAACAGATGAAAGGTGGGTGAATGGTGAGCCCTGATAGGCTGGGCAGTCTCTGCATTGCGGCAGTCCTTCTGCATTGCTACGTCACTGCCATAGAATCATTGCACTGCGGCACAAATGACGTGGTGTTCTTGTGTTTTGTTCTACCCATGGCCGTAAACCAAAGTTTGTTAATGTGCATGCCACTATTATTATTAAAATTCTTAGGATAACGGGAAATTTCTGTTTGCCAGTATATAAGTTGACTAGCTGCTACATAGCGGCGCAGTTTGCCTGTGATAACGACCACGACAAGATGGTCGAAACGTCGGCATTTTATAATTTGACGCGGCAACAACCGGATAGCCAAGATATTTTAATGAGTTACTTGTCGCGGAGGTCAACCAAACTGCGCGCCTACTCTCATTACATATTACTGACATGTTCTTTTTCTCGTTAGCTGTGCAATATTGCTTTGCCATTGCAGTATGTTACTACTTCTCACAAACAGCAGTAAAAGATGATTTACAAAATTCCAAGGATTTGAAAGAAGTGCATCATCTACCTTGTGATGACGGCTTTCACGTGCATGACAGCTTGTGTGAATCAGATGATTCCAATTCTGAAGATAAACTCCAAGCGAGATGTTTAGATTCAGAAACTTCTTCTTCTTCTTCTTCTTCTTCTTCTTCTTCTTCTTCTTCTTCTTCTTATTATTATTATTATTATTATTATTATTATTATTATTATTATTATTATTATTATTATTATTATTATTATTATTATTGTTATCGTTATCGTTATCGTTATCGTTATCGTTATCGTTATCGTTATCGTTATCGTTATCATTATCATTATCATTATCATTATCATTATCATTATCATTATCATTATCATTATTATTATTATTATTATTATTATTATTATTATTATTATTATTATTATTATTATTATTATTATTATTATTATTATTATTATTATTATTATTATTATTATTATTATTATTATTATTATTATTATTATTATTATTATTATTATCGTTATCGTTATCGTTATTATTATCATCATCATCATTATCATTATCATTATCATCATTATCATCATCATTATCATCATCATCATCATCATTATAGGTTCAAAGAAAAATAACTGATTGGAAGAGAATTTTAGGAATCTCAATTCAGTTTTAGGGAGTACAAATGTTTTACACAGAACAAAAAAAGCAATATATCCGGCACTTTTCCAGAGTACAACTTTATAAGGCGCTGAAAATTGGACCATAAGCAGACAATAAGCAAGCAAATTAACGGTATTGGAAATGACATTTGGAAACGGTCAGCACGAAAATCTAGGAAAGATAGTTCGGAATAATAGAATATGGGAAATCACGCAAGTTGACAAAAACATTTTGGAAATTGTAGAAGAGCGACGATTGAAATGGTATGGACACGCATTTAGAATGTCAGAGGACCGGATACCCAATACAATTCTAAATTGGAAAGTATAAAAGAAAATAAGAAGAGGGAAACCTAGAGAATGCTGTATGATTGGGGTGAGAAGGAGTATGGAGAGAAGAGGGTTGAAGGAGACAGAAGATCGTTTTGGGAGCAAGGAAACTCACTGTGTATTATTTACAGTAAACTTCAAATTATAGGTTGTGTATCTAAACATAGTAATTTATTATCTCTCTATGTAGTGTAGTACAAATTATGATGTGTAGTGTACCCATACTAGGTGTTATTTATCTTTGATTAATCTAGTAAGATAATAAATACCATGTATATTGAAGCCAAATAAAGCTAAACATGGAAATGAAGGAAAATAAATGCAAGCGTTTACTTCTCTCCCACCGGTTTGCAGTCAGGCGTATATTTCATAGCAGCATTTATTTTAGCTGGCAAAGTTTCAAAACCTTAAGCTAAAGCTCGAAAATATTCAGCTGCAAGCTATATTCGAAGACTTCATTATAACTACGCAATGTATCAATTTCAACGAAATTTGTAGTGTGCTGAAAAAGTTTATTTTAAATCTTACACTCCTGTAAAATTTCAACTATATACGTGTATTGGTTCGCCTAAAAGCTACAAAAAAAAAAGGGGCCCTCCATCTAAACTACTTCGAAATTTGTATCGATTTGAACTAAATTTGCAATATGTCAAAAAATATCTTTCAAGCTCCTCTATTTCGTACTCACAAAGGTCGGAAAGGCTTTTCTGTGTTGGTTTCAGCGAAAGAATTGATCGTGATGTAAACAATACCTAAAAATGTATCCTTCCGCTTTCTCGCTCTGATTGGAGCAGTAACGGCACTGCTTTCGTAACCACGTGTTGCTAAGAGAGAAAACAACGTGGAGCCTCAAACTATCACCACCTGCCTTCGACCCACCAAACCTTCATGCGTTAGTTTAAAACACGCTACTGATTAGAAACAATCGCGTGTAGCACTCTGAACCAAAAATATAATAACAAATATAAATTTTAAATCACGATAGAAAAGAAAGCTTTAACATATCTAAGCTGAATCTGAAAGAATTTGTAATTCATCTAAATCAGAGTTCTGCTCCTCCCCTCTCCCTTTATCTTTGGTATATCCCGTGGCTGCTAATTAACCTAAGATTGTAAATAAAACGAACGCTAACTTAACCTCCCGTGAATCAGAGATGTAAGCTTGTACAAATAATGAATTACAAGCATATCACGAACGCACGCTCACGTGATTTGGTGTGACCAGTGGTAAACTCAGAATCGTAACGGCTATAGGCGTGGTTAACTTCCCTGTTTTTAACCTTTCACTGCGCGCGCAATGTATGGTTAATGCAGATACACCTGTAAACTCTGCTGTAAGGTTAACAATATTTTTGTTAGCTAAATTGGGATATTTCTCACCTAGTTTGTGGAACACATTGAGAATTACAGCTTTTTCACCTCTCGTTAGAGGCTTCCCTCTGCAGTGTTTAATAAACTGCACTTGTTCGGCCATGATGGTTTACTAACACTCTCACCTTACCGCTTCCAAAGTTGACCAACAGAAGGCAGTCTGCGTACGTTCTTCGCTGATTTTCTAAGTGCAATTAATTACTTTAGATTCATCTTGTTGTAGTTCTGCATGGTAAAGTAACGAATTGTTACATAATACAGAGAAGTTTTTGTTACGATTGAGCGAACTACTTTGCAGCAGATGTACCTTGTAATACGCGGCATCAGCCAATGAACGTACACTTTAATTCTATTTGTACACGTGCTCCTGTTTACATCACGACCAATTCTTTCTGTGAAACCAGTAAGGCGTTAAGGACAAACAGACGAACAGATAGATATACGGGTAAAGTGAGCTAACAAGTGCGTGAAATTTCTTCCACATTATACGGTATTCTAAATTTGTTGGTATTTCCTTATTTAAATTTGTTTAACTTTATTACTGGCAAAAGAAGAAAGAAACAGCAGTTTAAATGCCGTCAATGCAGTTACGAGTATTAATGGTGTGCATCGTGTTTGGTATACAGCTGCATAAAGCATTAGTATTCAGGAAAAAAGAAACGTTAATGCCGTTATAAATGTGGAAATAAAGTGTTCCCAAAAACGAAATAAAAACTATGACATACATGATGTTATTCGTATTTTTCTGTTATAGCCATGTATGTTTCCGTGAATGAAGCAAAAAGTGCTCGTTTGAATTAGATTCCATTTGAAATAGTTCGGAAAATTGCTCCATTTATTGAGCACCTCTGGCTTTTCCGCTTTTAAACAATGTGGAAGTTGTATACATTTTCTGTTTTTGTTTTAAGATTGAATGACAACGGACTAATGAAGTTTGGTGTGGGTATAATGTCACTGTTACTGCCTAGTAGGAATAAACTTTTTTCTTACCCATGTAGCTTGGTAGAAGGTAGAGAAACCGTTTGCGTAACATACCAAATTCAATATAAAGATTTTACCGATAGTACATGTTTTGTGGCATTTTTTTTAAAAGAAGGAGTCTTTTCGGGAATGATCGCACGGGCGCGCGGCCTGTGTGTATATAGGTTGTAAATCTGTTTGTGGGATTTAATACCATAACCAAAAACTCTGGTGTGTTGCACTCACGTGACTTTCTCTACTACTCTGCACAGAGTATTCTTTATCTACTTCAGGTTAACGGAAATAAACATGTGTAGAAATGGTTTTATTACACATTTTCTTGTGGATACAATGGTAACAGGGGATACAGTTTGCATAAGCGATAGTTAAATAGAGCCGGCCGCTAGGTACGACCACGCTTATATTCATCAGCCTATCCTTTAGCCGATGGAAACAAAAGCAGAGATTCCTATAATGTACATTCAAGATGGAGTTCTCAGAGCATCCCAAAAGTGAGGAGATTGTGACAATGCTGTATTCAGCGTAAATTTATCACTTTCTGACAAACATGTCAGCAAAATAGTGTTAACGTTTTCTACATAACTTAAACCATAATCTGTGTGGTGCTTTAGCCGAACAGAAATTAAAAGCATTCGACATAACGATCTGTTTCTAAGGGTGATGATGGTCAAGTAGTAGAGGGCCCTTAGACCTGCATCTCCCTCCCTAAGAAGCAAATCTTGCATAAGTTTGTCCGAGGTTTCATAACAGTAGATGAAACAGATTCATCACGACACGCCAGTGGGTGGCAATAGGTTAACACACACCAAAGAAAGCAGAAATGTTTCTATCTGCAAGAAAAGTAATGGCTACGGTTTTCTGGCATCTCCTTGAGTCATATACTACTTCCAGCAGAGCAAAACGTTCATGCTTTCATGAGAGTATTACGCTTCACTATTGGGCCCATTAAGGAATTCTGTTAAGGCTAAATGTGCACATCTTGCAAAAGAGAAAGTTCTTTTTCATCACGATAATGCGCCTTAGCAGAATGTAGGATTGTTACTGCGAAACTACCTGACCTTCGCTTCAAATAGCTTCCTAATCCGTCACATTTACCAACGACTGCTTCTTGTGCCCAAATCTAAGGAAATGACTGGATGGGCACATGTTCATAGCAATTGAGGAGGTTGAAGCTGAGATAGACGCTTAATTTGAACAGTTGGGCAAATCTTATTTGCTGGAGCTGTTAAAGGTTGGAAATTTGCCGGGCAACATATCGGGTTATTCTAAAGTAAGTTCCCATTTTGAAACAGCTGTATGTTCTTGACATATCAGCAGTTCGGATTCATTTTGGTATATCACTACTGGCTGGAAAGTTTGGTTCCTTTTATGTTTGTATAAACATAAGAATACAGACAGCAGTTGTAGGGGCTACCTATATAATTTCGAATTAGCCTCCTTCAGTGCTATTAGGAGTGTAACAGACCATATGCACATGCACTGAGAATATATCGAACATTAAATGGATTGAGAAGAGGATCCTGCACTGTAAAAGCATTTCGCAAGATGATCAACAATTTTGAGAAAACTTAAAGAAACTGAAAATGGACAAACCCAATAAAGATAAACGGGCAGCCATATTTTAAAACTGCCTTACAGGATCATACATCATGAATAGAGAAAGACGGCGCTCCTCCCCAAATACATACTGTAAAAACATTATTACGCAACACATGGTGATCGTGTAATTAGTCGGCATTTTCCGAACAGTTGGCCTTCTAAGTCCTCGGATATAAATCCAGCTGACTACTGGTTATGGGGTTATCTAAAAGAAAAGGTATTCCTTGCCAGATCACTACACGTGAAGAACTGAAGCAGTCAATATCGAATGCCATTGAGAACATCGCTAAGAACGCGCTTGCTAATGCCGTTTATAGCATAGAAGAAAGACTATTGCTTATTGAACATCTCGGTAGTGGTCATATTTAGTTGTACCTTGTTTTAATAAAATCCCATTTCTTTACGAACAAACTGGCGTTTCCGTTTGGTTAGAATCTAAACATTTGACAGATTTATTACCATTTAAAAATGGGAGCTTAGCTAAGAATCTTGTGCTTGTTGCATTGGCAGCACCCCTCGCGCTGTTTGGTATAATTGTGGATGATTTCTAAATATGTTATTACATCATATAGAAGTTTAAGCAGTTATTGAAAATAAACCAATAGTGTTAAGAAGCAAGTGTTCACTATAATAGAAAAGAAGCAAATGAACAGTTTGCAGAAAACACGTTTCTGTACGACTGGAGAGATACTCTTAGGGAAGTCAAGGTCAGTTTCTTGGATAGAATACCTTCGGGATAATATCAAAGTATATATGTGCTTGGTAAATGCAGAAAAGTACAAATTACTGCCTACAAGGAACTCTACAATTCCATTAGCGGATGCAAGGGCAATTTTAATAGTTTTAGAGTTCATGGAAAACTGGATGAGGCCATATAAGAATACTTAGTAGAGAGTAAGGTATGCAAAAGTATCAGATTAAATAATTTCTTCTACAAGATATGCAGGAATTATCTTCAGTGAAAATGAATAACATGATTCAAGGTTTGCATTAGCCTACTTTACCATCAATGATTGGTTTATTTATTGCAATTTACATCTCAGCCATGTTTAATTACAATAATTATGTGCCGAGGGTGTGGTGTTAATGTTTGAGACTAATGCATCACAATGCTTTCGTAAGGTTAAAAAACAGAATACATTAAAAATAGTTTATTTGTGATGCATTATCATGACAAATAATTCTGTATGCTCATGCATCCGTTACACTTCCTAAAGGCCTGGGAGGATATTAGTAATTCTTTAGTATATCTAAGAGATACTATTTTATAATAAACTCGTACTACAAAATATGTTACTCAAGACTAAGGAGAAATTATGTTCTCTAAATCCTGCAATTTCATTGAACTTTTGATGAAACTGCCGTTCATTACATAACAATATAAACAACTGATTTCTTTTTCGTTTTACTGAAATGTTGGTGACTCTAACAGCTTTAGAATAGCTCTGTGATTTACGTAATGCTAAATAAATGGTTTTATCGTAAATTTCCTCTTTTATGGAGTTTGTATTACTATATTATTCCAAGTATATCAAGTACAATCTGATATAGCTCCGGATATAGGTGTTTGCTGGTTAACATGTAGTGGAGTGTAGCTATAAGCCTAAAGTTCTATTTTATGTAATGCTTTCACTTTAGATGAAACAAAATGCTGGCATAATGTGGAAGAGTGTTTAATGAAGATGTAAAAACATTTCTTATATATTTATATTTGCAACACTTTTTTCGAAATAGAAATATTTGTTGGTTATAATTCATAAGTTTGGAAATAACAGGACTCGTGAGAACTTGCGGACCTGTGACTGCACCTAAGACATAAACTCTTAATATTTCTTTGATGTCATCTTTCGTGCTTTAAGATCAGTGATACCAAAATACCTTTTCTATGAGATCATCACTCTGTTATCTCTTTTCCAAGATATCACGCAGTCATTAAATGCACAGTTTCAGCGCTTCGGAGTTTAACTCAGTGTTGCTTTCTCTACGCATAACTAGGGAAGAATTGAATTTGGCGTAATATTTTCAGTTACTGTAACTTTACTAACAACATTCGAGGTCTTATGAAATCAGAAATTTATCTCAGAAGTATGTTTATCACTCTGTGCGTGCGTGCGTGCATGTGCGTGTAAGCCTGTGGGCAGCATAACTCCAAAACGAAAAGTCGGTTAAAAACCGAAGTTGGTACTTAAGTTTAATTTCTTTCAAGGATGCGACACGAAGATTTTGAAGAAAATGTCCTCACCCTAAACTACCCTTTACATGGAAGATTTTTCGAAAATTTTGATTTTCTTGAAAATGGCTCTAACAATTTGGATTAAAATGCCGTATGCTTGAAATATTTTGATGACAAATGAAATGTATATCTTGAATTTTCTGGCTATGGCCCATGAAGTCATTTACTTTAGATGACTTATGCATAACTGGTAAACCGTAAGAGCTAGACCAAATCTTCCTAAAACACAATTTGTGTCGGAATACATTTTTTGTAGAGTGAACCATTTCGGAGATATTCCTCCACATCTGTGTAAGTTTTGGAGAACTTATACTTTTGTCAAATGGAACATCGGTATTGGTTTATTTATGTTACCGTAGAAAGAGAATGGAATTTAAGATTGAGTATCCCTGAAAGCCTACTGTACTCCCGTATTCTCCTTGTACGACAAGGACATGAACAAGATAATTTCTGCAAAAGTTTATCTCAACTAAGACGAAGAAGATATAGGAATTAGAGTTTGTAAGAATGCTTAGTACAAGAGTAGAGAAAGTCATGTGAATGCAACACATAAGATTTTCTTTGTGAAGGAACCTTTTTGGAGTTATTCCTTCTGATTTGTGTGATTTCTGCAACACTTAAAACTTTTCTCAAATGGAAGGTCGATATTTTATCTTCTGGCCGTGCAAAGAACGGAATTTCAAAGCCTTAAAAGATTTGACTATCGCTCAAGGCCTACCTTATTCCCACATTCCCCTTGCACCTGCAACAAAATCAGCAATAAGAAAGTTCTGTAAATGTTTATCTGGACCAGCACGAAGATGATAGAGAAATAAGAGTTTGTTAGTATAGTTAGTACAATAGTAGAGAAAATCACGTGAGTGCAACACAGATTTTTTAGTTCAATATGCCTCAAAATCTGTAGTTTTGGTGAAGAACATTAATTTCTCTGGGTACTATAGGTCCTTAAGTTCTAGACAAAGTTGCACATGGAGGAGTAAATGGGTGGGGAAGACCGTCTGAAAATTCCTCATGTTTTTTCTTTCTCCAGAAAACTATTCGTGTATGCAAGAATCCGTTCCATAACATTTGGTTTTCGGGGTTAGATGGTGGAACTGATTTCTTTTACAACAGCATAGTATTGCCTACTAGAAAAGCAAAACTATTGAAAGGCAGAATGCACCGAGTACAGAGCCACGTGTCAGGGTAGCAGATCTTGCGGATGACATCACGAAGTTAAGATTTATGTGCGTGTCGCTAACAGACGATGTGATGGACTTCATGTCCTGCCCACAGGGGGATTGGGAGGGAACGAACCTGCATAACAAGCGATGCACACTAGGTGTCGCGCCTGATTACCGGGTAAGGGGATTAAAAAAAAAATTGCTTTGTGGAGTTAAGGCGTGCAAACAGAGCTGCACAGCTTAAGAAATGCAATGTCTCGTTTACATACGAATCCACCATAACTGGCTTGTGAATGAAGGGTTCAGATCCACTCACTCCTGCTGTTAAATTTTGAAGGAAAAGTTAATTATAAATGTTTTTGTGTTTTTAGATACTATAACAAATGGTCAATTCGACGAATCCCATTCCTGACACCATATGACAAAATCCAGTCCAGTAACTTTTCTATCACTTTATTGTCTTCTAAACTTTTGCACAAATACAGTTTTCCTCTCGACGTTCACACAGATACAGTCCTTCGTGATAGAACAACTCGACCGCCTGCGTAGCGCAGTGGTAGCGTGCCTGCCTCTGGAGGACTCGGGGCGCTGACCACGTCCCACATTCCAGTACTGACCCCACTCATGACGCCTGTAGTGGACAGAGGTGGGGGAAGCAGTGGCCGGACGGCAGCCCTTGTCCCTTCATGGGCTGCTGCGCTGGGGTTTTTAGATATCACTACTCACAACTGTTTACTTCTTGTAACCTTGACTTCTTTCACTTTCTCTGCCTCTCATAAACCAACTCCAACGATACAATCACTCGACGCTCGTTAAATCGTCCTTCAACGCGACGTACCTTTCACGATGACATGCCACACACAGCTGTCTCACACTCGCTGACACACTGGCCGATTCATGTCCGTAACTGTAACTCTCCGCTCTGTTGTTTCCTCGCCTCCTTACCCATACAGAGGGGATGACGTCATACGGACTTTTCTCGGCTCCCATAAACGCGTCGGCTATGATGTAGCCAGATGTTTCTCGGAGGCAATGGAAACCCTTTATGTTGCCACTTCATTGTTGTTAGTCATGTGTTCGCTCGCGTGAATAGTGTGGGGGCTTCACCTTGCGGCTTTGCTAACCGACCTGGTATGTGTTATGAAGGAACTTGGTCCCATCCAGCCTTTGTTGTAGGCCGAGCCCGGTGTCACAGTACTCTACTATTTTCCTACAGAAGCAGAAGTATTGTATTCCATTAAGAATGTCTGTCCAAATAATTACTGTAAACATGTTTCTAGGTCTCCGAATCAAAACAGGAATAATTTTTAAAAAAAAAAAACAACAACAATAAAGCTGATGTCAGCCATATTTACAGTAGTCACACCAAGTGCATTCGGTAAGTAAAGTTTTACCTCATTCATAAATCCTAGCAATTGTTTCCAAGTGGTTTCTAGAGGAACAAAATAGCTCGGGAAGTCCTGGTTTCGATTCCCGTGGCCGTCCTTCCTGAACCATAGGTATTTTTTTCTGGGTTTTTTCCGGGTTTCTAGGCGAATGCTGGGAAGGATAATTATATTTCCTGAATTTCCTGTCCCTCTAATTTACCTCACTTTTCATTCAATTTTTTTTCATCTTTTGTCCTGGTTGTTTATTTTAGGGATCTAAGTGCAGGCGAGTGTCCCGGCGTGCTTGGCAGGGAATTAGCTCTCTGTAAATCCTTCTTCACCGAATCGAGGGAGGTCTCTGGGTCCTAACCCCCTACCAGGAGCTGTGTACCCCGCAGGGAGGGAGGGGAGACGGTTTACGAACCACCACCAGGGAGTTTCAATCTGTAGCTGTTAGGGACCTTGTCCTCTGATGTCTCTCCTCAGGTCCGCCACTCTTAATTTCCATTACCCTTACCTCTTCCTCTTGGAGGAGCACCACATCAGGGACATAGGCACAGAAGATCCCCAATCGCTCGAAGTGAAGCTTGAAGCTTTTCATAGAGTCACAGTCATAAAAACACAGGTGTACTCATCAACTGCAGCTGTAACAGGGGAATTGCTTGCAAGTCACATAAAATGCATTGCATTACTCAACGCCATTCATGACTCATCCGACTAGCGATGTTGTCGCAAGGTCAACTTGTGTCCTGGGAAAACAACAAAGTCGCATCTAAGCCAAGCAATGAAGACAAAGATGTTGCATAACCACGCTTACTAATTAAGGCTGCAAAAGCATCTTAACTTGCCGTAAGTGCAAATGTACACAGAGAAGAAGAGGCTCTACAGCGAAATTTAACGTGTACGTAATCTAAAAGCATAATGACAACAGGAAGCTAAATTAACTGAAAACTGTTTAATTAAATTGTTGCTTAACCTAGCTATTCAGCAATACATGATAGTACAAAATTAAACAGACTCAACGAAATTTTACATTATCTGTGTCTACCTACAGTAGGTAAGAGGAAGTAATGCATGACCAGATTTCATCGGAAATACGTGTTTTGAGATCCATAAATTAAAAATCTGATGTGTTGCACTCATATGAATTTCTCTACTCTTGTACTAACCATTCTTACAAACTCTTATTCCTATATCTTCTTCGTGTTAGTTGAGGTAAACATTTGTACAAATTATCTATTTGCTTTTTTCCTTGTAGATGCAAGGGGAATATTAGAATACAGTAGGCTTTGTGAGATACTCAAATGTTTTAAAGCTTTGAGGTTCCGTTCTCTTTGCACACTTAACACATACAAAAATGAAAAACGATGTTCCATTTCACGAAAGTTTTAAGTTTTCCGAAACTCACACAAACAACAAGAAATATCTCCGAATGGTTCACTGCACAGAATAGAGTGTCTAAAGAATACTGTTTCCACACTGTTCTTGAGACATTTGACTGTCGGCTTGTTTATGAAAAGTTCGAGAAAAGGCGAATTTCAAGAAAAATTCGTTACATCACTCTAGCCTATATAAGCTAGTGCGGTGGCGAGAAAGGTTCTGAGTCGTAAGTGTCGAACGAGACAGCTGTTAGCAATTCCTTGGTTTTAAGTATGGGTAGTCAGTGTTGAGGGAATGTGTGTATCGTCAGAGGCAGTTGTGAACACCGAGTTGTCGGGTCGGAGTTGTGTGAAGCAGTTTAAATGAGTGTGATCGTTGGAAGCAGTTTGTGAGACAAAGACAGAGAAGTGCGTGTCAAGGTTACAAGAGGACAGAACAGCGGTGAGTTATAAGGTCACGACGAATTGTAGGTTATGTTAACGATAACAGAACTATATTTTTATTATTCAGATTTTAGAAGATAAATAAAGTGGCAAGAGGAAAAAAAAGTAATTGGATGGTGTCATTTTGTCACAATATTAAAATTGAAAAAAAAATTATTTAAACTACAAGGACTAGAAATATAAAAGTTGCATTTTACGTTATGCGTTTTAAGGTATTTTACTAAGTAAAATGTTTCCTAGCAACTTGTCAGTCTCTGAGGTTAGGTGTTTGCGCTATTAATTAATGACATCTACACGGCCTATGCTTTTCTAAAATATATTTAAATGTATACAAGAGCACTGTAACAAAAATATCACGTTCCAATGTTTTTCCATTAACAGGGTTTATATGGAACAAAAATATCTTTCGCTTGTACGGGAAGCGTACGTTGATTCCGAGCCGTGTCTATTAAAATTCCCAGTTTTATGTATCATCCAAAGTTTGGCTTTACCCCCAGAGCCACAAGGCTAAAAACAAATAGCAGCTAGAGGCCTAAACTCTGACACTAAAAAGCGACGGGGCATGGCAAACTGCACACACAAAAAGCCAATGTGCCGATAAACTACGTGTGTTTCATTTGTTCGCCGCGTTTTTTAATGTAATTGTTTTGTGGGGCATAAATCAATCATCCGCCTTTGAAAGTTGGCAAAGTGTGTAATGGAATTTTTTCCCGCATGTTGGAGACGGCACCAGCGGCTAAACTGCATGTACCCGTTACAAATAAAAAAATAAAATGGGCGAGCTGGGGTGCGGGGTAGGGAGAATTAAAATGGATCACTTTTCCCGAGAGGAAATTGGGTGGTGGATTTAGCTGACAGTGAACTCAATGTGCTCTTAATTAGGGCCTTTATTTACCCCCTTCTGGTGTAACTAATTTCTAGAAGAGAAAACGGACATGAGACAAATTGGTGGCGTCCGGGATGGGAGACTGTATTCCGTCCGGAACTTAAATTATTATTGGGAATCCGGGACCTTCGGGTCCATAGACTTCTCTTTTCTTTTTACTTTACGTAAGTCAATGGACACTCAATCTTAGGCATCTTCTAAAACTTGGCTCTTCCTAACTGCCAAACACTACTTCCAACTTCTGATGTTAGCAACGAGTTTAGGTATGATCACCAAAAGTAGTGTAACAGATGCCTTATTGCCGATAAACTATTATAATGCGTATAAAAATAATGATACAGTAGTAATTAGCTCTTCACTCTATTACTCTAGGTCCACTACCAAAGTGTGGACTTCTTGTGAGCTAGCCCTGTCATTTATTGCTGAAACCTAGATAAAGCTCCTTACTTGTCATTTTACTGCTCTGTAAGGTACAACCAAACCATTATACATCTGGCACTGACCATTAAGATGGAGGAGGATTGCGTTGCATTTTCATGATATTAGACATATCATCCACATTTTTCTCTTTTTATAGCTTTAGCTTTCAAAATACTAGGATGCCATGGCTGATCCAATGCCTTAAGAAATAATTTTCCCTTATTATGTACTTATATGCTGTACTGGTTTGATGGTAGTACAGTTTGTTCCTTTAGTACTCCATATGTGCATCACACTGCATAGTACTCACATAGAGAATACCGTTTAACTAAAATTTGCGTTTCTTTTTAACTAATTCATCTCTTAGTATGTTTTTTAGGTATAAGAGGACTTAACGTACAGTTTTATCAGTAGAAATAATTACAATATTCCTCATTTCCGAATGCATGATAACAGAAGCGGCTGAAGATAGCTAATGCGCAATTAATAAAGAGGCTAAAGGACCAGTGAGCATAATAGCAGTGAGTTACGGGTGAAAACGGTAGAGCTGAACGGCTGCTGATATTCCTGATTGCAGGTGGCGAAGTTAAAAGGGCGTTTGAATGGAGTAACATTTTCGCTAGAACTCGCTCATGTATTCCCAGTACATCTATTGAGTACGTCAATTGGCTCTCAAGATAGCCGTTCCCTATATAAATATACTTTAAGTGGTAAGAAAATATATTCATTTAGACTTGCAACAACAAATATTTAATATAACAAAATGATTGGGTCACATTATAACGAGATATGCCGTTATCTGGCCACGGTGATAATTTACATCGAAGATGTAGTAGTCATACAGAGGTAGCTTCAAACAAAGTCGGTAATAACTTCCTTGTCTGTAGGAGAGGGGCCATGAAAAGGCATTACTAAGTTCTGAGTTTAAATAAGTATTTCTTTACAACCACCTTTCTTGTCAAAATAGATGGCTGCCTGCTTGACTGAAGGATTAGTGTCAGTTTATGTCCCAAACAAAGAAATTCTGGTATCCGTAAGGCTATGCAATTGGAAAACTGGCATGTTATCTACAAATTTCTCCCTCTTCTTCCTATGTTTACCCTCCTCGTATGGAGAACTTATACTCCCAGGACCTACAAGTGAGCACAGAGGTCATATGTCTATCGAGGAGCAAACTGAATCAGAAAAAATAGTAAGAATGTGTGGTCGGCGTGGTATCCCATTGAGGAAGGAGACGATATGAAATGAAGGTAAAATAGGTGAACAGAAAGGTGATGATGGAGTAGTTGATGGAATGAATGGTGGTATGTTAGAGTTAGTTAAAGAAGGGAGACCTATGTTGCACATTTGAAATTTAAAGATGGAGAACCAAGTGAAGAACCTTAAGTGTAAAATTTACAGAAAGATAATTTGATTATGGGCACCGAAACGTTGTGCAAGCTCTTCTGCTGGTCGCGTTTGTTGCTCGAAGAATAAATCTCCTTGGAACAGCGAAGATCGGGATTATTGTATATAATTTATGTATAATTTTTATCATTCATGCGTTTGCAAAATTTTCAGAATACTCCACTGACTCCTGGGGGTGTTATTTCATTTAAATGGGTGTACAGTTCACGGTTTACGGGATCGAAGCGTTACTTTTGAGCGAGGTATTCTAGAACAGCCTGGACCAAATGGCCTAGTTGTCAACGAGCTCTTAAATCCCACACACTCATTCATTCACTCACTCACTCGAGCTGCCTGTCATTACAGCGCTTGCATAAGTCACTGCTTTCGTGATCTTCCTTCCGCATTCCATTTGAAATCCCTGAATCTGCATCAACCTTGAAGGACACGAAGATGCATTATGACCTCTCGAAGGGAAATGAAAGTAAAAGAACTAGGCGTTTTCCTCTTGCACAATCGACTGCAGAAAAGATGAGGTAATTTCCTCAATTTGGCTGGAGCGCGGTGCCGAGTCAACAATAGAATGGTTGCTGCCTTGGTCGTCTTCCCACGTCCAGCGAACACAATGAGCTCCCTCCGCAAGGACGCTATGGCCTACTGCAGCTCAGCGATTATGTAATACCATTCCCCCCTTACATTATTCTAACGTTACTTTGGTTTGGGAAATTTAACCTTGCACAAGGTGCAGTTCATTAGACAGCGGATATAAACAGTATTATATGGACTATGTTTTCCTTACGCTACTAGATAGAGAAAGTAGAGCATGCGTTGAAAAATTCGATGTCGAGAGTTCACCGGAAGTATGTTATGAGCCCCTTGAACCAAAAGAAGATTGGCACGCACGTCGGAGTGTGAACATCATAACTCAAAAACGAAAAGTCGGTTAAACACTAAACTTGATATTTAAGTTCAACATCTTTCAAGGATGTGTAACCAAGATTTTCAAGACAATCCCCTTACATCAAACCAACTTTTCCATGGAACATACACACACAAAAAAAATATATGATGTGCTGCACTCACATGACTTTCTCTACTCTTGCACTAGCCATTCTTACAAACACTTATTTTTCTCTTCTTCGTGATAGTTGACATAAACATTTGCAGAAATTATCTCATTGCTCGTTTTCTTGCACCCGCAAGGGGAATATGGGGATACAGTAGGCTTTGAGCCATAGTCAAATCTTTTAAAGCTTTGAAATTCCGTTCTCTTTGCACGGTTAAGATACAAAAAATGAATAGCGATGTTCCATTTGACAGAAGTATAAGTTCTCCAAAACTTACACAAATAACGAGGAATATCTCCGAAATGGTTCACATTAAAAAAATTACTTAGACATAAATTGTGTGTTTTGGCAAGATCTACATTTTTACTTTCTCTAAGTAGAGAAAGTATTGTATTCCGCCCAAAAATTCGATGTCGAGATTTCACCGGAAATATGTTTTGAGGCCTCCTGAACCCAACAAAAGCAATTTTAGGAAAAGGTCTGTGTGTGTGTGTTTATGTGTGTGCGCGCGCTTGTGTGCGTGTGTCTGTCAATCTGTATGTCTGTCAGTTTGTGGACAGCATAACTCAAAAACGAAAAGTCGGTTTAAAACCAAAGTTGCTATTTAAGTTTAATGCCTTTAAGAATGCCACAAGATTTGAAGAAAACTACTCCACCCTATCCTACCCTTTACATGGAAAATTATTCGAACATTTTGATTTTCTTGAAAATGGCTCTAACGATTTTTATTAAAATGCCATATGTTTGAGATATTTTGATGACAAATGGAATGTATCATTTGAATTTTCTGGTTGTAGCCTAGGTTGTCCTGTTTACTCTGAATGACTTTTGAATAAGTCGTAAACCGCAAGAGATAGACAAAATATTACTATACAAAAATGTAGATCTCGCAAAAATACACAGTTTATGTCCGAATAAATTTTTTTTTGTACAGTGAACCATTAAGAAATGGTCCTTGTTATTTGTGTAAGTTTTGGAGAACTTATATACTTCTGTCAAATGGAACATCGCTATTCATTTTTCCAGATGTTAGGCGTGGAAAGAGAACGGAATTTGAAAGCTTTAAAAGACTTGACTATCACTCAAAGCCTACTGTATACCCATACTTCCGTTGCATGTGTAAGAAAACGACGAAAAAGATAATATCTGCAAATGTTTATCTCAATTAACACGAAGAAGATAGAGGAATAAGAGTTTGTAAGAATGGTTAGTATAAGAGTAGAGAAAGTCATGTGAGTGCAAGATAACACATTTTTGTATAGTAAGATTTGGTCTATCTCTACGGCTTACCAGTTGTGCAAAAGTCTTCCAGAGTAAATAGGACTTCATGGGTTATAGCCAGAGAATTCAAGATATACATTTCAGTTTTCATAAAAAATATCTCAAACATATGGCGTTTTAATCAAAATCGTTAGAGCCATTTTCAAGAAAATCAAAAGTTTCGAAAAAGTTCCATGTAAAGGGTAGTTTAGGGTGGAGGAATTTTCTTCAATATCTTCGTGTCGCATGCTTTAAAGACATTAAACTAAATACCAACTTTGGTTTTTAACCGATTTTTCGTTTTTGAGTTATGCTGACCGCATACTGACAGACACGGACACACGGACCTTTTTGTAAAAATGCTTTTTTGGATTCAGGGGACCTCAAAACACACATTTCCGGTGAAATCTCGAATCTTGGGTCGAATACAATACTTCTACTTATACGTAGCAGGGAAAGTAAGAATAGGAATTTCTGGAAATCTGCGAATTAAAAATATAAAATAAGTGGCTTAAGATCTAATGCCGCACAGTTCAAAGTAAAATATGAAAATGAACTCCACTTATATCAAAGGCAAAGAAAGAAGAGAAAAAGAAAGCTTCAACGGCTTTAAGTCCACTGTCAGCTTATTCGAAAAAAAAATGGCATTATAACGATGTGTCACAGAAAAGTATTGAATAAATGTGCCACAACTTATAATTATGTTGAAAAATAGCGTATATGTTGTATTTTTAATTTTTTCACCCCGCAGCAATTGTTGCACCTTTCTTGCAGTGTAATGATAATAATAAACATATAATGCACATTTCCATCACCAAATTATTGGAGGGCAATAAGATTTATAAACTATAACGATATAAAGTGTTAAAGAAAATAACCTTTTAAAAATGGTCACTTTATCTTAAGCCCTCAGAGTATGATAGCAAGGTTACACTTAAGATAATACGTAAACCACACTTCCTCCAAGAGATAGATTAAGAGTTCCACATCTTATACATTGCAGATGCTGGTGACCTAGTTTCGCAATAGTTCCGCGAGAAGTGACGTCGTGATAATTCTGTTCTTGCTTCGCTGTAGACGTGTTTCATTTGTTTTCTCCTTCAACGGATTTTTGTTTCTAGGTTTCATTGATTTGCGTTTATAGAACAAAGAATATAGGGGTGTACTGTTGAATAACTATGTATCACATCGGATCTGGAAAATATATTCGACTGGAAGTAACGCATGGACATTGGCGCGCATTCTCTATTACGAATAAAGCTTTCTTTACCTAGATCCGTCATCTGTATATCTGTTCAATATGCTGCCTGTCCTGTGGCACTCCAACCCTTTGAGTGTAGCCTTGGCTTACCGCACAGCCTCTACCTCTGCCCACTGCAGGTGTCATGAGAGGGTCCAGTGGTGGAGAGTGGGACATGGTCAGCTCCCCGAGCCCTCCGGGTCAGTACATGCGGTCTTCGTATCCGGAGTTGATCATACAGAGGAGCCAGGATGGCTAATCAGCCCGAAACCTGGTGTGAGAGCGAGGAAGTGGATGATATGAAATAATGTCGAAAGGACAGGAAAGGTGATGATGGGGCAATTGGCGTGGAAAACCGCAGAACCCGGAGAAAACCCTCCACACCACAACCCACATGTGGAGGCCTGGGATCGAACCGGTGAGAGACAAGTGGTCTAACCGCTCGGACACGGCGCGGCCGTTGACGTGTTATTCTTACAAAACGCCATTTTTCTATTTAATTCATGATAATGAACATAGGCATTTACATATATCGTTTCGTTGTACTTAAGGAAAGGAGCAATACGAGGGAAATTCGTATAGTAAGGTCCGATGTTTTATATATGTACATCAAACCATCATAGATATTTGCAGAACGGTGGTTTTATTTAATACCTTATATATTTCTCTACTTTTCTACATAGTTTTCATATTTGTCTAAACATTTTAAAACGTTAGTTCTACAAGCTTATGTATGCCGATGTCATAGTAGTCTGCCACCTGTGAGAATAACCAATCGTTGAATAACCAGTGATAACACCTGTATAACGGTATTGATCAAACCTTGGGTATCACTAATGGCCGACCTTGTCCTGTCCAGCCTTGAAAGCTTTAAACCGACACTAAAACAGCACACTGCAGCACTACTAATGCAAAGGGTGCCGTTTTACGTGCAAGGTATTCCTTGAGGCGTGTGCATGCGCGTTTCAGTGCTGGCGGGAAATTCGATGTGTTACTGCGATTTGGATATTACGTTTCTTACCCTCCTGAATACACGAGGCTATGGATTTTAGAGTTACCGGACATTTATACATCAGGATAAGGGAGAACCCTGGAAAAAAGCCTTATCCAGGCAACAGAAATTCGAACTCGAATTTCTTGCTCGAATCTTGATCAGCGTGAATTATCTACAGAGGAGTTCTCAAATTAGCCACATCTGTAAAAAGTGGTTCGCGATACGCTGGCTTTGAAAATCCACTCTATTTCCATAACAGCGAGGAGAAATTAACAAAAGAAACGATATCAACATTTTACTTAAATGCAAACTCGGAAAGCTAAAACCAATAGCAACGAATATTTGGAAAATGAATAATATTACCGCAAAACTTTTTATTTGAAATACATGGTAGTTTTAAGGAGTTTGCACTCTTGTGGCATTAAGCGTTTCTTTAGCTCTTGAGCTCCCAAGTTATAGAAAACTATACAAAATTCAATCGGAGAAGAGATTTTTACGGGTTTAATAGCCAAAAATTCGAGGTGTACCTTTTATTGTTTACTAGATGACCCGGTGAACACTTAAGATTGTTTTGATCGTAACTCTTCATAAGTGATTATCAACCTTCGAACTCCAATTCATTGAGATCGATAATATTAGACGCGTCGTGTACGGTTTGAATGTTGTTTTTTATTAAATGCTTACATGAAAGTTAAATGCAGTTAACATTTAATGCAAAGCTTTCTGGTAGACTACGTTTCTTGTTTTCTTTCCCTGTGCGTAAATAAACAAAGATATTGGCTATCCGACACGCGAACACACGAGTTGTCCATGCACGAAACACGGAAACTCCAAGTTATTTCCCCAAACTTTCAACGACTGGCCTTATGATTTGCTGATGGTCATCTCGAAGGCCAGATACACGGGGAATTGCAGCCGTTTGAAATGGAATGGCAAGTATGTTAGAATCATCGGATACACATCCCCCCTTTGTACTTTCCCTTGATAATCGTCATCTCGATGACGTTAATAAGTTTTTTCACAGTCAATCTCGTTCCATTACATAGTCGAAAAAAACTATTTTAAATGTAATAGATGCAGCTGTCAAACGATAGGTCCACCACAAACGCCATGTATTGGAAGTAATCCGAAGTGGCAATTCCCATACAAAATTACCAATTTCCATTTCTTAGATTTTTCGGCTGTTTGTTTGGGTTTTTTGTAATGTCCTTTTCTTCTAAACTATCCCAGCATTGGCGCGAACAAAATAAAACAGAAATTATTCAAATCGGTCGAGCCATTTTCACGTTTTTGCGAGACTAACGTACGGCACTGTCTCAAGAACATGATGTTTTAATTAAAACTATTAGAGCCGCTTTTTGAAAAATATAAGGAAATAAAAAGCTTTTATGCATAGGGTAGTCCGCGACAGGGAAAATTTTGTGCAAATCTTGTCGAATTCTTTGACATTTATCAAATTTTGGCTTTTGATTGTTCTATTCACGCATCCATATTCACTCATACACACATATATTCATACGTGCATGCGTACATAGGTATATACATAAATATTTTTCTAAATGACTTTTCTTTAGGTACCAAACCGTTTATATCCGTTGAAATCTCGATTTCGAGTTTTGGAATGGAATTCTGTTTATCATATTATAACAAAACACATAGTCCTGTAACTTTTTTCTTCTCACATACACGCACACGCACACACATGAACACGCACGGATATTTTTCTACAAATGCTTTGTTTTATTCAGAGGGCCTCAGAACACCTGTTTCCGGTGAAATCCGGGCATCGAAAGTCTGGGTCGAATACCGTACTTCCCCTACTTTATACTTATTAGAGAAAGTAAAAATAGAAAGCATAACATTTGATCAATTTACACTTCGCGTCCCCTTTAATATTATATTCGTATTCAACTGAATAAACCAAATATAATAATAACCACTTGGCACTAAACCTACCATTGGCCAGATCTCTTTCCTTTTTTCTTAACTGATTTTATTTTCAATGTGTGATTTATTTTTAACGTTTTACTTTCATATGGTTAATTTTGGAATAGATATGCTTCGGGGTAAAACTTCCAACATACGTGAAAGTTGTACCTGCTCCGCAGGGAAAGACATAATAATAATAAAAAGAAAAAAAAGAAAGAAGAAAACTTGACTCCTTTTAAGTTCCTGTGCTCCAAGTGCAAACACATCTTATGCTTTTAACATGCAACATGCTGCATGAGTGCCAACTTGTGTAACGTGTAATACTTCTTTTCTATCAGATATGAGTCAGCAAGCATTCTTGCCGTTCTTGGCCTTCCGGTGTGATTCTAATGCAGGAAATTATGTGTGCGGCGGTTTTCCCCACACTGTATATGCTGTCTTTTATATTTAAGGTTGTATCAGTGGCTTTGGATACCAATGAATCGTGTATTTTCAGTGATGCCATTCAAACATTCATTGCACTACAATACATTTTTTCTTTTTTGCTGTGCAAAACCAGGGGATATCAGTCATCATTTTAGTGTAACATTTGTCCCGCAGTGGCTTTATATCATGATCATTACTTATTGATCGTATGCAAAGATCACCATGTCCTTGACCCAAATATCAATTTCAGGTGCAACAGTATTTCCTAGTTTATCTGCTATTCCTTATCTTGGTTACACTTGTGGACTTTGTTTTTGGTACTGAGGAAGCAAGCATCTCCACTCATTGAAATGCAATTTCAATTAATCATGAGAATCTGTCTCTGCTCACTGCTCACTGTAGGTTTGTTTGATTTTTATGTATGACCTTTGATATTTAACAGCGAGCTGTGGGCAGCATTTCTGTCTCTTGTTATCTAAACGCAGAGGATGCTACTGACTAAATAATAAGTCACTTCTTTCTCAGATATTTAACTACAAATTACGTAATACAAATGCTTCAATGATGGCTGAAAACAGTGGGACAAGTTTGATAAAGACGAGTAAAGTGTCTTTTTGCAGGATTATGGACTTTCTGCGTTTCCCTGATGATGTTTACACAGAAGAAAATTTGGAATCACATTAATTCCTTCCAGTGAAACTCGTATCTACCAACGTAAATTTAGTGGGCATAATAACTACAATACACACAGGGCGGTATTTGAAGCCTTAACTTACATCTTCTTAAATCATCTGTAACAATATACTGTGAGGAATAGTGCACTTCGAACAGATTAACTGGCGTTATTTCAAACATTACTGAAAGCTAGTTACATAACTATAATTAAGGGTGAGTAAACTGATATACGTCATTCAATTTTTTTGAGCGGAGTTACTAATGGCGCCCACACAAATTCTTACGCCTCTTCATTAGCTGCATCTTTATAATCAAGATCTCCGACTTCTAATTGTTATTGAGTCTCTATCAACGTCCATATTATTATTTTCAAATAATGTGCTTCGAGTCACGACAATCTAACATTGTCTCAAATCTTCCTAAATTAAGCTTCTTACTAAATCATCGCATTACCAGCTAGCCAACGCTGTTGAGTTCACTGCATTATGTTACCGGAAATTCGAGGTGATGATGGCTAAGGTCATTTGAAATTGTTTATTGAATTAATAGTTTGTTAAAAATAATGAATAGGTGACGCTGTGGCCGAGCGGTTAGACAACTCGCCTATCACCAAGGCGGCCCGGGTTCAATCCCAGAGATCCGCATGTGGTATCGGTGGTGAACGAAGCGGTGCCTGGGTGGCAGTGGCGTAAATAACGGCCCCGCAGACCCCGCGGCGCGGAGGGTCCCGATCTTTAGGGGCCTCCATACTGCCTTTAATAGTTTTCTTAGAAACGATTTTTTTTATCTCAATCCAACCATGGAAAATCGCTAGGAAGAAGCGCTGGAACAGATGCAGTTCACTGATGACATACTGACAACAGAAGTGTACCATGTAAGCATTTCCAATGCTTTCTTACTTAAATGTGTGAAACAAGCTTACCTCCATATGTGTCTGTTCTCAAAAGGATTCACAGTAGTATAGAAATTCTCATTAAAGTACGGTATTTTATTCAATACGGTTGTTATAAAAGCCGAACAAAGTACATAGTATGTGCGACTAACATCTGTCTGAAAATGTACTCGATTAGGCAATAAATTGGATAGTTTTAGAGTTTGGTCATAAGTATAAGCATAAATCAATATGTGTTGTTCTAACCAGTCTTTCAGTGTTATTGCTTCTGAACGATAAGTATCTGAATTACCCGTAAGATTGACAGGTAACCATTTTGTTTCACCTATGTGCATTATGCGTTTAGCAAGTGTATATTGTTTATTTAGAGAAAATAATAATAATAATAATAATAATAATAATAATAATAATAATAATAATAATAATAATAATAATAATAATAATAATAATAATAATAATAATAATAATAATAATAATAATAATAATAATAATAATAATAATAATAATAATAATATTATTATTATTATTATTATTATTATTATTATTATTATTATTATTATTATTATTATTATTATTATTATTATTATTATTATTTTAATTATTATTATTATTATTATTTTAATTATTATTATTATTATTATTATTTTAATTATTATTATTATTATTTTAATTATTATTATTATTTTAATTATTATTATTATTATTTTAATTATTATTATTATTTTAATTATTATTATTATTTTAATTATTATTATTATTTTAATTATTATTATTATTATTATTATTATTATTATTATTATTATTATTATTATTATTATTATTATTATTATTATTATTATTATTATTATTATTATTATTATTATTATTATTATTATTATTATTATTATTATTATTATTTTAACACTTATCCTATGTGATTAAATATGTAATATTTTAATCTCTCCATTTTTAAGCTTTATAAGTAAGTAGGGCCCCCAACATTTATTTGCGGGGGCCCCCCAAAACCTTAGCTACGCCACTGCTGGGCGGGTTTCCTCGGGTTCTCCGGTTTCCTCCGCCACTCATTCCACCAAATGCTCTATCATTAACTTTCCATTTGTCCATTTCGCCTGCATTTCATCATCCTCTTCCTCACTCTCATACTTGGTGCTGGACTGTCCTTCGAGGTCTTCCTCTCTACGTTCCATAGGTTTGTCTGCTCCCCGACAGCCATCTGACCTAGACACAGACTTGTAAGTCCTAGGTGGTGTGAGTCCTCCATACAGGTAGGTTAAAGAAGAAAAACATGAATATGACTGATCGCCAGAAAGTAGTCTCCAATGCAGATGTGAGAAGTGCATAACATAATAAGGATTTAACTTTGATTCGTTCTTCAAAGTATTCCTCGATTTTGTAATTATGCACCTCCCATAGTAATAACTCAGTATACCACTGTATCTGTTATGTCAGCAGGAAGTTAGAACGTTTAGAGATACCAAGGTAGTCGTCGTTGGAACACATTCATTTTGTCATAACTGCGGAGTGAGTTTCTGTGCATACGGTATTCTGTGCATACAGTATTCCTCGATTTTGTAATTATGCACCTCCCATAGTAATAACTCAGTATACCACTGTATCTGTTATGTCAGCAGACAGTTAGAACGTTTAGAGATACCAAGGTAGTCGTCGTTGGAACACATTCATTTTGTCCTCACTGCGGAGTGAGTTTCTGTGCATACGGTATATTGCAACCTGACAGCGTGCTATTTAGCATCATAAAATACTACTGATTTGCATGTTTGTCTTAATATCTAACAAAATGAAATTTACACGATTTACAGTTTCGGTGAACGGGATTGTTGATTGGTTCTCGATTGATTGTTACCTTATGTGTATATCCTGCAATAACGAATTACCGGAAACGTTTCAGATAAAATACTCTTGTGTCGACCCAAAACTGAAAGTTAGTGAACAATTTCGGGCTTTAAGAATCGACATTCCTTAAAGAGAGAAAGAAAGCGCGATATATCGTAAAGAAGAAAAATTGGACGATATTGCGGCTGCGTTGGAACGCTCAGAGACGTTCGTAGAAATGGGTGTTAGTAAATCATCAGGTTCCGCCTTTAAAACAACGATCCTTCGAGCCTCCATGAAGAATTGAGTGTACTAGCTTTAATCTCCAAGTCGTTGCCATTTGAAGCATTCTCTCTGCATGTCTGCATTCCCCAGTAATACTTTAGTACGAAGTGGAATGCCAACTGCTGTAGTTCGAGAGCAGTTCGGAAGAAACTTGGGATGCACAATCTAAAGCTTTTTCCAAAGCAAAAGTTGGATATTAGTGGCCTATAAGAGCTCTAAGTGGAATTATATGAAAACTACCTAAAATTTACCCGTGGTTTAACGCTTTATCCCTATTAAAAATACAAAGAATAAAACTCTTAGGGCACCATAAAGAACAAAAAAATAGTAATTTGAGGAAGGCACTATGCAAACGCATTGTTAAACAATCAGATACCTATCCAGTAAGAAAAGCGAGTAGAAAAACCGTGTGAATGTATAATAATATAGAAAATGAATGGTTTGTAGAAGAGAGAGTAGGAAAGGAAGGATTATTGTGTTTTATAAAAGAAAAGTGAGCACAGAAAGCAGTGTGAATGTAATACACTGTATTTTTATTTCAAACATATAGCAAATTGCATGAATTTTGTGTAGAAGAGGGAGCAGAGAAGGACATATGAATGTGTTATGTGAAAGAAAAGCAGGTAGAGAAAACCATGTAAATGTAATTCGTTGCATTTATATTTCAAACGTATATAAAATTGTGTTGCTGAAGGGCGAGTAGTGGATATGTGAATGTGTTCCGTAAAAGAAAACCGAGTAGAGAAAAACATGTGAATGCAAAGTACTGCACAGTAAAATGGATAGCACGAAAACCTTCTCCATGGAGAAAAAATACATGTACATGCCGAATTTCGAGAGGATCGGTCAGAGATTCGGAGATTATCTGTTATATATAATAGCCTATACAAACGTGCTAAATTTAAGTATATAGAACTATAATGGGCCAAAAAATAGCATACCCAAGAAAAGCTTTGAAACTTCAACAGGTAAAACAGTGTACCTCCTTTTGGTCCCGGTTTCGATTTCTAACCATACCTGCTTTTTGTCATTGTTAATGTTTTCAATAGTGATAACATACAGATATCTTAATTTAAATACTGGAAGTACTGCCAAAACTTCTTTACAGCATCTTTGCATTTACTTTCTCGCAGAGTTTTAATTCTCTTAAAAGCAACAACTCTTGCAACGTGCGCCGATTGCTGATGAACTCAGAAACCACCATTTTGCATATACTTTCACTCCAAACAAACAGATGTTCTTCAGTCCATCCAATTCACTAACAGTGAGAGACAGCTGAGAACAAAAGAGGAACATCCTGAATGAATTACTTCTTTTGGCCATCCATCTTGCATGATGCAAAGCTCCAGGCTGCCTTACTTTTAGGCTGAAGTCCACAGTTGTCCCCAGAAACACGATACACAATTCAATTAGCTCAGGGTAATCATTCTTCAGGTTTTGTTTTTTCAGTTTTTTATACGTTTTCATAAGAAACTAATTGCATCAGAGTCACTTCAGTTGTTTCTTCATATGAATCATTAATAACTTCCAAATACAATGAACTGTTATCACCGTTCATCTTCCTTAAGTCCTATTTGTAACTCTAATAATCACCCGTTCCTTCTTTGCTGCCAACTTCCAGTTACCACTTCCAAGATAACCTCTACGGCCAGGCTCTCGTTGACATAATAGAGTTTATCCTCTGCTGTTCTTATCATGTTCAAAGCATTAGCATGAGCAAATTCGAATAAATTATTTAGAGTTGGAGAAAACTTACGCTGTCGCTCTTTGCGTATATTCGTCTTCTTATGAGCACTATTTTTACTTTCTCTACTGGTAAGTAGGGGAAGTATTGTATTCCACCCAAAAATTCGATGTCGAGATTTCACCGGAAATATATGTTTTGAGACCCCTGAATCCAAAAAAAAAGCATTTTTTAGAAAAAGGTCCGTGTGTGTGTCTGTGTGTCAGTCTGTCAGTCGTCAGTCTGTCAGTCTGTGGACAGCATAACTCAAAAACGAAAAGTCGGTTAAAAACCAAACTTGGTATTTAAGTTTGTCATTCAAGGATGCGACACAAAGATTTTGAAGAAAATAGCTCTACCCTAAACTACCCTTTACACGGAACATTTTGCGGAAATTTTGATTTTCTTGAAAATGGCTCTAACGATTTTGATTAAAATGCCATATGTTTGAGATATTTTTATGACAAATGAAATGTATATCTTGAATTTTCTGGCTATAGCTCATGTAGTCGTATTTACTCTGGACGAATTTTGCATAACTGGTAAACCGTTAGAGATAGACAAAATCTTGCTGTACAAAAAATGTAGATCTTGCTAAAATACACAATTTATGTCTCAATAAAATTTTTTGTAGGGTGAATCATTTCGGAGATATTCCTTGTTATGTGTGTGAGTTTCAGAAAACTTAGAACTTTAGCGAAATACAACAACGTTGTTCATTTTTTATATGTAAATCATGCAAAGAGAACGGAATCTCAAAGGTCAAAAAGATTTGACTGTCGCACAAAGCCCGCTGTATTCTAATATCTCCCTTGCACCTACAAGGAAATAAGCAATAAGATAATTTGTACATATGTTTATCTTAACTAACGTGGAGATATAGGAATAAGAGTTTGTTAGAATGGTTAGTACAAGAGTAGATAAAGTCATGTGAGTGCAACACATCAGATTTTTAATTTTTTCGGATTGCACTCTAACTGCAGGTCTGTAAGTTTCTCTTGGCGGCGCCGTGGCCGAGCGGTTAGCGCGCTCGCCTACCACCTAGGCGGCCCGGGTTCGATCCCAGGGACCCGCATGTGGTATTCGTGGTGGACGAAGTGGCGTCTGGGCGGGTTTTCTCCGGGTTCTCCGGTTTCCCCCGCCATCTCATTCCACCGGTGCTCCATCTTCATTCCATGTATCATCAGTGTCACCGCCTGTGGTGCCGTAGTAGTAAAAGCGGGCGTTAAACACTACACACCTACACACACACTGTAAGTTTCTTTGTGTAATGAGGTAAGGCTCTTGTGGGAATCCTAGCCTTTTCGCAAAATATTACACATTCACGTGTAACTAAATTAGCACTTTCACTGATACTCAAATTCACTTGCATACGCTATAAAATACAGCCTGTTGATTATATGGTAATATATGTTCACCAATCTGGTGCATAACTTCACATAATAAATAAATAACTGTTTAGTACTTCTTAATCTACCGGTCATGATGTAAATAAACATTTATAACATTACCCTATGGAAACCAAGGCTCAAACGAAAGTTTTTTCTGTAAGGCAGCAGTCGAGCACATGCATATTGTGACTTTGGTTTGGTTGTGAAATAAAGTAGACAGATGTAGTCGAGATAAAGAAACACTTTTATTTCCGTAAACAGTAACTTTGTACACTCGTTGCAACAACTAGAAAGTCTTTTCCGATTCTCCAACAGCACGGCTCCGAACTCGTAACACAAAGAACTAACTCTACTCCGTCGGCACAACGCTTCACATCGTCTGTCCGTCTCCGTCGGCACGACTACTCAACGCTCACATACGTCTGACTGACTCACTCTTCTCACACTTTACCGCTATTTATATCTCCCAGGCACTGTTCTGGAAAGTTCAGTTATTGCGCTGGAGTACAAAGTAGAAGATTCCAGTAGCCTCTATCCTTTTCTCTCTTTCGGCAAGCGCCCCAACAATGTGGCCATTCTCTGTCTCTTTCCTTCGGCTCCTTTGCGGTAGTGCCGACAATAATGCGATGGGTGACTGCTGCTGTCGGCAATTAGATGCGGCGGGCGCGGTGACACTGCTCCCTCCTCAGAGATGGTCGTCCCGACCAGCACTATCACTGCGGCATCTCCCTTGCGCCCCGGTGGACTAACCCATCGAACCTCTTCTCCAGGAGGCACGATCCTAGGTATCGCTGTTGGATAGTGTCCCTTGGTCCGGGTAGGACGATGTATGCCATCCTGCTTCGAAATTCTGCAACAGTACCGCCGGTCTTGGCGGTCCCTCATCCAGTTGCCCTTCTTCCTGGTGTGTTGACGGGCCATCCTGCGCACTTGGAAACGGCGCACTGGGTACCATGTCCGCCGACCTCTCTGGCGCACCTTCGCAGCCACCTTGCTTCCGATGGGTCCGGCAACAAACCCCACCACATCCGCGCGAGTCGTGTCCACCGCTGCACTCGTGTTCACTCGTGCTCGGCACGGCCTCTCCTGTATCCTGCCGTCCAAGATGATGTCCACCAGTCTTCCGTTCACGGCACTATGCGTCAGGTGATTGGATGGCTTCGACGGTCCCCCCATGTCACACGCCAAGTCGGTTCTCACGCGTTGCTCGTTTGCTTGTGCGCTTCCCTGCTGATGGTCCTCCACGTCATATCCTGGTTGGTTACGTACCCGACACACTCCTCCAGAGGATCCTCGACGACGTCCCTGAACTGCCCTTTTGTCTTCCCCGAGACGTACACTTTCGTTATCGGAAACGGGTGCAACTGTCGCCTCGGCCACTAGGTGCTTCCTCCCCGGGTCCGCGCTATTCCGTCTGCCCCTGGCATCCAGTACTTTGACGCTCTCGTCAACTCTTACTACCAGGGCGCCAAGACGTTCCCCGTCGTCCTCCACGACGTCCACGTGCTGGCAGAGGTCTACCACCTTTTCGCCGAGTTCTTCCACGTCTTCCGTCACGCCAATCAGTTCGCCATCAATTTTCGCCGATAGCTCCGTCTTCATCTCTTTCAGCTCGGCAGCGAGGTTGTTGTTTAACGTTTCCATTTTGGCAGCGAGGTTGTTTCTCCTCTTCATTTCGGCAACGAGGTTGTCGTTTGCCGTCTTCATCTTGGACATTTCTGTCTTCATTTCGGCGAATAATTCTTCCATTATTGCCATCATCCTGGTTTCCGAATCTTCCTCCATCTTGGTTCTAACGTTGCAACTTCTAACGACGATGTAACGAAACTAGAAGCAATTCGACGGATCCCACTCCTGACACCAGTGTGACTTTTTGGTGGTTGTGTAAAGTAGAAGATTCCAGTAGCCTCTATCCTTTTCTCTCTTTCGGCAAGCGCCCCAACAATGCGGCCATTCTCTGTCTTTTTCCTTCGGTTCCTTTGCGGTAGTGTCGACAATAATGCGATGGGTGACACTGCTGCTGTCGGCAATTAGATGCGGCGGGCGCGGTGACAATATGTAGGACTAAGCAAAATAACGCAACTCTTCTGCCATTGTGGTACGAATTCCTCTTTAATTTCAACAAAATAGGTGTTAAAATTCTTCTTTAAAATAAAAGGTAAAAAAAAAAAAAACTAGGAATGTTCTTGAAGAAATATGAACATAAAACAAGGACCACCCTTTTGGGTGCTCTAAAAAACACCGACAACACTTGGTATGTTGTGTGGGACGGCAAACTGATTGTCCGAAAATGCACGGTATGGACGCTATAGCACATCGATGTGTACATCGAGCTGTCTACATTACAAACGGGACTTATGCAATCCCCATTATATACTCCAGCATGAAAACATCAGCTCCTATGTTAGGTTCTATCCAAGTATTTAACATCTAAATGTTAAACGGAATGTTTATTTCTGAGTTACTAGGTAGCTAAGTTCGAACGAGTAAATAATCCGATTGATTTAGAGATGGTTCGAATAGTCTGCATTCACTAGTTTTATTGCTGTGTAATATTCACAAATAACATTGGTTGAACAATTCTTGTGTTTAAAGCGGTTATTTTAATTTCTAACTGTTTTATTTCCGTTTTAAGGTATTGTTGTTCCTAGTAGGATATCTTGCCCGGTATAGATGCTTAGCTGATTTGCATTGACTCTTGGTTCTTCGTAGATCAAAAGCATATCTGCGTATTCGTCTGTCGAATACATCGTGAAGGAATGACAGCAAAATATGGAATATGTAGAGAGTCGGCACTGCATCATGCCAATCCAATGCGGCCGAAGTCATATCTATTCTATTACAAAATGCAGACAATAAAAATGATTTAAATTATGTCAAAAATCAGGGGCTTTAAAATTAGATTATTGTGATTTCGGGTTCCAGTTTTGATGAGCAGAAAGAAATTGTACAACGCCTACATACGAACCCCTATCCCGGAGGTTAGCGCACAGGACAAAGTGATAATTCAATTCAGCTGTTTAGACGCTTGGCTGAAAACACATTGCAAGTTAAACCGTAGAACGTGTGTGTCATGCGCTATGCCAGTGTCATTTCGCGACTTTTGGTGCATAATTTAGCACTTTAAGATGGCTTTAGTCTTTTACTGAGCGTTTTAATATTTTCACATAAACGGCAAAAGCTATTATGCATGTTATTTGAGATGTACGAGAAGTAGTTTACGCCAAAGTTTAAATAAACCGTTATTTAATAATGTGTGAGTTTTGGCTGTACGGTTCCATGGTGGATGAGGAGCGCAAGTACTTTTTTGCAGCCAATACCGCCTCTAAGCACAATAATCCTCCATTTTATTTTTAGTTGACGTTGCTAAGGTACTCATATGATAGGTCTATTTTATCAGACGCGTTTACTGAATTGCGTTGCTATGTATACTCTAATAAAAGGTTTGTAAAATCGGCTGGAAACCCGGAATTCAGTCTAAATAAAAGAGTGGTATGTTTTTGAGGTGTTCTTTAGCGAGGAGTACGTTCTGTCTCTTAAACCTATATTCCTCTTAATTTTGCGCATTCATCTCTCTAAAAACGTTAGCAATACGTTTTAGTAAGCACAAAACCATTTACTACTTACAGATAAATGCAAGAACCTCTTCTAAAATCTTTAATTCTCTGTGATTGATTGTCGCCAACCTACCTGAAATATACAAGCATCTGATAAGTTTTAAACATTTTGAAACTGTAGATACATATATTACCTAGCTGGCATAGCTGACGCTGCACTGTTGACTTTCTAAATACCAGTGAAAAAACTTATTTTAAATATACATATGTAGGATATTTCACACAAAAGTGTACAATTTCATAAACATTTTATGAAATTAGGGGAATAAGTTAGGATTTTTGATAATTGGTACCTTAATATGTAACCACTTTGGTGTGTAAGTTGTTCTTTCTATCTCTCTCTACAGTTTTTCCACAAACCAATGACAAATTTTATTACCTCATGCTTTTTTCTTATTCTTATTCTTTTTGCATGAGCACACCGTATTTCTTCACACCTCAATGCGTGATCTACTGGTCTGGTCAGCGCGAGATCATTGGCCTTATAGAAGGTGTTGGAACTGGGTTCCTGTGCAGCATTTGTTACCACGATACCGGTCCACTCTGCGTCATTCCTTCTGTTCCACACCTACTTAAAGGCACTAATAAACCTGAAAACCTATAGTTCTTAATAATTGAAATTATAATTGTGAATGAATCAAATATTGGTGTAATATTGTTCAGTACGGTAAAATATCAGCACTCATAGCCCTAACATCTGTATTTGTAATTTTGCAAGTTCTATTCTAAATAATAGACGGAGAAATTGTCTCATATTCACATAAAAGGATGTGAGGAATCGTCCAAACTTCTGACTTCCCTAACCTCCCCAAACAATCTTCTAAGTTCTGGAACTTTGTTAGCGTCCCACTCCTTCCTGGCTGGTTAATGGTCTTCACAAATATGGATAGCTACCTTTCAATCAAGTAGCTCCTCAATTGACCCCTCATGGACCCAACGAGGCTGAATGCACCCCGTATCAAGTCTTCCAGTGCGAGAAAATCCCCACGCCGGTACCGGGGAATCGAACTTGGCTCTCACGCTTGGTAAAGGCACGGTACTATCACCGTACTAAGGAGACGATTGGTCCAATTTCAGGCCAAAATACGCAAAAAATACGGGTTTAGCGATGAACAAAGGCATCTTCCATCAAGACGATGGTTACAATGACTCCATCAGACTTCCATCTTTTTCTGAAATGAACAAAGTTCCTCGGTTGAAAGAAGAGTAGGTGCATTGGTATCTAGAAAGATTTAGGCTGAAAAACAACAGCATTTCAAAAAAAAATGTGGCATTAATTTTATACTTGGATCCGAGAAAATTGCGTATAAAGTTCGTGGAATTAGCGGCTAGAAAAGGTTAAACAAAGGTTTTACGAAAGTTTTGAATAATTCAAATTGAATAATTCACATGTGATTCCAATTCCATTTTCCAAAATTCGAAGTTTTTGTTCAGTAATGTCTGTCGAAAATTAATTTAAGTGCGTAAATCTATTATGATAAGCTTCGTCCATGTGTTTCTGCAACAAAGGCATCACTCCGGTTATTTTATTTATTTATTTATTTTTTTTTTTTCATCGGAATGCACTTGAAATGCTATCTGGGGGTGGAATAGTTTTCCTAGCTGCCAGCCTTGAGCTTCCATAGCTGCTCCTTGTTAAAAAAACGTGTCCCTTTAGTTATCGCTTCAGTTTCCTACTTAAAAAAAATAATAATATCTGCCAGCTATGTCTAGATACCTAATTTCTTATATCTGGACGTAGTGTGCGGATATTTTGATTTATTGAAGCTTATTAATTACAATTTGTTCACAATAGAACGTGCAGAAGTTACTAACCTAAATAAAACTAAATAACAATAACGAAAATTAGTAATAATTTCAAGTTATATGAGATCTCAGAGTATTCATGCAATTTATTGTTCTCTAGCCGCTGTTATTCGTCTCTGGTAGGTGGTCCAAGTCTCATCAGGGTGTCGTTTTGGCCTCGTTCTTCCTTTCTGACTACACTTGTCGTCCAGTGATCCAATGAAATCTTCTTCTGTTCTATGTAATTGTTCTTGGTATAACAGGTTCAGGAGTTTGGGGCAGTTTCCTACTGTTTAGTGTATTGCAAATCAATGCCACTATGTCTCTTAGCAAACCGCGTGTTAAGTACACTTTAACTTCTGCGGAAAAGGTCGCCATCATTCTAGAAGTTGAAAAGGGTTTGAAGAAAAATACCGAAGTTGCGAAAGAATACGGGATACCACGGAGCACTTTGTCAAATTACCTAAAGGATAAGGAGATAACTTTAAGCAGTGCCTCGAGTGAAAGTGGAAAGAGTCGAAAAAGAGCGAGACAATTGGAAAATCATGTTGGATATATGTACCAGTACTGCTAACACATAAATTTTGGACGCAACTTTTGTAGTTCGAACTTTTGGATGTTTCGAATCTTTTTTTTTTTCCCCTTCAGCTTCGAATTATCCAAATTCCATTGAATAAGTAATTTATGAAATAAAAATAAAAATAAAGTTTAGTTTGTTATGAAATTCATGGGGTTTTAGTTCGTCGAATTTTTATTTTATTGAAGAAAAGGTATAAATAAATGACAAAGAGTGAGGCTGGGAAACCAGATATGTCCAATGTCTCTGTTGTTCGCAACGCTTCTTCCAGCTCCATATTTCATGCCTTTGCGAGACTGACACAAAGGACACACAACATGAAGTAATGCATACTGCACCAGTCATCAATCTCCGAGCTGCGTCAAGTGGGAAGGACCGGTATATGCCAAGCAGAGAGAGCTTCACGACGAGACATAAAAAAACAACAGCTCCAGAATTATGAAAAAAGCCTTGCTTAGCTGCAAATAAAATATATATCCGTCATAGCTCCCAAAGACAATTTAGTTGCTTTGAAACACGGTTGAAATATTTGGCTCCCTCTACGGCTGCTTTTATGTGATTTTGTCACTTGAGGGCTGCTTTCTGGGTATTAAAAGTAGTTGAGATCTACATTGCAATTCACCCTGGTTTTGAACCCAATATTTAAATTAAGGCGTTGTTTGTTTAACTTAATACCAATTTAATTTTATTCAATAAATACTTGTAATTTAAATTAAACCAACAACACCTTATTGGGTTCAAAACCAGGGTGAATTGCAGTGTAAGTCTCAAAGATTTTATTCAAAATAAAGGATAATGTGACGCCAGGCTCAGCGCATAACAATGGATGGACGGGGGCTGGGCTGCTTCACACCACAAAAGCAGGCACTCGAGGTCAGGCAACTGCTTATGTATATATGACTGTAGCAATGGGAGCGGCAGAAACAAAAGGGCATTTTCTAGCGCCTTCTCGAGACCTCAAGCTGAGTCATTCCCGGAGCGTGCGTGTGTTAGTGTGTGTACCTCGAGAAAGATATGTCATCCCATATATAAGGACGCGGGGCATCAACTGAGTGAGTTGATGTGAGTTTTAGGGTTAGAGCTATGGTCATGAGTCGACCAGTGTGTCACTGAGTGTGAGCCAGCTGTGCGAGTGTGTCGTCATGAAAGTTATGTCGGTGGGTTGGAAGATCAACGAGCGTGGAGTGATTGTAACGCCATAGTTTACTGTATGAGATGCAGAGAACGTGAAGAAAGACCTTTAAAGGGCAGAGCAAGGTTATGAGAGAACAGTTGTGAGCTGTGATAGCACGGGGACTGTAGACTGTGTTAATGACGAGAAGAAAACTGCTAACATTATATAAGGTAACAAAGCGATAGGAAACTAACCGGACAGATTGTTGCTATTTTGTTACAATAATAACGTAGAGTGTTGGGGTGTGCAATTCAAACACAAGTCCCATATAATCCCGTTTTGAACCTCCTTATGGGCAAATCCACGTATTTTTGCTTATATAAATCACAAATATTCATTTATCTTATTAGAATGTAAAGTTTAAGAAAATAGCTTTGTAAAACTATCTCTCTCTTATCTTACAGTTTTCTCAATTTCTTGCAATTTAATGTGAATTAAACTCCTTTGAACGTAGGCATAATTCGACATAGACACTTCTCTAAAAATAATTGAGCTTCCTTGAATTAAAAATCTTGTGTAACAGCCGCATCACTTTCCTTACTCTCTCCTCTACAAACCATTCTAACCAAAGTTTACTATTTTAGCTACTTCTCATTCATTCAGATAAACGTTCAACTCATAGTTACACATTGCTTTAAACAATACGGATAGTAAAGCGATAGTCATATTTTAAGAGCACATTGCATTTAACGCATTGATCTATAGGGGGAAAATATGTTAGTATTCTAACCATTACAGTTATAATCATTACTTTTGCACTACACATTTTACACTACTTGAGGTAGAATATATGTGAAAATAAAGTTTGTAGGTTTAAAGTAAGGCATGTGTAAATTAATACACAGAAATATATTTTTTGTATGCTGAACTTCACTTTGGTGAAGAACCCTCCATTCTAACGATTTAAACTTAAAGTGAACCCAGAAAACAGTATTTATGACAAAATGAGACGACTAGTTTTTCAGAATTCTAATTTTATAGTGAAAATAGTTGTTCATATATAACTTAAAAAGTAGCTCAATTTTTATAATACACAACATTATAGTTCACAAACTTTATCTATAATATGACAAAACTGCTCCACTCATAAAGTCCAATAATGTTTTAGCAGTTCAGAAATTTTGAGCTTCTTCGATGCAATAGTTTTGGAGAAAATGGTACCTACATGTAGAAAATTATGTAATGGAAAAATGCAAAATATTAAAAACCAACAAAGGATGTGGCAGTGCTATTTTGACAACTATGAAATGTACAACCCATGCTATTATATATCAATGGATGCCGAAAAGAATGGAAATTTAAATAATCAAAAGGAAATAAGAAAACATCGAGTTTTATGACCTCAGAAACTACATGTGTGCTTAAAAGTTTCTCTGCCTGTGTCTGTCTGCCTCCCTCCCTCTCTCTCTCTCTCTCTCTCTCTCTCTCTCTCTCTCTCTCACACACACACACACACTCACACACACACTCACACACACACACACACATGCACCATTCACACATGGATTACTGTCTAAAAATACTTTTAGGGCGGGTCAAAACGCTTATTTCCGACAAGATATCGGTACCGTACTTTTTTATTTTCTATATCACATAGTTATCTGTAGCAAGTAAAGGTATTATATTTCACAAAATACACCTGCAAATTTCAGTCAAGTGTATGTATTTGTCTGTGTGTGTGTCGTGTGCGCGTTTGACTGTGCCCGTGACTGTGAAAAGCATAATTAAAAACGAAAAGTCGGTTAAATACCAAAGCTGCCATTTTAGTACAGCATCTTCCACAGCCCACACAACAGTACCTTTTATATAGAAAATGTTTCGATACTTTTTGATTCGAAATATCTCGAGTGATTACTGGTGTAACATACTTTCATGTGAATTTTGATTTTACGGTGAATAGTCTCTGAAGTCTTTCTTCCCGTTCATTTTGAATTTTTCATAAGTAATAGCATGTAAAAAAATGCACAAGCTTTTACTACACAAAGATGAAGATCTTGTTAAAGCAACAACTTTCGCAAAATAAAAACTATTTGTGGTGTTAACGTTTTCCAATATTAGGAGATTCTTAGCTGTTGGTTTAAATTTTCAAGTGCTTATACTTTCTCAAAAGAAAAACGCCTTTTTGGCCATGCAAAAAGAACGGAATTTTAAAGCCATCAGATAACGACCCACTGTTAAAATATTTTACTATCGCTTAATTAAAGTTTTCTATATTGCCCTAATTCCCTTGAGTATACAAGCAAATAAACAATATGACAAATGCTGTAAATTTTTATCTCGAGTAATAAGAACTAATAGATAAAAAGCCTTTGTAATATAAAAACAACATAAAAATGGCAATAATAATTTGTAGAAGAACGGTTAGAGAAATTTGTGTGAATATAATACATCTTTTATCTGAAAATGTCTCATCTAACACGAAGAAATTAAAAGAATAGGAGTTTGTAAGAATGGTTAGTACAAGAGTAGAGAAAGTCATGTCACATCAGCTTTTTTCCTAAATGTTGCATGGTTATCGTCTCTTAACATTCACTCAATAAGGACAAGCCTGAAAAACACTATATACATTTTATCCTCATTTGGTTATTGTGACTCGATATTTCATTCAACACAGATACGCTTGAAAAACAGCACCACTCACGAATACATACATTGTACTATCAACACACAAACCAAAGGTTTGAAACGGGATGAATTAATGTTCAGTTCGTTTTCAGAGTAGTGGTGTGTTATTGTATTACTAAACTGCACGGGCAAATGTTAGGTTGCGTTATATACCCGAGCTGAAATATTGTTAATATGTAAATTAAATTATTGATTTCTCTTTTCCCCTGAATTCGTGAACAATCCAGCGAAACTGGGACTAGAGATTTTTCTATTAACAAACGTGAAGTGATTCATTCACAGGGCAGAAAAAGTGTATTTAATGCATTCAATGTTTTAGAAAGCCTTCCTATCCAGAACATAGGGCATCTATGTAGATTTTTCAAAAGTCCAGAAACTGACTATGAAAGTTTATGGTGTAGTTCGCGTACACACAGTGTAAGGAATTTGCAATGAAGCATCTTCATTCGAACATAAAGATAGTGCAGCTGTTGTTGTTGTTTGGGGGTTTATGGAGTCACTATCACACTCCTAATCGATGTCTGCGTCGAATCGAAATAAGTAGGAGAATTGAGATAAACGTTGCATCACTAAAGGAGGATCGGATAGTGCAGCTGTATTTCAATCTGCCAGAAAAAACACAAACTTGGCAAGGGACCTACTGGTTTGAAAACTTGAGTGAGGGAGTGAGGGAGTGAGTGAGTGAGTGGAGTGGAGTTTAAGGGTCCGTCGACAGCTAAGTCATTTGGGCCCGAAATCAAAATTTGAAATCTTCTTTCTTCTTTCCCTGATTACCATCCCCTTATGTAGGACTTACACCCCTTGGACTTAATAGGGTCAGACACCTGTCGGGGAGCAGAGGAACCTCTGGACCAGACAGAGTGAAGTCCTGGAAACAGGTGGTCAGACAAGCACCAGGTATGAGAGTGAGGAAGAGGATGATATGAAATGGAGGCGAAATGGGTGATTGGAAGGGTGAGAATGGAGCAATTGGTGGAATGAATGGCGGGGGAAACCGGAGAACCAGGAGGAAACCCGCCCAGACGCCGCTGCATCCATCACAAATACCACATACGAGTCCCGCCTAGGTGGTAGGCGAGCGGTCTACCCACTCAGCCACGGCGCCATTCAGGGAAGGATATGGAATAATCCTGACTGGAAAAAAATTCCTACTCCCCTGCCGGGAATCGAACCCGGAACCCTTTGCACAGCAGGCAAGTGCTCTACCAACTGCGCTACGGGGCCAGCCCTAATTTAAAATCTCTGGTTTGAAAAAGATTTCCAGAGTTAACAGCATCAAGGAGTTTAATTTTTAAGCTGATTTAGTTACGGAAACAATGAGCGACTCCATGGTGGCATATAAAACGTGTTCTGATGCACAAAGTTACCACCGGAACACGCCTACTGCGTTTGGCAACAGCGCCCCGCGCGAGCAATGGTCAGTGCATAATGCCATTCCTCTAGTAGGAAAGAACAATGAACAATCAACAGTCGAGGTCAAAGAAAGACGATTTTGATTGAAGAGGGTGAGCAAACTACGTGCCGAACTGTCAAGTGCTGGCATCTGCTGACCGCCTGGTAAGGAATAGGGAGAGGTAAGTTGTACTCTTGCTCAGATAACAGTATATGCGCTAACGAGAGACAACCAGAATCTTCTGGAAGTGTTTTATTTTACGAGTCATACAAGAACCACCTCTGTGGACACCTGTAAACTTCCCTTCTCCAATCAGCGGCCTAAAAGCGTTCCGTTACAGCGTCTCTGTCTCTCCACTTCTCCCCTCCCATATGTTTACAACAGAATTGTGTTCCAGTTTGAGATAGTGACTTGATGAATGCCCTTCTATTAGTTTGGGACGACAGCTCGACTGCTGCTGCGGGCAATTAGGGACATCTTCCCCAGCGAGTGAAGTGGACCAAGAAGAAACTGCTGTATGTTGAGAAGAAAAATGAAGTGGCATTGTGAACTAAGTGAACTCACAGTGAAAGTTGAGTTAGATCAAGTAATTAAGTGACGGTGTGAACTTGGTGAGCTGACAGTAAAAACTGGACAACCTCACATTATGGATGACATGATACTGCTTTTCATTGCTATGCTGATGATGTTGATGAGGAGGAGAAGAAGAAGGTGGAGGAGGAAGGCTGGTCTGGGTGATGGTTAGGCGCTGGCCTACTGATCCTAAGGTCGCGGGTTCAATCCCACCGAAGACTGGTAGTTTTTAGGTGTGCTTAAAAACGATAGCTATGCCAGTAGATTCACTGCTCTGTAAAAGAACTCCCACGGGACGAAAATCCGGCACACCGGCAGCACTAATAAAATCCCGCCAAGTTTGACGAGAGGGAAGAGGAGAGTGACTTGTTAGCTAGCAAATCACGCTAATCACGCAAAGCCTGCTGAGGTTTACGTTTAAATAACTTGATTTTCGTTCCTTTCACGGCACAGTCTGCTAACGACGATGTCGGAGATATCACTGGGTGTACGGTAACTACATGGGTATTGTTATCGATTCCAATTTTCCCCCTGACCTAGAAATTACTGTGTCGCCCTCTCTCTTTAACGTTGTTTTTGTAATGCTATGAACGAATTTGAACGAGGATGTCACCCAGGAAACCACTGTTGCTCCAAACATACTCAGGATTCGCTGTTTTAGCTGTGTTGTTGGTATCACACCATGGACAGGATAGGTAAGAGATTGTATCCTTATGAAGGCCACATCTTAGCTAAACACTGCTCTACACATGAAAAATGACAGTATTGCAATGTGAACATCACCTAAACCATTTCAACTATAATTATAATTTTTGCACCACATATTTTATAGTACTTAGGGTAGGATATATGTGAAAATCAAGTTTTTAGGTCCAAAGCAAGGCATGTAACATCCATGCAAATTAATACATTCAAAAAATAATTTTGTTATGCTGACATTCACTTAGATGCACTTATTTCAAGATCCTTCTGTTCTAATGAGTTTAAATTTATAATGCTTGAGGAAACCAGTAATTCTGACAAAATGAGCGGATAAGTTTTTCCAAACTCTAATTTAAAAAATAGCTCAATTTTTGTAATACATAACATTACAATTTCTAAATTGCATGTAAAATGATAAAATTGTTCCATTAATTTTAAATTTTATATGATTTTTTAGCAGTTCAGAATATTTGAGCTATCTACATGCAATAGTTTTGGAGAAAATGTTACCTACATGTAGGAAATTGCAAGTTACGGGAAAATGCAACAGTTGAAAAACTAGAAAAGGGTGTTATTTAAATGTGATTTTGACAACGATAAAAAGTACAGCAACCCATATGTCAATGGATGTAAAGAGAAAATCGATTTTTTGGCTTCAGAAACCACAGTAGGCCCTTAAGAAAATCTCCTGAAGCAAGTGTTCGTTCATGCACGTTGTGATTTACCAATCTCAGTACTTGTGGAACAATTAATATAATGAGAAACTACTCTAATTTTAGTACAATTAAGCTGTAAAATAGTTTAGCACAGTAAAATGTGCTCCATAAGAGAGCGACTGAACTGATAGTTTACACTTCACGCTATTTTATTTTATTTTAATTTTTTCTATGTATGTTACGGGATTTAAATTTAAAGAGAAACATAAAATTTGGAAATAAGTTTCTTACTTCTTTAATACACACCTCTGCTATGTAAAAGTAGTTTGTTCCAGTAGAAATGCTATTAATATAAGCTAAGGCGTATTATAATTTCAATTTATTAACAGTCGCTGCACCTAATCTGAAAGCGTTACACACATTAAAAAAATAATGAAATTTTGATGGGTTCTTCAGTTTTACACGTTAGCACCAGTTAATGTTATGAAACAAATATCTTAAGACGACTCTTTCTACTTATATTGTATATTTTTATGTGTTTCACAAGGACATGTGTTCTTTAAGAAAATATCCTGAAGCAAGAATTCAGGATTTACCAATTCTATTCTCAGCACTTGTGGAGTAATTAATATAATGAGAAACTATCCTAATTTTAGTACAATTAAGCCAAAAATGCTTTAGAATAATAAAATGTGCTCCATAAGGGAGCTAATGAACTGATAGTTTACACTTCATAATGTTTGTTTTAAATTTAAAGAAAAACATAAAATTCGGAAATATGTTTCTTGCTATCTTCTTTAATGCACACCTCTGGTATATAAAAGTAGTTTGATATTACTATAAGCTAAGGCATGTTATAATTTCAATTTCTTAATCTCTTCATCCATTCACACACAAAAAAGAAACGCTTAATTAAATGTTCGTAGATTCGTCAGTTTTACGTGTTAGCAGCATTTAATACTACAAAACAAATATCCTCAGACAAATCTTTATACCTATATTGTATATTTTTATGTCATATTGCTTTCGAATTTTATATTTTTGCATGTAACACGAAAAACAAATGAATAATACCTAAGCATCTACTTCAAAACCATGTAACATTGAAGTTGCAAACCAATAACAGCCACCATTTTTAAATTCCTAACGTCACAAAATTGTTAGGCAAAATTTGTATATTTTAACAGGGTATACAGTTTCAGGGTAAGCTTTTATTTCTCCATTATGGTTCACAGTAAATGGGACAAAATTGTGTCAAACCCATTGCAAATGAAAAGAGCTTCACAGGCTGTTCGCAGACAATTCAGGAAATAGATTATGCTAGCCATGCACTGAACTTTAATAAAATTCATTTGGCAGTTTTGAGTAAATCAAAAACTACTAAAAGTTTAGCATACAAAGGATAGTTTTGGATTATGGAACCTTTTAAAAACCTTTGCATTGAATCTTTGTAAGGTGCAGGTTTTATATACCAAGTTTGGTATTTATCTGACTTTTTCGTTTTTAAGTTATGCTGTTCACAAGCACATGACCGTTATTTAAAATCCTCTGTTATACTCAAAGGGCCTCAAAACATACTTCCAGTGAAATATTTATATCGAATTTCTCGGTGTAACACAATACTTCCTTCTCCTATCATAAATATTATTAGTCAGATAAAAATTACTAGAAAGTTTTGGATTATACGCTTAAAACTTTATTACAGAGATGTAGACCTTTCTTTTCAATTTCATTTAATCTTATGACCTAGATCTGTTTCAGGTCAGCAGTAGATATACATAGATTAACCATAGCAAACAGCGCTGCAGCATTCCAAGAAATGCAAGTCGACTTAGGTACGGTGTCTCTTTGAGGGTGAAATCGCTTCAGAGGTTTAACAGAATACATTAACCAGTTGAGATGTGCACGTTTGGGTACTAGAGCAGGTGCGAGTCGTCGTTTTAACACTGTAGCACTGATCTGATTCAACGTTCTGTCTGCTATCTGAATTACTTATTTCATAGAGAGACGGTATGTAATCTGGTACAAGGCAACAATCTCGGTGGGTCGTGAAATATAGGCGCTCAATTCAGGCTTACTCACGCGACTGTTGAAATCACGTGACAATAATCAGAGCGGCAGAACATAGGGTTTTTGATATCATTCGATTGGTTTCCGGCAGCCGGCCTATTTGTAGAAGTTCAAGAAAGGTCCATGTTACGTTATCCTCGCTAAATAAGGAGACAAGTCGACTAGATGAGTAGTGTAGCGGGATAAATCAAATCAATTGCTAAAGCAAATTCTTAAACAAAATATTCGCCAACCGATCATTCCGTGTGGCAGGTAGACGTGTATCAGCAAGAGTTTGCTCCAACTCAGGGTAAAACCATCATTAGTGTGACGACGCAGACAATGCTGAACAAAAGGCGAAAAATCCTTTTGTGCCTTTTGTTAGGCTAATAGGGACGCCATGTGCAGTGAGGCGGAATCCCCTTCTGGAACTCCCGCCACAGCAAGGCATGCATATAGGTGGAAATTCGGAAGCCGCGCGTACAATATGAATTTCCACCAATGACGGCAACTGCGTGGACAGAAGGTAAGGGTATAGTCAGGGGAAATGGGAAAGTTATAAAACCAGCGAACACGCATTTTAAAACCCCAGTCACGTAATACACCCAGTCCTACAATACACCCCAGCCCCAGTCACGTAATACAGCCAGTCACGTAATACGCCCAGTCATGTAGTACACCCCGAGCAGTCATGTAATACACCCAGAGGAGTCCTGTAATACACCCCGGGAGTCCTACAACATACCCCGCGACTCCTACAACATACCCCGCGAGTCCTACAACACACATCGAGAGCCCTACAACACACTCCGACATTATTACAACACCCCTGCAACATTAGTATCAGCGCCGTCCAGTACCGCGAGGAAAAGTCAGTGACGAAGTCAATAACAAAGGGTATAAGGTAGGAAGAGTAGCATTTACGGTGGACTGGAACAAAAAAGGTTTCACAATAATAACTGTGGTTATTATTTCTTCAACACCCACGAGATAAGATCTCAGCCGAGGCATCTGTGTGAGACCTTTAGGACGACCAGCCGCAGTAGTTAATAGTTACAGACATGAATCGGGAGTCAATCAGTGTGTGTCGGTTGCGTGTGTATGGTCGCGTCAAAAGAAAGATAGCGAAGCACTTAATAAGTGCTGAGTGATTGTATCGTCAAAGTTAGCTGTTTGAAAGACAGAAAAAGTGAAGAAAGACAAAGGAGTGAGTCAGGGTTGCGAGAAGGAATATCACTAAAGACTGTAGACTGTTAAGTCAGTAAAGAGAACCGTGTTGTTCCAGACCGTGTTGTTAGAAGAAAATAAAGTAAAAAAAAAAAAAAAAAAAAAAAAAAAAAAAATGCAATTAGACTGGACTTCTGTCGTTTTTGTTACACTGGTGTCAAAAGTGGGATTTGTCAAATAGTTACATTTAAAATATTCGTATTATGCTTAAAATGATAAAATGAGATAAGATGAACAAAGCTTAAACGTTATTTTCTTGAATTTTCGCTACTTTTGTCTCCTCTGTATATACTTTGCATGATGTTGAGATAGTTCGCAGCATTTACAACTTTACAACAATGCTCTCGTTATAATTGCAAACCTCAAAGTGGGAAAATAATCCGTCATCAGCAGATACATTTTATCAGTATGAATTTCCGAGAATATAGATTCCATTCCATCCCACGCTGCTTACATCAGAGAAGGGTTTTGATGGCTGCAATGAGCAAATATCTCCTCCAGCAAGAACCCGATTGAAAATTTCTGTGCATAATATTATTCAAAGAGTAGTACACTAATGGATAACGGTAAATTAAGTATATTTTCAATCTTTTGTTAAAATCAAATCCCACTCTTTGTTTACCGTATTGATTCATTTTCTTCAACAACTATAAACGTATATATTGCATTAAATCTAAAATCTAAATCTGAAGACCTATAATACAATATTACAATGAGAAATTAAACCAACTTACTCGTGGAAATATGTGTCAAGCACATAGTAGGTAGAAAATATATTTTCCAAAAAAATAGAATGCCGAGGTTTTGCTGGAAACGCACATTGCGAGGTCCCATGTAAAGATCCGCGTGTGTCCATATACCAATGTACAGCATAACTAAAAAGCGAAAAATAGGTTAAATACCAAACTTCATGTTTACTTGCAACATCTTTCAAGGATGAGACAGGTTGAGTTTCGACGTAAATCCCCACCCCCCATACCAAATTACCCTTTACATAGAACATTTTTTTCCCTCAAAAACGGCTCTTACGGTTTTGATTAATATGTAATATTTTAAATACATTCTCATCACAAATGAAATGAACTCTCTTAAATTTTCTTGGAATGGCCTCTCAAGTCCTCTTCATTCTGAATCACTTGCATAACTGGTAAACTGTAAGAGATAGACAATGTCCTAGCACACAAGAAACGCAGAGCTCGTTAAAGCACACAATTTATGTCAAGGGTTTTTTTTTTTTTTTTTTTTTTTTTTTTTTTTTTTTGTGAAGAGTGAGTGAGTGGGGTTTAAGAGCCCGTCGACAAGGTCATTTGGCACCTTTTTAAGGAGATATTTCATTTTAGTTGTTAGATTTTTCAAGTACCTGTTCTTTTCTAAAGTAAAAGCCACTAATTCTTTTATTTCTTGGTCCTGCAAAGATAATGGAATGTCAAAATAGTTCCATAGCTACCAGCTCTTAAAATATTTGACTATCGTTTAAGCCTACTGTATTTTCCTCTTGTCGTTGTACCTATAAGGTAATATGTAATACAAATGTTTCTATGGATTAACATGAAGTAGATAGATGAATAAGCGTTTTTAGCAATTTGTGACAAGAGATTTTTCTACATTGCATGTACTCTTATTTACAGGATGGCTGGAACTGCGGGTACTCCCGCGGTGGGAATCGATCTTGGTACCACCTACTCCTGCGTGGGCGCCTTTCGGTTTGGAAAAGTAGAAATAATTGCCAACGAACACGGAAGTCGTACCACTCCCAGCTATGTAGCATTTACGGATGCTGAAAGACTCATAGGAGAAGCAGCTAGAAATCAAGCCGCGATGAATCCAGAGAATACTGTCTTTGGTGAGTATAACAATTTCAAGTGCATAAACTATACGCATCATATTTGCTACCGCTTACTTAAGGTAGAGGAAGTAAGACATGCATTCAAATCGCAGATTTTACGGGAAATACACGTTTTCTATATCATTGATCTAAAAAGGGCATTTTTCCAAGCAAAGGTAGCAAACATTTAAATCCAATAGAATGCAAATATTTTAAGAATAAAATTTATATCCCAAACTTTTTGTTGTATTTATTGTTTTTAAAATATTCCCTGTTATTCAGTTAAACGGTCCAACATTTTAACTAGTACGGGTTGAATTTAGAGGTGGCCATTCCCATGTTTATGAGTTAATGCAAGGGTGTGTAATAATGGTTTGGCTTAGACTTAATTTCTGTCGCACTTTTTAGAGTATAGGGCTTCTGTAAAACACTTCCATCTGTTCCTTTTGTTGGCCAACCTCTTCACTTCATTCCAAGTTATTCCCATTGCTAGACACTCTTCGATTGTCTTGCTCCAATCTACTACTCTGGCTTAGGGTTCTGACACCCCAAAAATCTATTCTCGTTTTCTGTTTCATGCCAAAAGTAGTGAACTTTTTATTCAGTTGGATGTGTTTCATTTGTTTCTTTAATAGTTCCATATTTAAGGTTGGGCTAGTTATTAACCTACAGCAACCCGAGCTTGTTGGTGGGGCTGCCATCTGAGCCTCTAAGCCTGCTTTTTATAGGGGTTGACTCCCTTAGCATTTGAAGATAGCACTTCACCACGAGGCAGTGGTTTTCCTCCTTATTTAACCCCACACGGAAAGGGTTGTCTCCTCCGCCAACTTAGCCGAACTGAAGATCTCCTCCACTTCAATTGCCGTCAAGGACTTTACCATTGCCCCGTTGGCCCTCACATTTCTGGGTTTTTGTATGGCCTTCGTAGCGGTTAAGGGATACAAAGTTCCCGCTGTACATAAATCACCCCTACAAGCAATCCCCCCCCCCCCACGACGTGGACGAGGGGTTGGACCTATGGGAGCGCAAATACCATGGCTAGCATATATCATTTTTTAAAACAATCAGGCTGACTGGGCAAGATGACTCCACGGTAACTTGTAAAACTTGCATTCGGGATGTCCCGAGTTTGTCTCTCACTCTGACCTTAGGTATTTCTTGGTTTTCCCTGGTCGGAAGTAGAATGCTGCAGTTGTTTCTCACCTATCTAGATTTTCTATCAGTTTCCTTTCATTTGGTTTCCTTCTGTTCTTTCAGGTGTGCTTCTAGGTTTAGTGACGTATCACGTTGTGGACGGAATACTCGCTTAAAACAAAGAGCACTCTCGTGTACACTGGAAAGCTGCTTGGTCGACGGGTCATTTATCGCCTTCTCTAGGCAGCTCCACCAGTTGGGAATCTTCGAGCCTGGAACTGGTAGGAACTTCCGCGCGTCTGTGTGCCCGCGGCCTTTAGCCTCCTGAGGTTCTTTCATTTCATCCCTTCCTCCTGTGGCGTGTTAGCTGCAATATATCAGAGGTGACAGTGATCCAGATATCCCTCTCCATTGTATAATATACCTATAAGCAGCTGACTTATTTTATCTTTTTTATGCTGCTGTGTGCCCACAACAGAATTATTTCCAAAACATTGTTGCAGTTATTTCACGTACTTCATTGGAAGCAGGTGCAAAATACGGATTTTATAAATAATTTATGGAACAGATGTGAAAATAAATAGGCCAATTTGTTTAACAAAGCAAACATGTAAATAGGTATAAAAGAGTTATCCACAATTTTCATCACCTTATTCACATCTTACTGAAGCACATGGTACACTAGCAAACTAATCTACATTATTACTGACACGTGTTACTTAGGCGTATAGTTGTGCCACAATTGGACATTTTTATTTGGTACAAAATGTATACTGAAGTTATTATGACATAACAACGGCTGAATAATTCACCATATATGTATATACGGTCCCTACAACAGCATATCAAACATTCACCCTTCGCCGTAAATATAATTACCAGCATTACATACAACATATTAGGGGTATAACTACGTACAGATGCTTTGCTAAATGGTACTTTAATATGTATCTACCTCAGCGTTGTACTTGTTCTTTTATCTTCGTCTAGCATGTTCCCACAAACGCGTAAACCTTCTGTTTTCTGCCTCTAGAAGCAAGAGTCGAAAACTGCATAACACAGTAGTAAAGCATTGCCTTGCAAGTGTATGCAGGTCAAGATGTAGTATAACGCGAGTGTTGCTATTGTAATTGCAAAGTCTCTGATATCGCTTGAACTATCTGAAAATCTTCAGTTCATATCCAACATTTTTGCAGTGTTGCGCAAAGCTATTAAATAATTAGAAAAATCGGGTTTAGAAAAGTCCAAGAGCATAAGCATAAAGAAAACTTAGCTAATTCAGTTAATAGGACAACACTTGTGCCAGTTATCGAAAAGATAAAAGCTAAATTCCAGAAAGTTTTAAACAAAAATATTGGTTATCAAGCTACGTGTGAATTTTTGAAAATGAATAAGAAGGAAAATACGCCAGACGACAAAGTGGAATTCTTTACATTTGCAACTCTGACATCGTGTGACGTAGAAAGAAGCTTTTTACCGTTTAATAGCTGCTCCAGTGATGGGCGTTGAAATTTCACATTTAATAATTTACGAATGTACATTGTAACCCACTTCAATGCAGTCTGTGACGATATTATAGTTAATAAATAGCGATATGTATAAGCAAGCGTTTAAGTGCAATTCCAGAATGCATAGTTTATGATGCTTGTAGGTTGTGCTGCAGTGAGGCGATTTTCATGATCAGGCTGTACCTACCTGCAGTTGTTTACATGCGCGAGCGATAACCGTTAAGTCCATGTGCAGTATACCTATGGAAAAACGCACATGCCTCCGCCTTTAATGTTGTTAATAATAATAATAATAATAATAATAATAATAATAATAATAATAATAATAATAATAATAATAATAATAATAATAATAATAATAATAATAATAATAATAATAATAATAATAATAATAATAATAATAATAGAATAAGAATAATAGAATAAGAATAATAAGAATAATTTTAATAATAATTTTAATAATAATAACAATAATAATAATAGTAATAGTATAATAATAAACAATAACACTAACAAACATATTAATATTAACATAATAACAATGATAAGACTAAAACTAATTACAATAAAAGTAAGTCATGACACTCATGATGAAGATAATAATAATAATGATAAGCATAATGATGGTGATAAACATATTAACAAGAATGATATAACAATAAGAATAGCAATAACTACAAACAAAAATAGAACAATAAATTATAATAAAATACAATAACATTAACAAGAAACGAACAAATGCAAATGAAACACGTGCCCTCATGCTTGCATTTTACGATCTGTAATTTAAATGTTGGGAAATAAAGATCCTGTAAGTAAAGTGACACCTTTTCGGTTGTTTATGATGGTATTCTCTATTATCACGGAGTACACAAGCTAGTTCAACTGCCTCTCATCTCACGTCTTTGCTGAGAGGCTGAACACGCCACTGGCCGTTCTATGGCTAGAAGTTCCCCGTTGCGTTCTGCAACTCTTTTAACGCAGGAAGGGGTTTCTATTTACGGCAATGCCGGGTGTAGTGGGCCACCTGGTACAATTTCTTGTCCCTCCATTTCATCTTACCTTTCATTCCAGTTGGTATTTTAGGGACCTAAGTCTGCAAGGGTATCGGCGTACATGGCAGAGAATTTACTGTCTGTAGTTCCTCGTCCTCCGGATCTGTGGAGATATCTGGTTTCCGACCTCCCAGGGGACATTTAAGACCACTGAGAGGAAGAGAGCCGGTTGAATGAGCCGCTACCGGAGAGTTTCAACGTGTACCTCCAGGAACCTTGCCCTCTGCTATCGTCTCTCCTCAGGCACGTCCGCTCTTAGTATCCTATCACTTCACCCCTCCCTCATGGGGGACACCGCTTTGGAGCCATAGGCACAAAACATCTTCCATAGGTCGAGGTACGAAGTCCCCCCTCTGAACCTTGTCATAGAGTGATAGGATCAGCTCCCCCCAAAACAAAATACATGCTCTGGTTTTGTTCCCTCCATCCTTGCATCCGCTAGTTATCAGTGAGCAAGTGGAATAGTAGCATCTTAAAAATAAAAAAGAACAAATAATAAATACAGATGTAGTGCAGTAGAAATAATTATTATTCTTCATTACATTAGAAATGATACATCGGCTTGAAATAAACTTGGAAAAATGAGAGTGTTTTTTAAATTGTGAGCCCAGTAGAAAAATAAATTTGAATTTGAATTAGTACGTTCTTTTTAGGTGGGTACGCCTGCTTTTATTAACAGCAAACGGATTTTTAAAGTACGGAAGAGTTATTTAAGTATAACATTTCTAACTCAAACTAGAGCTGACAACAAATATTTGAAACAAAATTGTGAACAGGCGCCACAAGTATCTGTATCAGAAAAATAAGAGTGTGTGTAAAATGTTAGGAGTCAGTTGACATTCACTTTTCATTAAAAACAGAGTAAACAAAAGTTATTTATCGATTAAAAACTATACTGAGCTACTTTCAGGTAACAGTTTGCGTTTTAATAATAAATTGTACTATTATCTATTACTTCAACTTAGGTATAAAATTTTGAACCGAAGATTTAAAATGCTGCTTCATTCACAGATGCAAAGAGGCTTATAGGACGCAGATTCGATGATCCTGTCGTCCAAAGTGATAGAAAGCTATGGCCGTTTAAGGTAATCAAAGACAGCGATAAACCCAAAATCGAAGTGCAATTCAAAGGTGAGAAAAAGACGTTTTACCCGGAAGAAATTTCTGCCATGGTGCTGACAAAAATGAAGGAGACGGCTGAATCCTTTTTGGGACAGAAGGTGAAGGATGCGGTTATAACAGTGCCGGCGTATTTCAACGACTCACAACGTCAAGGGACGAAAGATGCTGGTCAAATTGCTGGACTCAATGTCCTTCGAATTATTAATGAGCCCACAGCAGCTGCTATAGCTTACGGATTGGATCGGAAGGTAAGTACGGAACTATTTTGGTGGTAATGTTGAAATATGTTTCAATAGGAACTAAGGACTTCTCTTCCAGCTAAGGACAGCGCTTGGCAAAATGTTTGAATTAAATTCTTAAAATTTACTTCAAATAATTGAGAATAATTGAATTCACTGGAAGCTATCGTTTGGTTTTTCTACATTTTACGTTGATGTACATGCAATCAGAACTCTGGAGAGGGCAATAAATAAACTTAAAGGAACATTTGTACATGTAGATGGGGTTATAGCCTAATCAGTGGGATAAATCATTACTAATACTTATGTGAGATAAAAGTGCATAAAATATTATAAGTATCGCAATAAATTTATTGAAAACTAGGTGACTACAAGCATATCTGAAACTTTCTCAGAAAACTGTAAGGAGGTAAAGCAAACTAAAATCTATATTATATTTAAGTATCTAAAATTTATCTATACTGCATATGTCCTCAATAACTAAACACTTTACGTGTGACTATGTGAAAGACTTGAACAGTTTAATTCAAAAACAAACAGTGGGCTAAATATCAAACTTTATACTTAAGTTCTCAGCTTCCAATTATGCGACAGAAAAATTTTAAGAAAGTTTTCCTGCTTCAAACTACCCTTTACCTGCAACATTTTTAAAATTTTAATTTTTTAAATATCACTTCTAACGATTTTGATTAAAATGTTATATTTTAAATATATTTTGGTGAAACATGAAATATTAGTATATCTTGAACCTTTTGGAATAGCCCCTAAAGTCCTCTTCATTCTGAATCACTTTTGCATAGCCATAAACCGTAATAGAAAAAATCTTACTACACAAAAATGTAGATATTTTTAGAACAATCAGTTTGTTAAATACTTTTTGGTGCAGTTAACCATTCTCGGGTATTCCTTGTTACCGTTCTGAATTTACCAATACTTGCTCTTTTCTCAAATGGGAAGTCATCTGTTCTGTATTTCCTGGTCAAGCAAAGAGAACTTAATTTTAAAGCCCTCACATAGCAAACAGGATCTTGGTATGTATTGCTTAAGCCTACCGTATTCCCATTCCATTCTCATTGTATCTACGCAGAAATATATAGTAAAACCATTTCTGCAAATGTTTATCTCGATTAATGTGAACCAGAAGAATAAGCAGTTGTAGGAATTGGAGTGTAGGTAGAGAAAGTTATGTAAATGTAGTACATTTGATTTTCCCACCTAACGATTCCAACAAATTACGTCAGAATTCACAGAAATGAAGTTCCGATTATCAGATGTGTAGTCACCTTCATTGCTTGTATGATTTTCAAACTCTTGATACTTCTCCCTCGTTAGCAGATATCTCTAAAGGCTTTTACTGACGGATATAGTTCTCGTACAAGAGATGGCACCATACGATGGTACATCTTACCCCACTGACTTGTAGGTCATCTAGCACTAAAGAATGTACACATTCAGTGGCAGCAAGTTTGAGCAAAATGCTCATATAGAAGATACATATGCTATAGCCGCTGCTACAATTCATTCTTTCTGTCATTTCTCGTAGTCACAAAAGAAGAAAACTGCGATAGAATGGTACAATAGACAATAGAACTGATAGGTACAATAGAAAATGGTGGATCCGACTATGGATCCTTAGAAGCAACGAAGATTCTCGAGAACAGCATAATTTGTTGAATAATTTGCTAGTGCAAATATCTTCAGTGGCTGTTCCTGTAGTTACTGAAGGCCTTATTTCCTTTAATGCATTACACACACTTTCTAAGGTTCTTTGTGTTGTATGTTTATTGTGACACAAGGACATTAGCTTTAATGAGTACATCTATGGAAACTTTGGGTCATTTCACGTTTAGAAAGGCATAGGAAATTGTAAGTTAAAACTAAGCACTGTAATGGCATGATAAACAAACTTAAGCACTGAGCACAACATATAAAATCTAAACTGCAGTCGAACAGTGCTCGTCGGAATGACTACCAGATGTAAGAAACATGGCTTCGTCCAGGGCATGCCATTTGGAAGCAATTTCAGTGCATACCAGTAGGTGGTGTGGAATATCAATGAAAGAAAAAGGTAATTCGGGCATGTTTTACAACATGCCCAGGCTGTTTAGGGACAGTCCCTCTTCAGTCTCGTCTTGGAATTTTTGTTTGTCGTGTGGGAGATCTTCCTGGCGTGTGTGTGTATTGTTTTGATTGTAGTGATGTGGCTTATGTATTTGTTTATGTTTGTTTGTGTTTGTGTTGTCGTCCCCAGCTGCATGAAGGTGGCTTCTGCCCTCTGTAAGTTTTTTGTTTGTTGTTGCTGCCCCGGCTCATATGTAATTTTTTATATTAGTTGTGTTGTTTTGTGTGTTAGGTTTTAAAAGTGTGTGTGTTTGTGTTTGTGTGTGTTTGTGTTTGTGTGTGTGTTTATGTTTACTGTGTGTTTTTGTTTACTGTGTGTTTGTGTTTTTTATTATAGTTTGTTGTGTGATTGTAATGTTTTTATCTGTCGTCTATAAAGATGGCAAGTTGGTTGCCAACTCTGGTTGTGTTGACAGCTTTCTTCAAGGTCTTTTGTGCTGTTTGTGTTAAGTTGTGTAGGAATCTGGGTCTTTGTGCTGGTGGAGTTATGTCGTAAATTGGTGGAATGAGTGTGCTTAGGATTTGTGTTATTGTGGTGTTTGTGATTTGTCGGATGTACTTTGTAATGTTTTCTTGAATGTGTGTGATTTGTTCTTGTAGTGATTTTATTTGCTGTTCTGTATGTCCTATTACGTGTTTAAATGTTCCAATGGTTTCATTTGGCGTCATGTCAGTTTTTGTCCTTGGGATTTTTGGGAAATTTATCTTGGGCCAGTCAGTCACGTGTTGTGGTTTTGGTGGTGTTGGGATGTTGTGTGGGAAAATGTGGGTTTTCGCAGTGTGTTCGGGAAGTGTGGGTGGTTGTCTGGGATACATCGGGCATTTCACTTGCCCGGTGTAGTGCCCATTTTGTCGGCAGGTGGAGCAGTATGGGGTGTTGTGTCTTACGGGATGGTTGCATCGTCTTGTGTCAGTGTTATGTCCGCAATGGAAGCAAGTCGGTTGTTGTGCGCATTGGTCTTCGTTATGTCCGTATTGTTGGCACTGTCGGCACGGTACATGTCTGTCTGTGTGTCTTGAGGGTTCTGCATGGAAGATCTGTTTTTCAATTATTGCGCCTTCTTTTAAAATTGTGTTGATTGTTGCGACACAGGTACTAAAGATTCGTACCAGTGGAGTTTGTCTATTTTGGCTAATTATGCGTGAGACACGTGAGATTTGTGGGTAAGTTTCCTGTATGCTGTGGAGTATGTCATCGTCTGTTATGTCGTATGGTATTCCCTTTATCACGGCTGTGAGGGTTTTTCTTGGTCTTTGTATTGTGTCTGGATTTTGTGTTGGCTTGTTCTGAGGTTGGTTGTTTGCATAATGTGCGTACTTGCCGAAATTGTGTATTGGGATTGTTTGGGAAAAGGTCACAGCTTGTTGTTGGTTTCTGAAGGTAAGTGCATAGGTGTTTCTGTGTAAACGTTGAGCTCTGTAAAGTGTGTCTGTGTCTAGGTGAGTCTTCGTCATTAGGCTTCTAATGAGCCACGCGTTTTGTTTTGCAGGGTCGCAGTTTACTACGTAAATTGTGAAGTATCCGTGTGGTGTAGGTGGTATGTATGTTGTTGGAGTGTGGTGTGTGTTGGTGTTTGTGCCATCAAAGAGTGTGTTGATCCTGTATCCCAGTTGTGTTGTAGACTCTATGCTTGAGTCAGAGTCATGGCTGATGTTGTCAGGTGCTTGGGAATATACGCTGCTGCAGCTGGAGCTGACTGAGTGTGTGCGTTGTCTTGTGTAGTTTTGTGTGTGTGCCTTGCTTGTTGATGGTGTAGGTTGATTGTAGTTCACATGTGATTGTCTTGGTGCTGTTTGTGTGTCTTGTGTTTGAGCATAGCTCATAGGTGTTTGTCGTGTTAATGGTTGTGTGTCTTGTGTTTGAGCATAGCTCACTGGTGTTTGTCGTGTTCTTGTGTCTTGTGTTTGGGCATAGCTTGTCGGAGTAGGTAAGTGTCGTGTTTGTGTGTCACTGGTAGATGGTGGTGGAGCTTGTATTTGTATTGTCGTAGACCTGGTATTCTTTGTCAGGACGCGACTGCGGTCGGTTTTAGGATCAGGGGGTTTAGGTGGCTTGGCCTTGGAGAGACGCTTTGGCATCTTCTTTGGCCGGAGAACTTTGGTGTGATGGATGTGGCTGCTAAGAAGCGCGGTTTGTGTGTGCCTACGCCTATGTGTAGTCCCAGCGGACTACCAGACTTTCGTCTGTTGGCTTACTGAGACTGGCCCAGCAGCTACACAAACCTCACCACAAGGAGGGGTAAGGTAGGGGTTACGTGGACGGGGCGCGGACTGATGTGTTGTTGCACTCTCCACTTGCTTGCCAAGTGTCTTGAGAGCGCACTTCTCGCTTTCGCCGTACTCTCGAAGTCTAGCTTGCCGGTCCTGGTTTGCCCAATCCCTGCCTGGACATCTGCCGTTGAAGACGTGGAGAACGAAGCTGACTGGCTGAACGTTGGCTCACCACTGTGGAATATCAGGCACACATATGGTATATATAGGGCGCCATCATTTCTACAAGAAATGCCTCAGTCTATGGAGGGCTGAAAAGAGCATCTATTCACCTTCATTTAAACATTTACAAAAATCCCTGTTGACTACAACGTGAAATTGTCAGTATTCAAAGCTGCACTGCAACAGTGAGCAGAATGCATTACAACAATGTAAACAAACGCGCTTCTGTGTTGAGGGAATGGCATGTCTTCCTCATATCAGGCCTTGGGCTTGGATGTTGGTTAAGTGTGTCGTATGTTTTTTTTTTTTTTTTTCCCTCCCCTCCATTCTTTCCCTAGTCTGCAGACGAATGTCGGACAACTTTAAGCTCTATGAATCCCGGATACATTTGAGCATAATTTCAGTAATCGCCGATACTACCTATTAGGTTAGAGGATATAAACTTGAAGTAGAAAGACGTAATCATTCATTGTTGATTATTATTTCTGTCATACTCGTATAACTTCAACGAGCGAGCATCAATTTATCTACACATGCAACAGCAAATCATCACACAAATCAAAGATAACATTGACCCGAACAACTTCATAGCAACTCTTTTTTGCAACCAAGATGGAAATGGAACGCAATCTTGATTAGTGCCGGTTACCAAAGGAGCTCATCTGGAAACTCTGTAAGGTACTGTAACAAACCTTTTCTCTTTCCATTGGTACTAGTTTCATGTTTTAAGTTTTATTAATTTTCACGCATTCAAACACGAAAGGTAATTTGTGGTAACCCTGTATTACTGTTCATTAGCGTTACCTACCTGTTTGGTTCACTCTCTATGTATAATTGAAATAATATGTTGTGCGTAGGAAAATAAACCATTCAAACGGTAAGCAAACATTGGATTGATGATATGCAGCAGCGTGACGAGAATATCAGGTCTAATGGATACTGTGCGACGCAACCATGGATAGCGGATAACATTGATGGATGTGGGAAGTGATGAGATTTCCTGGAACATATTCAACAAACCTACTCACTGCTCACAATAGACACATTTGTCGTCAGTAGTATCTTATATGTACACCGCAATACCGTTTTAACATCATTCTCCATATGACAGCGGCGTAGTTCAGCTGTTTCCAGTGGTGCCCAAAATAAACAGTGGACCGTTCTCCTGAATCGCAATAGTGTTTTTCCCTCCTTAATGTTTCCATCTTCAGTAACCAACCTTAGACTCCACACAGCTAGTATTATTACTCTATGACTGGTCTGAAAAACAAATGAGGGACAAAAAAAAAAAAAAAAAAAAAAAAAAGTACCAATGAACGATGATATAATCTAAAGGTTAATTTAATTTTCTCAAACGAATTGCCAGATTTAATTATGCAAACTGAATAATTACGAACACGGCACCTCCCCGGGTTTGATTGTGATATTCGTGGCGGACGAAGGGACGTCAGGATGAGGTTTCTCCTGGTTTTCCGGTTTCCCCCGCCACTCATTCCACCAACTTCTCCATTATCCCCTTTCCATTCATCCATTTCGTCTGCATTTCTTCCTCGCTCTCATGCCTGGTGCTGGACTGACCACCCGCTTCCAGATCTTCACTCTGCCCGGTCCATGGTACGTCTACTATCCGACAGGCATCTGACCCTAGGCACAGGCTTGTAAGTCCTAGGCGGTGTTGTCCTCCACACGAGGAGGGTAATCAAATAAAGAAGAAGAATTATGAAAAAGGAACTTGGAAGAAAAAATAAAGAAGCACATAAAACGAGATTTATGTAATTAATATATTGTGACGAAATGACACTGACAAATTACACTTCTGGCATCAGTGTGGCAAATAACACTTTCAATTGCTTTTTGTGTCACTATTTCTTTTCTAAAAGTGAATCACAAAAACAGCCCTGCTTTTATCGTTAACACAATCTACAGCTCTTCATCATCTTACAACTCACGGCGTTCTGTCCTGTCGTAACCTTGACACACACCTTTCTGTCTTTCAGTTCTACTACTCTCTCTGTATCCTTCAAACAGATTCGGATGATCCACTTATAACTAACAGCTAAATACTCAATACTCAACGACTCCATCATAAAAAAACTGGCTGCTCTCGCCACCTCTACTAACTTATATAGGCGAGAATGACGTATCACGGATTTTTCTAGAAATTCGCATTGTCTCGAACTTCTCACAAGCAAGCTGGCAGTCGGAAGTTTTTGGAACAGTCTTGAAACGCTTTTTTCGCCTCGCTCATAGTCGTCCTTGTTCTGACTGGTCCATTGTCGTCGGCCACGCGTTTACAACAGTGGTTATGCGGTAGCTTGGCCATGAGCGCCTTTGATGGTGACTGCCGACTGGCGTCACAATATTTGTTTTTGTATTACTTCGGAAGACTTAAGTCTTGAAGTGCGCAGACGGGTGGTGCTGTGCTGATGCGAAGAGTGGTCAACTCTCCGCGGAAATAAGTTTAGAGCAGTGTGAAGGAAATTCCGATAAACTGGCTAACCTCCTCTCGTGTATTTCGTCGCAAGATGATCTTGGCTCGGGACTCTGCAGCTGACGGTCAGTCTTGCACAGGTCCTGGCTGACTATAAACAAGCGGTCAAGGGAATTTGAAGTTTTTAACAATGGTAAACATGAACCTATGGATCTAGAATGTTACATATTGAGATTTCATACCTTATGGATATTTTTATAAGTTTGTTTTAACTCTGGAGTTTTCATCATTTGTTTGGTATATTTATCTATATTTGTGCTTTTACTAGTATTTTTATTTTATATTAAAACTTATTTATGGCTTTTGCCATCTTCAACTTTATAAGGGCGCTAACGACCAAGTAGTTAAGTGTGGCTAACGAAAAAGAAGGCTACGGCGAGAATTGGAGTTACGTAGTAAAAGTAGTCTGATATATGGCTAACATTGTATCCCATCATGATGAAACTATCTTTTGTATGAATTCTACGAGCAAGTTTTCTTGGTTAAATTGCATAAGATTTCACGGCCGGTATCTTAAAATACAGAGTGAGTATCCGGGCTTGTGGGCCGTGGCAACTGAGTCGCCGAGAGTGGCAGAGTACTACGGTCACACCACTGATGATGTTCGACGCAACTTCGAACGAAACGTCTGGAAGGAGATTTTCCATTAGACACGGCCCACAAGCCCAGATTGAAATTATTTTAATTTTTCGGTTTTTAGAACATGAATGTATTAGGCGATTATGGTTTTACTTCATTGAGTAATGACTGGACTAGGAGAATTAAGTCACTGTAATTTACGCCGTAGCCCGTCTATCTCGTTAGCCATGGTGTCCTTAAAATGACATAATTTACCCAAGTGAAAGCATAGGGATAAAAGGTGGGTGTATAAAGATGTTGCGACCTGTTAAGATTTAATTTCTGAACTGTTTCAGAGCTCTGCTGAAAGAAATGTATTGATATTCGATCTTGGTGGAGGCACTTTCGATGTTTCCATTCTTACAATTGCAGAGGGTATCTTTGAAGTGAAGTCAACCGCTGGGGATACACACTTGGGAGGAGAGGACTTCGACTCACGAATGGTGAACTTCTTTGTTGAGGACTTCAAACGAAAGTACAAGAAAGATCTGACGACTAATAAAAAAGCTTTAAGGAGATTACGAACTGCTTGCGAACGCGCTAAGCGTACGCTTTCATCTTCTACTCAAGCAACTGTAGAGATCGATTCTCTGATGGACGGCATTGATTTTTATTCCAGCATAACTCGAGCACGCTTTGAGGAGCTGAACAATGATCTATTCCGAAAAACACTAGAACCGGTTAGTATACTTATTTCCTTATTTGCATGACTTTCTTAATGTTTTGTGAAATTCTATACATATGTGAAACAAGTCTGTTTACCCAAAATACAGGCACTGGTTAGTATACATCTCTTTATTAATATAACTTTCTGAACATTTATGACGTACCATAAGTGCTGTTGTAATTTCATGCAGTGCAAAACCTTTGACTCCCATCACTGTGGATACAGACTGTGAATCACTCGAGAGAAAAGTATTGTTCCCTAATCAAAAAGCCGATATCAATTTCATCAAACAGCACAGAGTTCCTGAAAAAAATAAGCAGTGTCCTTGTGTAGGCGGATTTCCGTACACGTGCACCCTATGTGTGTTTTTCTGTGAATAGTACGAGTTAAAAAAGAAAATAAGGGTATATATCAAATTTAATACAGTGCGTTCGGAGATAAGCCGGACCGCCCCACGGCGGCACCGCCAGGCGAGAACCGGCGCGCCCATCACCAGGGTTGCACGTAAACGACCGGAAAGTCATGGGTACAGAACATTAACTACTGCACTAATTTACATAATTATTATTAATAATTATTATTAATAATAATTACCATCTGAAGGTTATTTAATCCTGTAACTTACAGTAGTACTTACAATAGTAAGTCACCATTGGGGTAATTTGTCTCTGATGTGAGACTGCCTTTGTGGTTTACCAGGAGAAATACGAACTGGTTTGAGAATTTAATGCCATTCCGGCAGTTTGTCACAATAGCTCAATTGTTAGAGCAGCCGCCTGGTAAGCGGAAGATCTGTGGTTCAAATCCCAGTTGTGGCATTGCATTTTTAAGTTCCAGTTCTACCTCTCAAACTTTGCCCACACACGGCTTGTGTGCTTAAAAACACCAACAGTAAGTTTGTTGGCATAAATAAATAATAATTTAAAATAGAATTTACATAAACGTGTGAATCAACTGTTGTGTCGCAAATTATGGAACCCATAATTCTACGTGCACTCGCTGCGCAGCAAACTTTTGCAGCTTAGTGAAGAAGCTCATGAATAATATGGAGATTTTCGGTAAATTAGAAGTGTTACGTACTCATGGCTTGCCGTTGTTTACGTACAATTGTGGCGGAGGGAGCGCTAGCCCTCGCGCGGTCCGGCTGATCTACGAACGCACTGTATTATTAATTTAATACTCCAGCAGCTTTCCATTCCAAATAATCTTTTAGTTGGACATATTTTCATTTGTTTTATTTACTCAAAAGTGAGTGGTATTTCTTAAGTAAATACCGGTATTTGAGATCTTGGCGTAAGTAATTAGTAAACCCTGTGTCTGGCATTCCTAGAATAGCCTCAAAAGTCAGCTTTCTTGTCATTGCCTTTATATAACTGAGAAACTACAAGAGGTGGACGAAAACGTCTTAAATAAATCTGAATACCTAATTAAGATATGCAGCTTGTGTTAGGTAATCTTTTTTGTAATGTTAGCCATTTACGAAATACTCATTATATGTGTATACTTTCACTGGTTTAAGTACTATCATTTTTTTTTCTGAATGAACTCGCACATAACAAGGATGGAATTATAATATAGACAGGTATTCTTTAATGATTTGAGTCGAACTAATAACAAGACGGAATATGCCAAAGAATACAATGATATAGTTCACTTAGCGGAATGGTTTCAGTGCAGAATTAGCTAAGAAAAGAAGAGAAGCGAGATGCAGGCAGATATTTACATTTTCCCCAATCAGCAATAAAACCTCATAAAAATTGACATAACACCTTAGAGTTACCTTTTCCGAGAAGTCTTCAAAGAATGCAACATTACCTTGGCGTCATGGAACAAATTCAGTGTACAAAAACCCACGGACAAAACTTCAGCTGTTTTCCGTATAAATTCCAAAGTCTGCGACAACATTTACAGTGAAAAAAAAAAAATAATAAACAAATCTGTACATTAGGCTTAAAAGCATGCAGTGGCGTGCCATTTTTCGAAAGAGAACCAGAATATAAAATAGGAAAACAATTATTAAAAAGCATGCAAGATCCAACAGCAATCCACGTGGGAAAAGGTCTTCATAAAGAAATATGAAGGGAAAGTTACCAATTTTGACGACACATTTGACGATAACCCGAACTTCATCAGGTTACTGAGAGAGGTGTCTCAATCGTCACCAACGTCACCAGAGAGTTCGCTAAATCAGAATCCAACAATGCACTTGGGATGATGATGGATGGTCCTAAAAATCCACATTCTATGTAAATAGTAGCGTTAAATGCAGCCTGGAGTATTAGTTCGACTCATATTAATTTTTTGCTTTACTATATAATAGTCCTATATATTAAGATATTCTTTTGTTTTCAGATCGTGAAAGCAAAGAAGCTCTCATCACTTAATTTAAAACGTTTCGATGGCAAATTTCCTTTTTATGTACAAGGAAAGTTGAGTAGGTATAAGATAAAAAAAAGCTAATTTACCTAGAAAGGTGCATTAAATTTTTAAATGAATGAAAGCTGGGTAAATAAAAACATAACACTGGCTTATACAATATGTAGACTATTTATGAATTTCATATACAGAAATTACCTTCTGCAGGCAGTAAGGTACCAGGCTGAATCAGCCATAAATTGGATGTGGAACACGGGGAACTGACACACTAAAACACTAACACATAATCACAACACACAATACTACACAACGTCAACAAAAACACGAAATAAAAAAATAAAAAATACGCAAAGTTAAAAGTTTTCTGAAACTTACACATATAACAAGGAATATCTCCAAAATGGTTCACCTTACAAGAAAATTTATTCAGACATAAATTGTGTATTTTAGCAACATCTACAGTTTTTGTATAGTATGATTTGATCTATCTCTAACGGTTTACCAGTTATGCAAAAGTCGTCCAGAGTAAATACGACTACAGGGGCTATAGCCAGAAAATTCTATATACATTTCATTTGTCATCAAAATATCTCAAACATATGATATTTTAATCAAAATCGTTAGTCATTTTCAAATAAATCAAAATTTTCGAAAAATGTTCCATGTAAAGGATAGTTTAGGGTGGGGCTATTTTTTTCAGCATCTTCGTGTCGCATCCTAGAAGGGCATTAAACTTAAATACCAACTTTGGTTTTTAACCGACTTTTCGTTTTTGGGTTATGCTGTCCACGGACACACAAACACACACACATACACACAGAGACCTTTTTCTAAAAATGCTTTTTTTTTTTATTCAGGGTGTCTCAAAACATATTTCCGGTGAAATCTCGACATTGAATTTTTGGTGGAATACAATACTTATACTTATCAGTAGAGAAAGTAAAAATGTATAGTGGGCGCTATATGGAAATACACAATAAATGTGGAGGAGTGGCCTGTTTTGGTGGATGCACTTTGCAGCAACGGCGTCTTCCTGTCTGTCGCGCGCTTTTATGTTCAAGAATCGGCTCATTATTTTTGAAGCGAAGTTTACTTAAAGAGTAACATGATGACATGGTTTTATAGCTTAAGTTATTAAGGTTAAATTATATTTCATAATTATTCTTTCATACTAAATCACTCGAAACATTTCAAATCGCCTTTTAGGTTTGACACTCACTTGAGGTTAACCGGGATACTTTAATAACATGAAAGGCTTAATGCGCTTACGGGACATGGTAGTTCAAGCGGTAAGAGCCTTGACGTAGCCGAATATCCACATTTGGAGTCTCGGTGCATGATCTTATTTTCAAATCTGGTTTAATTTACCAACCTACACCTACTACATATGACCAGTGCGAAAGAACCACAGTCAAATAATATTAACCCAAACAGTGGTTAACTGTAAAGCCCAGAAATCTAAAGAACTTGCAAGATTGCAAGTCATGTTGGAGGTATGACATCTTCAGTACCTCTTCAACATTGCCTTGAAGAATTACCACCACACTTGAGTACTATAATGGGTGTTTAATCCACCTGCGGGCATCTCGATAGGTAGCTAGCTCAAGACATAGGAGCAACAGCAAGGAAAACTGAACATGCATGTTTCGAGTACCAGCATTTGTCACTGCATTTTTCATGTTTTCAAACGTTTTACTACCACCAGGTGCAGCAAGCTCTACGTGATGCCAAGATGGACAAGTCTAAGATACATGATGTTGTCCTAGTTGGAGGCTCTACGAGAATTCCGAAGATACAATCACTCCTTCAGGTAGGTTATCTTAAAATAAACTATAGGAACAAAATAAAAGCTTTGTATATTCCCCTACCCAGATGTATGTTTTATGACGTAGCTGATGTGTGAGCCGCCCTAAGTTGTATTACCAATTTAAGCAATGCCCTAAGCAGCAGGTATACGTACCTTCCTTTGGTTGTCTTTATATTCACATACACATTCACAGGAATACAGAACCTACATAAAGATTTAGTGTTATACTGGATTCCCGCACACTGTGGTGTTTTTGGAAATGAAATGGCTGATATTTTAACAAGGAAAGGATCTAAAATAAATTTAGTGGTAAAAAAAGAATTTCTTTTATGGATCTATTAAAATACTTAATTAAAGAAAAACAACTTCAGATAATAACACTTCTAAATGAACAGTCAAAAACAAAGAAAACGTTGGATGATTCTTCAATAATTCCTGATTTACAAAGAAAATCCTCTGTAATCCACTGATTACAGCATATGGTTGTGAAACAGTTATAAATATAGCCTGTTTGTATGAGTGCTATAAAATATGTAGGTTGCATGTGAATTTCTTATTGGTAGAGAGAGTCATAAATGCGCTACGCAGTAGACTTTTTTCATGCATCACTTTTCTGCTCTATGAAGCAGATGTTACCGCTAGGCAACGCTCAAGTGGATAATTGTACCATTGTTTCTGATTAATCCTTTGTAGTCCACATATCATTATGGCTGCTTATGGCTAATAGTTGATGCACATTTAATGTATTGTTGCTTGCCTTAAGAAACCGAATACCTAAATCGTTATTGTTATTACACCTTTTGCAGGATATATTTAGTGGACGTGAGCTCAACAAGTCCATTAATCCAGATGAAGCTGTAGCCTATGGTGCCACTGTACAAGCAGCAATTCTGAAAGGCGAGACAGCAGAGACAGTCAAAGATCTGCTATTGCTGGACGTGACGCCATTGTCTTTGGGAATAGAGACTGTCGGAGGCGTAATGACCAATCTGATTCGCCGAAACACAACCATCCCCGTCAAGCAGGAACAGATCTTCAGCACACATGCTGACAATCAAACTAGTGTTCATATACAGGTAAGTCTTTGGTTTTTGAATTCGTTCCACTCCTACAGTTTTATATTTATGTGGCCTTATTTTAATTTTTGCTTCACGGATGTGGAAGTCTGTTACCAATGGGTATTCTTTTTGGCGACTATATTTTTGAAGCTGTAATTCCATGTTATCCCTTGGCCGGGTAATGCACTAGGATAATTTTACAACATGTCTTGACGACCTTCGAAATGTCAACTTAAAGAGTGCGGTACGTAATATTTTATGCACAAGAGACCAGCTTTGGTTACTCGATGATGTAACATTTCATAATTTTGAAGTTCTGGGTAATAAAAGCATTTCCGTTGGAGAAAGTTTCCATTTTTATTTTACATCAGAGAAAATTACCCAAAGTGTAGTTAAATATTTACCGTATATTGGTTAATTACTGAAATAAAAAAATGTGACATTGCTTTTTGTGTGACAATTGAGAGTTATTATTGTCACATCCTGACATGTAAGGTACCGTTGGCAGACTAAATGCTATTTTATGGAGATGAGCCAAACAATCATGAACATTAATACAATTTTGCGGAAGTATTAGGCCTAATGTTATTGTTTGATGTTTTCCTCATATTATTTTGTAATTAATATAAGTTGTTTGAGGGGTAGAATCAGGACTGAAACATTCAAAGCCATCGCCGGGATTTGAGCCACGGATCATCCATTTCACGCGCGGCTCCTCTAACCACTGAGCTACCATGGTAACTTTCGAATATGACATTAAATTCTCCAAATGATTTGTATTTTCCAGGTAGACCAGAAGGGAATCTCACATCTGAGATAAGTACCCCAAGAGTAGCTTACAATCGTAAGTACTTTATGTCCCGGGTTTAATTAAATAATATTTAATTAAATAACGGTTTGTGTGTTTAAAAAAACTAGCAGTAAAATTATGTTTTTATTTATCCGTAATGCTTTTCTTTATATTTTGTGGTGATGCTTTCGTCATATTGTTTTGATTATTAATATGTGGCCAACTAGTTTGACAATTCGACGTTATGTAGAGCACAATATTCAGGGATCCACACAATACTAATGATTTTTCTTTAATCACGTATCATTTGGATTACTTGTCCATATACTGCAGCCTTTGAATAAATCAATATGTGTACCTTACCCTACTTTAGTTCATCCTCAAGCTGCTGAGTAAGACTGCTGAAAATATATGGCGTCTGCTCAGAATTTCCTATAACGAATAAATGTAATACCAAATACCATTTATATTTCTTGAGGATGATATAGAAAGCTTCCAATAATATTTTTTCAGCAGTTATGAATTTTTCTACTGTGGGTTTGATAAAGATGAAATGGATAAAACCTTCTATTTCAGAAGCGACCATACTATTTTCTGTACTTCACCTATAGCAGCCACCAACAGACTATATACAACTGTGGAGTAGCTATGTTGTTAGTATCAACGCCGGCATCGATATATCTGAACACCGTCTAATTCATTTTTTCATAACATCGTCTTTCTTTAAACTGTCTTCCCAGCTTTCAAGGTGACAGCAAAGCGTTGATTCCCAAATACAAACCAAAGAGTGTTGTACACTTGATTGAGAAATAAACTACAAACATAGTCTTAAATGTACAAGCAGACAAATAGACAGAGGTATTATTTGTAATAAATATTTAGGTCCTCCGCAAATTCCATTTTACTGGCATTAACTCGCAATAGATTCACAAATTAACTTTACACTTTTACAATAAGTAGCACTTTCGAGTCCCAAAGCTATTGCATATGAGAACTTTCTGGTTTAGTAAAATAAGTATTCTTACTCTTCTTTTTCTTTAGTATATTCACGATACTACAACACATATCGAATATTCCCGCACTGTGTTCAGTCTGACGTTGTTTAGTGGTATATCCAACGTCGTTGGATTACCAACAAATTTCCTATTCGGCAGCATTAATATGTGATCTTCTCTTACGACGCATGTATCATTACGTCTCTATAGGAGTAATTGTTTATTTCCCTATTTATGACCATAGCAACCGCGATTGATTGGCAATTTATCGATTCGATTGGGATGCGTCAATCACATGGTCATGATCGACCTCGAACATATTGCCTTCTGATTCACAATAGATTCCTGGACATACAATTTTGATAATTACATTGCGTATACGATAGTTACGTAGGTTATGTCTAAACAATTTGGCACATTGAATATTGGCATTAATCTTTTCTGGATGCATTTTAACACACAATTCCTGTCACAGATGCATGTGGTTTTAATGGTATCTAGCAACGTGGAAAAGAAAGTCAAACTTGAAATAAGCAAACATAGCTGTACTGTAATTAGGTATCTACTTTTTTCTGCAGTTAACAATAGAAGCCAAATAGGCCATAAGTTTATATGAATTTATTTGTTTATTTTTATTTTTGAATCCCCATGTGTCCTGCATGTTATTTGGTAGTGATTATTGTCTGCTTAAGGGAGAAAAATATTGAACAAAATGTATTTCAGAGCGAAACAAGATATTCAAATCCAAAGTTTTCTTTTTATACAATGGACCATCGATGAGAGTAACTAGTACGAATACTGTTATTGATAACAAGGTGATGGGAATGAAATGTCACACTACCATTATTTTACAGGTGTACGAGGGGGAGCGTGCTCTGACGAAGGACAACAACCTCCTGGGCACATTTGAACTGTCGGGCATCGCTCCAGCTCCCCGAGGCGTTCCGCGGATAGAGGTCACTTTCGATATTGACGCCAACGGCATTCTGAATGTTACGGCGATGGATACTGCCACTCGCAGAAAAAATAATATTACCATCACAAATGACAAGGTAATGAATCGATGACAGTTATGAGAGAAAGTATTGTAATCAATAGGTTATAACTTTCATTTGCCTTTAGAGAACGATTTTAATAGCTCTTGGTGAAGAAATGAATTCTCACACCTCCAAGGAAAGCGAAAGGCTTACGCCTGGAGCAGCCGGCTAACCGCCGCTCCATCCTAAAAAGTAGACTTTTATCTGACAAGACTAGAATAGCTAGTGCACATATGCATACTCATACTATTTGAGCAAATAATCATAGTTAACATTGACATTAAGCAATATCACATAAGCTAACGTCTGGCAGTACTATAAATAACACCACTAATGCAACGCATGAATTTTACTTGGTCCTGTCCAGGTTTCATGGACTCTACCAACACTTGACGCGCTCGCATGCAATGCATTCCTGCTTAGCAGGACTCACATACTAACTGGAGGTGCTATGCGGGACCCGACAATAGCATGAAATTCGCACGTTAATACACAAATGCAAGTTGGACCTTGCCATGCAGCGATGACCCAATGCCACATCTAAATACTATGTTGGGGTCTATTTTTACGATTGTGTAACTGAAATAAGATTCCATATTCAAACTGGTGTAACCCCACACAATTTCAAACACATGATTGCGAACAATGTTTTATTTTTCTTCAACTGCAAGATTATATTAATAATACCATGTGAATCAGGTTGAATCGCATGGGGATATCAGCTGTCCCAGTGCTAGTGAAGAAACTAGCTTATTTCACTTTGATATCTCTAAGAAGATATGCTTATCACATGTCTCACTCCATGCACGGTGCGATTTTATTTTATTAATTTTATGGGCTATTTCTAGGCGAATGAAAGGTAGCAAATACATAATCTGTTTTCTAAATGTGTTTTGAACCATCGAATATTAATAGTGTTCTTACTACACATACGGTGCCACAGTGTGTGAACTGATGAGTGAGTGAGTGAGTGAGTGAGTGAGTGAGTGAGTGAGTGAGTGAGTGAGTGAGTGAGTGAGTGAGTGAGTGAGTGAGTGAGTGAGTGAGTGAGTGAGTGAGTGAGTGAGTGAGTGAGTGAGTGAGTGAGTGAGTGAGTGAGTGAGTGAGTGAGTGAGTGAGTGAGTGAGTGAGTGAGTGAGTGAGTGAGTGAGTGAGTGAGTGAGTGAGTGAGTGAGTGAGTGAGTGAGTGAGTGAGTGAGTGAGTGAGTGAGTGAGTGAGTGAGTGAGTGAGTGAGTGAGTGAGTGAGTGAGTGAGTGAGTGAGTGAGTGAGTGAGTGAGTGAGTGAGTGAGTGAGTGAGTGAGTGAGTGAGTAGGGTTTAAGGGTCCGTCGACAGCTAGGTCATTAGAGCCCCTGAACTGATGATACATCAATGAAATGATTTTTGGGAAAGGGATTCATAAACGAAAAGTTCCAGGCTTATGTTTAGAGTACCTCACCAGCATTTGCCAACCAGAAAAACCTCAGGCAGGCACTGGTGGAATTTGAATCTCGGACTTCCTGTTAACTTAAAAATATATTTTGTTTAAGAGGTAGAACTGGAACTTAAAAATTCAATGCCACAACTGGGATTTGAACCACAGACCAGGTTTACCAGGAAAAAATACGAACTAACTTGAGAATTTAATGCCATTCTGGCAGTTTGTCACAATAGCTCAGTGGTAGAGCGTCCGCCCGGCAAGCGGAAGGTCTGTGGTTCAAATCCCAGTTGTGGCATTGAATTTTTAAGTTCCAGTTCTACCTCTTAAACTTTGCCCACACACGGCTTGTGTGTTTAACAACACCAACAGTAAGTTTGTTGGCATAAATAAATAATAATATATTTTGTTGTTTAACGAAGTTGTCAATTGCCAGGATTATATCACCGTCGCCGGTGTGCCGGAATTTCGTCCCGCAGGGGTTATGTTACATGCCAGTAAATCTACTGACATGAGCTCAGTTTTTAAGCACACTTAAAGCCATCGGTCTGGACCGGATTTAAACCCACGACCTTGAGATCAATAGAACAGCGTCTAACCAACTGAGCCACCCAGACCAACCTCCTGTTAACGAATCCGTATCTTAACGTCTTGGACCATCCGTATAGTCAGTCTTAAACTACTAAGAATATGAGCCTATATCTACTAGCATAGTTCAATCAGAATTATTGCTTCTTTCAGTTACAATTGAATTATTCAGATTCATTTATAACCTATCGGCTCCATAGGGCGACGAATGAGGAGTTGAATAGCCGGTGTTCCCTCACACCTTATCTTTTCAGGATAAGTAAACAATCTGGAAGAATATAATGAAAAACTGAAGCTATTAACAGTGAAGCAATCGAATTCTGGAAATTGTAACAATATCTTAGAGACTATAAGCTTCATTTATCTTAGTATTTGCTGAATGTTCTTGCAATTAAAAGAAGGCTACGTAGTTTCACATTGTATTTAATGTATCATCAGTGCCACTCTTGTTTATATTTAAATGCACCCACAGATTTAATAATATGGGAAAAGATATTTTGAATAGTAAGGATCGCGTAATAAATTTTGAAATACCCCCACTAGATTCTGTTGTTTTCAGTGGTTGGTAACACATATAACTATTAAGTGACTTAGCGTTTGTTTCGGTGGCGACCAGTGTAAACAAGACTGGCACAGTAAATATATTGTGAAACTACACAGTCTGCTTTTAATTTCAAGAACTTTCAGCAAATGTTGATGTAAGTGGAGCTTACAGTCTCTGAGATATTTGTTATAATTTCCAGAATTGTATTGTTTCATTGTTAATAGCTTCAGTTTTTCATAATATAAATTATACTATATTTATTTTGACGAACCAAAGTTACACCGCGTACTTTAAAAAATTTATAAATTTTTATTAGCCCAAGGATAGTGAGTAAACTTTTAAAATTATTAGTATCTTTTATTTTTTACGGTAGAAACATTTTAACAGCTTTTTGATATTTAAATTTCTCTACCTTTTAACGCATAAAATAGTATTCATTAAAACCACTAAGTGACCCAGTGTTGATAATGTATGTGTACTATGTGTTAAATTCTTCCTTATTAAGGGGTATATTCATTGACTTATAAACTAAACTGTTAAAACAGAAAATTTGTGAGAAAAACGATTACAACTTGTACTTTTTGTGTTATTATAAGCATGAGTAGATTTTCTATAAATACCAAAATTAAATTTATTGTTATTTTTGTTAATTTTAAACCTAGGAGTGGAAGGCCATCCTTACTTTCAGTTTCCAAAGTGAATTTTATGGCTTTATTTTATAAGTTTTAAGACATCACTTATATATTTCTCAGGAATAATAGCAAAAATGTGTGTATATGTGTATATATATATATATATATATATATATATATATATATATATATATATATATATATATATATATGTACCAAGTTTTAAAAATTAAAGGGATTGCTATAGTGATTTGTCTTTCAAAAAGGCTCATAAAATGATTAGCAAGAAATGGTGAAAGTGGACCACCCATTACCAAGCCAGAAGTTTGTTGAAATAAATTTCCATTAAAACTGAAAACATATTAATCCAAACGAAGATGGGTATGCTTCACAAAATCGTCTATTAATTCTACATTTAATTCTATAGAACTTAGCCATCTTTTCAAAAGCATCAACAGTTTTTCTCTAGGTATGCTAGCAAAAAAAGCAGTTGCGTCAAAAGAAACAAGTTTATATTGTAAGACAATACTGTGTTGCTAATGTTTTCTAACAATTCAAAATAATGTTTAATACTAAAACTTTCAAATTTCGCAAAAGTACTGAATTCTTTATTCCTACACGTACCATTTTAGGGTCGCTTGACCAAGTCTCAGATCGAACGCATGGTCCACGAGGCCGAGAGGTTCAAGGAGGAAGATGAGCGCATAATGTTGAGTGTTCAGGCGAGGAACGCCCTGGAGACTTACTGCTACAGCATTAGGAGCACTATAGAGGATGAATCCGTGCGGGACCGCATCTCACCTGAAGACCGCAGCAGAGTATCAGAAAGAGTTAACGCTGAACTTTCCTGGCTGGAAGCGAATAAGGATGCAGATAAAGACACTTTGGAGAGGAGGTAAGTATTACTAGATATTTGTGAATGTGCGATGCCGGAAATAACGCGCTTGCACAACAGCTCCTATGTACTTGCATTTTTAATGTAAATCTAAACATATACAGAGCGTCGCAAAAAACCACCGAGAACGCTTGGTATGTTATGCGGGACGGCAAACTGACCGGTTTTCAAATAGAAGCCCCTGTCCGGAAATACACGGTTTGGACACTGTAGCGCAACGAAATGTGAGATGGGTGTATATTCATATGCCGTCAATAAACCAAACATCGAGCTGTCTACATTACATAGATCAGACCCCCATTCAGTACATGGAACATAGAAATTTTACACATACCTACACTAAAGGCTCAGGAGAACTTTCTTTCCAAACTTGAAGACATCAAGAAGAATATACCTTCCTAATTCAAAGGAAAACTTCATATCCAAAGTCAATCCGACACAAACATTAGACATCCCATATTATTTAAATCTGTCAGAAGAGGTTAAGAAAAGTGATATTCCAACTAGTGTTCTAACATTATTGGCATTAGAGACAATCCATACTAGATTTCCGGAACATGAATGGCTCCAAATTTATACTGAAGGATCACTAATATCAAACCGAGATGGCGTAGGGGCTGGAGTCAGTGTCACCTCCTTTCATATTACAGATCTTTAAAGTATGGAACCACAAACTTTGATGGAGAAATTGAAGCAATTCGAATGGCTCTAAAAATCTTTGGTGTAGAACTTCAGATTTTCATCAAGCAGTTATTCTCTCAGATTCCAGGGTGGCAATTACAGCAATTACTTCCAAGATGCCACCAAAAGAAACAAATAATTATAGAATGTTGGAAAATCATTACCCATCTAACAGCACTTCAAAAACACCTAGTCTTCCATTGGATACCAGTTCACTGTGAACTGAGTGGTAAGGACAAAGCTGATTTTCTTGCAAAACAGAGTACCAGCAGTGTGCAGAAATATATAGTTAATCTACCATGTTATGCAGCTAAAAGATTAGTTTACTGTGAATTTAAAAAAATATATTGCAAAATATTACTATGAAAAATCAAAAAATAAGAGATGGGAACTACCAAACATTCAAACAGTAATTCCTGAGTACCCTCGAAAAATGACAGTTGCAGCCTTCAGGTTGATTACAGGACATGATTGTCTGGCAAAGCATTTAAACAGAATTTTGTTGGGATATATCCTTCACCACTTTGTCCTCTATGTGATCTACAAGAGGAAATGGACCAAGACCACCTTCAAATATGCCCGGCCACTTCTAGCGCCCCAACCGTCAGTGAAAAATATTGGAGAGCAAGAGGATTAATGACTTAACTGTCAGAAATCCAGTATTAGCTAACATTACCAACGGGCTTGGAACTGTGTACCTCTTACGTCATTGCAGAACCTATATCAGCAGTGGTGAGCCTAATGCGCATGACCCAATAAGTGCGATTATCTGAATATTTTCAATCGCTCCGTAGACTCGAGCCATAAGGTCCTCCGCTGACGGTACAGGAGTGCTGTACACCGTACTCTTAATACAGTTCCACAGAAAATAGTCGAGGTGTCAGATCTGACGATCATGCTGACCATGGAACTGGTCCACCTCTACCAATCGATCAATTTGAATAAGCTACGTTGAGGTAATTGCGCACATTTACAACAAAGGTTGCTGGAGCTCATGTAGATCATTTCAGCAGCTGTTTACTGGTATGTCACACTGTTGCTAAAAATATTACTGTACTGGAAACTACACAGTAGGATGCGCACCAAGGACTCTATGGAGGAACTTATCGCATGCTGAGGAATGTTGTTATGCGCAGGTCGTTCATGCCAGCCATTCTCAAACTTCGACGCTCTCCAGCGCCGAAAACGTGCATTTTCGGGTCGGGTACCCATTGAAAAACCTTTCAGTTTGGCATCCCGTACAACAGACTAAGAGTTGTCGGTATTTATTTCTTTTTTGTTTTTTTATTTTGTAGGGGGGGGGGCACTCAGTATATACATATATAAAGGAGTTGCTTAAAAGTTTTGGCCTTAGCTGTTCAAACGAACAATGAAAATCAGTCAAGTGTCTTGGATCAAAAGTCTTTCGTTACAGTTGAGACTCTACATGCACTCGCGTCGAAGAAACCATTACGCTTAGCACGATTTCCCGAATGTCTAAACCAGCGATGTCCAACGCTTGCGAAGGAGGGGAGGTTTGATTTACCTCCTTCTACCTTATGCGGACTGTGCCACTCTTTTGATTCTCAATTGTGTTGCGGTGGCGGTTTGCTTATATATATATATATATATATATATATATATATATATATATATATATATATATATATATATATATACGTTGCGTTTGATTTACGAAAGCGCTTTCAAATCATATGCGATAAAAATTTGTTCATTAGTGGCTTCTTTCAGTTTTGTTTAAGAAGTCTATCAATATTTGGTGACAAAGTCGAAGTGCATAGCATAGCATAGCCTTGAAAGATCCACCAAGTTACTGGCGCGTATCTAAACTAAGAACAAATTAGATACTAAAAGCTCCACTTATCTTATTAATATTAGCTGACTAGTTTCAAGTTGTGATACAGAATTTTGGTATAGCTCAACTGTGTTCACAAATATATGTAGAGCTATACTCAGTCTTATACAAATTATTCTTGTAAATGCTTATTTCTATATCTACTTAATTTTAATCGACATAGACATTTTCAGAAATTATCTATTGCTAATTGTCTTGTAGATGCATGGGGAATGTGGAAATACAGTAGGCTTTAAGCGTTAGTTAAATGCTTTAAGAGCTGGTTGCTATGAGATGCCTTTGAAATTCCGTTCTCTTTGCAAGCCCAAGAATACCTCGGAAATGATTCACTCAAAGGTATTTGACATAAATTATGTGTTTTAACGAGAAATTTGTGTATGTAATTCATTGCATTTCATTCCAATCATACAAATTTATATGCATTTATGAGTAGAGAACATGTGAATGTGCTACGAAAAACGGAAGTGACTGGAGGAAACCACGTGAATATAATATGTTGCATAGTAAAGTGGGTGATATAAAAATCTGCATGAAAAAACACTTACATGTGACAATTTTCACTGTTGTCAGTCAACCAGTAGATTGCCTGAATTGTATGTTGAGGAACAAGTACAGAAGGGACATGTGAAGGTGTTATGTAAAAGGAAAGTGAGCAGAGAAACCATTCATATGCAATATGTTTTAGTTTCATTTCAATCATATAAAACTATATGAATTGTATGCTGAAGATTGAGTAAGAAAGGAACATGTGAATTTGTTGCATAGTAACATGAATTGCATAAAAACCGCCATAAGAAATTCTTTAAGGTGCCAATTTTCATGGTGATTAGTCAGATGGTGTTGCAGTTTTTCAGCTTCATACTTACCAACAACCATTTTATATGTATAGATTGTATGAATAAAATTGTATATTGATGAGCAAGTAGAGAAGAACGTGTGCATGTGTTCGTAAAGGAAAGTGAGTTGAGAAAATTGTGTGAATGTAATAACTGTGTTTGTATTTCTATCATATAGAAAACTGTAAGAATTATATGTTGATGGGCGAGTAGAGAAAGAAGTGTAATAGTAGTTCATAAAAGTGAGTAGAGAAAACCATGCAAATGTAATACGTCATTCCAATCATGGAATATTTTATGAATAGTATGTTGGAGGATGAGTAGAGAAGGAGATGTGAGTTTGTTGTGTAAGAGAAGTAGAGAAAAGCATGTGAATGTAATATGTTGCATAGTAAACTGGATAACATTTAGCTCCATAAAAGAACGCTTACATCTGCCAATTTTCATGGTGATTAGTCAACTGGTGTTACAGTTTATCAACTTCTAACATACCAACATCCATTTTATATGTAAGTGCTTAACTATTGCAAATAAAGTTCTTATTCAATTATTCCCATCTGAGCTGCGACTGCTTCATTTGATGTGGATTTGTGTCGTGAATAAGGTTACAACACCAGTGATCTGCAGTCGTATGTCCAATCAAACATTCCCAAATTAACATGTGAATAGAAGGGAATTTATGATTGCATGATGCAAATGATAAATGACAGAGTTGAGGGGACCTTCTTCTTGGATGCGCCAGGAGGAACCAGGAAAACATTTATCAGATTGATTCTGGCAACGGTTCAATCAAAGAATGACATAGCCTTAACTCTTGCTTCGTCTGGAACAGCTGTGACGTTACCAGGTGGAAGGGTTGCTCATTCAACTCTAAAGTTGCCATTGAACATATAAACCATCGCGACTCCCATGTGCAGTATTTCCAAAGGTCTGGTAAAGGAAATGTATTACAAAAATGTAAAGTCATTGTTTGAGATGAATGCACGATGGTACATAAAAATCATAAATTCATAAATTCAGCAAACCAAAACACAAAAATATTAAAACTCAGTTGAAGCTAATCAATAATTGAGCTTAATATAAAATGTGAAGACTCAGGGGTCTCCGTCTAGGGGATATGTGAATAGCGACCACAAGGTACCCAAGCTGAGCAGAACATTACTTCCACTTACTGGTGTTTTGCTCCTCACTGTAACTTTTCTATCTGACCTTACCTTGGTCATCTCTTGTTCTCTTCCGACCCCGATGCTATTAGGGTTCCCGAGGGCTAGGGAGTCTTTATTTTTCCAACCTCTTCATTTCTCTAATTTCTCTATAAAATCTTATCCCCTAACATGCTGACCTGTCATGGCATGTAATACGTCCTCTGATTGGTAATCAGAGGATATGGTCGGTGAATTTATTTTGATAGCTCTCCCGGTCAGGTCGGTGAGACCCGTAAACCAGCGACAGGTGTGGTCCTCCAGACATTCTGGGGGTTGTGAGAGAGCGATGTGACCGCCAAAACATAAAAATATGGTGCTCTCTAAAAAGCGGTTACTATTACTGCTATTGCTCTTCAATATCATCAGTGAAAAATATTGGAGAGCAAGAGGATTAATGACTTCACTGTCAGAAATTTAGCATTAGCTAACAACAACAACATTTTTTATTTAGTGTGCTTTTCCTGAGGCTTACTGTATACCTATTTAAGCAAAAATCATCCAGAATGAAGACGTAGGTATATATCCCTAAAAACATTTTAAGAATCCGAACATTGGAAATTTTCTTTGACTTCCACTAAAATATTTCAAATCTAGTGACACCACCGACCAGCAGTGGCATAAGTAGATATTAACAAAATTTCATGAATAAAAAACAGATTTGTCGCAATTTTTCCATGTGATTGCTGAAAAATATTTTTGCAGTCAAATATGCACACAAGTACGTCTGAAAACTGCCTAAGTGGTCCCATATGATGAAAACTGCACTGGTTAATATGAGGCGCCGCACATAGATATTGAGAAACATCTCTACCAGCGCCCCCATCATTGTTGTTAGCTAATGCCGGATTTCTGACAATGAAGTCATTAATCCTCTTGCTCTCCAGTATTCTTCACTCATGGATAGGGCGCTAGAAGTGGCCGGGCATATTTTAAGGTGGTCTCGGTCCATTTCCTCTTGCAGATCACATAGAGGACAGAGTGGTGAAGAATATATCCCAATTCTTCCTCAGGGGTCTAGGATATATGCGAATGGCGACCACAAGGTACCCAAGCTGAGCAGAACATTACTTCCACTTACTGGTATTTTGCTCCTTACTGTAGCTTTTCTATCTGACCGAGGGCTAGGGAGTCTATTTTTCCAACCTCTTCATTTCTCTAATTTCTCTATAAAATCTTATCCCCTACCAGGCTGACCTGTCATGGCATGTAACACGTCCTCTGATTGGTAATCAGAATATATGCTGGGTGAATTTATTTTGTTAACTCTCCCGGTCAGGTCGGTGAGACCCGTAAACCAACGACAGGTGTGGTCCTCCAGACATTCTTGGGATTGTGAGAGAGCGATGTAACCGCCAAAACATAAAAATATCTCTAAAAAGCGGTTACTATTACTCCTAAGTTTCTTCAATATTTATGCAATATGACTCGAGGGGTAATGTTCCGGAATTAAAATAGTCCCCCATTCGGATCTCCGGGCGGGGACTGCTTCTCGAGAACCAAGACATTATATTAATAGAAGATCTAACATCCGACTTCTACAATGGAACGCGCCCTCATGGTGCAGATCATCGAAGTGAAGTGCGCATTGCGACCAAGCTGACGGATTCATAGTGAGAACCCGCGTCATTGTTCACGAGCATTTGAAAAAGCGGAATATTTGTACCCGGTTGTACGGCACATGGTGACACGAAAAGAAACTCCGACGGAAACGTCTGAAGATTTCATTGACATGTTTGACCGGAATCCACCGAATTTAGAAACCAATATTACAGGAGATGAGACTGATGAATTTCTACCCCGAGGGTCAAACTGTCAACGCGAAAGTGTTCGGAGTTTTGAAACGGTTGCTGCAATGCGTCATATGGGTTTGGCCAGAACTGTATCGAAGTGGACAGTGGAATTTCCTCCACGACATCCGCCCGTGGACTGCGATTCAATTGCTCAATTTTTCCGCTCGACGCAAAGTGACTGCTCTTCAACATCCTCCTCTTTCAGTTTCCCCGCCTTAAACTAGTCCTGAAAGCTTAACACTTCACCGACATATCAGTATCACAAGGTCCCGTCTCCTATTGGTTGGTTTCCAAAAAGTGCGGATTCCGGGGTAGGACATGCCGGTGAAATATCAGATGTTTCCATCAGAGTTTGTTTCTGCCCGTCTGTCAGCGTATGCTGTACAAACTGGGCACAAATTTATGTATCACATCCGTGGAAGATGGTGTGTTAATGTAGGTCATGTAAGTTATATTTTTGTTGTTCTGAATGAGTGCGCAGGCGATATTTTGTAACTATGACATATTTACCGTTAGATCTCGACATCCAAGGGGCCCTAATGACCTAGCTGTCGACGGGCCCTTAAACCCTACTCACTCACTCACTCACTCACTCACTCACTCACTCACTCACTCACTCACTCACTCACTCACTCACTCACTCACTCACTCACTCACTCACTCACTCACTCACTCACTCACTCACTCACTCACTCACTCACTCACTCACTCACTCACTCACTCACTCACTCACTCACTCACTCACTCACTCACTCACTCACTCACTCACTCACTCACTCACTCACTCACTCACTCACTCACTCACTCACTCACTCACTCACTCACTCACTCACTCACTCACTCACTCACTCACTCACTCACTCACTCACTCACTCACTCACTCGACATCCAATTTTTGGATGGAATGTAATTCTTGCTCTATCCATCATAGGTAAGTGATAGAGAAAGTAAACATACTATGGCAAACACAAAATTTAATGGCGGCTCATAGCTGACCACTTCATGATTGATTATTCTATTTCCTGCTGCGCAAATACATTTTGTGGGCGCAAATTATATTTGTATCACGGGCTTTACAGCGTGATTTCAAAGCACGTTTAAGAGTGCAATGTTTGGCAGTGATTGGATATTGTGTTGGCCACTGCTCCTGACACCTGCCATTAAATGTTGTGTCTGCTTTAACTACATATTATATCATATTTCAATGTGAAATAACATTATCAATCCGAAGGTGCAAAAATACAAGCCCCTTATCTCAAAAGGCCTGTTCTACAAGGGGTAACGGGTTCGATTTCAGTTGGGTAGTGGACATTTTCCTCTACTCAAAATTATCCCCAAAGTCTGGAAGTATGGATGAGAGTGTGAATGTATGTAATATAGTATACAAAAAACCCAAAACCAACTGTATTCACCATAAATATGTTACAATATGATCCATTGCAGGATATAAGTTGAGGGGGGGGGGGGGGGAAGATGCAAGAAGTCTGATGCCTAAGAGAGGACAATAATTTTAATGATTGTGTCTGATATTTTACAGACTCCGAGATCTAGAATCAGTCTGCAGACCCGTGATGACGCGGCTGTATCAAAGTGCTACGGATTACAGTTCTCCCGGCGACGACCAAGGACCTGTCATCGAGGAAACGGATTGAGGAAGAAATCATCGCCATCTGGTGTCTCTTCTTACATCAGAGAATGCCACTCCTTGCTTACCGCAACCTCTAAAGACATACTTCATTCCAGATAGCCATTAAAATTCCTTGCATGAAATAAAGCAGTCATATCCTGTTTTAGCTCTGCTCATCCGGCTCTGTGTTCAAAACCCGACAACTGTAACAAAAAGTAGCCTACAAGCGCAGAGTTCTCATTTATAACACGTTCTTATCCTAGGTACTTGTTTTCCGCTTCTATAATCTTTTACGGTACCCGCCTTGAACGCTTCTAATGTTTCGCTTCTATTTCATAGGGTTTTTGATCAGCGAAACTGCAAACAATTTTCTGGAAATATATAGGCAAACATCAGACTACTTGTATTGTATTTATTTTATCATATTTATTTGTAATATTTGTATTATATTTATTTTTCTATTTTAATCAGAGTACTTGTTTCTGTTGTTCGTTCTTCACTCTTAGATCAATTTATACGAATTCATTAACATCGCAAAACAAAAACAAGAACAAAACAAAAAAGAAAAAAAATCTGATGTGTTGCACTCATATGACTTTCTCTACTCTTGTACTATTCTCACAAACTTCTTCGTGTTAGTTGAGACAAACATTTGCAGAAATTATCTTATTGTTCATTTTCCTGCACCTGCAACGGGTATATGGGAATACAGTAGGCCTTCAGCGATAGTCAAATCCTTTAAAGCTTTGAAGTTCCGTTCTCTTTGCACGGTTAACATAAAAAATGAATAGCAATGTTCCATTTCACAGAAGTATAAGTTCTCCAAAACTTATAGAGATACGAACAAGGAATATCTCCGAAATGGTTCACTTTACAAAAATATTATTCAGAGATAAATTGTGTGTTTTAGCAACATCTACATTTTTTTCTAAAGTAACATTTAGTTTATCTCTTTAAGCTTACCAGTTATGCAAAAGTCATCCAGAGTAAATAGGATTTCATGGGCTATAGCCAGAAAATTCAAGATATACATTTTGTCATATACATATCTCAAACACCTGACATTTTAATCAAAATCATTAGTCATTTTCATGAAAATCAAAATTTTCGAAAACTTTTCCATGTAAAGGGTAGTTTAGGGTGGAACAGTTTTCTTAAAAATCTTGGTGTCACATCCTTGAAATATATTAAACTTAAATACCAACTTTGCTTTTCAACCGACCTTTCGTTTTTCACTTATGCTCTCCAGAGACTGACAGACGCACAGATTCACAGACACACACGTACCTTTTTCTAAAACTGTGTTTTTTTATTTAGGGGGCCTCAAAACATATATTTCCGGTGAAATCCGGACATCGAATTTCTGGGTGGAATTCAATACGTCCTCTACTTTACTAAACGTTGTAGAGAAAGTAATAAATCTAAAAGTTCAATCACGAAAACGCAGTAGTTTTAGAACACTATCTCTATTAATGTTCCGGCCAGGGACAAGTTGGACCTCAAGCACGGATACTAAGAGCCACGTCCACACTATAACTCAATAGTAATAGTAGTGGTGGTGGCGGCGGCGGCGGTGGCGGTGGCGGTGGCGGCAATAAGTAATAAGCAATAATGATAATGTTTAATAATGATAATTGTTAATAATGATAATTGATAATAATGATAACTGATAATATTGATAATAATGATAATATTGATAATATTGAGAATAATGGTAATATTGAGAATAATGATAATATTGAGAATAATGATAATGTTGATAATAATGATAATTGATAATGATGATAATTTATAATGATCATAATAATTGATAATATTTGATAATAATTGATAATAATTGATACTAATTGATAATAATTGATACTAATTTATAATTGATAATAATTTATAATAATGATAATGATAATTGATAACAATGATAGTAATGATAATTATTAATAATGAATTTTGAATCCCTTATACGAAAGAAAGATGAACTGCAACTTAACCAAAAGGCCAGATTGCGATTGTTCTCTCAAACAGGATTTTTGTGTTATTGGACGAAATGTGACACAATAAGTATGTGAACTTTTATGCTTATTTCCTACTCAGGATTTGCTAACGTAAGTTTTGCCGTATATCCTGTATAATAGCGACCTAGCCTCAGCTCATTCTATTATCCCATTTAATCCGGTACATCAGGATTGGCCCAGAAGCGGTATATTGTAGATTTTATAATTTTAATTTCCCTAACATGCTGACCTGTCATGGCATGTAATACGTCCTCTGATTGGTAATCAGAGGATATGGTCGGTGAATTTATTTTGATAATTCTCCTGGTCAGGTCGGTGAGACCCGTAAACCAACGACAGGTGTGGTCCTCCAGACATTCTGGGGGTTGTGAGAGAGCGATGTGACCGCCAAAACATAAAAATATGGTGCTCTCTAAAAAACGGTTACTATTACTGCTATTGCTCTCTTCAATATCATCAGTGAAAAATATTGGAGAGCAAGAGGATTAATGACTTCATTGTGAGAAATCCAGCATTAGCTAACAACAACTTTTATGCTTATTTTGATATTTTATGCAGGCAGGATAATTACTATTTATGGCAGACACAAAATTTAATGACTGCTGATATCTGACCATTACTATCCTCTTTACAGTTGTATTACATAAATGTTATTTATATCATAGGGTTTACATCGTGCTTTATAGTATATTTAACTATATAACACCGCAAGGCCCAGTCTGATTGGATTTTGTGTGGACCAACACTTCCTGCCACCCACCCTTAAATTTTGTGCTAGCTATAAATATCATTTTTAAGTGTATATACACGTTCCTTCTTAAAATTGTCGTTTATAGACCATAATATTACACAATAGTGATACTACGTCTTAAAAGATCATATCTGCTACTGTCATAGAAATCTGTTGATATATGCACATGGCTTTCTGCACATCTTTTCCCAACTTTTACAAAGACTTTCTGTTGTATCTACTTCGTAGGTTGTACCTAATCGAGCTAGACCATACACATTTATTTTGAACGCAAGGGGATAAGATAAGTCGATTGTGACGGTCACACTGACATAAATGGTATCTTTTATGAGGATCCACATCTTTTGTGCGATTAGCGTTCGTCAATCTTCTCATGGTGTCCAACTTATTCAACATTATAAAAATGTATTCCGAATAAAAAGTATGTGCTTAGTATGCTATAAACGTACGCAAAATTCAAGATATACACTTTATTAGTCATGCAAATATTCGACATATATTATATTAAAATAAAAATTATTACAGCCAATTTTGAGGAAATAAAAAGTATGGAATTATTTTCGATGCAAATTGTAGCTTGTGGTGAGGCAATTTTATTGAACATCTTAACAAATTCCGAACATAGATACTAAATATAATATATAGCTGACTTTTAGTTTCGAATTTTTCGGTGAAATGCAATTCTTTCTCTATTCGCCAAGTGAGTAGTAGATAAGGTTGTTGTTTTCCTATATCCGACGTTGACAACGAAGTCATTAGTTCTTTAGCACTTCAATATTTTCATAAACTTTTTATATATTCAGAACTGTGTCATTATGGTCATAGACCATTTCCTCATTTGCATTGCATAGTGGACAAATTCGAGACTCATATATTCCGATTCTATGTAAATATTTAGCTTAACAATGATGTCCCGTTGATAATCGAAATGCTACAACTGTTGGTAAATCTGGTAATAGTTTTGGATTCTGGGTAAGAACTTCCCATTCTTTTCCTTGGGATATTATAATGTTGCTGATTTTATTAACATTTTTATGCTGGTTTTATGTACTTCTTACAATTTAAAATGTAAACAGCTGTGCGCAGAGAACAACACGTGCTTTTTGGCGGAGTGATACAATCACAATGTTTATGTGTGTACCCACTTTAACCTCGGGGGGACTATAGACGTCCTTCTTCATTGGGTAACTCTACCCTAACATGTGGCTGTGTAATAACTTGTATTTGCCTCGGCTATTTTAAGTCAGTACATGTATATATCGGAAAACTATACTGCTCTGGTGGTGAGTCTAAGAACTTGTACAATGGGTCATTCTGTGGGATATCGAAATTGAAAACTCTGTTCTTGTTCTTTCAGATGAAGGTATATTCCCCTGCTGATAATTCTTGTTTTAATTGTTTTGAATCCGTATTAATGTCGTGATTTTCTGTCCAAATATGGGTGGCAACTGCTGATATTTCTAAGTGTTTAGTTTTATACCTCTGAAATGTTCCTTGACTCTTGTTTCCAAATTCCACTTATATTTTTCTATATTAACCGTTTTGCAGTTATTGCATTTTATTTGGTAGATTAAGGATTTTTTTTTTTTTTTTTTTTTTTTTTTTTTTTTTTTTTTTTTTTTTTTTTTTTTTTTTTTTTGCTGGAATGCTGCCTTTAGTGTTTGAGCTGAGTAAAATGTTTGTATCTGTTAATTGGAGCCAACTGAATGTTATATTCCTTAAAAATCTTTAAATTTGTCAAATGTCTGTGGGTGATAAGCGAATCTTTTTAATGACCTCTTCCTTTTTTGGTTTGCTGAGTGTGGTTGTTTCGTTCAATAATGTTTTGTTTTTAGCTATGTTCACCTCTACAAACAAGTTCAGTCGATATCCAGTTGATAATGGAGGGAACTAACCTCTGAAACATGTTCCAGGAAATTTAAAAAAGTGTTTTTAGTGTTATTAGTGGACGCATTTTGTTATTTTAGATATACTGTGCCTAGTCTAAGTTGCTTCTCTCACAACTAACTCTGTCAGTAAATATATTATCGTACACATATATCGTACACATACCTTATATGATTATAAATTATATCAGTATGATGACAATGATTACGTTGCTAATTAACTAGTATGTACCCTCGCCCACAACACTGTGTAAACTCCCGGAATTAACTAACACACTGTCACATCTTTCTTCTACTGTCGAACGAAGATAGCTGAATTTAATGTACGCTGCTGTTATTGGCGTCCCAGGATTCTCAACTTTGAAAATACTCAAGATTATATCTCACTGCTTCTTTTATTTGCGTAAAATTTGCACCAACTATCCTTACTCTAGGTTTACGGTTAATCGCCTCAACTGTTTATGAAATTAATAAATATTAATAAGCATTAGTGACAAAAACTTATTTTATTATTTATTTATGCCAACAGCTTACTGTTGGTGTTTTTAAACGCACAAGCCGTATGTGGGCAAAGTTTAAGAGCTAGAACTGGAACTTAAAAATTCAATGCCACAACAGGGATTTGAACCACAGACCTTCCGTTACTGTTGGTGTTTTTAAACACACAAGGCGTGTGTGCGCAAAGTTTGAGAGGTATAAATAAATAATAATTACCATATGAAGGTTATTTAATCCTGGGATATAAAGTACTTACAATAGTAAGTCACCATTGGGGTAATTTGTCTCTGATGTGAGACTGCCTTTGTGGTTTACCAGGAGAAATACGAACTGGTTTGAGAATTTAATGCCAAATTGGCAGTTTTCACAATAGCTCAGTTGGTTAGAGCAGCCGCCCGGTAAGTGGAAGGTCTGTGGTTCAAATCCCAGTTGTGGCATTGAATTTTTAAGTTCCAGTTCTACCTCTCAAAAACTTATCTTTTGTAATTATGGATTATCCAACATATCTATATGTTTCGCAAATCAATTATTTGCCTCGTCGGTGTCTTCAATGTTTGTTTCCTTGTTATCGTTACGGATTTAACGGATTTATTTGCTATTGCATTACAAAATAGTGGAAGTAAAAGAAACTTATAGACAGAATCAATTGGTGGTATTTCAAAATTAATTATTCCATCCTTAGTTTTAAAAATAAATATTTTTTCCCAAACCATCGAACCTTATTTTAACAATTAAACCTCTGGATTTATTTAATGATTAAATAACCAAAACTTGTTTCTCACAGCTGATTTATTAATTTGTTTACATCAATATTTTTATGTTTACACTTTCATTTTTATGTAATTATCAAAAAAAAATCAAATTCATTGGAAGGAAATCGTTATTTTCATTGAGTACTACATTACTTTCACATATAATTCTTATCTTCTTTACTTCAATTGTAATTAATTTTTTCAAATACAAATCCCATTACGTTTAAACAGAGTTTTAAAACCGAATATGCGCAAAAATATGCCTTCGTTTAGCTTGAAGTTTTAAATATAATGTACTTTCAGGTTTTGTGTATTGAAATTTAAATTAAATAAATAATTGAATAAATGTTTATTACATTCAATATTATATTTTAGTGCAGCTTTATAATTAATTCGATTCCAATTAATTTTTGCTTAATGTGTAAGAAAAAAAATAAATAAAAATATAAATAAAAAAAAATAAAAGAAAGGAAACAATCGTTATAAATGCTCGTACTCTGTCTCTACAGGAATTGCGTACTTTAAAGCACTATGTTGTACAAATAGGTCACGGTGTATCATTTTGAGACTAATAAATATAACCTTTTTATCAACCGATATGGAAAATAAGTGTTTTACATTATTTAAGGTTTATGTCTATACTTCTTACAAGGTAGAGGATATTTCCATTTTATTTTATTTTTTTTTTAATTTATAGATAAAAATTCAATGCTTATTGGATATGCTTCTACCAATGCTACACAATTGTACTAATGTGTGTTAAAATTAATGTAGGACATTAAAAATATTGCACTGTTAAATACTTTTATTATTTTCCTTTCCATTTTTCGTCCATTGAACAAATTTCCCGTGCCAATTTTTAGCTTACCCGAGTGCTCATGGTTTGGTGTTATATAGGAGCAAAGCCGGCTGTGGCACACCCAATCGCGTACAGGCGCAAAGTCGTGCGCCTGTTAGGTTTTAAATGAAGAACCCCATATGCATTGAAGTACAGTATCTGAAAACAGGTTGAGGTATTATCCATAATTTGGAAATCCCTAATCCAAATGTACAGCAACAATTACAGAAATGCATCGCTAAAAATGAGCTGTTGCTCTCTAATGATTGCATCATGTGATTTTGCATTTTTTCAAAGACTTTTAGTGACATTTTGTAGTCAACACTTAAACTAACGTACTTATCTGGTGCCCTCTTGGGGGATTAGCATAGCATTAAGTTACTCAGTTTAGAATTTCATTTTGGTTATTTTTATTACTGAACCCTTGAGAATGTTGGGAAGGGATGAAGTTGTGTGTCACCGTTCGACCCACAATTCAGAGTTGTAGACACCCGTCGTCTCCAAAAAGAGAACTCAAAAGAAAAGGCTTCAAAAAGTGAGTGATTCATTGAGAGGATATGGTACAATTAGACAGCTTCTTATACTCAAACAAGTCCTTCAACATGTTCTAACACAGTATTAGTGGCGCTGGTGTTATGATACGAACTTGAGCTCAAAAGCAGCACTGTTTATTGATACGTTATCTATCCTCTGACATTTGTACGGTGCGGTTTAACTAAGTATCCGCCTGTTAGTCTGCATTCTTCGGAACCTTACAACTAGAAACCATATACTCAAGCACTAAAAATTTAGAAAAAGGCAGAAAAAAAGCAATTACAGCTATAATATAGGCAGTAAAAAGTACTTATATTTTTAAAAACCAAATAGCTTTAACATAAAAAAGAACAAAAATATTACTCATCTTCTTAATGCTGTTGATTATTTGTTACACGTAGCTGTATGGTGTTTCTTTAGATTGATAGCACAAACATTCTGCTGTCTCTCAGGTAACATATTGTGAAGCCGGCCACGGCGCACAACAAAGAACTGTCGATGGCGGATATCATGGGTTCTCAAAGTCAAGCTGCCTCACCCCACTCAACAATCAAAAAGGCAGAACTAAAAGGGGTTTTCCATATTGTTCGTGAAGCTCGTGAAGCTTGCCGGCAAGTTCTAGAAAAGACAAAGTTCGAGAAAGATCTACCTCATCGACGGTATAAAAGCTTGCAGAGCGCTTGAGGGCCAGGTGGTTTTACTCAGTGCGTTTGAGAGACAGTTTTTGATCAGTCAACTTCGTGTGCATGGTCATCGTGAGAGAACCGGCGCGTTTAGAAGGAAGATAGCGAAGCAGTTAATGAGTGTCGAGTGAATGTACCGACAGAGTTAACTGTTTGAGAAACTGAGAAAGCGGAGAAAGACAGAAAGGAGTGAGTAAAGGTTACAAGAAGAAAACAATTGTGAGTCGTAATATCATGAAGGACTATAGATCGTGTTGACGTCAGTAAAAGAGAACTATGAACTTGTGCAAAAGCTTTGGAGGAGAACAAAGTGACCAATAAATAAATGAACAAATAAATAAGCTAATTCAACTGGATTTTGTCATTTTGTCACAGTATTCTTCAAAACACAAAAAGAACCTTAAACGTTAACCGTGGTGACTACATATACTTGAAACAAGCAATTGTCAACAATTGTCAATTGATGAAAATGTATTGCAGTCTATTTTGGCTACATCTTTTATGGTTTCTTGATCCGTATTGTTGTCATTATGCTTTTGATTTTATTACTCACTGCACTTCGTATATTCCCTGGAAGTGCCTGGATACTCTCCATTGCCTCTTTCACAATTTTCAAGGATGCTGCTAAGAGTAGCGCTTTTTCTTCAAGATTGGAAGTAATGGGCAAAATGCATATGGATAATGGGCAGCAATAAAAGCATGGTCGTTTTTAACTCCGCTTCACTCAGAATAGTTCCTTTTTATGGACATCACAAATTGAAGTAGCATCATCTTCAGGAAATGAGTTGATGACTTCACCTACTATCTTGCAGTTTATTGCATAATACGAAAAGCAGCAATCCAAGCTTCCTATCTCTTTAGAACTACTTGTGGAGGTAGGGCAAGGTTGGATGCGAACTTTTTAAATGTCTAAACATGGGATGGAGCTATTGAAGAAACTCTTCGTGTAGCTGGAGATCAAATGATTGATGCTGGAGAAGAAATCACACACTCTTAAACTTCAAGCAGCTTTCCTCAGATTTGATGTGCCGTGTGTGAGAAATAAAAGAACAGCATGATGCCGAATTACCTCCGGCCATAGGAGCTTCGAAGCTAAAGTGCATAAATAGTAAGCGGTTACGTTATTGCTTTTTTCAGGTACCCAAGAGGTTAGAAGTATTGGGATACATCCCTCTTCATCATCTGTACACTGCATGGCTCCGACGACTGTGTTGGCTATATGTTTACCAACTAAATCCGTTGCGTCATCGATGGATATCTCCATATGTTCTCTCACCTAATCCTAACTCAAAGAATGCTTTTCATAACATCTCATAACAGTCATGCACATAATTATTTCTAAATGTGAATTCATGTAGTTGGACTATTTAGTGCGTTTCTCCAAAAATGTCTTCAAATGTTTGTTTTCCAAATTCCAAAACGGGATGCCAGTTCAATTAAAAAGGTGATAGTTTATTCTTTAAAGCTTTTGATAGACGTTCGGCTACAACGTCATTCCTAAAGCTTACACATGTTTAGTTCTTCCAATATGCTATGTTACAAAATACTTCGTGGTTCACAGACTTTTCATACTCATCACCAAACTGTTCCATGTTCCATGGAACAAATTTGTTCCATATTCCACTTCAACGCGCATTTGTCTTCGGCACAATGTCAAATTGTGCACTGAAATGTGACTTTAAGGACATACACTAAACAATTGACTTTTCTTCTCAATATTTTTGCACTAATAGTGAGCTTATTTTGAAAGCTGAGGCCAGCCTTTATCAAATGAAACATATGCTTCCCGAAATTCCTCAATAAAGTGTTAAAAAGTTAAACATTTACCTCAAATTACTTATATTTCAACATATTGTTAGTTGATTTTCTTGCTGATGTCTTGTGGAGGTAATAATGTAATAAATAATTCTAATCATTACTGGCAAAAAGGCATTAGAGTGGTAGAGTATGCACACCAAGCCGATGCAGGCTATTGTATATCAGACCCCTGGGAGGAAGCGATGCAATGAAAGTGCCCCACAGGTGTGAGGTACCCAGAAAAGCAGCAAGTCGACGCGAGGGTCCATAAAGTGTGCTGGAGATTCTTCACTTCGATACCAGCGTTCGCCAAGCAGCCACCAGCCGCATAGGTTTGGACATTCGACAACGGTCCCCACCAGCATGCCTGACAACTACAAGGCCACCCATCCTTGGCAACAGCCGTTACAGTGCGCAAATCCCCCACGCGGCAGCGCTAACTCCTCCATTGCCAACACTTCTGAACCTAAAAGATTGGGTTGAAAAGAAGGTGAAATGAAATGGAAGGGCTAGGGGGATGTAATTATCCTTTCCAGCATCTGTGAAAACCTTAGAAAAAATGCATAGGTCATGAAGATCGCCGAGGGAATCGATCCACGACCTCCCAAATGCAAGCCTCACACGTTAAATTACAGTAACAGAAATTGGAAGTTTTATTTTCAGTCACCAATAAAGACAGAAATTTTACCTTTAGTACCCCTATAAAGAAGGCAGGAGAAGAAGAATAAGCGCGAAGTACAAAAAAGTAAGAAAGAAAGAAAATAAGAAAGACAAAAAGAAGCGAAATAATTTATCTTTCCATATTTTTGATGTATCACTAATATCATGCGTATACACTTAGATTTTTTCCAATAAAAAGGGGAATTCTGCCACAAATCCGGGCTCTACTTATGATCTTCAATAATAATTAGATATTCCTCAATTCCTATTCGGCGCGCAGTGTAGACAAAGTTTAAGAAATTCTTCATATTGAAGGCATTCGTGAAAGAAGTATCAGACTCAAAGATTGTATTTATTTTCTATACATAAAAGCAAACTTCCTTTTGAAAATTTTACCTTCATACCAGCATCCTGTATATTTCTATGTACTGAAACCATCTGGGAAAGTAGTTATCATGATTCACAAGAATTAGAAAAGTTTTCCACCAATATTTGCAAAATAGAGAGTAGACAGTGAAAAGCGTGCTACTGAAATATGTATTCTTTTAATCTTCAGTTTCTGGCTAGAAACTACAGGCAATTCGGATTTTGGTTATTTGGTGGATGTACACAGAACTTTTGTTTTTTTATCACTAGCGAATTTTCTCTAACATGTGTTAAATACTGAAATGAAAATAAGCACTCATTTATTGAATGTCGCGGTTGTAATGAACTACATTGAAAGAATTAAGGATATAAATTTTAAGTTATAACCAGTGTTATATTTCCCGACTATTAAATGTTAATCCATCTCTTGGTTTACAGCTATTGAAATTTAATTCGTATGAAGAGGCCTTCTTAGGTTCAAAAAATATTCAGTCCAAGTATTAATGTATTCGAATGTATATACCTCAAAATTAAAAGTGTTAACATAAAACACTTTAGTAAATAAAAATAATAAAGGCTTTTGATATGGAGAATTGGTTGCGTATGAAAATTGTTTGAATATCGAACATGCACCGGCATCCTGTGTCTGCCCTGTCTTTTTTTTTTTTTTTTTTTTTTTTTTCTTTTTTTTTTTTTTTTTTTTCAGGCTTTCCTCAGTCATAAGTGACAAAACCTGGTGGGCCTGAAGTTATGTTTAGAATGCTTCCCATCCGCATTTGCTTTTCCAATTATATTTTCATTTAATGATCTTCAGTGCACATTTTAAGTGGTGTATACTGTAAGAACGGGGGTTAAAACATTCGCACTACACGTATGTCACTGTTGCACAACTATACAACTAGACTACCTTCCGATTTGTGCCAATAGATAGCAGTACCTGCAGGACCTGCGAGCGAAGAGGCCACCGTAACGAGTTCCAGCTAACTCGCTAGGTAGCGGTAAACTAGTCATTCTTTGTGCTTCCACCTGCTGGCGGGCTTTCAAACTTGCGGCCGGCCTCGGCGGTTGCCTCAAGAGCGAACAAGGACGCTTAGCTAAAGCCTTTCGTAATCCAAGTTTCAACGTTTTCCAAATAATAATTTATACAGCATAATAACATACATTTTACCGACATATCATGCAACTCTGCATTGCTTCGCTACCTGTTGATATGTACATTTATTTAGTTTCTATTTATTTAGTTTTCTCTTTTTATTTTTGCTTAGGCTTTTATGGTTTCTTTTTCTGGTATTGTATATACAATAAACGAATGCATTTATTTCAGGATATGTGGTTCTTAAATAACGGCTAAATTTGCAGAAAAAATTAGGAAAAAGAAGCATAATATATCATGAAATATAGGGAACAGCCTGATGGCGACCGATCTGTAAGTTTACCCAAAACAAAAGTATTCAACCAAGTGTTTAAAATTGTTTTATCACTTATGTCTGCATAAACAAGCAGTGGTTTTATATTAAGAAATATCCGAACACATGGTTTTAAGAACATCAGTAGTTTAAAAACTTGATAAAGCTATTTTCCAAAAAGAGATGTATATAAACAAAAAGAAAGCAGAACAGGAACAAATGAAAACAGAAAGAAAAGAAAGAAAAATGAAAAAGAATTACTGCCACCTAATTATTGCAATTATTGAAAGTAAGTTTGCATTGCAAGGAGAAAAAGCTCATGTGTTGCACTCACATGACTTTCTTTACTCTTGTACTAATCATTCTTACAAACTCTTATTCCTGTATCTTCTTCTTGTTAGTTAAGATGAACATTCGTACAAATTATCTTATTGCTTATTTCCTTGTAGGTGGAAGGGGAATATTAGAATACAGTAGGTTTTGTGCGATAGTCAAATCTTTTAAAGCTTTGAGATCCCGTTGTTTGCGTGGCTAACATATAAAAAATGAACATGTTGCAGTTCACGAAAGTTTTAAGTTTTCCGAAACTGACACAAATAACGAAGAATATCTCCGAAATAGTGCACTCTACAGACATTTATTTGAACATAGATTGCGTGTTTTAGCGATGTCCACATTTTTACTTTCTCTACTGGTAAGTAGGGGAAGTATTGTATTCCACCCAAAAATTCGATGTCGAGATTTCACCGGAAATATATTTCGAGACCCCCTGAATCCAAAAAAAGTATTTTTAGAAGAAGGTCCGTACGCGCGCGCGCGCGCGTGTGTGTGTCTGTCTGTCTGTCTGTCTGTCAGTCAGTCAGTCTTTGGACAGCATAACCCAAAAACGAAAAGTAGGTTAAAAACCAAAGTAAAAATAAACAATGATATTTTATTTCACGAAAGTTTTTTCTCCGAAACTCACTCATAACAAGGAATATCTCCGAAATGGTTCACCCTACAAGAAATTTTATTTGGACATAAATTATGTATTTTAGCGAGATCTACATTTTTACTTTCTCTACTGGTAAGTAGAAGTATTGTATTCCACCCAAAAATTAAATGTCGAGATTTCACCGGAAATATATGTTTTGAGACCCCCTGAATCCAAAAAAAGACATTTTTAGAAAAAGGTCCGTGTGTGTCTGTATGTCTGTGTGTCTGTCTGTGGACAGCATAATGCAAAAACGAAAAGTCCGTTAAAAACCAAAGTTGGTATTTAAGTTTAATGTCTTTCAAGGATGCGACACGAAGATTTTTAAGAAAGTAACCCCACCCTAAACTACCCTTTACATGGAAAAGTTTTCGAAAATTTTGATTTTCTTGAAAATGGCTCTAACGATTTTGATTAAAATGTCATAGGTTTGAGATGTTTTTATGACAAAGGAAATGTATATCTTGACTTTTCTGTCTAATGCCCCTGTAGTCTTATTTACTCTGTACGACTTTTGTATAATTTGTAAACCGTTAGAGATGGATCAAATCAGACTTTAGAAAAAATGTAGATATTGCTAAAATACACAGCTTATGTCTGAATAAATTTTCTTGTAGGGTGAACCATTTTGGAGATATTCCTTGTCATGTGTGTGAGTTTCGGAAAACTTACACTATCGTGAAATAGAACATCGTTGTTCATTTGCTTTGCAAAGCTTTAAAAGATTTCACTATCCCTCAAAGCCAAGGTGATTCATCTAATTTTATTTACTTCCCGTTGAATTATATACGAAGTATATTCCACAATTATCTCTAAAGTTGTACTGTATCCTCCCTTTACTGTAGTTTCGTTAATTCCCCATAAAGAAATTGTGCAAGTATTCACGAAAATGGGCATTAAATATTACCGGAAGTATTATTTCTGATTTCCTTAGGCCTTCCACAATAGTATTTTAGGTTCAGGTTATGGTGTAGAACCTTTAAGTAAATACCTTTCGTGGTGAAAGGAGTATCCTAAAGCTCCTGTGATGTTAGATAATTTGCAGTAAACGCAGTCTAAAACTTACGTTCTCTTTGATCCCCTAATCACTTAAAAGCATACAAGCATATAAGCAGAAACATAACTGGGAAAATGGAGATTTCTCATTCTAAACATACGTTTTGAAAAGGGCATACAATACAGATTTAACTGCCGAGAAAACACAATATTTACTATTATAAGAAAAATCTAATTATTACTTTATTTGCTGTTATGCTATAGTAGACACCTATATATCTAAGTCTTTAAATTCTTTTACATGTATTTTCTGTTTGGTTGTACTCCATGACATTCTCAAAGAAAATACATCTTCGTATGTTTTTATGACAAGCTCGTAGCCTACACACCGCCTGTAAACCTTTATAGTACCTTAGCAAATGGAATAAGTTTATAGAGCCAATGTTTATTGGTAGAAACAATGGGAAATAATAATCAAAGCTGGTTTAGTGCTTGCTAAGATTACTCTGCGCGCGCGTGCACACACACACACACACACACACACACACACACACACACACACACACACACACACACACACACACACACAAACACACATTTTCTCTCCTCATTATATAGTAAAGTAAGGATGCTTCTGTGTAAGCTTTTCTTTGGTGTTTGTAAATTCCAGAAACTGTTTGTTCTAGCATTCTAAAAGTTACCTAACATGTAACCCTTTTTGAGTTAGGCTGTACACAGAGAAGGGGGCATAGGGAGACTTTTTATGCATTTGGTTTAGTTTTAATATCTCAAACGTGTACTTTTATTGAATTCCACACATCAAAATTATGAATGCTAGTAATATCTCCATTATTCTAGGCCAAATTTGCCAAAAATGTGAACATTACGATTTTTTGCTTGTTGCATTTGTGTTATATCTACTTATAGCTTGTACTTTGATGTTACCCAATTGATTTTTTAATATCACCATACCTTTTCTGAGTAGTTTATACCTTTCCAAACGTTTCTTGAATCACAGTTTGTAACTAATTAGCTTAAAGTTTTCAGAACAGTTTCAGGAATAGTGGATTTAATATTTGTTGTCCGCTAGTCGAAAATATTAACTAGTTTACCTGGAATTACTTCCCATATCTCAAATGGAAAAAAAAATGTGATAAACCGCAAGGGAAAAAGGGGCATTTCATATTATCGTATCAAAATGTGATTAATTATAAATACAAAACTAATATTTTAACAACAAATTGACGTAGAGCATTAAAACTCTGCGAGTACTATGTAGCACATGTTTTATGATATAAGCACATGTTAAAAATGTGATGTGTTGCACGCACATGACTTTTTCTACTCTTGTACTAACCATTATTACAAACTCTTATTCTATCGTCTTCGTGTTACTTGAGATAAACATTTGCAGAAATTGTCTTATTGCTTGTTCCCTTGCACGTGCAACGGGAATATGGGAATACGGTAAGCTTTGACGATAGTCAAATCTGTTAGAACTTAAATTCCGTTCTCTTTGCACGGTTAACATATAAAAAATGGAATAGCGATGTTCCGTTTGACAGAAGTGTAAGTTCCTCAAAACATCGAGAGTAAATGGGACTTCATGGGCTGCAGCCAAAAAAAAATCAAGATGTGCATTTAATTTGTCATAAAAATATCTCAAACATATGACATTTTAATGAAAATCGTTAGAGCTATTTTCAAGAAAATAAAAGTTTTCCATGTAAAGGGTAGTTTAGGGTGGAGAAATCTTCTTCAAAATCTTCGTGTCGCATCCTGGAAAGACACCATATAAATACCAACTTTGGTTTTTAACCGACTTTTCGTGCGAATCCATAACTTATTGTTTATAACAATGCAGGTACCATGCATTCAAATACTGTTTATGACTGCTCACTTAATGCAAAAGCAATTCACGTCCATCCTTAGCAGTTTCCATGGAAGATTAAATCTTCGAAAGCGGCATCTCTGTGGAATATTACAGGAACTCATTGGCATAATTAAATCTATGCAATTGGCGGGAAGAATATTACTGGAAATGAAGATGAGTTTTTATTTATGGGCGATATTTAACTGCGGTTTCTGTGCGTCCCATGCTATATGGGGAGTGAGAAACCTCACATGCCGTAAATCTGCGACATAGGTTCACCGGTTTTACTTTCAAGGATTTTTACTCTCAGAAACAGCCATTTTCAGCGACCTTGTGAAGTGGAGGTTAGCATGTTACCCCTAGACCACGACGGATAACAATAAAATTGTAGTGGACTTTGTTCTCATTTGGTACTTGGAAACTCAGACGGTTCCAAGAACTCCACCATAGTGCCTAAATATTGCATTGTAAAGCAAACGTACTTCTTACGATAGGAGTTTACTTTTCCTAATGGTTGTACAAATGCTCCAATGATCGTCCAGTGCAAAAAGTAATATTTTTTGCTTGCCTTTTACTCAAATACAGTATTGACGTAACTATATGGTAGCCTCGTTCATTCTAGTCCCTGGCTATGGCGTCAGCATTTACACTATATTGTGAAGGGTGAAACAAATTTTATGTTTCGTGTTTGAGGTTCAGTGTAATGCCTGACAAAAAAGGAAATTTATACATCTTAGTTGAGTAAGGGTACTTTATTTTCCAATTTTTTGAACCCATACCGCTTGCGTTACATATTTAATGTCCAGAAAAGGCAGAAGCAAAGCAAAACTAAAACATCTTTGATATTTGTGTGCTCAACTTTAGACTGTTTATTCTTGTATTAAAGCATATAGCACTTCGCAGGGTTTTGTAATACTATATATTGAAGTGATCAATCATTTAGAGAAGGCGTTTGGAAAAGCAAATATCAGTTCACAAGTGACCATTAGCGCGAGACCTGTATGTTATTAGAGGATCTTTTAGAATGCAGGCTTCAGTTGTAGAGGGATTTCTGAAGCGATCTTAAGCGATCGAGAGTAAAGCATTAAGTAAATATCTATTTCAAATTTTAATGCGAATATTCTTTTAAATATGTGAAATTTGTACTAAATATTGTGCAATTTACTGTTAGGAAATTAGTAGCCATTACAAGGGAAATGATATCATCTCTGTGGGTACTGGCAGTTTGTGTATCAGTAACTGGTGGAGCTGCAGAAATTTACCATGATTGTGTACTGGCTGTGTATGTGACCAATATTGCTGAGAAAAGTTTTACTTCTGGAGGGCCTGTGTTTATCTCCTTACCTGAACAAACTCTTATCAAAAGAAATAAATTTACTTATCCTAATATCGATTGCGAAATAGCTTTATTGCGAAAGTTGTATTCTGCTGAAAAATGGCCCATAATCTTGAGTAGCCAGAAAGTAACCAATGAAGTTGCTAGGTGCACAATGAGAATAGAAAGCTACGTTATATATGTTTCGAATAACTTTTTGGAACAAATAACACATATTGCATCCTGCCCCTTATGGAATCCCAGAGGTAAATTCGTTTTATTAACACCATCTCCAAAGTCTGGTGAAGATGATATCGTTTATATTTTAAATGTAATTTGGACTTTTAAAGTGGTTAATGTTGTGACTGTAGGTAGAATATGGGGAAGCAGTAATAAGACACGTTTTGGAATTTACACGTGGTTTCCTTACCAACAACCAAAAGCATGTGAACAAGTGTGTGATATAACTTTGCTACATTCATGCAGTGGTAAGGACTGCTTTTCCATCGAAAGAAACGTTTTTCCAGATAAAGTGCCTCAAGATCTTCAAGGATATCCATTTAAAATTATCGCTGAGGAGTTTCCACCATACGCTGAAGGAGAGAGAGTCATAATCAGCGAAGAAAACAAAACCATGGTGGTGTTTGAAACTGGCTGGGAAATACAGATGATGGGATCTTTGGCTGCAGCGCTAAACATAACACCGGAATACCACCTTCCTATTGGAGAATGCAAGAGTCGTGTTTCTCGGCATGACGTGTTTCCATTCTTTCTGTGTTCTGGAGCAGATGCTGCAATGTCCTCCTTGTTGCTTCGTCCAGAAAGAGCCCAGGTTGCAGACGCAACTATGTTCTATGACACCACTTCTATAACCTGGCACGTACCATGTTCCAGGAAGATCGCGCATACGTCCAGTGTTTCTAGAGTCTTTACGCCTTCAACCTTGTGCACTCTGTGCCTGTCCGTTCTAGTAGCAGCTCTATTCTTCACATTTCTTGAAAGGAAGAGAATGACGCCGTTATTGAGACTGTTTGCCACTTCATTTTCAAATGCATGCGCCTCTATTTGGGGGTCATCTATTCCTAGAACTCCCAGAACCAATTCAGTACGACTATTTTTTATTTTCTGGTTATGCTACTGCTTTCATCTTGACATCCTTCTTCAGTCCTTTCTCACAACATATCTTATTGATAGTGGACAACATCAAGCCATCTCAAGCATCAAGGAACTGTTTTCGTCCGATTTGAATTTGCTGATATTAAAAAGCGTAGAAGTCAGTTTTAATGAAATACTAAACAAGCATCCTTCTCTAGTTCGAGGTAGGATCATTCATTGCAGTGGTTTTGTCACATGTGTCGAATACATAGAATCAAATGCTTACAAAGGTAAATTGGCTGTTCTCGCTGGAGAAGTATCAATTCAAGGGATTTCTCGTAGAGATAAAGGAAACTATGTTCTTTGTCCTTTAAGGGGAGGGACTTTATACAAAATGGCGAGTGTGATCTACCTAGCTAAAGGAAGTCCTTTACTGGAACACATTAATGCTATCATAGCCATGTTTACTGAAGGAGGTTTGATTGAACACTGGAGAAAGATGACCAAGACCCAGGAAATTGTGGATGATGGCTTGGGAATTTTGAATAACTATTCTCGTTTAGGCGTGCATCACCTACAAGCAGCATTTCTCATTCTATTAAGAGGTTTAGCAGCATCTTTGGGGGTGTTCCTTTTGGAGCTTATGTGCATGTATTATACTAAAATGTTTACAGTTCCATAATAGGGCCCTATGGCGTAAAACTTTGAGTGTAATCATAGGTTTTACTTCCTTTATGCACGAGTGTAACGTTGAACGACCAAAGCACGCTATGTACTCTTATGCACCTTTTTATACTTACAAAAGGTATTTGTTTTCTCATTTCTTATTGCTTAAGGAATATAAAAGCTGAATATGCCTATTATGCTCAATATTTTTCACCTTATAGTACAAATAATTACACTGTTTATTTAGGATTAATGAGCCAGGTATACAATAAATTTCAAATTTTGAACACGGCTGTAAATTTAATGAAAATACTAAACCAGGTCTAGAAAACAGTACTCTCAAGGCGTCTAGCCATTCCCCTACTCCCTTCCTCATTGTGATCAACAAAGCGTAGTGACTGATTCATTTTTGGAGTTGCAGTAGTGTGTGCTGGAGTGTTTCTCAAAACAAGCAGTAATGGTAACGCCTTCAACTTCAGCCTTCCTCAGCTAATGAGAAAACAATTTTATCTTTGTTCTGAAGCACAACAAAACCGCTTGCCTAACATGTCCGCGAAACTGTAATTTGCTACACACTTCAATATCAAAATACTTTGTATCCAAGCATAAATATTCACATGGATGTGGTAAATTATCGGGAGTAGATAGATAACAGACCGCCTCCGTAGCGCAGTTGGTAGTGCGCTTGCCTCTGACACGGAAGGCCCGGATTCGAACCCCGGTACCAGCATAGGGATTTTTTCCCCACTGGGAGGTCTGGCAAGGAGTGCACTCAGCCTCGTTAGGTCCCGGGGGGACCAATTGAGGAGCTACTTGATGGAGAAGTAGTGGCCCCAGGTAACGAAGGCTGCATAACTGGCCGGGAGAGCTCGGGGGGGGGCGCTGACCACGTCCCACCCTCCAGTACTGCACCCCACCAATGACGCCTGTAGTGGGCAGAGGTGGGGGCCCAGCGGCTGGGTGGCAAGCCAAGGCCCTTCCTGAGCTATAGCACTAGGGGTTTAGTTTAATCTTAGACAGATAACAGCCTATCGATGAACTGAAGGGAAAAGTAAAACAGTCAAGATGATGCATGTTCGTCTGTTGCAAATATCAACTGCAGAATTGGAAGGAACATAGGAACATTGCTGGGCCATTGGAACCTTTTTAAAAGATGAATGTGAGAAGAAATGTCAAACATGGAGCTCAACGTTTGCAAACTTGTGGAAAATAAAAAAATCTCTACGAGCAAAACAGAGTAAATGTATAGGAAGAACTGCCAAGAAACAGGATATTTGTGTTATATTTTCATTACTTGTAATTATACTGCAATTGTAATCTTTAGTAAAACGTTTTGTTACGTAAAAGCTGAAACAGCATGTTTTCTTCAAATAATTATAATAAATCTAATACAGAAATAAAATAAGTAACATTTTGTTTCACTAAAGGGTAGGGAACATCGCCTTCACACAATGTATGTTTGTAACGGCTGATCCAAAAGACTATGAACCGGCTGCGCTGTGTTCTATGTGTACGCGTCCTCGGCGCTCGTCGCCGACTGCCTCTGTCATCTCCAGAAAATTACTCGTATGTATTTATATATATAGGTTTTTGACGTGTATTATTTATTCTTGAAGTACCGTTAATAACCTTCTTCAAGGCTGAGTAGCCGAGTGGTTAGACCATTCTCACCAAAGTGGCCCGGCTTCCATCCCAGGCAACCGCATGTGGGATTCGTGGTGGACGAAGCGGCGAAGCTGAGGCGGGTTTCCTCCGGGTTCTCCGGTTCCCCCCCCCCCCCTCCCCTCCGCCATCTCGTTCCACCAGTGCTCCATCTTCATTCCATGTATCATTAGTGTCACAGCATGCAGAGCCGTAGCAGTAAAAGCGGGCCTTAAACACCACCAAAAAAAACCTTGTTCAAATTTGTCTTTTCTTTTTATTTTAGTCTTTTGATAAACTTATTTTCACCAATGTCCCTTATAGTTTCCATTTCCACAAATTCAAATTATTTTCAATTACCCATTTCATTTTAACATTATTTCGCACCTCCTCATTTTTTTCCCTACGTTTCATGATCGTTTGCTAACAACTTCATACACCTCATTGATCCACTTTCCCTTTATCTCTTTTTCATTTCCACTTCCTCTCCTCATTTCACCTTCGCTTGTTATAATATATAGTTGACTTTATCTCTAAACCTTTATCTCCATCCTTCCTACCACACATAATTACAGTTAACTGAATCACTTGTTCTTTCTTGTCACACGGCGCGGGGAACCATTTTCCTCTTTTTATTTTCTTTTTTTCTATTTCCTTTATATTAACACATTCTGACTAACACCCACTTTCGCGAAATATTATCTTTCCAAATGTGTGCTTGTCTTTCCTGTTTGCCCTTCCATTCCATTCTACCCAAGTACTAACACCTGTTTATCTTCCCATTTCATCTGCTCATACACCATATCTTCTTGGTTATTCGGTTTATTTCCACTTAACTTTGAAATTGCCTCATTGTTGAAAACTTTTTGCAAAATTGTAATTCGCGTAGTTATTGGCGCGTATACTTTGAAAATGGTATGGGTAAATTTTCCACAAGGGTGATTTTAATGAAAATACAGAAATTAATCGCTTCATTTGCTTCCGTGGAAAATACGCCCTGTTAAAATGTGTTACTGTAAATTTGGAAAGTAAATATGACCTCCAAATGCTCCCTTTTACTGAAGCCATTCGTATGCTGCTATGTCTGTGCAGAGGTGTATAAAGGTAAAATACTTTTTTCCCCTCACATAATTACATTGAAGTTCCAATTAAAAACTAAACAAATATTTGCCGAGATCGATGTTTAGCGCAGCGCTATCAGAGCGGGATGACGTCAGCAATAACACCAGCACGGGGGTGGGATGGGAGGATTCCCTTGAACTTGAACCTCAGCTCCATCGTCTCCCTTGGCAACAGGTGATTTACGTGAGCTTCGTTACCCTGGTAACAGGGCATGAAAATGGCGGAATTTCCTCTACTCATATCATTACGACCGATGAGAAACCTTAGAGGAGTCCAAATAATGGTGTCCCTATGATGACGTAATATTTTAATTTTTGTACTTTAAAAGAAATTTACTGTTACGTATGTGTATTTCATAATTCTATACAGGCTTTCGTAAATAACGAAACTATCATCATTAATATCATCGTCATCATCAACAACACGTTGGGCCATCCTGGCCTGTTTCGGCTTAGAGTAGATCATCTTTCCAGCGATGTTTTTGTCTTTTAATATTACGGTTTATATCCTACAACTATTTTAGTTATTATACTACTCAACAGAGTTCTTCATTTAAAACCTAACGGGCTCATGGCATTTCACGTGTGCGCGATTGGGGTGCCACAGCCGGCTTTCCTCCTGCATAAACTCAGCGCGTAAAGCCTGTATAGAAGATGCTGGAAATGTCGTCCATCCACAGCTAAACAAGCATTATATGGGGAGAAACATTCTGATTCATTTCTATTGTTGTTTTTGAGTTCGTTCAATGTTTTTGTCTAAAACTAAAACTGCATACAGGTGTCCATGCTTTAAAATAAGGTGACCCAGTACCACGAATACATTATTGTGAGTGGTTTATTTCATCAGTGAATGACGGTTTAATTGATCCACGGCTTCTGCTCTTTTCCGATGAGGCGTGTCAACACTCATAAATAACAGTCGCTACTGGGCCTCTGAAAATCCACGTCGCGTTCAAGAAATCCCTCATTATGACCGATTATGCGTCTAGCGCTAACAGCACGCCAAAGTACTGAGTTCAATCCAAATATCACCTTTTGGTTAGAATACAAAACTACAAAACCCTTTGACATTCACATAACTTTCTCTTCTTATTATTGTTTTGCTGCATAGCTTCTACAAACTCTTCAGACAAATGATTATTTTTCTACCTTCTTCATGGTAATGAACATAATAGTTTCATTGGAGAGTTCATAACAGATACAAGAAGAATTCAGGAAACCAAAGTGACAGCCAATTATTAAAAAAACGGCTCTCTATATACTGATTTTGAAATCTCATACAATTTGCGTTATAAGAAACAACTGAATGGTGATAGCATTTCAATAAATGGCCAACCATTGAAAAATTGAAATCAATAACAACTGTTGCCCCGTAAATGCTCTAATGCTACAACACATTTGTTTGAAATAATTGTATCTTAAAAGGGTGTACATAATTTGTGTACCAAAGTTTTGCCCATACATTACGCTTCATCATTTATAGCGAAATAAACAAATCCCTTCCAACGGAGAGGACTTCACGAGCAATTCTATGAAAATTTAATATTTATAGGTACATTTTACCTACCTTGTAAATATTTTAATATATACATGGCATTTTAATCCAAGTTCTTAGAGCTATTTTTGAAAAAAACCAAAAAATAACCAAAAAAAGTGTTGCTTGTAAAGGGGAGCTTGGGAAAGGGAGATTTTTTAAAAAATTTTTGGAGGTACAGAAGAACAGCACTATTTCTCTAAAAACGCTTTCTTTTGGATTCATGAGACTACAAAACATATAGATCCGGTGAAATCTCGTTACCCAATGTTATGATGGAAAGAGAAACGAATCTTGTCAGGGAGGAGCCCTTGAAGACGGGGCAGGGCACTAATATCTAAAGTACCTATCCCTTAGACAAGCTGAAAGTAAACACCAAGTTTGCTATTTCAGTGATCTTTCGTTTTTGAGTTATATTTTACACACACACGCGCGCGCACGCACGCACGCACACACGCACACACGCACACAAACGCATACAGACACGCATTCGGATCTTCTAAAATGCTTTTTATGGGATTCCAGAGACCTGGAAACGTAGGTATACCAATTTCCAGTGAAATCTCAGCATAGCATTTTTGGGTAGAATGCCATAGCTGTCTACTTACTATGTATGTGGCCGAGAAAGTAAAATGGTTCCCTGACTATGAGATTAAATAATCATGAGATAATCATTGTCTTAGGTAAATATTTTCCCTTCATGGGAACGTCAGTAGTACGGTTTTGTTTTTAAATCATATTTACATAAATATAATTATGATGATGCTAGTAATAATAATAATAATAATAATAATAATAATAATAATAATAATAATAATAATAATAATAATAATAATAATAATAATAATAATAATAATAATAATAATAATAATAATAATAATAATAATAATAATAATAATAATAATAATAATAATAATAATAATAATAATAATAATAATAATAATAATAATAATAATAATAATAATAATAGTAATAGTAATAGTAATAGTAATAGTAATAGTAATAATAATAATAATAATAATAGTAATAATAGTAATTGTAACAACAACAATAATAATGATGATGATAATGATGATGATAACAATAATAACAATAATAACAATAATAATAATAATAATAATAATAATAATAATAATAATAATAATAATAATAATAATAATAATAATGATAATAATAATAATAATAATAATAATAATAATAATAATAATAATAATAATAATAATAATAATCACAAGAACAAGAACAGTAACAGCCAGAGCCAGAGCCAGAGCCAGAACGAATAATTAACGAATAATTAACGAATAATTAACAATTATAACGAATAATTAACGATTATAACAAATAATTAACGATTATAACGAATAATTAAGGAATAATTAACGATTATAACGAATAATTAAGGAATAATTAACGATTATAACGAATAATTAACCATTATAACGAATAATTAACCATTATGACGAATAATTAACCATTATAACCATTAATTGATAATAATTGATGATAATAATAACAACCTAAACAGAAATAAAGTTTGACACCACGATTTGTAGCGCACAATTTTAAAAGAAAAACATATTTCTTTCGCAGAGATCTTGTACCATCCTGTTCATCCAAATTATGTTATATAGTCCATTTTAATATCCTCCTTCTTCTTCCTTTTCAAGGACTGGGTTTATCCCTTTCCGCACCAACTTTGTTAAGTTGTGAATATTCCCGCAAAGATTTCTGAGTTGGTCAAACCACTTTACGACAAGTAGGGAGGCGAGCACTTTCAACAAATAAATGTATTCTATCTTGTATCTGTGTGTCTGTCTGTTTATCTGTTTCTCTGCCTGTCTGCCTCTCTGACTATCTCTCTTTCCATCTGCCTATCAGAAGGTTTTCATCCTATATATTTTGCTATGAATCGTATTGCATTCACATGGTTTTCTCTACTCACTTTTCTTTAACATTCTCATGTCTTTCTCCACTCATTTTCCTGCAAACAATCATACAATGTTCTATATGATTGAAATAGAAATCCATTGTAAATAAATATAAATAGCAATTGCTTGAGTATTACATTTTGGAAGATGAAATCAAATTTATCTAGATTGTATAGTGAATGTTCCAAACATACCATGTCTTTATGTCACGGTTTTCTATGCTCTCTTTTCGTCCTGTAGTTTTTGCGGTTGTTCAACAGTACTTTTGTGTATTGTTTTTTCCGATGATTTGCTTATTTATTTATTTACTTATTTTATTTATTCTTTTGTTCTTCATAGAGTGCTAAGGGTTTTAGTTAATTTGTTAAAGCGTATTAAATAATATTTTTTAAATGTTTCCAAAGAAACACAACGCTATTGGGCAAGTGCAACCTAAGCCTAAAAATTGTAGGGATGAATTGTCAAGTTCAGCTAATAAATAAATATATAAGGTAAATCTACAAATAAATAGTGTCATCCAGCCATCCAGCCATCACCCGTTGGCTGACCATTTTTTACTGATTAGCTTACAATAAGCTACTGGCACATGAGATAAGGTTAGTTATTAGCTGCTTTGAATTTGTGACATAACATGTTATGAGTAAACTGATATTGATGTTACATATTTATTTTGTAAGACCCTAAGTGAGCCCTAGTGTCTTAGCTTCTGTTGCACGGTAAGGAAGAAGATAGGTGAATGTTCTTCTACATCCAAGATAATCCAAGTAAGTTTATTATATATTTATTATGTTTTGCTACCTAAACCTACATCTTGCCTTGATATTCTCTAATCCCTACCAATCAATTCAATGCATAGGTAAATTAAACGAGGGGTGGTCATCTACTAGCATGTCACTTTTATGCACAAAGCCAGAGGCTGACCGGGTGGTCAGGTACTGGGAATTTTCAACAATGTGTAGATTTAAATTAAAATTCTTATAAAATATTACAATCGATCAAAATGTACCAAAGGTATTGGCAAATATCATCTGGAACCAGTAGATGACTATATTGGCCTGGTGAGCCATTAGGTAGACCATGGGCAAATAATTCTAAAATTAACTAAGATTTGAATTTTTTTTTTCGTTACAAATGCTTATACAAAATATGTTCCTTTTAGAAACCAGCTAACGTTCACTGCCACAGAAGCAGAGTCCAGAGCCAACAGAAAATGTTAAAAATTATCGTTTGGTTAACTTTCAGTTCCCTGGTTATAAGTTTTTTGACCTTAACTTAAAATAAACCAAAATGGGATTTTATGTGTTACCTTTTGTGAACTTCATGAAGTCCTTTGTTTTTACATTCTCTACTGGTAAGTAGGGAAGGTATTGTATTCCACCCAAAAATTAGATGCGGTCCGTGTGTGTCTGTATGTCTGTCTGTGTATCAGTCTGTGTGTCAGTCTGTCTGTCAGTGTGTCAGTCTCAGAACGAAAAGTTGGTTAAAAACCAAAGTTGGTATTTAAGTTTAATGTCTTTCAAGGATGCGACACGAAGATTTTGAAGAAAATAGCTCCAATCTAAACTACCCTTTACATTGAAAATTTTTCGAAAATTTTGATTTTCTTGAAAATAGCTCTAACGATTTTGATTAAAATATCATATGTTTGAGATATTTTTTATGACAAATGAAATGTATATCTTGAATTTTCTGGCTCTAGCCCCTGTAGTCATATTTACTCTGGACGACTTTTGCATAACTCGTAAACCGTTAGAGATAGACCAAATCATACTGTACAAAAATGTAGATCTTGCTAAAATACACAATTTATGTCTCAATAAATTTTCTTGTAGGGTGAACCATTTCGGAGATATTCCTTGTTATGTGTGTGAGTTTCGGAAAACTTAGAACTTTCGTGAAATGGATCATCGTTGTTCATTTTTTATATGTTAATTGTACAAAGACTATCGCACAAAGCCTACTGTATTCTAACATTCCCCTTGCACCTACAAGGAAATAAGCAATAAGATAATTTGTACAAATGTTTATTTTAACTAACACGAAGAAGATATAGGAATAAGAGTTTGTAAGAATGGTTAGTACAAGAGTAGAGAAAGTCATGTGAGTGCAACACATCAGATTTTTTCTTTTGTTCCCCAAATGTTATATTTTTATGCCAGAAAAATAGATGGACAAAAGTGACTTTTTGTAATGTTTCAGATTCTTGATGCTTTATTTTGTAGACTAGGCTTATGTTTCTTTCTGTTCATTGTTGCAGTATTTTTAGTTTAGGAGAATAAAATACTACAAATTCAAAAAAAATGAATACCTAATCTGTTTAATTTTCTCATCTCAGCTACTGGGCATATTTACAAAAACTGGTTTCTAATTTTTTCCTTCAAATTCGGCTAAAATTACACTACGACATTCTTCTGCCAAGCATATTAAAAAACAAAGTGTTCATGATATTGTTAAATATTGTTAATTTTCTAAAAAAATTTCCTTAAGTGGTCAACCACTGGCTCGATGACCCTATGTATGAAACAAAATGAAGTTAGCTATTACTTAGGGGTCACGCTGGCCTATGTGCTGTGTAATGACCATGTATGTACTTAAACCTGTACTCCATGTATTTTTAGTGGTACACACTCGAGAGCATGAAATAAACAATGGCTACTTTATTGGCAGTTATCAAGGTACTCCATTTTCCAATGCTTTGGGCTCATCGATGTACATGAAGTAAAAAGGTATTCTGTATTTAAGAAACTTTTGCAAAGTAGGAAGAAAAGGAGAAAATCTCCGAGTCGAAGAAATTCACTTTATCTGAGGGAAACTTGTCATGCTGTCCTTGGCACAGGGGTTGCTGTGTCTGCGTGGGTAGATCGGCACCATAACCTAACCTGACCTGGGCCGCAAGTGCGTGACGCAATCATCGAAGGTCGGCTTGCGCTGACGTCAGAGCGTGACCTAGTTCCTCGCACATGCGCCGCAAACTAACCACGCGCAAAGTGAGGTGGGGAATCGAGGTAACGTTAGAATTTGTCCAGAACCTGAGAGAACGGCAGAGCTGCGGGGGCGAGATCGCAGCGGATTCCAACCTGGACCGATTCGCATCAAATAAATTAATTTCTGCTGGTTCCTACAAATATAAATTTCAGCTCTATAATTTAATTTTGAAGACTATTAGAAGTACAACTGTTAAAAGTGATTTTATTTTGCTTGTTGGGCTGGTATTCTTGACCTTTAACATGAATAGGTACTATTATGGTAGACTCAAAATTTAATGTCGACTGATACCTGACCATTACTGTTGTCTTTCCCGTTGTGAACAAAAAATTGTGGACGCAAATTATATTTATATCACAGGCTTTACAGTGATTTCACAGCATGTTTAACTACGCAACACCGCAAGGTCTGGTAAGCTTCTGATTGGATGTTGTGTTGGGCCACTCGCCATTAAATTTTGTACCAGCCATAGCACAGTTTCTCTAAAGTTATAGTCGGATCATGCTTCAAAGAATGTACGTATATATTGAGAAGAGTGAATTGAGAATCCACATATGAAGCGAGTCTTATCTATTTTTGTAAGTTCTTCGATGTAATAAAGCTGACAAAGAAGAAAATCTTAGATCATAAATGATGAGCATAAAAGGAATAATTTCGTTCCACTTGAAAGTTTAGCAAAATGGGAGACAGTAACATCGCGCGGAAGGTTTGCAAAATAAAGCGATTGACTTTTGTTTATCAGCTTAAACATTGTGGTAACTTTCAATTTTTAAATAACATGGTATACATTGGTTGTTTGTCTTCCTCAGATCTTACAGGAAGGATGTTCGTAACGGTGAGTGGTTAGTTCATTTTGAACACGGGCTCAAATGCCTCGTAATCGACGGGCCCTTAAAAACCCTACTCACTCACTCACTCACTCACTCACTCACTCACTCACTCACTCACTCACTCACTCACTCACTCACTCACTCACTCACTCACTCACTCACTCACTCACTCACTCACTCACTCACTCACTCACTCACTCACTCACTCACTCACTCACTCACTCACTCACTCACTCACTCACTCACTCACTCACTCACTCACTCACTCACTCACTCACTCACTCACTCACTCACTCACTCACTCACTCACTCACTCACTCACTCACTCACTCACTCACTCACTCACTCACTCACTCACTCACTCACTCACTCACTCACTCACTCACTCACTCTCTCAAACTAGCAGAATCGTATTCCTGTTATTGAAATAAGTGCATAGATTTTATTTTCCACACTTTCCCACTGTTTATCACTTTCTTCATCTCTACCAATCAAGGCGATGCCGCATGGTAAAGTGTGAGACTTGCATTCAGTAAGTCCTGGGTTGGATTCCCGGTGATGATCCGCTCTGACACACGGGTCGAATTCTGGAGTGACTGGTTCTCTACCCGATTTTCCTGTAGCTAATTTCCTCCATTGTCATCTGTTTCAGAGGTGTACAACGAGGCGACAGTGTTTCGGCTGGTGGAGGCGCGGTTTCTTTCTGGTGTCGGTCGGAACTGCTGTTCCGAAGCGTCGTTTCGGGAGACCCCGGCTACTAGGGTCTTGTGAACGAGCTGGGTTGCATTGGATGGTTTCAAAGTGGAAAAATGAGAAACCCCGCCCATGCTAACATACGTCGTCTCCCGAAACTGCTCACCCTTCGGGTCTCTCCCTTCTTCCTTCCTCCCAGGGGTCACGATTGAAGCACAAAGTGCCCGTTGGCCTACGTAGGGTGCTCTGCCACAATTGCGGGATTTCTTCCGTTAGTATGTACCTTTTAGGTTTTTTCCCGTTCTCTATTTCACTCTTCCTATTTCTCCGTCCCTCTCCTTTTCTTTCCACTCATTGTCCCTTTCTCTCCTCGCTTCCTCTCCAATTTCTGCATTATCATCTGCTTTAAAGCCCACTTTTATTACATGTGGCACCGCAGGTGGTGACATTGATGAAGATGGAGCACCGATGGAAGGAGATGGTGGGAGGAAGCCCACCACTGTGCCGCTTTCTCCACTACAAATCTCATAGGCTCAACTGTTATCTGACCCGGACCACTTTGGTGAGAGGTGAATGGTCTGACCACTCGGCCATGGTTCGGCCTATCACCTGCTGGCATGCCGTTGTAGTACAAAATAGTATTTCAATAATGAAAGTACATTTGGAACCAGAGGTACAAGTGGTTGTTGTCTCCATTCGCCAATTCTCGTCACATCACCCCACCAAGCTTACCCATCTCCCATGACGTCACGGTTGTTGGTGGCGTCGCCGCTGTCAAATAGAAGCAACATCACGGTACGCTTAGAGAAATAAAGGGGTCTAAGTGAGTTTTGAAATCTCAAACGCTCAAGTTTGTTAGTCAAAGCATAATCCCAAAATTAAACTCCGTTATTCAAAATATAGTATTTACCTTTCCTAGATCACTGGAGAGACCATTTCTCTTTTTCTTGCCCTTCATTGTGTGCTTCACTTGCTGAATATTCCACCATCAGCTGCAAGAATACAGTTGTTAAAATTAAAAGAGAGTATGTAGTCAGTTTTTAATTGTAGCTATTACTGAATTTAAAAATTGGGTATGTCAGTGCTATGTCAAAGAAAGTAATTTCCATGTGCATTTATGAGAAGTCAAGAATTCGAGATTAAAATATTTTCATTTAGTATTTTCTTGCTTACATACATACTATCCAATATATAGTTACTAAGTAATAAACTAGTAAAACTTAGGCTTTTATTCTGAATTTTACCTAATTTAATCTTAGTTTAACAACATAAAAAAGCAATCAGTTATATAAAATTCACATTGCGACTTTGTCCAGTTCTTAAGTGTCACTTCACTCGGTTCTCACGGTATTTTGATCTTGTTCAACTTTCTCTGGGACTTCATTTAGTTCACTGTCACTTCACTAATGTAGACTAGTTCAATTTTTCCTGTCAGTTCACTTTCTTCGCGACATAGTCGCATATTGTACTGCGCACGACACAGTCTCTTCTTCGGAACACTTAGGAGAACGCACTCACTAACTCATTGGCCGGCTCACTGACTTACTGAATTTATAATTTTTAAATGCTCACCTAAGGAGGTAAAAATGAACCTGGTGGTGATAGTCTGGCATGCAGAGACATGTTTCTATTTCGCCTCTCTCGTGCAGTTAGTAATCTAACATGCAAGGAGCGTTGCTATTTGTTAATGAGAAAGTTAACCGGGCCCCGCATAAGCAACCCGGTTAATCTTGCAATGGGTGTTGCATGGTATGCGATGCCACGAGCGCATGAAAAGATGAGATCCCAGGCTGCAACCATGAACAAGTCCTGAGAGTAGTCAGAGCGATTTGTGGTGACGCTGTAAAAAGTGTTTGTGGCTTTCTTATTATGTTAATGACATTATTAATATTCATGTTGCGTGCACTTTTAATATTTACGTGAGATTAGCATGCATTGAGTTTTGTGGTGAAATGGTGGAAGCGATGATTTATTATTTTTTACATAGTCTCCTCAATGGGAGTCTGAAATTTATCACGCAAGAACATTCGCTTGTATAACCGCTGGAAACCCCACACAGGTAGAATGTTCTGGAAGAGGGAAAAGGAGAAACTCCCAGAAGATTCGGATTATCTGACAACGGTGCTTTGGATGGTTATGTTGGACGGAAGCGCTACTTATCTCTTCGATTGTCCGGCGTCGACCTCCTGATAACCTTTGTCAGCTGCGTCACAATATGCTAGTTTGTTTTCTTATATAATAGACAAAAAAATTAAAGGGATTATTTTAAAATGTCGTTATGGAATACATGCTTGAGAGAAGATACAAAATATTATTCTTGATTCTTAAAATTAACTTTTTCCTTTTATAATTAGAGAGGAAAATAATATTAGATAGTATTTAGGCTACATATTTGATAACATTTGTCACAAATAATGGCGTCAGACAGTCGAATGATACCTATGTGGACTATTTCATAAATAAAATATAATTAAAATACTAAATCGCAAAGATTGAACCCAAAGATGTTGAATTCTATATAAATAGCCAAAAATATATACATTTGGATTAGTTAGTTCGACTTACTGCCAACTGAGGAAAACGAAACCCAAAAAGTACAAGTATTTCAAGCTTTTATTGTTGGTGCAACAGAAAACCAGTTTATAACGTAATAAATCTCACTTTATTTTATATTAACAAATAATCTTTCTCCTGAAAAATGCATTAATTATTAATAGAGCAACTGCTAAATTGAAATGGAATGCAATTTTGATTGTTAGTCGATTGTAATGTGTAATCACTTCTTTTTCAGCGATTTATGCAATACAGTTGGTGACACTGAGTAAACAAATGATTGATCTAGTTATAATTTGTTAAAAACAAAAGAATGAGCTGACGATAATTCGTATATGATAATTTAAGGCCTCTATGTACGAAATAGTCTCAACAATTTGCCAGTGAACTTAGGTGTAATGAATGGATGAATCAAAGCTCTCTAGCAGATGTTCTAATGGGATTCGAGTTAGAAGTGCTAGATGTTTGCAGATACGACCATATTACAATTATCTTCCACTAATCTGATTTTGAAACTCATTCTTTCTTTTTCCTCTACTTAAAAACTAAAATTTGGAGGGTATACCAAAACCACAGAACTAGCAAGTAAATGTTAGCGTCTTTTAAGTTCTGTATTTTTTAGAGCTTTTCATATATAATTTTAATGGTTTATCTTCCCACGACTTCTAACACCACTTTATGGTATAACAAGAAAACTATAATATCGTGATTACAGAGTAAAGACCGAAATATATACGTATAACGATAGCGAATTCATTAAAGAAGAGAGGAAAACATTTTTTATACTCCAGTTTCTAGCGATATTCCATAAATCTGGTAAGTTTTTGCCGTAAATAAGCTTATTTTAAGAAATTTTCTATGTATTCAACAACGATACATAAATCTAAACTGGCATCTTGTGGACTGACGTGGAAGTGCTGCAATAAAACTGTCAGTTATAGAATGGTCATCCATCATTTCGCCTTATCCGCCGCCAGGTATACTCCTTTGGAAGGAATTGCTCCTTCTATCGGGAAGTGCTTAGCGGATATCTCTCTATCTCTCTTAAAAAACACCCAAGTTTTCTTTTCAACTTTTGATTACTGTATTTTATTCTGCTACAGCGAGGTCTTGAAATAATTATTTAGAAAGGATTATTGCTTTCTCTGCTACTTAACTATAGTGGGTAGGGGAGGTATGGGATTTCAAACAAAACTTTGATATCAAAAGTTTACTGGAAATACACGTATTAGGTTCCCCAGAATCGAAAAACAAAAGACAAATTATAAAAACCTACGCATGCGCGTGTGTGTGACTGTACCTGTCTTTCTATCTGAATGTGTGTTTCTTGTCTGTCTTTCTGTCCAAGTGTGTTTGTGTGTGTGAGTGGGTGTGTATGTGTGTGCGTGTTTGCCTGTGCCTGTCTTTCTGTCAGAAAGTGTGTGTATTTGTGCTGTCTTTCTGGTTGTGTGTGCGTGTCTGCTTGTCTTTCTGAGCGCGCGCATGTGTGTGTGTGTGTGTGTGTGTGTGTGTGTGTGTGAGAGAGAGAGAGAGAGAGAGAGAGAGAGAGAGAGAGAGAGTGTATGTGTGTGTGTGTGTGTGTAGTGTCTGCGCGCATGTCTATGCTGCCTCATGTAGGAAGTAGAGGAAGTGCAAGTGTAAATATCTTAAATCACGCAATTATTGAAATAAATTTGTTTGTAGCTCTAATCTTTTCCAGAATATTCTTTGTTATTAGTTTTAATTTTCAAACTCATTTTTTTTTCAAGCAGTTAATCTGTTTTTCTCGTGCTCAAGCAAAGAGTTTGGGATATAAAATCCATTTCATAACCATTACCTTTTTGAAAACTTGGCTAACAATTTAGCTTATATGCTTGTTCTACCCTCAATGAAATATGTAAATGAGTAATAAACATATCTCAATTAATAAGGAGGATATAGATGAATACACCCTTGTAGAAATGTGAGTAGAGAAAGTAACATGAATGCAATAAATTGCGATTTTTTTATGTTCATTTTGCCTCCCTTTTGTTTACAGTATACTTAAAGTAGAGGAAATTATATATTTGGCCCAGAAAGTCGATGTAGAGATTTTATCGTAAACAGATGCTTCCGAAGTATAAAAAAACAAATTTGACGTGTTGCAAACACTTGACTTTCTCTGCTCTTGTGCTAACTACTCTTCCAAACCCTTATTCCTCTTTCTTTTTCATATTCATAAGTTACCTTATTGCTAATTTTCTTGCATATATATGGGAAATATGGGAATACACTAGGCTTTGATGGAATCAAATCTTTTAAAGCTGGTCACTATATGAAGGCTTTGAAATTCCGTTCTCTTTGCACGGCCAAGATATAAAAAGACTGAATAACGACCGTCCCTTTGAGAAAAGTTTAAATATTCCAAAACTCACAAAAATAACTAGGAATATCTCTGAAATGGCCCACTCCACAAAAAAGACAAACATGCATTTGAACATAATGCTTGTGTTTTAAGGGGATCTACATTTTTGTACAGTAAGATTTGGTCTATCTCTTATGGTTTACCAGTTATGCAATGGTCATCAAGTTCAAGCAGGACTGCATAGGCTATAGTAAGAAAATTCAAAATATACATTTCGTTTGGCATAAAAATATCTTAAACTTATGGCATTTTAATCAAAATCATTAGCTATTTTTAAGAAAATCAAATTTTTTGAAAATAATTCCATGTAAAGGGTAGTTTAGAATGAAGCAATTTTCTTGAAAATCTTCGTGTCGCATTCTTGAAACACATTAAACTTAAATACCAACTTTGGTTTTTAACTGACTTTTCGTTTTTGAGTTATGCTGTCCACAGACTGACACACACACACACATACACACACACACAAACACACACAAACACAAACACATACGCGCGCGGGCATTGACCTTTTTCTAAAAATGCTTTTTTTTGCACTCAAAGGGACGTATATTTCCGGGGAAATCTCGATATCGAATTTTTGGGCCGAATAAAATATAATACTGCCCCTAATTACTGTACATAGAAGAGAAACTAAATATTCTTTTGGGTGTAGCGAGTGTCAAAATTGTACTTGCATTCGACAAAAAACTTTTTATTGGAATACAGTGATTCTCTTATGCAGCACACATAGAAATCAGAGAAAGTAAAAATGTAAATATCATAGAAACACTTCATGTAAAATAAAATTGGGGCCGCAACCGTTTCCAAGATATTCTCTCTTATTGGTCAGAATTATCAAACATATCACTTTCAAATAGTTAATCACTCGTGTTCATTCAGAGGGCAAAGAAATTCAAAGCCATCCCATAGCCATCCGCTTTTTGAAAATTTGATCATCGAGTTAGCTAATTATATTCTTGTTATATCTTTAACGAAATGCGTAAATTCGTAATGAACATTTATCTTGATTAGCAAGGAGGATATAGATGAATGCGCTGTTTTAAGAGTAGTCCATGGAAGTGTGGGTAGAGAAGGTAATATGAATGCAGTAAATCACGATCTATTCTGATTCGTTCTGTTTTCTTTTTGTTTACCTCATACTTAGCGTAGAAGTGTTACCTACCCTTGGATCAAAAAGTCGACTTGAGATTTTTTCATAGACACTTCCGAAGTACGAAACAAAACAAAAAATAGGTTTAAAAATTTAAACCACTTGGGGTGTGTAAGGCGATTAAAAAAAAAAAAAAAAAAAAAAAAAAAAAAAGGAAATATATAAATACCTGATTTTCTTCATGCACACATTTCTTTTTAGACGATTTCTCATTTAAATATCGCCTATATGAAATAATTTTCATTTTCTTTTATTTTCTCAAAATGACTGCGGCCGTTTTATTTAAACATATCTCCAAATTATCTTCATGCCAAATAAAGTTATCAAATAAGCTCATATTGAATTTTATACAAATGGTAAACGATAAGTGAAACACAAAAACCATTGGGGAAACAAGTCTAACTTAATTTCAAATAAAGCGTTTATCGAAATACTCGGTGTTTTTCATTCAATTTTACAATGTTTTACACCTGCTTTTGGTGCATAAAATGTATTTTGCGTGCCTCAAATTCTGAAATCTGCAAAAGAGAAGAATTACATGTTGGACAAATATTATTTACCATATATATTTATGTTCAAAATGCGACAAAATTATGTTGATAATTGCAAAAATTCATTGTATTAACATCTTGTTTCCTGACTAGAACAAAAAACGATGATTGAAATATGCTCAAAAGGTGTTCAAGTCTAACGGTAACTTCATGGAAAATGTATACCTCGTCCCTTCTGATGATCCATTCAGTTTTGTTCTCAAAACACATGCACGTTTGGACCACCTCTGGAGGGCATTTGTATGCAACAAGTGGATCGTCATGTCGCCGACATCGTCATAATCATCATCACTGTGCTGACCTCCATGCCTACCGAGTGGGTCGACAATTTTTTTTTTTCATTTAAAAAAAGACCATTGTCTTGTCTTAGTGCGGGGTCTTTCGTTACAAACAATGCAGAGATGCCACGTGTTGGAGATAGCTGGGATGATTGAATGAGCCAAGAGACTCGTGCCAACATTACCTAGCAGAACGTTTCGGAATTCTCTATCCTGGATCAAAGCATTCTAATGTGCTTTCCGGTAGGTGTTTCTAATTCTGCAACATCAGATGAATGGATGAATGCACAAGTATTCAAGCGTTTGAATTGAAGTAAAGTGTTCGTTTGTTTCTACAATCTACATCCACCTCTCTGAAAGGGTCAACATATTGGCGTGCAAGTAGGAGTGCTGGGTTGGTGCCAAGACTCGATACAAATGCTGAGATAATAGGTCCATATCTACTGACTTGAACTGCCTACAAAAAGCCACTGTTCAGCTTACTTTTCAGAAAGCCGGTGACAGCTTATTTCTTTCTTAAGTACTTTCTGCCGGCAAGAATAAAATAATTTGTATTCTCATTTCATTCGATTAATAAATTGGAGGGAAGCTGACCCTTCAGTTATTCCTTACTTTAGTTTCTTGCAATGTGTACATATTTTGGCAGATATACACATTGAGATAGTCAGCGAAAACTTAAATTCACACCACACAGTTGTCACAACATCTTATACATGTGGGGGCTGAGGAAATGTTCTTGAAAATCTTCCTATCCTATATTTGGAAGATATAGAACCAATTTCGGTATTTATCCAGCATTTCCCTTTAGTTATGCAGTTTAGACAAACACACACCCACACAGACCTCTTTCTAATTCTTGTTTTTAATCTGGTGGCTCAAAAACGGTATTTTATTAGAATATCTCTATCAATTTTTTTGTGGAAGGGTAGTACCTGCACCGCTTACTGTGTGGTTAGCACAGTGGAACTGTAAAATGGGATTTGTGAGGAAAAAATTAAAAAAAGTTATTTTGTTAGCTAATGACACTGCTAAGTGCCAGGATAATTTCAGTGTCACCGATGTTCCGGAATTTCGTTCCACAGAAGTTCTTTTACCTGCCAATAAATCTATATATCGACATGAAACTGTCGTTTTAAGCACACTTACAAAAATCATCGCTCTTGGTCACAATTTCGGGGTCAGTAGGCCAGCGGCTAACCATTTCATCCATTTCTAAGGAGCTAAGAGTGCTGAGACAGAAGATGTTTAATACTTGTATAATATAATATATATAATACTTATAAAACAGAAGTGACACTCATAAGAATGGGTAAAAATGGAGGAAGTCCAGTTAAGCTAAGGAGACATCTGATAAGCCATGCTTCGTTATTAAGTGTATCCGAAATACATTGTTAGCTTTAGAACAACAATAATGACAAAAAAGTGGATAACATCAGATACACACTTCTATGATGTATTTCCCTGAAGACTGGAGACTGTCCTTATGTCAGAGCCGTGCATCTTTCCCTTGCGGCTTCCTTTGTTGTCGTAAAGGTCTACTTTACATCCTAAATTACACATGTGAAAAAACCTGCTTCCTAATATGTAAAGGTGGGCTTTGTTTTAGATGGGAATCTTCCTTTTTTAGTTTCTAGTAACGCTTGAAGCTAAAAAGGTTATTTTTAAGCGACTTCCTAGTTTTTGAAGGTATCATCACTTAATTATGCGCTTAAAGCGCAGTTGATTGTTGCTATATGTTGCATTCACATGAGATTCTCTACTCATAGTTCTACAAACTATTGTTATAAAACTTCATTCTTGTAACTACTACTTGTTAATAAAGTAAACCTTCACTACTCATTTACACATTTCATATCAAACGGGATGGCTCAGGCGGGAGCATCTGTGATCCGCGTTCGGGAACTCGTGGGTTCGATTCCCATGACCGACTTTCCTTACCCATGGGTTTTTTGGGGGTTTTCCAGGGTTGCTAGGTGAATCCTGGAAAGGATAATTACATCCCCCGAATTTCTGTCCCTCCGTTACACGCCACTTCACATTTCACTTCACTTCTTCTTTATTCACTTCACCTTTCACTCCGATTGGCTGTTTCAGGGCTGTAAGTCTCGGCTAGAGTTTCAGCGTGCATAATGGGGAATATGTAAACCTTGTCCTCCGGATCGGGGGCGGTTTCTCAATTCCCAGGGAATGTGTAAACCCGCAGGGGGGTATTAGCTACCTCCGGAGAGTTTACATTGTAACTGTTAGGGAACCTTCCCTCTGCTGTGGTGTCTCCTAGGTCTGGTTACCCTTGTCTTGTCTTATTTGATACAGATTTCCGTCATTTCTTCGGACGTACTTGAGCCTTGGGCTTATTGTGCTATCTGTATCGTTTTATAGCCAGTTCATTACTCGCAACCCTTATTAAAGAATACAGCCTCAGAACTGCTGTAGTCGAAGAACATTTTTCCAAAAGTAATGTAGGCCAAGGTTATACAGGTGCAGACGATATATCGGGCTCTTCCAGTTTCTTTCTTGCACAATCAGTAATCTGAGTTACCCTGAAACGCTCTCATTGTATTAAGATGCTTTTCCACAGGATCATGTCCACTAATTGCTCTCAACTGAAGTCTATTATATTTGAGTAAATTTTCAGCCCTTTTCTTACATGGTTTGCTAATAAATAGTTTATTTCCCGGTTTTATAGTGCTCTTCTTTGGACCAGTTTTAATAGCTTCTCTTACCAACATCCAGATGTTCCTAGAGCCAGCTCTAGTTCAGTAAATTTTGCTCCGTATCTGGTAACTTTAGCAGCTTATTTGTTTCCCTCATATACCACTATGACCTGGTACCCAGATAAGTTGAACTTCACTCTGTTCTGCCAGGCTTGTGTTCTTGTTTAGACAATTTACAAGTCCTGATGTTACCTTAGCTACTTAGAGCCTTAAGTGCAGGCTGGCTATCTGAGAAAATAAACATTTGCTTACCATTGTGAGCTCTCTTTATATTTTCCCTTACACACTGAATAATACCATATATTTCTGTTTCAAAAACAGTATCATACATACCCAAGGGAAACAGCTTTTACACCTTGGCCTTATGCCCTTAGTAACCTCTCATCTCATCCCTTTCTCCAGTGAGCGCCCCATTAGGGGCATAGACACAAAACATCTTCATTAGCTGGAGGTACTAAGTCCCTCCTTCCGCTAACTACACACAATTACTAGTTAAAAAAAAAAAAAAAAAAATTAATAATAATAATAATAATAATAATAATAATAATAATAATAATAATAATAATAATAATAATAATAATAATAATAATAATAATAATAATAATAATAATAATAATAATAATAATAATAATAATAATAATAATAATAATAATAATAATAATAATAATAATAATAATAATAATAATAATAATAATAATAATAATAATAATAATAATAATAATAATAATAATAATAATAATAATAAAACATTAATCGTCTATTCTGAACATGTAAAGAGTATCTAGTGAAGGAAATCCCTAAAGTCTGTGCGGAATAATTTGGCAGATAGAGATAGTGATATTGGCTGGAAATGACCTGAGTCCGCTCCCTTGAGTACAGTGAAGAACCCTCATTAAGCTTTTCCGGTCAACACATTCTTGTTGTCAAATCTCGTTCACTGTGACACCTCTCACTCAGTATTGCCTAGTTAGCAGGAGAGGATCGTCACAACACTGCGTGCGAGCGAGAGGGTAAGTACTACATGCTGGCTGCCAACTTATTCCGCACAGAATATAGCCATCATAAAAGTTTACCAAGAAACACTTCTAGTCTTCTTCCGCCAGATGCAGATGAATATATCGTTATAGGGGGAAACTACATAAGTGTAGGGCAATTTAAATTCAGTTAGTTCTAGGGATGGAGAAGATGACTATCTACACTAGCTTATTTATTTATTTATGTTTTAACTCATTTACTTATTTTTTGAGATCTAGATAAGGGAACTTTGTTTGTCACAAACTTTTACTGCTTAGAGAATTTGTCTGTATTCCTCATTGTTTACCACGCCTTCCCAAGAAGTTCTCCAACAGGGGAGCGCGTCCCCCAGGCTGAGAACCGTTGTTTTAGTTTTTTTCCTCCCGAAATTTCCCTTATTCTGACCAGACGAGTGTCAGTTAATTATAAGCTCTACGGGCCATGAGCCATTTGAGCATTATTTCAACAATTGGGTTCATTCACGACCCAAAATAACTTATCCAGTTAAAACTCATTAATTAATCATCAAAGCAAGCAAGAAATATTTTACATGGTATCCTGATGGCTAATTGCTTCGTGACGACCAAAGGAAAAGGAAATATATATTAAATGTAATGGTGGTAAACTTTAAAGTGCCTAACTAAACCAACAAAATGTTTTAGGGTTTAAAAACCCCCATTTGTTTGACGCTGTCTCTTTAAAGAAAATAATTGGTATGTAAATATAGTTATAATGTAAGCAGAATCCAACAAATTACTTATGCTGGGGGCAGGAGGGATGGCTAGCGATGTATGGAAATAGCTAAGGGGAAATGAAAACTTTATGGATCAGTGACTAAGGAGAATGCTCATGATTCCATTCAGAGAGATGTCTCAGTAGTTTACTTACTCTGGTCAGCTGTTGAGATCCTAATAGAAACAATTAATTTGCTACAAACACTTATTTGATTAGAATTTTAAAATACCATTCTTATAAATTCAGGATATACCTAATGAACATGCTAATGTTTATGATTAGCTTTCGTAAACTTGAATATTATCACAAAAATAAGTTAACAGCTTTGTTACTCAAATGGAACATGAAAATTAGCTAGAACTTGATAGTGCTTAAATTTTGAGGATAATCGATACTGGAAGGGACTGATTCTGGAATCTAGCGCCTTAGTTCTCAGCCCAGTAGCTCCAAATTTCATTATTTAAGGGGATAGTTGTAAATTATAAATCTTGCAATATTTTTTTCCAAAAGCTTGTCTCACTCATACAATTAAAGTGTGCTTTAAACTACACTAAGATATTTTATAGCTTTTTAGAAGACATATACTTACATTACTTTGTTGGTACTAAGTAATCAGATGTTGCACATGATGCAAAAATCGTAGTTTTGAACAAAAAATACTAGCACGTTATTTAAATATTGATGCATAAAACTAGCCTATAGAAATTTGTTGACTCCTTTCATGAGGCAGTTTTTCTTCATAAGCACTCATTAGAAAATGTAAAATACAGAGACTTAGGGAAGAATAGCCTTATGTTACGTAAAAATAACAACGCTTCGAAAAAGTGCGAAAAGAATATAACAGGAATCTGCAAGAGAAAAGTAAATTGTAATTTATCCAGTCCAACTGTATTTCAAGAGCATTATACATAATTGCAATTCGGAATATAGAAGATAAAAAGGTCAATTGGTTTATGAAGATTAAGTCTTCTCATTGTATAATAAATGACAGTAGCTTTTCCGTCGCCAACACCTACAGATAAAAGTTTCCATACAAATATCGTTAACATCGGGAACAACCAGCAGCAAAAGGGTAAGGAACTGAGATCCTGTACTAGAAATAAAGGCATTTCATCAGATACAGACATACTTGTACACACAGCGTACATACAAAGGAAACTAAGGAACCATACAAGGTTGAAACCTTAAATGTAATTATTATAAAACTTTATTCTTAATGATCAAATTAATTATGCCCTATCTTGAGGAATTTAATCCTTTAGCAAAAGCCACACAGAAACCTTCGGTTCAATTACTGCAAGATGTTTTACTAATCATGAGAGTCTGAATCCGTCACACTCTGAAGAGGGAAAGAAATTAATACGGTAGAAGTTTTCAGGCTCGTATTTCAGTTAGAGAGACGATAGCCGAACATGTGGTTTTAAATGGAGCAGCACACACTAAGTAGCTTCTGGGCTATCACTCTTAGTCTCACACCTTCTTGCAATTTGATACACAAGAATGTGCCGACGGTCACAAAACTTACAAGAACAACATTCGGGCTACAAAATTTCCCATGCAAAGAGAAAAGAGCAGCCATCCAAGCAGAGTTTGTTTATACCCACAAACCTTATGTTTCCAAACTAGGACATAACAGATCATCTAGAAGAACGATCAAACACCTTAATTCTACCGAAGAATGATCGAAGTTGTTAATGTCAGGGGGCGAGAGGGAATTTGGGAAATAAAAGAACTGATTTGAACTTTATAGTAGTTTCGTAATTCAACTGTTGTACTTAGCATTTGATGTAATGTGATTTATAGAACTGTCGGAACCTAACCGTTACGACTTCATTTAGAAAGAATTTTTTAAAGTTGGTCTACTAGAAGATATCCAGAAACGTAATGCAAGTACCCAGTTCTTATATGAAAACCTGACGCCATTTGCAAACATGAAGTTTCAAGTTGTTGAACTATTGCAGTGATTCAACAGAGCTGTGTAATGGTTATATTGTGGTTTAAGGTAGTGTCCTGCAATAAATGGCAGCGTTGCTGTTGCTGCTCAGATGATGATAATGCAGAATAAAAATAGTACATGATCTGTTTGCGATTTTAAATAGGAAATGGTTTCCCTCATGCATAGAACATGCTCATCCCCAGAGCTCACTAGTAATTATATACATTTACTGTAACCGATGTTCTTTTTTTCGTTTTTCCATACCAAAGGGCGAACTTCTTGAATGATACAGATATTGTGAAAATTAGTATACTCTGTTCATGAATGTAAATTCAATGCTTCCTTGGGTACAAATGACCTTGTTGTCGATGGGGCCTTAAATCCCACTCACAACCCACTCACTCAGACAACTCATCTCTTACGAAGGGTTCTATCCCAGGGGACCGTAGTGATGTACAACTCTCGAAACATAACCGCTACGACTTCATTTAGAAAGAATTTTCTGGTATAGCCTATATAGTCCTGTTTACTCTTGACGACTTTTGCATAGCTGGTAAACTGTAAAAGATAGACAAAATCTCACCGTAAAGAAATGTAAATTTCATTACAGCACACAAGTTATGTCCAAATGCTCTTTTTTTTTTTTTTTTTTTTTTTTTGTGGTGTCAAATATTTCGGAGATATTTATTGTTATTTGTGTAAATTTTAAGATGCTTAAACTTTCCTGAAATGGAAAGTCGTTCTTGGCTGTGCAAAGAGAACGTAATTCAAAAGCTTTAAAAGATTTGACTATCGCACAAAGCCTACTGTATTCCCATATTCCCCTTGCATCTTTAAGAAAATCAGCAATGAAATAATTTCTGCAAATGTTTATCTCGACTAACATGAAGAAGATAGAGGAATAAGAGCTTGCAAGAATAATTACTACAAGCGAGAGAAAGTCATGTGAATGCAGCACATTACATTTTTAATTTTGTAATTCGTACCTTAACTTCCTCGGCATCCTGTCTCAGTAATGTTCAGACATCATATACATAGATTGACTGTTTCGTAAAAATTTTTTTCTTTGATTTAGTGGGCCTCAAAAACAATTGTATCAAAATTTTGCGGAATAGACTGTCTATTCTACCTGAGACCGTTGGAGGTGGAAGTAAAAGTATTAAGCGTGCTGATTGGAGTATGTTATTTTGGATGGACAATTTCAGTATTTCTAATCTTTAGATTTTGCTTTCACACATAATAGTTATTTTGTTTTATACTTAAAGTTTTCACCCATGTCACTAATAAAAAGTAAACTGGATAAGTATGGCAATTGATTTTACGGTTCTTAATTAATGGGGAATTATTTGTTTTGGAAGTATGAGAAGTAGGGAATAACAGTGTATAACAGATGTGAAATGAATCCATGTACTAAGCTTGTCTGTTTTTTTCAGCCATTTGCTACACTTTGCATAGGCAGTCCTTCATTTTTGCCCCTTAATTTCTGGAGTAAAGAACAGTTATTCTTCTATCTTGGAAAACAAATAAATTAATAAAAGGAAGAAAAGTAAAGCCCATATTGCAACAAAGGAGCCTCACTGTCATAACCCGGAGAAATGTTTATGAGTATAATTTTCCTGCAAAATAAAACCAAGAAAAATTTGTTCACTATGTTATTTCCGCACGGCCGCGACTAAGTTTCTTAGAATAAAAGGACCAAAGAAGGAAGCCGCAGGGGTTCCAAGCGCCGCCTGACCCCACCCGCGCCTTTGTGGCGCCCCACCCTCCCACGTGCCCCCCTGGGTACGTTCGAATTTGGGTCGGAAATTTCTTTCGTCCCGCCGTAAAAATTCAGTAGCTGAAGGCAAAGAAGTGGGGTTCTTTGTAGAAGAAACTGCCCTGTGTTATCATTATGCCGAAACCACACCACTAATTTGGCCCGTGATTTAGGGGGGCAATTATTGTTTAGTAGGCAAGTCTTCCTCCACCCACAGGTTCCTAAACAAGGGTTGTCCACTTTCAGACATGCTAGGAATTTGTGATGCGTAACCTATGATTATGTGTTATCGTAGAACATAAGGAATAAAATGACCTAATATTAAAAATCACAAATATTTTCTTCTTGGCAATACTGTTTTCATATCTATTGCATAAATCATTTACATAACTTTTACTTTCTCTACCATTAGGAGGTCTCTCTCTCTCTATATATATATATATATATATATGTCCCCCCACGTAATGTCATGTTGAACGATGATTGAATGAAATGAGTCAAATGAGGCTCAAAGGACATCCATAGAGCTTAAAGTTACTCTACATTCGCCTTCTGAGGATAAGGGAAAACCCCGGAAAAAAACTTTAAGTGCTTTATGCACAGGCATTTTTAGACGTGGCAAACTGCTGAAAGTTGCGCAATGGTTTATGGTCGAGCTCACGTTTGCATTTAGAAGACCATAGGGGTGTCAGTTTAGTATCTCGTCCACTTCCGTGTAGTAAACGTCATAAATAGCACGTGATTAAGTACAGTACCCGCTTGCTTTATCAGTATTGTCTTGTTTATTCCAACGAAGGTAACAGAAACTTACCCCCACCATCAGTATGGAATTTCAAGGTCAAAATATGACTATCGCTTTAGCCTCTTGCATCCCCGTTGTATCTACAAGAAAATGTGTAATGGAATTCTTTTTGCAAAAGTTTAGCAGAAAGAAGAGTAAGCTGTTATAAGAATACTTAATATAACAGTTGGTAAATAAAGTTATGTTGATGTAATGCACGAGTAGCAACTTTTTTCTATTTGTAGCTAACGATGATAAATATTTATCAGAAGTGTATTCATTAGGATACAGTGCGACAGTATAAATGTCCTGAAAGTGGCTTAGAAAACAGTCACTCATTTAAGAAGCGTGCCCATAATGTAACAGCTTCGCTTTAACTCTCTAGAAATAACAGAACGAAACTTAAGGTCTCGAGTGTGCTGCTTAGAACGATACAAGGCTTACAAGGGGAGCAGTACATATTTGGAAAATAGTTAATATACGCAACACTAGTTTTAAAACGATTAATCGGTTGTGTTTATAAACATAATACTCCAATTACTTTCTGTTAACTATATCTACGCTTTTTCAAATCTGAATATTTTGAGATAAAAGAAATACAGTCTAGTAATATATAGTTGATCTTAAATCATCCTTCTCTTCGAGCGACCAAGTTTCTTATTAAGGTTAGTCGTTCATTGCTAACTAAAAATATTTTATACTTACCTTCAGTAAAACACTACACTACACGGTGATACGAGCATTTATCACTCCAATATACTTTAAGCTTAGCTCACTTAACAAAATTTTCCATTCCCGGTAAATTAAATATTTCGTCCATACATTCACATATTTTCAGGTTGAACAGTAGTTCTGCCCAAAACTTACTTGCAGTGGTGCCTAGTATCATCGGCTTAAACCTTAAAGGCTGGAACCTACTTTAAGTAAAACGAGTATAAATGAAGATGGAGCATGCTCGTGTCTCTGAAAACAGCATGAGTAAGAACAAACAAATAAACCCGGATAAATTCCTAATTTAGTATTTTATGTATCTCTTAAGGTTGCATAGTACAATTTTTAGTAAATTCCATCCATCGCAACATCAAAAGAAAAAAATCTGATGTGTTACATTCACATGACTTTTTCTACCAATTCTCCAGCAAAATCTTACCAGTTATGAAAAAGTAATTAATAATAATGAGAACTTCAGAGTCTGTTGGTAGAAAATTCAAGATATACATTTCATTTGCATGAAAACATCTTAAATATGCGGTATTTTAATCAAAACGTTGGAGTAATGCTTGAGAAATACATACTTTTCAAAAATGTATGAAGTTCCATCTAGGGGAAAATAAAAGTCGAGTTGGTTTCTTTTTTCACTAGCTCACTATTAAAACAACGAATTAAACGCAATACGATGTACAACTTATTAATTAATTGATCAACTGCAACCATAGTGAAAATTGACAAGGAAATGGAATCAAGGGTAAAGGTAACTGTGGTATGAAGTTCGTCACCACAGCATCTGTCTAAATGATAAAGCAGAACATCAGAAAAGCCGAAGTCAAAGAGCGCTGTTGTCGGGGATGGAACCCGGTGCCCCCCGAGTGGGAGTTGCACACGTTGCCCCGGTGCCACTCGCTCGTTTTTTTATTATTATTAATTCTTGGTGATTTTCTAAAACAAACTTCAATGTTACCCTCGTATGTAAATCCATTGCAGCATTCGATTAACAATCAGAAAATAACTCTGAAAAAGCCAAGATTAGAGGCATAGAACCCAAATTGAGCCTCACACATTTCTCTCGGTCACATCAATGGGCAGAGGGGGTGATATGAATCTCACTTGGATATTGTGTAAAGACTGCTACTGCTGTGAGAGACAATAAGCTAAGCTTACAATGGCGACTCAAAGACGAAGGTGTCTAATTAAAATTGCAGACCAGTGCCCTTGAAAAGAGCCGCATTTACACGAAACGTATGATTGTTCTTAGTGGCTGAGCCTTCTCACCTCGCCGGCGGGTGTTGGCACCCTTCTCCTCCCTCACAAATCCCCGAAGAATAGGGGTGAGGTATCTCATGGCATTGGAAAGGTAGTTATCAATCATCCTTGTGCAGACGCTCAGACGGCGAAACATTACTATAATTATGCTAGTAAAATTCTTGCAGAAATTGAGACTGGTCGGGGCCAAACAATACATTTCTCACGGAGACTCCACTGACCTGCACCGTGCCCAGAGGGCACGTTCTCGATAGTTCGCCAGTTTGTCAGAGCACCGTTGCAGGTTTTAGGGGATTAAATAATTGCTAAGTCTGCTGAATACTATTAATTTATTACATCCTTGCTTACACTATTCTCTTTTGAAATGATTTTTATGATTTTTTCATGAACTTCTTTTCCATTACAGGACTTCTCAGTACTCTCTCTCTCTCTCCTTCTCCCTCCCAATGAGACTCTAAATAATTCAACATGTCACCGTTTGTGAAGATATTCCCATTACTTTTCAAAATTATATTCTAGAAAAGTCCTTTTTATTGCTACATTTATAGCCCTGTTCGATCGTCATATCGCGGCTTTTCCTTTGGAACATATAGCCTATTGGCAAATGCAAACTGGCATATAGTGGATTTCGAATATTTGGGCTATTTGTGCATTAGATCACGCTCATTCAGATAGGAAATAATACTGGATAGAAATAAGTTCCCACTCCCCGCTGGGGAATCGATCCCGGGATCCTTCGTATAGGCAGGTGCTCTAACGACTAAGTTATGGGGCTTGCTTAAGTTTTTGTTGCCGTCTCTATAACTTTAATTGTAGAAAGTATGCCACACAAAAATTATACATTAAGATTTCACCGAAAATGTACCTATATTTTGAAGTCTCCTGAACTATAGGTATACAAATTTTCGTAAAATTTAGTTTATCTTTTATGTATTTGTTTTCTGTACAGGGGGAAATTTGTAATCGAAGATCACATGTTAGGTTGTGATCTGACAAGGTATTTCGGGATTTAGACTTGACTAACTTCATAAAACAACTGGGCAGAGAAGTGGCTGCTTCGTTTTAATTTGTACTGGCTATATTATTGTCATCTTACAACATTCGGCACTGCAGGCGGTGACATGGAGATACATAAAATGAAAGATAAGTGGCCAAGAATTATTTTCTGGAGGGAGGAGACGTGTAAGGGCTAAGTTTAGGAGACATTTCCGGCATTTGTCAATTTATGAGGATTGAGGAAAATCTGGTGGAAAGATCAGAAAGGACCTTCTGGAGGAATTTCAATCGCAGACATCCCGGCTACTCGTCTCGTGTGTGTGTGCATGTGTGGGTGTGTGTGTGGGTGTGTGTGTGCATGCATGTGTGCGTGTGTGAACTGTTGGATAAATACCAAATTTGGTAATTAAGTTAACCATATTCTCTACATGTGACACGAAGATTTTCACCCCTGCCCCAAACTACTATGGGCTTTTTTTCGCTTGTATTTATTTTCTTAAATATGGCTCTAATTTATTTTAAATGACATACGTGTTCGATGCTTGTCTGATTAATAAAATGCATATATTGCATTTGGGCCGCCTCCGTAGCGCAGCTGGCAGCGCGCTTGCCTGTGGCGCGGAGGACCCGGGTTCGATCCCCGGTACCAGCATGGGGATTTTATCCCCTCTGGGAGGTCTGGCACGGGGTGCACTCAGCCTCGTTAGGTCCCGGGGGGACCAATTGAGGAGCTAATTGATGGAGAAGTAGCGGCCCCAGGTCGAGAAGACCGCATAACTGGCCGGTAGGGCTCGGGGCGCTGACCACGTCCCACCCTCCAGTACTGCACCTCACCAATGACGCCTGTAGTGGGCAGAGCTGGGGGACCCAGCGGCTGGGCGATAGGCCTTGGCCCTTCGTGGGCTGTCGCGCGGGGTTTACATTACATATATTGCATTTTCTACTAATAGTCTATGAATCCCATTTCATTTGATTGACCCTTGTTTTTTAGGATAGCAAGAGAGAGAGAGAGAAAGAGAGAGATGGAAGGACGGAGGAATGTACGAAGGGAAAGAAAGAGAGAGGAAGCGATAAGGGAATCATGAGAATTAGACATAAATCCTAAGTGCGGAGCTCATTAAAGTGCGACATTTACATCAGGTTTTCCAAGTATTCCAACTTGTATGTTTGCACTTTCCCCAAGTTGAATGTGTTATCTAGTGGACATGTTTAAAAGTGTTCTTTCTTTCCTTCTTGCTTTACAGCTTATTACCATGAATGAAAAACTGAACGCTTTTTCTGCATTTATAAGTAATCATTTCTTGCATAATCTGAAATTATTCCTCAATGCTAAAAAATGTAATGGATGTGTGAGAATGTTTGCATTTATGATTTCGTTACTGTCAATGCTTAATTAAATAATCAAATAGTGTTTTACTTTTTTATGATCCCACTATTTCCTCTTACATGAAGAAGCACATCCGAAGAAAGATCTTGGTTACTGGTTTAACGATTGGACCTAAAGGGACAATACCCAAAGGGTACATCATTTTGAGTAGACTGTGAGCTGAATAAACTCCTGTTATACATAATAGCAATCATGGGAATCAGGAGATCAATTCTCATCGTGCAAAATCATTTGTGTTCACAATTATGATACTTATTTAGTAAATGCATTGAAATTGGCATGTAATATTTTAACAGTATTAACTTTTTTCAGCTATAACTTAAATTTTCATATTAAAATGTTGATACATATTAGTCTGAATATTATTGATTAAATGTATGATAATCAATTTCATATTATGGTGAGTTTTTTAAAAAGCGTTAATTGTAGTTATATTTTGTCATCTTGGCAACCCTCAAATTGGGAAAGTATGTTAAATAAAATTATAGAAATCCTCTACTCTCACTAGAACTAACATTTGGAAGTTTTACTAAAGCTTGCCTTTTGCTCAGTAAGCTTTTTTAGTGTAAATTGTTATTCATGTTAAAAGATTTTACGCTCCGTAATATATTATCCAAAACATGAAGCAGTTTTTAAATTAAGTTAATATATGACTTTCCAATAGTAAATCCTGTACAATTATTATCGTATATTGCGTACGTATACAGTGTCCTAAAAACACCTTTGTGCGTTGTATGTTGTGCGGAATGGTAAACTGATCGTTTTCAAGAAGGAAACCCTGTTCGGAAATGCACGGTTTGGGCGCTGTATCGCATTGAGCTGTGTTCATATTTCAGCAATAAACCCAACATGAGTAGCACATCGAGCAGTGTACATTAGAAGCAGGCTTCGAACTGTGTACCTTCTACGTTACTGCAGAGCCCACATTGGCGGTGCTGTTCCTCATGCACATGACCTAATACGGTTGTGTTTGAAGGTTTTCAATCGCTCCGTGGACTCGAGCAATAAGGTCATCCGCTGACATTACAGGAGTGCTATACACCACACTCTTCATACAACTCCAAAGAAAATAGTCGACAGGTGTCAGATCTCCTAACTATCTAACTGGTCCATCTCCATCAATCCATCGATTTGAATTTGCCACGTTGAGGTGATTCTGCACATTTGTATCAAAGTGTACTGGGACTCATGTCGGCCATTTCCGCAGCTGTGTATTGGTACGTGTCGCACTGCTGTTAAAAAGTTACTGTACTGGAAACTACATAAGTAAGGCAGGACTACAGGGGAATTTAGCACATTGCAAGAGTTTTGTTAGACTCAGTTCGTTCATCCGCAGTACACAGATGGCTAAACGGTTATATATTTTCCGTATTAAGATGCCAAAGCAATCTTAACAATTTGTCGCAACTGTTCGTTCTCAAATTTCAACGCTCTCCAGGGCCCAAACCGTGCACTTCTGGACAAAACCGACCACTTTGCCATCCGGCACAACATAGCAAACATTGTCGGTGTGTTTTTTTTTTCTGGGGGGGAAGCCCATATTATGTACAATCATCCAAATGGTGAATATTTATTATTATTATTATTATTATTATTATTATTATTATTATTATTATTATTATTATTATTATTATTATTATTATTATTATTATTATTATTATTATTATTATTATTATTATTATTATTATTATTATTATTATTATTATTATTATTATTATTATTATTATTATTATTATTATTATTATTAATTATTATTATTATTATTAATTATTATTATTATTATTATTATTATTATTATTATTATTATTATTATTATTATTATTATTATTATTATTATTATTATTATTATTATTATTATTATTGCTATTGCTATTATCATTATCATTAGCATTATCATTATCATTAGCATTATCATTATCATTATCATTATCATTATCATTATCATTATCATTATTATTATTATTATTATTATTATTATTATTATTATTATTATTATTATTATTATTATTATTATTATTATTATTATTATTATTATTATTATTATTATTATTATTATTATTATTATTATTATTATTATTATTATTATACAAAGCCCCTGGAAGATGTAATTAAGACAGAAATATTTTATTTGTGTTATTTAACTCGAATTTACTCTCAATAACGAAAGGTTAGCCAGTCCGACGCTGCTAAAGTGTGTTTCCCACCCAATAATCTGTCCCACATAGAGCAAACCAGCAATTAGAGTTTGCATATCTGTTGTAGAATGTGGGAGTTATGCTGCTGAATGCCTGTCCAGGTTTGTATGGTGAAAGCTCCGGTAATGAAATACAGTCTGCAGCTAATATATCGCGTTGCATCCTGCCAAATCTCGACACTCTCATTATGCGTGTTTATGACATCACAATGCCACGCTAAACACAATTATTCCAGAGGATGCGTATTTCGGTAAGCAGCGTGTTATTACATCATGGCAAGTTACACTCCAGTGTAACGTAAAGTGAAAACGTAGGGAGTAAAATTATAGTGGTGAAGGTTTACCGGATTATCACGAGTGTTTACCGTTTGTAACAATTAACAGATTTTAGCGTAAGTTGATTAAATTGTACTAATCTGACAAGAATTTAGCACATGACTCTGGAACTTTTTAATTTCTCTTCACGTAAATGTTAAGGCAGAGAAGGCATTGCATTCCAGACAAAAATTTAATGCCAAGTATACCTGATATACTTGTTTTGAAACCATTTGAGAGCAAGTAACTTACTAATTTTTATATAATTTTGACTTTCGATTTTTACAGTTGGGATGAATATAAAAGTCAAAAGCGATGTGATCTAATGTTTTGGTGAATAATATTAAATTTTGATAAATTGATTACTACACTTGGTTTATCTAACAATACAGAAATATAATGGGACAAATGGAATTATAAGGCCACATTTTGGAAGAAATATGACCAATGATGTTATAGGGCAGTGAAACATGGATCATGAGAGTTCAGGACCGGAGAAGGATAGAAGTGCCACTAATGAGATTCCTCAGATTAGTTGAAAAGGCAAGAGTAAGAGACAAACAGAAATACAGCGAAATAAGGAAGAAACTAAATATAATAATGATAATATTACATATGAAATTAAGGACCATCAAAAGAATAGTCTGGATCATGTAAAAGAATGTCCATTGACATAATACCATGCCAGGCATACTTTGAACAACCCGTTGGAAAGCGTGACCTGGGTTGACCAAAAAGATGGAAGGATGCAATTAGCCTCGGAACGGGACAGCAATTATGCATTCTTGAAGACGATACCGAAATTTATAAATTTTTTAAAAGATTCATTATTTAAAATAAAAGGGAAATCAAGGTTTTAATAATAATAATAAAAATAAATAATAATAATAATAATAATAATAATAATAATAATAATAATAATAATAATAATAATAATAATAATAATAATAATAATAATAATAATAATAATAATAATAATAATAATAATAATAATAATAATAATAATAATAATAATAATAATAATAATAATAATAATAATAATAATAATAATAATAATAATAATAAGAAGAAGAAGAAGAAGAAGAAGAAGAAGAAGAAGAAGAAGAAGAAGAAGAAGAAGAAGAAGAAGAAAGTAGGAGGCGGGTTAGAAATTTAGAAGAAATTAATAATCAAATGGAAGAGGTATCAACAGAAATTACAGGCGTGAAAGGGCCTTAGAAAATTTAAGAACAAATGGAAATGCGCCTAATTCTAGTTATAGTAATATTAGTGATTTAGCTGTACGAAAGAAGGTGATGCTAAATGCATCAGCTGACATTTCTGTGCAAAATATGGGAGCTTACTTCCAGTTGTGATGTAAGAGATAATATTTTAGGGAGAAATAGCAAACCAAATATGCATTTGCGTAACCATATGTGGAATGAAATTGTAACACCAGTTTTTGAGAACGAGGATTCTGATGATCCTAAAGCTTTTATTGAGGGATTACAGGAGCACTTCACGGTCAAATGTATACCGAAGAGTATAAAATGGTAATAGAGAATGCTTCAAAGGGAATGCTTCAAAAGGAATGCAGTAAATTGTTTATATTTATCTATGGGAAGCAAAAATGATTTCATGACATGTATTATTGTATTCCTTGGTAGATATTGGGGAGCAAACAGGTAGGCTAGCATAAAGCTAGAATTAAGTGATGGAAAATTCAATGCAACAACCGATCAGTTATTTCATTATTCAATTATTTCATGAAAATAGACAGAAAATCCAAAATGTTAGATCCACCTATGAGCGAGAAAGATTTGACTGACATAGTCACTACACACTTCACTTTCCTGAAACGCTTCAGCATTATTTGATTATAGCAAAACCCAATAGTCTTGTAGCTATGATTGATTTGTTATTAGCGCTAGAAGGCAACAGGCAAGCACACGATTTAGGAAGTAACAGAAATCAACAGAGAAATGAGAGAAATTGTGAATTCTTTCAGGCAAGGGGCAAAGTTCCACCAAAATAAAAATGACATTAGGGAGAGATATACGTGTCCTGTGCCTAGGACCAATATGCATCAGTGGGATAATCGAGGTAGCAATAACTGACACAAATAATAGAAATTGGAATGTGGATCAGAGAGGATGAAATATACAAGTTAACTACATAAATAGTGGTAGATTTAACAGATACAAAAGGGACAAGCGATTTAGATATAGCAGAAATTCACAAGACGAATATTGGACAAATGGAATATTGGAAATTGGAATTGAGGTCAAGGTCATCAAGGTAACAGGCAGAGAGAAAGGAATCGAAAGGACAGTTTTAAAGAAGCTTCTAGACATTGTTAAGCGCCGGAGAGCATTGTCGACTCAAATAGATTACTCGACAACAGTGTGTGATTTTGCTTCGGTGTTCACCTCAACGAGAAGCAGTAAAGATGATCTAATTCAAAAGGAAGAAGAAGAAGAAGAAGAAGATGTGGAAGAAGAAGAAGAAGAAGAAGAAGAAGAAGAAGAAGAAGAAGAAGAAAAAGGTTTATCTATCAGAAAGTGATAGTACAGAGACAATGTTCAGTTCAGTTTTAAATATTTTATAGAAATGTCATTGATCTATTTTTGAGAAAGCATATGATGTATATGTATGTAAGAATTGTACAATGACCCAGTTGTAATAGCCAATATAGTGATTTCCTGATGTAAATACATGCCATTAATTTGATTACTGTGAATATTGTTACTTTATATGTGTATATTATAAGTACAACTTTTCACATTCAGCTTATTAGTAAGAATTATATAACAAGAAAGGCTATAAAAGCTAACTACAGTTGTGTGGTGTTTGTTGACAACGCTAACCTTCTATGTGCCGGTATTGACATGATATTTTATGTAGTTAACGTATCTTATAACCAGAATCTGAATTTCTATGCCTTTTGTGCATGTTTGTAATTATCAGGGTCCGGATGTTTATGACCTAAACATATTAGAAATATGCAGGCACTTATGACAGAAAAAAAATCAGAAAATATGACGATAAACACGACCTAAGTATTTGGGTTCACTTTTGAAATCTTAAAAACAATGTAATTTTGTTTAACTTAACATTGTATTGAAAATCTACTTTAAAAATCTTGCACACTCAAGAATAAATAATATTAATTTTACTGTTGCATTTTGAATTTATTTAATTGCTCAATCCAGAACTAACCCTCTGCTCTGCACAGAATGAAATAGGTCTCATCTTGAAGGTCGATCATAACGAAGAATTACAGTAGCAAATTGCATACATTTTAAAGTTTTCAAAAAGGAAGCATCATCTATAAATAGTAGAATGCCTCCTGCAGTTGTGGGGACGCCATAGATGGAAGTGAGTGTACCAATGAACTTTGTTAAGGCCTGTAGTTTGAACTGAACAACAGAGTGACACACCGCTGCACGATTCCAGAACAAGCTTCAGCCTGAACAACTCGTCATTTACTATGTTAGATTATTTAGGGAACTAATTATAATTAATAATACACATATGCATGCTGAAAAATAAATACTATTTACATACAAATTACAAACAAGTAAATTAATAACTGTTTCACCCTGGATTTATATTTCGTAGTTAATGTTTACAAACTTCAAGAAAGCGTTTGAAAAAGGTGATCACTATAAGTTATGGTTCGTAATCCAATTACCGTATGCTGTAATAAAGTGCTTATACACCATATTGCTGGGCATAGGAGAAACGTGTACTTTATCATCGTAGGCATATACCGACGACAAGCTTAGAGCATGTAGGCTTTAGCTAATCACCAAATAAATTTGAATAATCGATATTTAAATGTATTAGCATATGCTGTTTACGCAATTATAAATCAAGAACGTTACATCTTCAATTAGCAGTATACATTTTAAGCCAATGCATCTGTAAAAACCTAAAACCCAATCATTTCCATTTCAGTGACCTGAAATTTTTATCAGAGTATGATAATGTAATGTCACGATCACATACAAACCGTCAATCACATATCTGAACGTGTTTCAGAGATATTAATGTTTATGTTCTGATTTAATTAATTTAAGTCTGTTAAAGGTATCACACCTGTCAAACAGATTTATATCACACCAAGAAATTAATTTTGCACTTAATAGCTCATTATAAAGATATTACAATTAGAGGTAATTTTTTAATTCAAATGAAACTGTACTAGGGAAGAGATATAAGGCCTTTGCCCTTTGGCATTTTTCAATTTTATGGATAGTAAGTTATGAAAATATTTACGTAATAAACAGTAATCTAATTATAACATTTTAAAACTAGCTATCTGATTCTCTTAAGTAATTATTAATAGAATGTTATTGAAATTTAGAAGCTAAGTGGTTAAATATTTTAATAGCTGCAGCATTTTAAGTGATAAAAAACACTTAAAAAACAACCTTTTGAAAGGAACGTTAATAAAAACTTAAATGTGTTTCAAAGGCCATATCAAGAGATAAATGTGGCCGATAATAGCAAATCAAAGGCACCAAATGAAAGTAGGTATAGAATATAAATAGAGGAAAAAAATCCAATTTTACAAGTGCCTTAATGAACATTATAGAAGAGATCGATTTGAAGTTTCCACTTATGTTTAAAAAAAAATGACTGAGGGTAAACACTCCATTTACACAAGAATAGAATTGTCATACTTTATTTTAGTTGTTACTACGGTTTGGAAAATAACAAATTCAAAAATGATTTTGTTTGTTAAATATTACACAATATTTCCAGGATCATATTAGTGCCGCCGATATGCCGGAATTTTGCCATTCATTCTAACCAACTGACCTACCCAGGCCAAGTCAAAAAGACAGCGCATCGCAAATGAAGTTAATGGATTCCAGAATGGGATACTTGAAAACCTGCAATAGTAATTACAAAAACAAAATTAAACATTTATTACAGCTTCACGGGTGATTAGCCGTGTGAAACATTACATTTTCTAACGTTGTTATGATTACCAAATATTTTGAAATTCTAGCAACTATTGGAATTATATATCGAGGTCAGCGAAGAGAATTTTACACAATGTCAAAGAGTAAATTAAGAGATGAATTTGAGATGAACTTATATAATGAAAATATTGACAATTATAGGCATAAATAGAAGAGCATTCTAATTAGTTGAAGGTTGAACTATTAACAAGTAAAGTCCGGCAAATCGAGTGAGCACAAATTGACACTTAAGACGAATGCCCCGGAGATATGTCCGGGATTTGATAGCGTCATTTGTTCATTCTCATTCTGATATTCCTTGGCAGGCAGTAAACCTTCCCAATTTAGAATATCTGCGTTTTATAGTTAAACCAAGCTGTAATTTTGCTAATTTTTGCCACTTAGCAACGCTAAGTATTGGGTATTGGCTTCCACCTATAAGCTTTTACATTGATATTGGGGTCCTCACACACACACACACACACACACACACACACACACACACATACACACACACACCCACACCCACCCCCACCCCCCCACACACACACACAAAATGGACAAAAAGATTAGAACAATTTGAATTTAGCATTTTCCAAAGACGGAACATAAAGATTCTCAGATTCTCAAGAAAATTCCCCAATTCTAAACACTCCTTTAAATGGATAACTTCACGTTGTATTTTATTTTTACATATCTGTTGAGCAGTAACCTATAATCTTCAACATTTTACGCGTGTAACCTGAAGCATCTTGTATAGTTCATAAATTTGCACAAGTGTCTATTTTGCTAAACCACAATAAAATGTGTTGTGGCATTGACCACATCCGAAATATTGTTTGTTATTGGTACAGTTTTGAAGTATCTTTTAGTTTTTTCTTTCCAGTGTTAACTCACCATTCGCTTCTTCTAGTGGTCATACAAAGAGTAGAATTTCAAATCCTTCATGCAGTGATCCCTTTCTAAGGACATGACGACTGCTTTAGCCTCTTATTTCCCCTGGTACTTGCAAAGAAATTAAGTAATCTCAAATTGACACAGAATTTTATACATCGTATAGATGTTCCTGAAATAACAATTGAACATAAAAATTCAAACAGTAATTTTCACCATGTAAATCTTAATTTGTACAATTTTAGGGGTTATAGTCCCTTCATGTTCCGATGAGAGTACTTAACATACATCGGAATTTCTAAGCAATAAACCCAGAACGAAAGCAAATAAAATTGAAATGTTACTGGACTTTAGGAGGGACGTCGTAAGTAACGAATAACAAATTATCCCTTGTGCATTCCGTTAAAGTTTGCAGCCAGCATTCATATGGACGTGTTTTTTCTGTCGTTAGTAACCCTTGGCCCGTGGCATATGGCTTGAACGTGGATAACTTGAAGCCCACTGCTTAAGAATTCCTGTATTATTATGCTATTCTAATGATTAATATGTGCTTTACAATTGATCATCAGAAGCGTCTCAGGTAACACATGCCGCATGCATTGCTTGTTTTCAGAAGTCGCTGAAGTTTCACGTTATACCAATGAGCGTGTCACTTCAGCCAATGAAATAAAAGAATTCACAAATTACTGTCAGTTGTTAACTCTACCTAGAGTAAAACACAACGTTGCAACATCTCCTATGTCTTTTCTCTCATTCTGTTAGTTTTCTCGTGACGTTAGTCTTCTAAGAAGCATGGTAAATGTCCACGCATGAAGTGTGAAGGCTTACTTGGAGAAAAAGCGACATGTTCGTCTTTTGCTGCACTAAATACCTTTATCTTCTCACCTGGCATATTAACCATTTAAAGTAACGCAAAAATACCTAACAATTGATAAAGTGGTGTTTTGCGTTTGTATGTGACTATATTGTATTTAAGTTAAATTATGATAAGGTAGGGATGGCGGGATAACAACGCTGTAAAGTGCAAAAGAAAGTCCTGGTTCGATTCCCGGCGACCGTCCACCTTATCCGTGGGTCTCTCTGGTTTCCTTGGGTCAGTAGGCAAACGCTGGGGTGGTTCTTCTTCTACATACATACATTTTCCTGTCCCTAATATCCTTTACCTACCCATAATTACCCCTGTTTTCTCTCTGTTTCAGGGTTATAGCAACAGGTGACGCTGTTCGGCACCTTCCGGCTGGGCAATGATGATGCGAGATTTCTTCCTGTCCTAGGTCTGGACAGGTCAATTACAAACCTCTCCGCATCTCTCGAGTGGGCGTATCTTTGGAGGTATCCCGGAGGTTAGGTTTTTATGGATGAGCTTCGGTGGCGTCGGGTGCATTCGAACTAGAAATGTCAGGTATTCCGTCAATGTTTGTGTACATTGTTATCCGGATCTGGTCGTTCTCCTGGTCTTGTCCCTCATCCCTCTCTCCCAGGGGTAAGGGCAGTAGCACAAAAGGTATTGTGGTCAATATGTAGTACTCCTTCCTGCTCCCCAGACGGCCCCATTAAGAGGGCCTTTAATATTGTGACGCCGGCCGATAGTGGCCGTAAGAGAGACGCTCAAGGTCAATCTACCTCACACCTCAAGTCGCGCACATTACAGTCGCGTACCTCAAACAAGCTGATGTTAGCTACTTGGTAATTACTGCTGGTAATTACTTGACCGACGACTACGAGCGCGGCAGAACAAAGGGTTCCCAGACTGTTCTGAAGACCTCGCACTGACAATTTACATATGAGACGTTCGAGAAAACGTAAATTTCAAGAAACATCCATGCTTCGTCATTCTGGTCCATATATGCGAGGGGAGCCGGTGAGAGAAGCCAGTTTTGTGATGGAGTCCGAGTTGAACAAGACACCCGTTATCAGAGAGAGAGAGTAGTTGTCGTCATTGAAAGACATCTAAGTGTGTGACATTTGAGACAGCTTTGGGACATTTAATCGTCGGGTCGGAGTTGTGTGAAACAATTTTAGTGAGTGTTGTCGTGGAAGCCAGCAGTTTTGTCAGATAAGAAAGGATTGAAAGACAGTGTAGTATGTGTTAAGGTTACAGAGGAAAGAAAGATGTGACTTGCAAGGCCACGACAAATTGTAAATTCTGTTAACGATTAAACAGAACTGCGATTTTGTGCTTCAGTTTTAGAAAAGAAAATTAAATGACAGAAAAAGCAACTGGTCCTGTCATGTGACAGGATACGTAGCTGATGTTAGCTACTTGGTAATTACTGCTGGTAATTACTTGACCGACGACTACGAGCGCGGCAGAACAAAGGGTTCCCAGACTGTTCTGAAGACCTCGCACTGACAATTTACATATGAGACGTTCGAGAAAACGTAAATTTCAAGAAACATCCATGCTACGTCATTCTGGTCCATATATGCGAGGGGAGCCGGTGAGAGAAGCCAGTTTTGTGATGGAGTCCGAGTTGAACAAGACACCCGTTATCAGAGAGAGAGAGAGAGAGAGTAGTTGTCGTCATTGAAAGACATCTAAGTGTGTGACATTTGAGACAGCTTTGGGACATTTAATCGTCGGGTCGGAGTTGTGTGAAACAATTTTAGTGAGTGTTGTCGTGGAAGCCAGCAGTTTTGTCAGATAAGAAAGGATTGAAAGACAGTGTAGTATGTGTTAAGGTTACAGAGGAAAGAAAGATGTGACTTGCAAGGCCACGACAAATTGTAAATTCTGTTAACGATTAAACAGAACTGCGATTTTGTGCTTCAGTTTTAGAAAAGAAAATTAAATGACAGAAAAAGCAACTGGTCCTGTCATGTGCTACAATACTAATAATGATGAGCACTCACAATGTATAAAACTGTCTCCCAAACATTTGGAGTACATTTTTAAATAACGATTTTATCACAAAATCAGTATCTCTTGATTCTAACGTTTGCTGCATTCTTTCTTTTGTCCCCTTTCTTTTCCCCAAGAGTATCAAAATGGAAGTAGTTTTGGGTATTCAAAACACAGCATAAATTCGAAACATAAGGTAAAGAGCACAAGTTGCTTAATGAAAATTTCCATAACGCCCTCTGGCACTCGTGTCTGCAACAACTGACATCAAAACCTCCCGCTGATTTCTATCATCCTCAGAGATTTTCGTCACTTGGATGCTTTCACCAAGATACACCCATTTATATCTCTCACTTCTGCTGTTGTATAATGTAATTGAATATTAATTAGAAGAGTGAATCCTGTTATTGGACTACGCCTACAAGCAAGGTAAATAAATTTCCCGTCCTTACCCTAAATTGACAAGATTTTCGCTGACGCCCAAAGACCCCTGCTTCAGCAACATCTTAGAAACACCCTCTTAGTTTAAACCTTCTTCCTTATCTTGCATTAGCAGTAGAAGCTATGATAGTGGTTCAAGAACAAGGTGCTCCTTGGCATTTACGACCCAATTTCGTATCTAAACACATTCGAACTTAGCTGGTGCTATTATACAGCAATGTTGGCCCGCGCATCGTTAAATACAGCAGATAAGGCACGTGGAGTGTTGTACGCTAACTGCTAATGGCTAAGAGGCGAGATTGACGAAGATATCTTCCAAACAATAACCATCCTGTACATTCCTCGAAATCAAAGGAAATTTTTTGTGTTTTTTATGCAAATAGAGACATCTCTATTATTAGGAATAGTAATTTACCAAACGCTTTTCGAAAAATCAATGTGTGCTCTCACATGACTTTCTCTACTCACTCTTGTACAACATATTTTAAAAGGGTTAAAAAGTTAACGTCAATCGAGATAAGAGGTTTGTAGAAATGGTCTCATTGCATACTTCCTTGTATGTACAATAAAAGAAGGAGAATACAGAAAGCTACAGTCCAATATTTTAACAGTTGGTAGCTATGTGATGACTTTGGTATTCCATTCTCTTTGCATGGTCCTAGACACAGAAGAAAAAAAAAATAACAACAACTTTCCATTTGAGAAAAGTATAAACATTAGAAAATATAAAAATAGGAACATCTAAGAAGTCGTTCACTCCACAAAAAATACATTTGCAAAAATTGTATTTTAACGAGATTCACATTTAAGATGTTATCTACCTCTTACGTTTTACCCATTTTGCAACAGTCTTCCAGAGGGAAGAGAAAATTCAGTGTATACATTTCATTTGTCATAAAAATATTTAACATATATGGTGTTTTATTCAAAATAGTAAGAGCTATTTGTGAGGACATTACAATTTTTGAAAAATGTTTTACGTAAAGGGCTGGTGGCATTTTCTTGAAAATTTTTGTGTTGGATAATTGCTTAATACTTTAGAAAATCACATTTTTACCAGTGTATTCACTAAGGAACATATTAATGTATCGTTCTACTTCATTTTACATTACAAACAGGTGTAGTCAAGAATGTGCCTATTTAAATTTAGAAAAACACTTTGTTGTACTAGCTAAATATTAGCATTTAAATTGTGTCATATGCACACACGTGGACAGAACGCCAGACTTCCTTTACAGCAGTGAACAACTCCACGAGTACCAAATAGCTTGCAGTTTTCATAAAGTATGTCTGTTTGTTTGTGTGCCTATCTGTCATGTATGTATGCATATATGCGTTCCAGACACGATACAGAATTCGTCAGTTTTTGTGTTCATACGCCATTTATCTCTATAAGATACGTCTTTTTCAGCTGCACTAAATCACTCCATTGGCATGTATAGATTTTGTATCCATAAAATAGCAGGTTGTCCTCACCGTCTGTTCCTCTTAATTTCTCATTCTTAAATAATTTTGGGTATAGTTCTGTTCTACATACATGACCGTACAAGTAGAGTATTTTCCTTTCAATTATAACAACTACCTCCTTCCACTTCCATTGGTCGTTGTATTTCCGTGTTCCTTATTTTGTCTTTCTTGGAGATTCTAGCTGACTTTCTCCAGAAGACCATCTCCAGTGCATTCGACTTCTTAATGTGTTTTTGATGTAAAGTCCGTGTTTCCGCTGCATAGAAAACTATGCTCTGTAGTATTGTTTTGAAGATCATCCTTTTTGTATTGTTATAAATATTGTTGGCGATATTTTAAGCCGTTTCCAAGATAGTGGATCATGATTTTCGTAGAATTGGTGTGTTAGGGCTTTTAACGCACCGGAACCCAAGTCTTTGCTGCATTACTTATTCAGAAGTTCAGGGGGAGGTTTTGTAGCGAAACTTACAAATTACATTTTGTATGTAGTATTAGTTTGTTTAATCAGACTGGAAAACCTAACGATCGAATAATCTATTGCCACGCACAATAAACCATAAATTACGTTATAAACGAAGGCATACGTTGCGTGGGTACTAACAAGCCCACTCTTGACTTGCGAGACAATGCAAAATTGTTATACCGAATATTCTTGACAGCAAATCAATTTCTTCCCACTTTACTATCTTTTTATCACAGTGCAAATTAAAATGTGTGTGCGGCATTCACAGTTTTCCGACCCTTAACCGCAATTGGAGGTGAGTGAAGACTCGATGACTGTTTTGTGATTTGGTATCCCAAGATACTTAGATTTGAAAATCATTTAATTGAAAGATATGTGATGCAGGTCTTTAATCACTCTTCTAAGTCTTAATTTGCACGCATATAAATTGAAACTGAATTTCTCTTGAAAAGGCCTCTCCTTTTGTAAACCTAAATTATAACAATAACGTGTAAAGATGACGCGTGGGTTCAATTCACATTGGACAGCTCTTATTTTCCTGATTTCCCGGGTCGGTAGGTGAACACTAGTGTAGTTCCTTGTCTATCACAGATTTCCTGGTAATAATCTGCGCCAATCGTTTCATTGCATCTCTTACCGGGTTCTAAAGCGGGATCTCCGGGTGACTCGGGGCTAAGACAGAGGCAGTAGGCGTCAGGATTGGCACCATGTGGGAATCCTTAGGCACTGCGTCCTTTCCAGTATAAATCATGACCCGGACCCAGAAATCTTTTGGGTTTCCCTTTCATCCCTTCCTTCAAGAGATCACGTTAAAAGCAAAAAGAGCCCTCTGTGGCCTATTTGTGGAGTTCTGCTCCAGTTAGCCCCTCCGTCTGTCTACTCATAACTTCTAAATACCGCAGGTTTTTCATTCAGTATTAGTTCTCTTTAAACTCAGTTTTTGTTGTTTGAATGCTGTGTTTTGTTCAATTCATTTTGTTGCTGTATATCACGTTTATTGATCAACATTTGCACATAGTTTAAAACATTGTGGCATTTGCCATAGTGGAATACTACTTCTTTTCCTTCGACATAAGATGACAGACATTTGGTAATGTCAGATGGCTGAAAAAGTCGATTTTTTGTTTTATGCATCTACGTAGTTTGTAGAATATGTCCATATAAGTTTGGGTGTATTACAAAACACATCTTCCGCTGTTTATCGAAACTTGCTGTTTTAAACTTAAATTTCACCTTTCTAAAAAAAACACTATAATAAATAGATCTGCGACTCTTTTTTTTTTTTTTTCCCGTACATGCAAAATGTATTGCTCTAAGCAGCCGGTGAAAGCTTTGTATGCAACTGCTGCTTAAAAATTATAAATACCTAAACAAATTTAAAAAGTAAGATGCATATGTATAGTAAGTAGAAGTATTGTATCCCACCCAAAAATTCGATGTCGAGATTTCACCGAAAATATATGTTTTGAGGACTCCTGTATAAAACAGCATTTTTAGAAAAAGGTCCGTGCGCTCAAGGTATATCAATGGAATATTACAATAATTTCTTCATAATTTAAACTGTTGGGACACAGAAAGTTCCTCTCAGAATTTCATTGCATTTATTCAGCCTTGTAAAGCTCTTTGAAGAATATTATAAGCTACGGATAATCAGTAGTGTCCAACAACCATTTTCCTTAGTGACAGTTGATAATTTTGCAAACCATTTAAAGAATATATGTTTGGTTTATATGCTTTGATATCAAACGTAACATACTTTTTAAATGTTGCTAGTTATTGTTAATACACTCACATACATATTTACACCGGTATCAATAAAAACATCTGAAAGGCGTCTCAAAATTTTCTTTCACTCTCAAATACCTTTGATATGTTTGTACATAAATAAGAAAGAAATAATTTTTGGAAAATTGGGTTTGAAGCCTTAATGTGATTTTAAATGAAAATATAAAATTTAACTTCATGGTTTGAAATATCACTACCTGTCATAAAATGTAATAATGATTTAAATTGTTTATATTTCTAGAGTTTAAGTAAGGAGCAATTTATTTACAAGTTTCCAGAAATACTTGCATAAATTAACTTATAAGGAGCAAATATATCCCTGAAAATTCCTACCTTTGTACTTTTCTCAGGTAGACCAGTCCAGCACTGATCTCATTCTCCTTATGAATGAGCATCACGTCCGCTTAGACACGTCAAAGCAAGCAGGAAAATAAGAACAAAGAAATATGGTGGCTGCATGATAGAGAGGGTTTGAAACAATGACGGTCACGTGACAAAAGCCATGGAAAAGGGCGGGAAGAGCGATCTTGTGGAGGTGGAATTAATTGCCTTTCACCCACTTGAAATCTTCGAATGGGGTCTGAACACCTGCAAATGCAACGCGCCCAAAATGGTGCGACGGAAAAAAGAAAATAGCCACGAAAGATGTTGAACGACAGTTTCAATTTTGTCACGCTTTCTAATCTTGCTTGATCGAGATGTCTTCCAGGAATTTGTTGTCGAAGTAATAAGAACCAGATTACATTTTAATGTATATCCATTGAAGAGAACCTTCTGACATTTAATTTCATTCCAACATTTTATGCCTAATTCATCCTAAAATGTACTTTGGCAGTAATGTAGGTAAAAATTGCCAGTAGACAGAATTAGCCATTTTACACCGTGTGCCTATATATACAGAGCTTAACTAGACCGTTAATTATGGTGTCTTTAAGACAGGTTCAGTAAATACGGCTAAATACGCCTAATTGAAATTCAGGTCCCTAGAGTCAAAATCCTCAAGGATGTCAATATTACAAAAAATTAGCGATTTGGTAGAAAAGCATTACCACATACTACTATAGCTGGAAGCTTCTGAACTGTAGAAATTCATTACCATATCTTTCTGTGGCTCTAAATTTCTGATTTGGTAGAAGAGCATTAACACTGTCATTAAACGCCTGGGCAATTAAAAATGCAGACAGCGTAACAGAAGCAAGAGTAACTGTGTTTTTGAGCAAAGTATTTGCTCCCCCCTGTCTGCAAATTCTGTCATTTCTAAATATCTGGTAACCCGGAACTGTTGTTTTAATTTTGTTTTGCAATAAATGGGAGTCAATTTTGTTACGCCGAAGGTAGCTTTCAAGTTCACGCTGCCGCCTGTGGATGCCGTCGGTATTCCACAGGAGGGCCCGAGTTATTTGTCATCTACTCGAAGAGGGTGGACAGAAGGCATATGATGACTTCTAATTTTTCCCAAGTGCTGTCGCAGCTTTTAACTTTAGTAATAAAGGGCTGTAACTTTGGCAAGAGCGCCGGAAGATTGTTACTTGATCTTCTGCATCGTTTAGGCTTAGGCTATGCAGCCTGTTCCGGCGAAGTCATCAGTGGAGTCCATCTGAGAGATCGGCCAACATCTCGTGCTCCTCTTGGGTTATATAGAAAGGTTTTCTTAGGTATCCTTTCTTCACCTCATTAAATATTCTGTCCATTTCTTGTCATTTGTTTTAATTTTGTCTTCTAATTTATATACGTATATTTAGTTCTTCTCTTATTAACTCATTTTGTATTCTATCTGCTCTTGTACATCCTTTCACATTCCGCAGTGTTGCTTTATGATACTTAAAATGTCTTTAGGACTACCCAGGTCACCAGTTGGTACCTGGAAGGTGGAGGATTCTGGAGGGGCACCGTTTTGGGGTGGCAAAGGTACCTTCTGCCCTTTGGCGACGCCTGCAAAAGAAACGTCGTCTGTGACCAGGATCGGATATAAGATGGATTTTAGCTCTGGCTGAGCACTTGGGAGCTCCTGGCTAAGGCTACCAGTTGACACTGGTGGCATTCGTTTCTAAATGTCTCGCACCCCTATAGGTGACAGGATGCGTCTCCCCACAGTCTGCAGGGTGGGGTACAACGTGCACGTCATCGCAGAGGACGTATCGGGAGGTCATATTACACATTTAATGAGTGTGACCTTTTTGCTGGCAGTTAAAGCACTGGGTGATGTTGCTTTTCAGAACCTCCATGGTGACCATAATATGATACACCTCTCGTTCCTGTAATAATTTTTTATTGTTAGTGGTCCTGTCAAACTGAATGTTAGGCAGATGTCAATAATAATTTAATTATTCAAAAACAAAATATTAAAATTACAAAACATTGGAGATGTTTATACAACTTTTAACCTTACTATTCCCAAGCTCCTATAACATAAGATAAAAATAACTCCGCATTAAGACCTATGTGGCCACACTTTGAACCTAATTACGCATTTATTATGCCCATTTTGTGTCTTTCCGCCGTCTTAATATTTGGGGACACATTAGTTACAGAAGCAAGTCTTACGGCAGACGTAAGGATACCTTCACAGAATTTTGGTCTTAGAGGCATGTCAAGTTCACTAAAGAAAAAAAAAAAAGTTTCGCTAATGTTTCTTTTGGCAACCTTCACATAATTGCTGCAGAAAATTTGCAAAATTTTGGGCATGCTTGTGGATGAAGGACTTGATAAAAACTGACATATTATTACATACGCCTTTTTAGATCTGAATCACAAGTTCAAGTGGAACATTCTCGGTATGAATAGAGTAGAGCAAGGAAAAGAGAGTCAGTTTACTTTTGAGAGCTTGCAAATCTGAAATATTCCATAAAACTGTTCTAAGAGTGCATTCAGTATGTGAAAATACTGAATTTCTGTGCTTATGTTGAGGGACTACAAATGTCTAAGTGGCTTCTCTTTTTACATGTGATACACGTTCTATAGCCCAGTTTAACTCAGTCTCAAGCAGCAAGCAGGTGCTCTTGTTATGTACGGGCCTCAGGCTCCGAAGCGCCGTTAACACCGCTATGCTTCCGAAGAAGCGCCCACATATACCAGTTTTTTTTTTTTTTTCAAGTGGAGGAAAAATCCATTTATGGAGCCCCATGTGCTGGGATGGCACAGAGGGGGACTGTAGGCTTCACCCTAAGGTACTACCCACTAAAAAAACCTCCACCGGATAGAATTCAGGGAGGAAAGGATTGGCAGTACCGCTATTGCACCTGCGGATTAAGGGAGCGGGTTTGTTGGCTGGCCACAAGGGCCAACGCCAGGAGAGAAGTTGCCAGGACGTAAACATGGCCGAGGCCCTGATTACGCCCTTGGGTAGTCAGGTGTGATAGTTAAGGAAGTATTAAGGTGAGGGAAATTGAGGGAATTTGTTGCAATGTTAATACCGGTGTTGCGTCGGAGGTGCTGGATTGGCCCCATAAGGCGCGGCGTCTGTTGGATATCGCTTCTCCAGCATCGTCTGTAGAGCAGAGACCTCTTCCTTGACGAGCCTTCGGAACGATAAAAGAATTTCGTTGAGTTTTGACTCCAGGGTCCTCTGGTTACTAGTCACCTCAAGCTTGGTAGGCATAAGAGTCTCCGTGCGTGAGTTGTAGTATTCCATGGTGTCCCTGAAGTCAGTGAAGATTTCTTCGGCGTTGTCTAATCGGGTGTGTAGATGGGTAATCTCTGATTTCAGATTCAGATTATTTTATTAAAAGAATTTTGTCTGGTGCTGGTACATGGGGCCCAGCGTACAGACTTAATTTATCATTGGATTACAATTTTTTTGATATTTACAACAAATATACATTGGGTTTTAAGAAAACCCATACAGTGACCCTCTTTTGGGCCACCGAGAACAGTTCTCTTGTGTATAGTTCTTGGGTATGTGTTTATATTTTGTTTTTGTCTTTTTTCGCTTTTTTCTTGCTATATACATATTTTTTTACACACATGCATTCTCTCATTCACTCTGCCATATCATGTGATATGCCCTCATGCACGCACACACATATACATACACGCACGCACACTGGGCACTTCAAGTGAGCGTCCCGCTCGCACATGTTTGCTGGGCACACGTAACTATGCGTCCCAGCATTATAACAAAGGACTATATACACACGTTAACTATATACATTATATATACACTATGTACACTCCGCGGTTATCCTGGGCGGGGCAGGGTGCAGCTCCTGGGGTGCAGGCCTCTAAGGTAGCGTGTGTGCGGCCTAGGGCCGTGTTTGCGTGGACGCGCATCAGTCGGTGAACCGAGTGACGTTTAAAACATTTTAATACGAGCATGCTTCCGATGCTTCGGCTCACCTTTGCCGATATTAGCAATGACATAATTGCCGTGGTTTCTGATGCGCGCCCACGCGGCAGTGGCTCTTTTTGTAATTGCCTCGGGTATGGAAGGGATCTGGGTTTCTTGGTGAAGGGTTTGATTAGTGGTTAGGATGGGAGCAGAGAGGATTTTTCGGAGGGAGAGGTTTTGGAGGGTTTGGGTAATCTCTGCCTGGAGGTCCTCCAGCTTTTGGAGGATCAGCGTAGCAGAGGTTGTGGAGATCTCGTTCGGTGTGGCGTCGGCTGTCTTGCTCTGGTCCCCACTGTCTTGCGCCAGGCTGGCCCGGCGCTAACCGGTGGTGACCGCGGCTTTCGGCTGAGACGGTGTTGTCTGTTTTCTCATCGGGCAGCAAGCTTACCCGGTGAAGTGATCCTGCCCCCAGCAGGAAGCGCAGAAGCGGCGACGTCTGGAGAGGTCGTGCTGGGTGCAGGAAGCCGTTGTGTTGGGTGCCCCGCAGTAGTGGCACCGTGGAGCTGCAGTGCATCCAGCTTCGTTGTGGCCGTAAAGGCAACAGCGTCGGCAGAGTGGAGTGAAATCGGCCCGGCTCGGTTCGATCCGTAGGGACTCCCCGAGTAGTTCCAGGCCGGTGTCGATTGCTGCGTCATAATGCACCTTTTTTGTGAAGAAAAGGCGCACCAGTGGAGTTGGACCTCTCTTGGACTGGATGCGAGTGGCCCTCGAAATTGAAGGCCACAATTTCGCGACATAGCCCCGGAGAAGCGTCGTCGGTAGGTGATGCGGGACGCCCACTAACACGGCACTGTAAGTGCCGCGGTGCAGTGTGTGCGATCCCGGTGAAGCTGTGGTTTTGTCGGTGGAGGTTTGAGGTGTCTCTTCCGGTATCGCCTGACTGGACTGGCCGGCCGAGGCGGTGTTGACTGGTCCATGCGTTCGGCTGGAAACCGGCGCCGGGGGTGGAGGTGTTCTCTCCTCGGAGCGCGTCGAGCTGGGCGAGCCAGTTGAGGTGTTGCTGGAGTTGCTTCTCGGCTTCTTAGCTACGGATGTAGCAAGAGTAGCCGGTTTGGTCCTCTTCTTTCCCATGTTGACACCTCCATGTCTCGAGATAAAGTGTGTTTGATATATCTGCAAGGCATACTATAAATTAATACTTTAATATAGGGCCTTTACGGAAAAATGATGCTCGTACTTACAGTGATTATTTGTAAACACGTTACATTTTTACTCACTTTAGAGTACTGCAAGCTCAAAAATTAGAAATAAAAATAAAAATATAATTTTTATTGTACTTATATTATATCTCCTGCTTTTCCGTTTCTTTTCTAAAATTATAGGCATTATACTTTGATGCTGCCATCTGTATTTGAAATAATTTGAAGCGATTCAATACTACTTATGCAGATGGCAGCTTTGGTAAAGCTTCCGTTGTACAACTGTAAAGCTTGTGATGTGGTAAAAAAGCAATGCTATACTGCGAAGCAGGCCGCGGCCCACAACAAAGGACGCTCAGGGCCAAGCTACTTCAGACCACATACCAGGCGGCTTGTATCAAAGACACTCACGGTCAAGCTTCGCCACACCTCTCACGCAAGCAAACACGTGACAACAATCAGAACGGCAGAACTAAAAGGTTTTTTGCCCATATGATTCGAGAAGTGTCCGGCAGCCGGCTTGTTTGAAGAAGTTCGAGAAAGATCTGGCTACGTCATCGCCAGTATAGAAGCTTATGGAGAGCGTGAGGGCAGGTAGTTTTTGAGTCGGTCAGTGTATCAGTGAACGCGAAACAGCTGTGAAAGATACCTACGTCACGCCGAAGTGAAGAAGTTTTAACGAGTGCTGTGCCATTGTATCATCTGAGTTAGTGTTTGAGAGACCGAGAAAGTGAAAGGAGTGAGTCAAGGCTATGAGAAGAATGCAGTTGAGATTTGTAATATCACAAAAGAGTGTAGACTCTGTTAACGTCAGTAGAAGAAAATGTGCTTTTGTGCAAACGTTTAGAGGAAAAATAGAGTGATAGAAAGTAACTGGACTGGACCATTGTCGTTTTGTTACAATAACATACTGAGCCTGGAAACTTGTAAATTAGTAAAAAGACAATACTATAGCACGGAGACCGGAAGCTCCGTGGTTGAAATTCAGTGTTATTATACTGATTTGAAATAAATTTCAAATGGAATAACAGTAATGAAATAAAAGAATGAATGTGTGCTGTATTCACCTTTATAATAAATGTTGAAACTACCCTCCACCTACATCTAGACACTTGTACACCTGTTAAATGGACACTCGAAAATTGTGCAGGTTTTAATTATTTTTGGATATGTTGTACATATTTATTAATAAAAACATTTCCTGGTGCCGTGCAGGCGATTCGGTTCCTAATATGCCCACCAAAGCCCAATAGAGAGCGTTTTTTGTGCCGTATGTCCATTAACTTTACTACAACAAAGAAAAATCTATTGGAAACCTGTGACTGAAATTCAGGATTTATTTCGACGACAGTTTGGTGCACGATGTGAGGTCCTAACAGGAAGACCATCCTTTCGCTTGGTGAAAAGTTTCAGGAAACAGGATCCATAAAAGAGAAGAGAACAGGTTGGCCTCTCTGTGTAACCTATGAAGAAAACATAGCGGATATCCACGGTAATTCATTACATAGGACTATTCTTTATCCTTAGGAGAAACAAGTTAATACCTTTTTATAGGAATACATAAATTGCTTACTCTATAGACTTTAAGGTTTTGCATATTATTCTGGGGTTCTTTATAATTAAATATGTAATTTTGGAATATCAGAACATTTCCAGGAAATGCAAAAATTTCATTTTATAAACTTCAGTCATGCATTCAATTATTAAAACACTTAATTCAAAACTGTACTTGACAGCAAGTAAAGGACCTTTAGATCTCATCTTGAAGTTTAGAAAGCGTGTATTGAAAATCTGAAAACTTAAAATTTAAAACAGCATAAGAAAACAAGATAGGAAAATCAAAAGTTAAAATTTCAAACGCTGTTTACATATGTGTGTACGACCATCTCAAAATCGCATTTGGAGCAGGCGGATGTTGGGATCCAAAGGCTTAGAGGAACTGGTAAAACATAGGCAATTTCCTAGTTAAGGTGCAAGAAGCCGAATCAAATTTGTTCGGTTAGTTCGGAGGTAATCGATTTCTTTTTTATTTCTTTTAATATACTTATTTTATATTAACTTTATTACCTTTAACTTATATCTAATTGATCAGATGGCTGCGCGGTAACCTGTGAGGTTTATTATTATTATTATTATTATTATTATTATTATTATTATTATTATTATTATTATTATTATTATTATTATTATTATTATTATTATTATTATTATTATTATTATTATTATTATTATTATTATTATTATTATTATTATTATTATTATTATTATTATTATTATTGTTACTGTTACTATTATTATTACTATTACTATTATTATTATTATTATTATTACTATTATTATCATCATCATCATACTATAATAACCCACAACTCACACCAGCGTTTGCCATCACTGAACATGAATTGCATTGCTCTGTATTTTCAAAATTTTCTCACTTAATTCCTACTTGTTTCCTTATAGAGTAAGAAAGTATGATATTCAGGATTTAATTAGTTGTCGCTTGCTTGAAAATCAGAAACTGAGTTTGTGAGCTAGGGATGGACGAATGTAGGTGTCATCCTCTTAGGGGTGATCCTTTATACAAGAATGAATGAAAAATTATAATACTATTTTACTTTAAATATTTCCTTCAAAGGAACATTTCTGCATTTTTCGTTCTGATATAATTCACATATGGAACGACTAAGACAGCTATGATTGAAGTATATAAAGAACAGAAACTAATATAAGTACATTTTTTTCCACACTCTACGTCTTTGTTCTGAATTGTAATTTAGTCAGACGACTCAACAATAGTTGAACAACTGACCACACCCACTCCTCACGTGAATTTGGTATCTCTCGTACCCTGCCTATCAGACATTAGTATAATCTTTAATCACCTAGCGAAAGAGCCCTTCGCAAGCTAAAGCTTACCACCCGGCCGCTGCGTCCTGCACCTCTGCTCATTACAGGGGTAATGATTTGGCTGCAGAACTGGAGGATGGGACGTAGTCTACGTCCCGCGCCCTCCCGCCCTTCGCGACCTAGGGTCGCTACTTCTTTATCAAGTGGCTCCTCAGTACCTAACGAGGCTCAAAACACCTCGTGCCAGCGGGGAAAGATCTCCATGACTGTACCGGGCTGCGAACCCGGGTCTTCCGTGCCAGATGCAGGCGCGCTACCACTGCGCTACGGAAGGAGTCCAGATATCAATATATTAGCTATAAATATTTTGCCAACATTGCATCCTTCTAGTTTACCTATATTTATTCAATTTTAACTGCGTAAATAAATCAATCTTCTGTGTTCTATTATATTTAATGAAACATTTGCAGAGCAATAGTATTTCTAGTTCACACTAAATTCATTATAAGTATCTGAGCTTTTCTGCATTTAATAATTATAAAATGTATAGTTTATTTGCTATCATATTAAGCATAATAAATCAATATTTAGGTTTAAAGCGCTTATTTTATTCAGTTTCTCTTACTAAAAATATTGCTGAAAATACGCAAGACGACTGTCATGCATTAAATAAGTAATATAGTGAGTAAATCAAGAAATATAACCTGAATATCACGCAGCCGTCTTCATTTACTTTAGAAAAGTGTAATAGCTGTAATTGAAGCTAGGAATAGGAATTGGAGAGATACGGAGGAGTTTCGGCCCTGAAGCCAAGCCTGTTGTGCCTATGCTCCAAAGGGGCACCCCCGGGAGGAAGGATGGGGTGAGAGAAGACACCGGGCGGCCAGATGCAGGCTAACGTCACAGACATTGACAGAGGTCTCTAAGGTTTCCCAAGCCTGACCACAGCTCGAAGCCTTTAGGCCAACAAGTGGACCTCGGCACGGGGTCCAACGCCCCCAGATGCATTCACCTTTTCTAGGACGGAAAGAGTTCCTGTGTGCATATCATCCCTGCTAATCTACACCTAACACCTTCGCTGACGCAACCCTGAAAGAACCAACGGGAGGAAGGATAAATAAAATGATTAATGAAACAAAATGGAAGGATAGGAAATTCTGAGGACATAATTATACTTCCCAGCATTTGCCTGACGACCCGCGGAAACCCGGAAGAAACCCATAGGTCAGAAAGGTTAGCTACGGGAAGTGAACCCACGACCTCCTGAATGCGAGTCTGACACGTTACCACGGAGCCATCTTACTCGGTAGACCTACCTTTACTGAATAGCCTACTAACGCACATTCGTTCATCATTTGTCTAATACCTCACTCTGAATTAAACACTAAAATTATTGCTGTTGTTGCTGTTCTCACAACCACCTGGATTAGTTGTGAAGCCAACTGAAAATATATCTTAGTTAAAATGTATAAACGTTATTGTAAGTTGTAAGTTGCTCACTTTTAAGTTAATATAAATATTAAACAGTATTTAATAAAGGAAGTACTAGTTATTTCGCGGAATACTCTAAACAAATACCCCTCGAGGTTTTCATATTTCGGATAACTTTTATCGCGCTTCGCGCTCACAAAATTGTTGTCATATGAAACCCTTTCGTGTTATTGTTACATAGTGAAACTATGTCTCATATCCCAAGATGAAAATATGAATGATATGCCTAATAGCTGGCTACGGAAAATTAGGGAACGATAATAAAAAATTTGATAAATGACTTTCTCTACTCTTTTACTAACCATTCTTACAAGCTCTTATTCCTATATCTTCTTCATGCTCATACAGATAAACAATTGCAGAAATTATCTTATTACTTATTTCCTTGTAGCTGCAAGGGGAATGTGGGAATACAGTAGGGTTTAAGCGATAGTCAAATCTTTTAAAGCTTTCAAATTCCGTTCTTTTTGTACGGATAAAATATAAAAAACTGAATAATGATGTTCCATTTGACAGAAGTATACAAATACAAGGCATATCTCCGAAACGGTTCACTTTATAAACATTTTATTCAGACATAAATTGTGTGTTTTAGCAAGATCTACATTTTTTGTATGCTAAGATTTACCAGTTATGCAAAAGTTATCCAGAGCTAATACGACTAGAGAGGCTATAGCCAGAAAATTTAAGATATACATTTTATTTGCCATAAGAATATCTCAAACTGTGGCAATTTAATCAAAATCGTTGCAATTTCAAGAAAATCAAAATTTTCGAAAAATTCTCCATGTAAAAGGTAGTTTAGGGTAAAGCAGTTTTCCCCAAAATCTTCGTGTCGCATCCTTGAAAGACTTAAATACCAAATTTGATTTTTAACCGACTTTTCGTTTTTGAGCTATGCTGTCCACAAAGTGACGGACAGACACACAGTTTGACAGACTGACAGACACACATTCACATATGGACCTTTTTCTAAAAATGTAGTTTTTTTTTATTCAAGGGGCCTTAAAACATACATTTCCGGTGAAATCTCCACATCGAATTTCTGGGTGGTATACAATACTTCCTGTACTATACGTAGTAGAGAAAGTAAAAATCTGATGTATTGCACTCACATGACTTTCTCTACTCTTGTACTAACCATTCTAACAAACTCGTATTCCTATATCTCCATGTTAGTTAAGATAAACATTCGTACAAATTATCTTCCTGCTTATGTCCTTGTAGGTGCAAGGGGAATATTAGAATACAGAAGGCTTTGTGCGACAGTCAAATCTTTTTGACCTTTGAGATTCCGTTCTCTTTGCACGATTAACATATAAAAAAATGAACAACGTTGTTGCATTTCGCTAAAGTTCTAAAATTTCCGAAACTCACACACATAACAAGGAATATCTCCGAAATGGTTCACCCTACAAGAAAATTTATTGCGACATAAATTGTGTATTTTAGCAAGATCTACATTTTTTGTATGGTATAATTTGGTCTATCTCTAACGGTTTACCAGTTATGCAAAAGTCGTCCAAAGTAAATACGACTACAGAGGCTATAGCCAGAAAATTCAAGATATACATTTCATTTGTCATCAAAATATCTCAAACATATGACATTTTAATCAAAATCGTTAGAGCAATTTTCAAGAAAATCAAAATTTTCGAAAAATCTTCCATGTAAAGGGTAGTGTAGGGTAGGGCTATTTGCTTCAAAATCTTCATGTCGCATCCTTGAAAGACATTAAACTTAAATACCAAATTTGGCTTTTAACCGACTTTTCGCTTTTGAGTTATGCTGTCCACAGACTGACAGACACACAGACAGACGGACCTTTTTCTAAAAATGCTTTTTTTGGATTCAGGGGGCTTCAAATCATATATTTCCGGTGAAATATCGACATCGAATTTCTGGGTGGTATACAATACTTCTATACGTAGTAGAGAAAGTAAAAATGAGTTAAGAGATGGGTTAGAATTGGATTGTTTGGCAGAGCTTTTTGGAGAGAAATGGAGGGCATGGATAAAGCAATTTTATTTGCTCAGATGAGGGAGAGAAGTACACTGACGTACCACAGGGAAATTAAAGATGACCTAAGAGAGAAGGACTAGTTTACTTTAGATTACGAGTTTGAAAACTAAGAGGAAGGAGAGGAAAATTTATTCCAGGAATGTGCCTAATTTGTGGGGAGAAGGGAAATGAAATTCATATTATCTTTCACTATAAAGGCATAAACATTTGGAGGAAGGATTTATTAAGTAGGAAATAGTTATTTAGGAATAAAGAAATTGTGTTTTGAAGGACTTTTAAGGACCTAAATGTGGGAAGTTTTTATGGAAGGTTAGGAGGAAATAGAGATGGTCAGTTGAAAAATATGGAACGGTAAAGGGTATTTAATTTTTAGTTTAGTAGGCCAAGTGGTTTGGTATAATGTGATGTAATGGATATTTTGTATACTTAAGAACTTGTTATAAATTGTATGTAATGGATACGACTGGCAAAAAGCCTGGGCTGAATGCCTAATCATATTCATAATCGTAGTAACTTAGCACTAATTATTACAGATAAATGTTAAGAGTACAGTTTGGAGTTGAAATGTATTTTTGTAATGATCTCAGAAGTATCTAAATCAGCACACACGTGTACCTATTATTACCTGACTTCCAAGCTCAATAGCTTACTTGGTGGTAAAAAGCGGTTAAGGAAGAAGGTCACGATGATGGATAGGCAAGGAGGAGAACAAAAGAAGTAAGAGGAGGAGCATAATGCATTGCGTGTTGTGAATTTAAAAGCTACCGAAGCATTTATCCAATCAAGACCTTTCTGACACGATGTCTAGCTTCACCTTTTTAATCGTCCTTGTTTTCTATTGCTCGCCAATGTACGTGCCATTTCTTATTCAAATGCCCTGAACCTCCTTCAGTATTATTTGACAGGGATATGAGTGACCTTTAACTTTACATCTCTTGTATGTGGGAAGTGGTGGAATGGGGACAGGGCATCTGGGAGCTGCTTAGTTCCTGACAAAAACAATAGAGCTGAAATCACACTAGCGAATTAACATGTCCCTCTTTATTTATTAAACACCAAACAATTTCCGTTCTCTTTGAAAATCTCTTTCCTGCTCATTAATCATTAGATGTAACGACCAACACGAAAACGGAAAAACCACACTGTAAGGATTGCAAACTTACGACACGCTTGCAGCTACGTGGCACGCAAACAAGGTTAAGACTATCCGCAGCTTGAGGCATTAAATTTATTATTATTATTATGATTTTCATCATCATTATCATCATCATCATTATCATCATTATCATTATCATCATCATTATCATTATCATCATCATCATTATCATCATTATCATCATTATCATTATTATCATTATCATCATTATTATCATCATTATTATCATCATGATTATCATCATCATCATCATCATCATCATCATCATCATCATCATCATTATTATTATTATTATTATTATTATTATTATTATTATTATTATTATTATTATTATTATTATTATTATTATTATTATTATTATTATTATTATTATTATTATTATTATTATTATTATTATTATTATTATTATTATCATTAATATAATCATCATTATAATTATCATTATTATTACCATTATGATTATCATTATGATTATTATGATTATTATTACTACTATTATCATTATCATCATTATTATCATTATCATCATTATCATCATTATCATCATCATTATTATTATCATCATTATCATCATTATCATCATCATTATTATCATAAGGTAGCGTCCCTGAAAGGTCAAGTAGTCGCCTTACGGTCGGGGGAGTCGGCGTGCTGACCCCCGCCACCCCCAACCTGCACTCTTCCATGGCCTTGGCTGCGGCTGGAGGACGCAGCGGCCGGGCGATGAGGGTAACCTCTGCATAAGGGGAAGACGCCCTAGGGATAATTATTATCATCATTATTATCATCATGATTAGGTATCATTATCATGAATGTCATGATGATGATGATGATGATTATTATTATTATTATTATTATTATTATTATTATTATTATTATTATTATTATTATTATTATTATTATTATTATTATTATTATTATTATTATTATTATTATTATTATTATTATTATTATTATTATTATTATTATTATTATTATTATTATTATTATTATTATTATTATTATTATTATTATTATTATTATTATTATTATTATTATTATTATTATTATTATTATTATTATTATTATTATTATTATTATTATTATTATTATTATTATTATTATTATTATTATTATTATTATTATTATTATTATTATTATTATTATTATTATTATTATTATTATTATTATTATTATTTTATTATTATTATTATTATTATTATTATTATTATTATTATTATTATTATTATTATTATTATTATTATTATTATTATTATTATTGTGATCATCACCATCATTGTTATTTACTTTTCTCGCAGGTTTTTCACTGGATCTTATGCACAGCATTTGTTGTGCATGTTTCGTCCTGCAGTCGCCCATGAAAAGCATATAAAATAAAACAAAAGCATGTCGAACTACTTAAGACAGTTACTTGAATTTTAGTGAACTTGCGCATTCTTAATACACGTATTACTTGCGTCAGAAATAGAAAGTAACCTACGATGTTTCGCTTAGAATCCACTGACCGTTTTATTCAATTTATATCTAATAGTAGATATGCCGAAATACAATTATATGCGATTACCATCTTACAAATAATATTAGATCAAAATAATACATAACTAAAGGGTTAGGGATGCATACACGGAGGGGAAACTTCGCACACCTCGACTTACGCAGATCTATTGTGCGCTATCAACCCCAGGAGGCAGGGATGAAATGAGGGAACCGAACGGGTTCAACTCCAACACAGTTAACCTATCATCATGAAACTCATATAGGTGGAGAAGGTTTTTGCTATCCATTTTACTATACATCGTGTTATGTTCACATAATTTTCTTCGCTCGCTTTCGTTTTATATAACAAGTTCATATATTCGTTCTTCGACATATATGATTGAAATATAAATCCAACGTATTACATTCACACGATTTTCTTCCTGTAGCATTTGTGGTTGTTCCACAGTGCTTTTGTATAGTGTTCTTTTAGTATTCTAGGACTTAATTCTTTGCTTAAGTGTATTAAGTAATATTTTTTAAGTGTCTCCAAAGAAACACAAGTCTATTGGCCAGTGCAACTCCCTTGTTATAGGGATAGATCGTAAAACCAGGGGCAACGCCGGGTGTTTCACTTAGTAATATAAAAAGTTGGTCTCTCATCTCAGGATTTCTTAATGACCTAAATTTTCTACTGAAAATACTACGAATAATATAATTATATTTCGAAAGATAATAAATACTCCATATCTACAGAGAATATGGTACGGCTGATTACGTGGTCCTCTTAGACCGAAATTACGGGATTCAACGAACAGGAAAAAAATAGCAGCGCTTTAAAGTCGTGGCCCACGCCAAATTAAGTTGAAGAAATAAGGGAGCAGATGTTGGTAGATATATCATTATGATTTATTGCAATGACAGCTAATTTGGTTTGTACATGCAAATCGAACGAGGAGCATACTATTAGATACTCCCTCCATTCCCAGAAGGCAAATGCCAGGGCATGCACATGTACGAGGCAATGGTATTACACACCTGAATAACACAAGACACTGCCTGGGAACAACCACGTGAATCTGTTGTAACTAGGAAAACATGTAGGTATGTTTACATGTCTTCATAAATCACACACTTTAATAACATTTTAATTTGACTGATAACCAAATAAACAATTTTGCAACGAAATACGTAATTAAAATTTATTGTTGCGGAAGGTCGCGCTATTCAGCCGTTGATTAAACAATGCCGTAATATAACGGCATCATTAAAGATAACCAACACAGTGCATAACCTGGCAAAAACCATTACCTTGTCTGTAAGTATTAGCATATCATTGTGGAAGGGTGTTATAGGACTGCTATTCATCAAAAAAATGTTTTCGAATAAATACATGCTCCCAGACACTTTGCACTGAGTTGAACGGTGTATCACGTCAGATTGAGAAAATCAAGAATTTGTGTTTCATAAACTTGGGTATAATGAATCAGTTCGTATACAGGACAGAAGGGAAATGATACATCAGACTTTAACAGCGAATTCTCATGTTGTGAATAACAAGAAAGTCTAATACCAAAATGTTGAAAAGTTTATGGTTTTCTAGAAAAAAATATTTTTATCAAAAAACTTCATCATAACCTGGCTGAATTATTATTGATTGAAGGTTCTTGATTTATGGCTATATTCATAGAAAATTGAATAAATGTCAACTTTTTCCTACGGCGTATTCCAATAGATTCAACAGTGTTTGTGTTAATTAAATTTAAAAGAATCCACAATTATTTCTTGTCCTTTTTGTTGCAATAAATTCTGGGTTTTTTAAATTTAATTTACCCAAAAACCGTTGACTCTATTGAAATACGCCAAGGGAAAAAGTTGTCGTTTGTTCAATTTTCTATGAATATAGCCATAAATCAAGAACCTTCAATCAATAATAACTCAGCCAGGTGATGATAATTTTTTTTGATAAAAATATTGTTTTCTAGAAAACCATAAACTTTTCAACATTTTGGTATTAGACTTTCTTGTTATTCACAACATGAGGAATTCGCTGACGGGTCATTTCACTTCCATCCTATATGTAGGGGATTCAGCGGCCGGGCGGTAGGCTGTTGAGCTGGGACTTTTTATGCATAAAATAGTCAGAAAATGGTTAGTTTTGTTATACGTTGGCATAAATATTCCTATATGTAAAGGTATCTGCGTATGTAGTTACCTCAGTTGTTGTAAGAGTTAAGACACTTATGAAGGATGATTGCAGAATCATAAACCTCAAATTAGATCCAGAGCAAGCTTTATTGTGATACAAATTTTACAGAAAGTGGGTCACTAACATGCAAGTTAACTTTGTTGAGATAGGTTGTTTTAACTTCCATTAACACAGCTTCAGGATATTTCACCTGTCAGGTTCTAGAAGTAAACCTTGGTCAAAGGGCTTCACGTAACTGGAAACATAAAAGGGTTTCTGAAACCAGTGTTGCACATAGATGTTTCTGGATACAGCTCTGTTTCGTGTGGGTGGGCACCACCTCCTATGACGTCAAACGGACGTAAACGACGCCGCGCAGGTTGCGTCATACGTAACCCTCTGCCCTTTCTACTTGCTTTATTATTTGTATTAAGCATCAGGATCGGAAATGAAATTAGCCGTGCTCGATAAAACCCTTTTAGCAAGTTATCGTGACTGCTTGTTCCTCCATGACACCAAATTTGAATATCGCTGTTCAAATATACAAGCAAAATATTCTTCAAATGTCATTTTCTCTTGGTGTTTTCAGAAAGCTAATAATAAGCCTTTATATAATTCCAATGCTTACTTAAATACTTATCTCATTACTTCATAATAAATCACTGTGTCGGAGTTTCAATCCCTTAGTTCTGCTTTCGCAAAAGATGAAAGTGCTTAACCAAAAGCAAATACTGGATTGAAACGTTATTTAGCTTATGTGTTTCGAAAATGAAGTCCGTAGATGCGCACTTGCAATAATGTTTAAGTATGTAAGTTTACTAACCGGCTCGGAATGGCTCAGGCTCGCACTCAGGAGGTCGCGGGTGCGGACCCCATGGCCGACCTTCCTGACCCATGGAGGTTCTCCCGGGTCACCAGGCGAATGCTGGGAAGGACTTCCATATCCTCCAATTTCCTGTATCTCTATTTCATTCCATTAATCATTTCATTTCACCCTTCATCCCGTTAGATTTCTTTCAGATTTGGAAGCGTCGGTGAGCGTCGCAGCAACAGCACGGCAGGGGAAAAGAATGCGCTCTGAAACTGGTTTACGGTCCCCCATGGGATGGCACGGGCCTGAGAGGGGTGAAGGGAGTCGGTTTCCGAGTCCCGAATTCCCCTTTGGGAGTACGAACCCGAGAGGTGGGAGAGAAGCTGGGTTAAGCCAGCCTCTGCTGGCGAAGATTCTAGCTGGGAAAATGTAGGAACCTGCCACCTGCTCTGTCGTAGCAACGTTCCGACCGCTCGTAGGATCCACTCTCCACGGGATGCCTCGTTAGGGCCATGGGTACAAAGAAATCTCCTTTTAGTGCTATATCCCCCTCCGCAAGTTGTAAGAGACATATAGTAGTCTAAATTCTGCTCTTAAACCTCCAACAGCCTGTTTAGTGAATGTTATAACCAGGGCCCGGATGTTTAAGACTAAAATATGTTAGAAATATGCAAACACTTATGACAGAAAAAATTAGAAAATAATGACGATAAATATGACCTAAACACTTTTTGGGTGCATTTTCGAAATTTTAAAAAATGTAATGGTGTTTAAATTAACATTATATTGAAAATCTACCTTAAAAATCTGGCACATTCAATAATAAATAATATTAATTTTATTGTTTCATTTTGAATTTATTTAATTGCTCAATCCAGAGCTAACCCTCAGCTCTGCACAGAATGAAATAAATGTCACATTTTGAAGGGCCACCAGAAAGAACAATTACAGGAGCAAATCACATACAATTTAAAGTTTTCAAAAAGAAACGATCTTCTATTTACACACATTGTAACGGAAAAAGACCTCCAAATATTACAGACAAGAATTATGAGAAGTTAAAAATTGTCTTTGGGACGACTGCAAACACATGCGTTCCGAAAGGGGAGGGGGTGGGGTTCCGACTCCCTCAGCTGCTGCAGTGCGAGAGCTGCATAACCCTAGCACCTGTGGATTACCAGAAGTAGGCAGGGATGCCCACCTGAGCCCCTCCCTTTTGGGAGCTCGGTTTGGGTTGGCCTCGAACGGCAGTAGTTCCCGATACTCATGGAAGATTGAGTTCGTTCTGACTCACCAAGACGGGCTTGGAGAAGCCTCAAATTCTCGGGTAGTAGCGTGCAGAGCTAGTAGTTGGTAAGCTAGATATCCAACTTGTTGTTGTTGTAGTGTTTAACGCCCGCTTTTACTACTACGGCACCGCAGGCGGTGACACTGATGATACATGAAGATGGAGCACCGGTGGAATGAAATGGCGGGGGAAACCGGAGTACCCGGAGAAAACCCGCCCTGACGCCGCTTCGTCCACCACGAATACCACATGCGGGTCCCTGGGATCGAACCCTAGGTTGTAGGTAGTCTTCCCGGATGGGTTGCTGCGCGTAAGTGGCGTATCCACTTCCGTCCCCTGTGTAACAGAAGGGGGGGGGGGAGACTTTCTAGGAAACAAGGTGTTGGCTTAATGGAAAGACCCACAGAAGCAGTGGTGCTCGGTTGCCGCCTTCCCTGGTTTTAGGGGGAGCTTCGGATTCTTGATAGCTCCTTAGACTCAATTAACAAGAACATGACAAAAAACGTTAAAGAGTCAAAATATTACTTTATATGACCCATGAGAATTGCTAAATTTTAATCACCATTGATAAAATCGTGCTTCGTTTATATTTTCCATGAACAAAATCACAAAGACTATGACATGTCATAAATATGCGGTCCCTGGTTATACCATTATTATAATCTTTGTTCACTGTAGGAGCAGATTATTATGAATCAAAAAGAAAATATGATCTACAGTAATGATGTGGATTTGATTAAATAAGTTTAAATTAAGCCTTTTTCTCCCTGAGACGAATTAACGTTTCTCATCATAGCTGTAAAGATTGAGTGTCAATGTATTCGCGTTGAAGCGCCACCCCGTTTTAAGCTAAAGAAACCAAGGTTACATTTCCAATTGTGCTTGTTGGTAAACAGGCAGGGTGAAAAAGAGCTGCTGAGAAGAGCGCACTAGTTAGTGAGGATACAGGCAAATTTCGACAGTGTGGAATATTCCTGACAATAATTTGATTTAAATTATCTCGTTAATTAAACCATAGTTATTCCTGGTTAACTGCGTCGCATAGAATTGCAAACTCACTAATTATTTCAGAGTCTGCTATATGTTGCTAGGAGACAGCTTGTACACTTTCAGGGAGATTAAAGCGTATTTCACGCCTACACTTCTGCAACTGGAGACATTTCCTTCAATCCCTGAGCCCACCAAACAATTTCGAAACACATTACTACGGGTTGCAATAATAACAAAATCCCACTTTCACGGTGTAGAGAGAATTGGATTTAGTTACGTGCTGAATTAGCATATAAAACAAATATATTCCACCAGTGGGAGCACACGTCCTTTGTTACACTGAAAAATTTGTCATTGGTTACAGAAATTCATGTTCAACTGGAAGTGACGAGTTGGAGATCCAAAGTGACATAAAGGGATGACTCGTTTGACGATCAGTTCTTTATTTAAACCGCAACATAGAAATTGTTATAAAACAACACAGTTGTAAATTTAGTTGATAAACCTATGCTATATGAAGAGTGCAGTCTCAACTGTAATTTATTTCATAATTCAATTTTACTCTTTTGTTTACGCAATGCGTATTCTCACCTCCTTCTCTTCTAGCAATGGTTTTAGTCTGCAGTGTTAACGGTACAGCTGATGTAGCAATTTTTATAATATTTAGCATAATGTTTACTATTTCAGTTATTATAAATCATATATATAAATCAATAATCTGTCGTGTGATGCTCGCATTCAGGAGGTCGTGGGTTCGTGATCGACCTTCCTGACGCATGGTTTTTTCGGGGGTTCCGCCGGGTCGCTAGGTGGATGCTGGGAAGGATAACCGAATTTCCTGTTCTTAGACTTCACCTTCCTTCTTATTTCACGTTACCTTTCATCTGCTTGGTTGTTACAGGGTTCTAAGTATCGGCGGGAGTTCCGACATGCATAGCAGGTGCTTCTCTATAAATCCTCGTCCTCCGGATTTATAGGTTTCGGGAGACTCCAAATCCCGGGTCTCCCAGGAGACCTAGAACCCGCAGGGTAGCTCATGGTACGAGCCGCCACTGGGAAGTTCAAATCTGTAGTTGTTGGGGATCCTACCCTCTGCTGTCGTCATTCCTTAGGTCTGACCACCCTTAGTATGCTTTCACCTCAACCCTCTCGCTCAGAGAACACCCTGCCAGGGGCATAGGCACAGAAGACCTTCTCCAGATCGATATGCTAAGTCTCCCCTCCGAATATTGTCTATCCTATCCTACTCTAAAAGAAAACTGAAGAAAGCGGTAACAAAGTCCTTATATTGTAAGGTTTTAACACTGAAACTTTTTGTACGTTATCATATGCACAGTGTATTAAACAGTCGGGCATTGCTAAATTGCATTTGATACGTCGTTTTTACAATAGAGTTAATTTTAAACATTACCTTCTGTGTTGGAGGTTGGCATTTTAGGACAAGAATTCGTAGAAACGTCTTAAAAATACTGCTGGCGTATTAAAATAAACAATATTCATCTTCAAGGAAACCCGCCATTCTTAAGCCTTGACGAATATGCTAAATTAAAACGGAAAATAAATTATGACTATGACGAATAGTCGTATAAACTTTCATTTGAGCCGAGCGAGGCTCCGTGGAATATGTGAAACTCGCACCCTGTTCGATTCTCGTGGAACCTTGAGATTTGTTCGTGGTAGCAAATGCTGGTGTGATTCCTCTTCTGCAGTCTTGTGTCCATTATTTTCTGTGTCACACTATTGTTTTATCTCATAGTTTTAACCTTGTTGAAGAAAGCAACGACTTGAACATTTCTGTTGGACTGTGGAGTGCTTGCCTGGACGACTGGTTTCTCTTCTTGGGAGTTGAACGTTTCATTCTGGGACTTCTAGGCTGAAGATGGCTGAGGCGGGTTCGTGCTGCCGTTGTGTTGGATTCACAAAGTGCCACATAAACAAACGATATAAGCTTTAAACACAATCTTTCAGAAAGCGTAACAATCTACTGCAGAAACAAACGACATATCACTTCCCTGTCAGGTAGTGGACCCCATTTCTGATCTGGTCTGCGTGATTCACTAATTCTTGTCAAATGTAGACTGTGTATGTATGTGCCTTTCAAGAAGAAATGGATAAATTTGTTTTAAGGAAGTAAAGGAAGTATTGTAGTGTAGATACGATATGAAATGTGTGGATGTATATGTGTAAAAGTTAATTTAAAAAAATAATATTTCATTTATCAGAATACTGCTATTATATCACATATATCAGTTTTAAAACTTTTATTACAAAATGTTCTACTAGCAGAATTTTGCACAAATGTTCATTCTAGTTTGTGCATTCTTGCGACATTGTTTTATTTTCTAGATTTAATCCTGGACTGCCGGCTCTTGCTTCTAAATAATCATAACCATAATCTCACATTTGATTCATGTAAACAGGTAACATTTGAAAGGTGATGTGAATTACTCGAGAAACCGAGCCTTATCCACTATAACTCCACACATAGGTTTTTGTTCTTTTCACATTAAGTTGCTAATGTTATACTTTGTTTAGAATTATCCCAGTTCAAGATATCCTAAGTCATATACAATATGCTGAAACAATATTCAATTATTTTAAGTAGCGTGGAGGAATAAATCGAGAAGTTGTAATAATGTGCTCCTATAAAGAAAGGAAGAAAGTAACCTTAAAAACGTCCATTCAGATGATAAACTTGTATTATGAATATTCAATATGAAATACTTCGAAAAGCGCTAATCCAACGAACAATCCTATCCAATTATAGAGCTTAGAAGAACAGAATGAAGTTCAACGGATCTTAATGTCATAGAGGGAAGTGTAAAACATAATGAACTCGCAAGACAAGGAGCAACTTTGCAATTTGTTTAACCAGAGCCGGCTCTAGGAAATTCTCGATGTTTAGTAAGAGAGGTTATTAAGAACTGGTCCATAGTAGAACATCATAAAATTTAGCTTAAAACTCCAATTTTTGTTGACTGTTATTCTCATATATATAGTAGGTATATGAATCGAATGAGAGAGATCTAATGGACATATCGCTCCCTCAATAGTAGATAATAGAAAGCCGAGGATCCATGATTCGAACTCTAACATTGGCACTGTTATAAAGCAAATATAGCTTTACAAGCTGCATGTTCCACTACAGAGTACTTTTCTTTAAATGATTCTAACTTAACATTACATCACCTTGATCACCCGCTTCAGTGAAGCATCCATTAGTGTCTGGACATGTTCCAACGGGAATCTAACATAACAATAAAACCTGGATGACAATTGTCTCCCACACCATTGAACGAGCTACAATGTAACAAGCAATTGTAGGAGAGTTGAGTTATACAGTTCAACTTAGTGCCAAGAACAAATGCCCACACTCATATGTAGCAGACAAGTTTCAGTACTTGGTAAGCAATGCTATGTAAATTACATTCTAGGTTAATGCACTAAGTATCGCTTTAGTTGCAGAATTGTTAGTCAACTGTTATTTGGTTAGTTAAGGAGCAGTGTAGGTTTGCCGGAATATGCAACAAAGTTGTTTCCCAGTGGGGTTGTTTTTTCTTAGGGAAAGGTAGAGTAATTGGCGCACATGTTGTGTTCCACGTGTAAAACAAAGTGTGCAACTTGTTAATTGAGAGTTGGTCGAGGAAATGGCTGAACTGTCGCCCGCACGTCATTGTTGGGGAGCGAAGTAGTCGTAGTGGTTACCCAAACTAATTCCATCGGAGTGCCGCAGTATTTTTATTTCCCTCTCTCTCCCCAATCAACTAAAACTCAGTCTCACGTTCGCTGCACACAACACAGACGTAAAGCAGTTTTCTCTTAGCATTACCAACTTCGTGATATTTGATAATGTAAAACGCTACATATTAATGATTAGTTTCACGTTTGCTGGTACTAACCCGGAGATTTGGATTTACTTTATGCAACAGTACGATACAAACTCTTGTTACAATAATATAAAGTGCTTCAGAAAGCATATAGATATAATAATATACCAGTGGTATTCAACCTTTCTTCTCAGCCAAACACAATTTTCCATTCCAGCCTGTATCCGTAAGTCTAGGCCTTGTTATCCCTAATTCAAATTATACATAACCATATTAAAATAGAATTATATAACCCATAACTTATGAAATACTACAAAAAGGAGATTATACTATAAATATATAAAATACATACAGGAACTACCTAAATTATAGTTAACGCACACACGCAAAATTATATGAACTTGTTTGTTTCTGACCTTTTGACGAAATGGAGAGTTTATTTTCTGGACAGCAGCTCAAATATTCGTGGCTAAATCTTCGAATATCAATGGTGATTCTGGGGCTCTGATGACCTAGCTGTCGACGGACCCTTAAACCCTAATCACTCACTCATTCACTCAATGGTGATTCTGAATTTAAGCGATTTCTGTGTTTCATTTTGATTGTGCTGAATGCAGAGAAACCCTGTTCATACAAATAAAGCGGAGTGAAAGAATGTGCGTAATGCTACTATTTTTATAAGTTCGGTGCATAACACTAGAAATCACAAATTTACACGTTTTCCATTTTTATGTTCAGTGAACTGTCAACGGACATCTTCAATGCTTCCTTTTAGTATTACGGGAAGATCAGAGGAATTGATGGCAGTGGTGCAAAACGGATTTGTAATTCATTGTTGTGTATTATCGTCTATTTTCACTGATGTCCCGTGGTGGAACACACGATAGAGTAAGCAAAATGGCTCTTGGGTAGAGAGTACTCCAAATCTGGCTGGAATATTTTGTTTTTATTTGTGATAATTCAGGAAAATATATTATAATGACAGTTCACGTATTTTAAATTTTACGTACCCCTTAAGAGATCTACGCCTACCCCAGGTTAAACATGTCTGTGGTATATTAGTAGTACAGGTAGCGTCAAGCCGACTGACATATTGAAATTGCGCATGCGCAATAACTGTTTGGCGGGTTGATAGATTTCATGATCATACCTTACCAACTCCCGTGAGTTAGAGAATAAAATCCTAGCTTCTTAGACGTAATTGTTCCGACAATTATGCACAGGATATTAACGTTACATTAAGTGCAATGATGATCAGCGAAATTAAAGTGATGATAAAGAGGCAAAAGAAGTAGGAAGAAAGGAATTGAGATAAGAGACCAGCAGGAACATGAGCACTATGAGGTTCTTCTCCTGTGTTAACCACCTTTTTGAACAACTAGATCACATACAAACTGTAACACTGGCACAAATTCCCAAAGTGTGCAACTTTTAGAAATGTTGGCAGGCTATGTCAGCGGCGGCTAGTGGCTGGGAAATTAGGTGAAGAGGTAGTGCGAAAGAAAAGTATACTTGTATTTATAAAGATTATTTTAATAATTGTACTGACCTATTTCTTGTACGCCAAATCAAAGTTCATTTCTTAAACGTTGTGTCTTGGGGAATACAGGCCCAAAGATATTCTGAAAGTTTTCAAGTGCACTTCAAGGAAAACATGCGTGGTATTTTTCAAATTTTGTAGCATCGGCCAGGCAAATAAATATAATTTTTTCACAATCACGAAATCTGTCATTCATTTTCATCACAACGTGATCCAGAATTTCTTAATACAAGGCTCGAACGTGCTCATCCTGAGAAAGGGAACTGTGCTCTCGCGAGAGGCGCATATCCGCCATTTTACTGGCTTTTTCAAACATATATGAAAAATACTGTTATTCCTCTTGTTTCATTTCACAAGTGGTTCTTATTTTTGGTACGCAGTAATTTAAACCCAATGACCTCTTCTGCAAAACATAGAATAATATATCTGTCAAATAAAATATGTCATGAAACACTACTGCCAGAAACGCAAATTCAAAATTGTTCATGTCGTTCAGAAAGCCTCTGGCAGGCATAATGGAATTATCATCAGGCTGTTCACAGGAAACTATAGCTTCGAAAACCTCTTTCAATTTTCCCAGTCATCCACAATTACACGCAACAATTTTGAGTTGGAGCTCTAGCGGACAAGTGTTACAGTTGGAATGCGTGGTCCCGATACAGAATTAATTGGTTAGGTTCTCTTTGCTGAGTGATGGAAAAGGTAGAAATTCCAGTACTCGAAGAAAAAAGTATACGACACTGCAACACTGTTGCAAGACTAGATTTAAACGATATGCAAAACAGTATACAAATACTGCAAAAGGAACTTTTTCTTTATTTTTTTCTGGAGTCCACTTAAATGTCCAGACCTCACGCTTGCACCATCATAACACTGGCCTACTAATTTCTGCTTGTAGCCAAACGATTCGAAGATGTTGTCCAATAAAATAAACAGCGTTTCTGATGCTCTGTCGGCACCTACTTGGTAGAAACCTAGGAAGCAGTCCACAACAGATCCTTCAGCATTAACGTACCTCACTATTACAGAACACTGAGACACTGAGATACCTCTGTCGTATCATTTATCTGGAAAGAAAACAATCAACGGTTTCCAATTCAGCTTTTACAAATGCATTGATGTAGTCCGAAATGCAATACAATAGTTCATTTTGAATACATTTTTCTTCACCATTGAACACAAGGACCTGATTCTGGCGAAACAAGATTGTGTGGTATTAGAAAGGGACCTTGAAGGCTAGATGTAATTATCTGCAGATAGATCAAATGGCACCGTAATGTCATCTGCCCGTCACAGAAACAGAGATACAGTTGCCCTGAACTGCTCCCTCTTTGGATCGTGACGAAGCAAGGTGGTATGGATAGGGATGAGCCCTCGAAAGCTAACTGTCCATCACTCACTGCTCTACGAGTATAATCTAACAGACCCGACACGATATGAGGTAACAGAACTACCCATGCCAATTATTCCATAACATTTTTTACACGTCTTTTTTTTACATATTTGTAATACTAAACTTTTAATTACCAAGCCTCCTTAAAAGGAACGATTGAGTAAAAAAAATTATTACATTGCAAACCGAAGTTTGAATTAAGATGAATTCAAGTGGCAGAATCATTTCGAAGGCATTACGACTCGAGGGGAAGCAGTTTCATTCACAAGACTAACAAATAGTGAGACTTTTATTAGGGGACACTGATGTAAACTTTGAAAACTTTGAACTTAGTCATTAGTGAGTAGTCACCTATCGCAATTATAGGACACTATTGCCTTCAGCGAAGTTGTTAAAAACTGTTCCAGTAGGGAACAAAACGTAGTCGTAGCCCGTTAATGTATTGAGGGAATGGAGACACGTTTTAATGAAAATGCAAGGGTTGGGTACCACGTGGGGGGTTATCTGCTGCAGACATGGGATTTGCGGTATTACCTGAGTGTCTCTACATGTGTCTGTCACACACGCGCGCGAGCTTGTTGCATCCAACGGTATTCTGGATACAGCGGCGGATAGGCTATTTCTAATGTCACACAATACAAAAACTCCCAGTAATTTTTCATATACAGGTATATTCAAAGCTGGTTTAAATAAGCCTCGCTCAGGTTCTTACTTCCTCTTTTGAAGTACTACATTCTATGAAACATCCTTCTACTTTTAGTTAGGTTTTCATTGTTTACCCTAAAGATTGGCTTTCCCAAATTCAATACTTTTAAGGGAACTCTGCTGAGGAGCATAAAAAGTTCTACAGTTTCTATACATTGGACAGAAATATAACTATGGCGGGTGACTCAACACAAGATTCAATAAGTAAATACGTACAGGTGGAGTGGACTGTGGGAGCGTACAATGCGGGGAGTAGAAGTGTGCCATGTGTGCTTCAACAAAGCTAGGTAACCCGATTTTATCCGAGAAGTACCGATGTTTTGCGCAGCTCTCGTTGGCAAGCTTTTGTTGTTACCTCTACCCTGTACTGGGTAAGACAGAACACGGTAGCTCCTCCGTTGGGCGCAAGTAAACAAAAGCATTGATATCTGTTCTGAGTAGTAGTGTATTATGCACGAGGAAAACAAATGAAATTCAGATTAGGCGTTATATAAAATAAAGGGTCATAGGCTGTACACTTTTCAAGTAAATATTTTATAAATTGTGTTACATGCAATACTTTAAACTACAAATTAATAGAAAGGAATAGCTTGTAAAGCTGTAAATAAAATCTTTAAGACAGTTTTCATGTGTAATAAGTGAGAGAGCGCTGCACTGAGGAATGATTTGAGAGATGGAAAAAATAGTCATAGGAAGTGTAAACTATTGCTAATTTGCCTATTCACTGGTGTTTTACTCAGGCGGGGTGGTTTGTATACGGTCCAGTCCCACGGAGTATGTTTAACTTGGAGAGAATAAAGTTCCTTTTAGCAGTGGCGTAAACAACGGCCCCGCAGACCCCACGGCGATCTTTAGGAGCCCCCAGACTGCCTTTAATGCTTTTCTTTAAAAGGACAAGTTATATTCAGTTCAATCATGAAAAAATCACTAGAAAGAAGCGCTGTTCATGATGACATACTGACAACAAAGGTGTACCATATAAGCATTTCCTACCCTTTCTTGCTTAACAGTGTGAAACAAGGCTACCTCCAAGTGCGTATGCTCTGTGAAATCATAAACAGGAATTCATTAAAGCACGGTATTTTATTCAATACGGATGTTGTAGAAGTCCAACAATTATGGCAAAATTTATTCGATTAGCCAATAAATTGGATTATTTTAGAACTTTATATGAGGTTTAAATATAAATCAATATCTGCTGTTCTAAGCATTGTTCAGTGTTACTGCATCTGAACGATACTTGAGTTACCACAAATAGAAGTATGTTTGAGTTACCCAGAATATTGAGAAGTAGCGATTTTGTTTCATCAATGGGCATTATGCGTTTAGCGAGTGTATATTGTTTATTTAGGAAAACCGTTATTTTAACAATTCGCTAGATTGTTTTTTCCAAAAAAAGTTCATCTTTAGGTGACTTTGCTTCACTTTAACGCTATTCTATGTGAGTTAATATGTAATATTTTAATATCTTCATTTTTCAGCTTTATTACTAAGTAGGGCTCCCAACATTTATTTGCAAAGGGCCTCCAAAACCTCGAGTGGTACTGTCTTAAGCCTCAGGCATGTGGCGTGCAGGCAGCCTTTTCAGATACGTGGATGTTTCTCACTAATCAGTCACAGAACGATAAATATTTTTTTTCCAGCAAGGGCTGAAGAGATTAAATCTTTTACAATTTATGCAGATACGAAAATAAGGGAGATTCTAAGTAAGTACTGTGCAGAATTATATATGAAACGCCAGGTGCAGATATAATAAATAGAAAATCGGGAAGTACTTTAAGAGTTTGGCAGTATCTTAAATTACAATAGCATAAGCTAGAAAACTGAGTAACAGGGATTTAAGATGCAAACATGTAAGACAGTTGCTATAGCTTTGAAAGCAATAAGGTTTAAATCTACTTCTGAGCTCTTAAACAAACCTGACATTCTAATATAGGCCTATGTAAGAACAGGAATTAATTGCCTGATATTTTCTAATATTTTCCTTGCTCTAAAAATTTGGATATTTAAACTGGAAGGATGTCATTGTCCTTGGCAGTTTTGTTTCATTTACCATTTTGGAAAGCCTTGGACGAGGATCTTCGTCGCAAAAGATTTCAATATAAATGAAAATAAACACATTGCTATGAACTGTTGTATTTTATTTGGGTACATATACTTCTTCTCTTCTGGCTCTACAGCCTTTGATGAGCTTTGGCCTCCTGCACCATCCTCCACCACATAACTCCATCTTCTGCTTTACTTTTCCACCCTCTGATTCCAATCTTTCTTAGGTCTTCTATTACATCATCTAACCACCTTGTTTTGGTCTTCCTTTTTGTCTTCTAGCGTACAATCTTCCTTTCAATATTCTTTTTGACATTATGTCTTCCGTCATTCTCTCTGTGTACCCTAGCCATCTTATTCTATGTGCCTTTATAGATTTCACAATGTTTTTCTTTACTCTATCTGGTTGAAACAAAATTCCAATTCCATAAGTACATTTTGATGTCGGTAAAACTGAACGAGTTTATTTAAAGCACCTTAATGTACCATCAAATCAGGAGCATCCAAAAGGTTTTTCATGACACCGTTTGTTTTCCTTCGTCACAGAACTTACGTTTTCTCGATTCAAGTTTAATCCCTTTTTATTTAAGCTTATTTTTTCAAAGGGAAAGTTTTAATCGGTTTGAATATAATCCTCAACAAATTGTTTAATACAGAATATGAAAAGAACTTTTTTCAGTTTAAATTTCGGGGATGTCGAGAAAGAGCGCATAAAACGATAATAGTGACAACTGCAGTAAATCCTAATATTTTCCAAATGTTTTAACATCGTGGCATATTTTTTGCTATATTAATCCAAGTTTGCGTGTTAAACATGCGATATTTCGTGTAAAGGTAGAAAAATACAAAATGTAGGTATATTCTGATGTGCTGATGATGTCTCTGTGCGTTTAGTATTTCACGTTTAGTAAACTAATTTTCAGAAGCTTTCTTTGTTTAAATTGTTACTTTTTTGAGATGCATTTATGCATGTTATTGTGATATTTCTAAGTGATAGTGGAAATATTCAACAGTATCGTGATTTGCCCGTCAGTATGTGTGGGCGCTTTTCCCGGGATGTCAGATATAATTTCCATAACTTACCATGTGCAGTATAAAGAAAGATTCCCATACCCATGACAGGGTTAGGGTAGATCAATTTACTGTCTGTTCACCAGCTCGTGGTCTTAGAGGATGAAGGGGCGGGGCATTCCACGAAGTGTCACCCCAGTTTTGTAAACTTGGTAGATAAAGTTGCTGCTGGTTATGTTGCCAACTTATCTTCAATCTCCAATGAGTGAAGAAGTAGATAAACGCCGTCTAGGAGTGCTGTGAAATCTGCTTTGATATTGTGGTTATATTCACAGTGACAGTTCTATGTGTAAAACAATATTTATAGGACAATTGAAACAAACAAACCAATAGGGGTTTCTAAAGCAGCCACATTTTGGGTTTCATTGGAGACCACTGCCGTTTGCTTGTCCCCATACATGTGTGATTTCAATCCCATTGAACTAGCTTACACCAAGGTAAAATGAATAGCTAGAGAAATGTAATAGGTGACTTATTGTACGATATAACGCTCGAGGGTGTATCGCTTGTGAACAAAACAGACTGGCAGGATGTTTGAGAACACATAGAAAAGATAGCAGCTGAAAATAGGTTTACGCTTTATAAGCTAAGTGCACTGCATGAACTAAAGATAACAATTACGTTTCGCTAATTTGAGTGACTTCTTTACTTTGATGTAGCGTGAATGCAGATTCCAAGGTTGGTACTACTATCGCAAGTGCTTCCCGAAGGACGACTGCAGGTCCAGATCTCAATGTTTATCTGGATTTGTTTACTGGCATACGCACTTGCTGCATTCCTCCCAGGGACCATGAGCTGGTTAACAAACTAACTTTAGTTCACCTGGTATATCATTCCTTCTCTGCTGGACTAATGTAGGTGCGCCTTACAGGCAGTCTCTGCCCAGAACAGGACCAAACGCATGAAGTTCGTAAAGAGCAGTGATGCCCAGCCTTATGTGAAAGAGAGGGCGGAATTGTCTCCATGTACTATTTGCCGAGCTATGACGCATTCATGAGACTCAAAAACAAACCTTTCTAATGCTTGGTTACATGAATGAGTGAAAGAGAAATGCCTTATGGAGAAAACCAGAACTGAGGGACCCGCGGGATAGCTTGAGCAACCTTCAGTTTTTTACATGTTAAACTGTGCAAGGCTATGAGCAGGCTGCGCTCACAGAGTACCAGTTTTCCACGCCTGCACAAAACTTAGGAGGTGGAGCAGAGGGACTTAAGGACTCATAAGAAAAAAAGGTTGGGCATCAGTGTTTAAGCATATGGGCAAGAAATTTCGACATGGTTTACAATCATCTAACCAGTTTCAACGTAGAGACTTTATTCCAGGAAAGGAGAGTGAAAAAAAAGCAAAGGAATCTACTTTTGAACATGCAATGCTTTATAATGCATTGCTACTTCACCTATTTGCCCCAAATATTCACCGTCTTCCTGTGGCAGAACCTCTAGTCCGCCCCTGAATACCAAGTAATTGAAGCTAGAAGCGGATGGCAGTAGGGGTTGCGGTTTCCGAGGGTAGGTAGTGAGGTAATAGAAGGGTGGTTGATGAGAGAGAATGACGAAGAGAGAAGCACGTAATGCAACAAAATGGCAACAAAGTAACACGTATTATTGCACTGCTACCTTGTGATACACTGTTGCGCACCAAGTGGATTTATATCACTTCCCCCTCTCCACCTTCTCTACAAAGTTTTGATTGCATTCACGAGTGCTAATGGAGCAATCCTGCGACTGTCTAATCTCACTAACAGAATGGATTGTCAAGAGCTTCTACGTTTTATGTTTTTACCCTTGCTTAAATGGACAGCAGTAAGCTAACTTGACAAAAGAACGTATAAGCAGGGGAAGTACCTATTGTATTCGCCCAAAACTTTGATGTAATTTCACCAGTGAAATATATTTTAGGTACCCTTTTTTAGAAAAAGGTCCGTGTGTACGTGTGTATTTGTGTCTCTGAGTGTTTGTCTGTAAATAATATATCTAAAAAACGAATGGTCGATTGGAAAGCAAATTTCGTACTTATGTTCTAGGGATGCGACACAAACTACCCTTTACTTGGAAAATGTTTTCCAAAATTTTGATTTTCTCAAAAATGGCTCTAACGATTTTGATTAAAATGACATACATTTGAGATATTTTTATGGCAAATGAAATGTATATTTTGAATTTTCTTTCTATTGCCCATGTGGTCCTGATTACTCATGATGACTTTTGCATAACTTGTAAACCATAAGAGATAGACCAAGTCTTACTGTATAAAAGAAGTAGATCTCGTTAAAGCACAAAAATAATGTCCAAATGCATTTTTTTGTGGAGTGAACCATTTCGGAGATATTCATTGTTATTTGTGTGAGTTTTGCAATACTTAAAACTTTCTCAAATGGAAGATTTATTCATTGTTTTATCTCTTGGCCGTGTAAAGATAACGAATTTTAAAGCATTTATTTTCCGGCCAGTTTTAAAAGACATGACTATCGTTCAAAGCCTACTGTATTCCCATATTCGCCTTGTACCTACAAGAAAATTACCGATAAGATAGTTTCTAGAAACGTTTATCTCGATTGACATGTAGAAGATAGAGGAGTAAGTGTTTGTAAGAATAGTACAAGAGTAGAGAAAGTCATGAGAGTGCAAAATATCAGATTTTTTTCAGAGTTCAACAAATTTAAATGTCTTGTCCTATATGCTCTTGTTATTTTAATGACTTTACAGAATATTGTGACGAAATGACAACAAAATCCAGTTACTTTTTGGGTCACTTTATTTTCCTATAAACCGAAGCACAAAACACAGTTCTCTCGTCGTTAACATTATCTACAGTTCTTCGTGACCTTGCAACTCACAGCTGTTCTGTCCTCTCTCAGTTTTCTGACATTCGGTTGTTTCTGACTAACAACTGCTGCATTCGATGATCACGCTCCTTAAAGCTACTTCTCACCACAACTCCGACGTGGCGTTAAATGTCCCAAAATGTCTCCGTCGACACATACAGTTCTCACAAGACGAGGACTACACACACACGCACGCGCACACGCACTTCTAGTAGCTGTTTCGTTTAACATTCACGATTCAGTGCAACTACTACTCTTCCCTTTTTGTCTCACAAGACCTATTCCTCTCTCGCCGACCCACAAGTCTTTACAAGCAAGAATGACAAATTATGGATTTTTCTGGAAAGTCACCTTTTGCTCGGTGTTTCCCCAAAGAAGTCGGCAGTCGAAGCTTTCGGTAATGTTCTCGAAACTCTTTGCTCTGCCGCGTTCATTGGTGGGTGTTAGATGGCTTAACCTTGAGTCTTAGAGGCGTGCACCTGCAGCCGGCATCACAATATTTTCGTAATTGCTACTTTTCACTCTTTTTATACATTTCAAAAGAATCATATTTTCCTGAAGCTGAATTTTTGGGGTAGACAGTAACCATTTACTTTATTTTGTAGCAGGATTTAGTATTCGCCAGTTAGTGTACCTGTAAAAATGACCACCTCTAGTCTCTCTCTCTCTCTCTCTCTCTCTCTCTCTCTCTCTCTCTCTCTCTCTCTCTGTTTACATGAAAATAACTAATTTGGAATTAGTGCAGCTCAATAACTTTAGAGAATATATTCAGATAAGTATACTACCTAATGCAAAATAAACTATTCTAAGAAAAAGTAAATACTGCATAACAGGTGTACGATAAGCAAGATAATAAATAAGAAGCGAAACTAAGTTCAAATCCCCGCTCCTGATTTTCTGTTCACTACTCTATTTGCTTGTAGTGAAGGCCGCGTTCTGGAAGGATTTCGGGAGCTAACTGCATTCCACTCGCCATTACTGCACCCCGCCCATGACGCCCGTTGTAGGCAGAGGAGGTGCGCGGTGGTCGAGCGGTAGGCTTCACCCTAGCATAGCTGTTGTGTGAGGCGTAGTTTACTTTTAGCTTTTAAAGCAAGCTTAAAGTTTTATATCGTTACTTATACCCTGTATTATGCAGTACTCCTAGTGATTTTAATGTTTCTACGCCGCATCCTCGGAAGATGCTGAACTTAAATACCAAGCCTGGCATTCATTTGACGGGTGTCCACACCGCGGACGCACGTGCACACGCACACACAGAATAAAGAGGAATTTCCTATTTCCCCCAAAATTCAACATGTTTGTTTCATTTCTCTTGAAATATATTTAACACGTGCTATTTTAATCAAAATCGTTAGATAGTTTTTGAGAAAATGAAGAATGTCGAAAGATTTTGCATGTAAAGGTTGTTTGGTAGGCGGCACCGTGACCGAGCGGTTAGACCGTTTGCCTACCACCTAGGCAAACGGTGGACGAAGTGTGATGGACGAAGCGGCATCAGGGCGGGTTCTGCATTTTTCCCCGTCAACCATTCCACCATGCCTGCATTTCATTTCATCCTCTTCCTCACTATCATACTTGGTGCTTGGTTGACCACCCGCTTTCAGGTCTTCACTCTGTCCGGTCCATAGGTTCCTGTGTTCCGCGACAGGCGTCTGACCCTAGAAATTTATATTATTGGTAAGTCCTAGGGGGTGTAACTCCTACAAAAGGGGAGGGTAATCAGTCAAAGAAAGAAGAAAAAAAAAAAAAAAAAAAAAAAAAAAAGGAGAAGATTGTTTGGTGTGGGAGTACACACGTGCGCACACACAGACACTTTTCTCTAACAATGCTCTTTTTTATTTATTTTTTCACGTTGGGAGTTTCAAATAACAAAAATAATCACACATCTTAAGGAGAGCCATGCTCCAAGATTTCAAAGTTTTCTAAAAGTTCAATTTGTCATTTCTAGCATGTAATCAATTTAACTTCAATGACTTACAATCTTTGGTTCTTCTTTGTCTATAAGAACCATTTTAAGCAATTCTGCAACGTGAAAACCTGAGCTGGTTTGCAATCGAAGTTTCTGCCCTACAACTGAAACTAGCATTCTTTTTCAAAATAACATTTACATCTGTAATAGTACTCGAGTATTAATGTGTGCTAGACTAAATAAATAACTTCGCTAAGATCGTAATTATGTGCCAAAGTTAGCCAGGAAAGATTAAAATATAATGCACACAATAAATTCCTTTTCTTGGGTTTTCCTTATACAAATATAAATAATCTTTAATATTTTCTTCTAGAGTAAAAAATAATTGGCCACTACAGTGAAAGTGCGTGATATGGGTGAGATAGAAAATACCTCAGTGATGTTTTGTAGGTTAAATGTTCTTCTAGTGTTGTGCATCACGTGTCTAGTTTTAAGAAGGGACACTATTTGTTAATAATTACGTATCAGCTTCAAAAGTAAGAAATAAAGTTTTTAAGATGTATTTGTTTTTGTATAGCCTTGTTTCAAAAGTAATGGTAAGTTACGTTACAACCAGATTATATACATAAAACGTAGCTAAAAATATTGTAGAAATCAGCTGCCAGACAACTGACCCACATTAACTCAAAATAAATAAAACTGAAACAAATTAGAATTTATCTTTTTAAAGTACTTCGGTGTTTTGAGGGCCATATAATCACCATCTAACAAATTGTATGCCTAGTTTATACATATTTAAGGCCTATTCACTATTCATAAAACTTGTAAATATTTATCTAAATTCTTTTCAGGTATGCAAATGACATTTTCAGCATCACAGTTGATTTCTCTGGATTATACAGGTTAAAGTGAAATGATCCGACAGACTTTAACAGCTAATTTCTCATGTTGTGAAAAACAAGAAGGTATAATACCAAAATGTTGAAAAGTTTATAGTTTTCTAGAAAAAAGTACTTTTATCAGAAAAATGCATCATCACCTGACTGAATTATTATTGATTGAAGGTTCTTCATTTATGGCTATATTCATATAAAATTGAATAAACGACAACTTTTTTCTTTGGTGTATTTCAATAGATTCAACGGTTTTTGTGTAAATTAAGTTTAAAAAGCCCACAATTTATTGCAACAATAAGGCAACAAATTGTGGGTTCTTTTAAATTTAATTTATACAAAAACGGTTGAATCTATTGAAATACGCCAAAGAAAAAGTTGTCATTTATTCAATTTTTTATGAATATAGCCATAAATCATGAACCTTCAATCAATAATAATTCAGCCAGGTTATGATAAATTTTTTTGATAAAAATATTTTTTTTCTAGAAAACTATAAACTTTTCAACATTTTGGTATTAGACTTTCTTGTTATTCACAACATGAGAAATTCGCTGTTAAAGTCTGTCGGATCATTTCACTTCCATCCTGTAGATGCAAACCGATTACAACTTAACTGTGAAACGTTGAATTCCTTGAAATTCTTAGCCTAGCATCTTAAAACGAGCCAGACTTAAGAGTGCACTTTGACGTTTATCCTGATTTCTGTTTGTCAGTTATGCTGTTAAATGTATATTTGTTTGGTCTGTTTTCTTGATTTGTTAACAAATTCCTGAAATATTCCATAGAAATAAAAATAAAAATTTAATCCGGTTGAGAGATTGCATCTGAGCAGCCTTGTCCTAAATTCTTAAAAATAAATTTAAAATTAGTAAAGTATGTTAATATTCCTCACAAATTTCAAAACAAAGTTATGCTTTTCACATCTACTTTGCCTAACTTCTGAAATAACAAAATGTGATTTATCCTCCTTTTCGCAATTTTGAAGGCTTAATGTAAGTAGAATTTATGATTAATAAAAACCAGCGAAAGAAATAAGGATAAATAAAAGTAAAAACACACACAATGCGCAGTTTGAGAATGAAATTCAGTGGTCTAATTTATTTTAAATCTTAGCAATAATTACAATCTGGGTATGTATGATATACGTCTTTTTATTTACCTTTTTGAATCTTCTATAACATTTTGCCCTTAACGTGTAAATGATATGCATATGTTGGTAAAGAAGCCAGCAAGATGTGGCTGTAAATTAGCACTTGGATAAGAAAATGTTACAGTGAAACTAAAATGTTAAGCAAATATCACCGTGTACTTTACTGGGCACTCTCGGGTTTTAAAAGATAATTTATATTCCTATACTTGCTGGTGTTAGATCGCGTGGCACAAAACAAGAACACAGTGCAGATTTATTTCGCAAGATCATAAACAAGTGTATTTATTATAAGAAACATTTCCGTATCTTCTTCTAGGAAGGAAATATAAACCTAAACAATAAAGCTTTGTTACCTTAGTTTGTTCTGCTAAAACCACACAAGCGAGAAAGTTTTTTTTTTTTTTTTTTTTTTTTTTTTTTTTTTTTTTTTTTTGTAAATATTTATTTAAGGTCGTTTTGACAGCACGGTCTTATCACGACCATACATAGTAATACATTGTGGATATTAACTTACAATTATACATACAAACATTACATTATGTTGACATTTACAGTAAATTTGAAAGTTTTATGTTCTTCATAAACTGTAGAGTCTTGCTGATCATATTCGGTGCATTGACTGCATGATGAAGACTGGAAATGCCGGCTTGCTGTCTATATCTGCTGTATTGTGGGCAATCTATAAGGATGTGGTGGATGGTTAGAGGAATATCACAGTTGGCACAATTTGGGTGTCACGTTTAAATCTGAAAATAAACGCGGTAACTTGATCTCCCAGCTGGCAGCTGCCGCCTTCATCAGCTGAGGGAGTCACTTTTGCCAACATGCGAAATTATTTACAGAGATTCAATGCAGGAACCAATTACCAATATTTAATTGTTCAATGATTAATTACTTCTTCTAATGTAATTAAAATTCATGTTAAGGGTTTTGTCAATAGTGTGAACAAAATAATAGCTTGCTCATCTGGCATTACATTTTCCGAGGAAAAGACGATTAGCTGCATCGACGCTTGGCGTGCGTGTTTTAGTTTTAACTTCTTAGAAGA